>CM052541.1:79484494-79511762 GCA_028533065.1 Trachops cirrhosus
AAAGGACACTGAAATGGAGGACGGGATGTCAGTGACCAGAGGGGAGAGGGGAGGGAATTTCAGGGGAGAAGGGAAGGGTTTACAGGAACAAATATAGAGGACACATGGACAAAACTACGGGGCTTGGAAATGGAAGGGAGGTGGGGAGGGATGGGTGGGTGGGCTGGAATGGGAATAAAAGATTGAAACTGTACTGAATCATCTAAAGTAAAAAAAGAAAAAAGAACAAACTGAGAGTAACAGAGGGGAGGTTGGAGGGGATAATGGGGAGAAAAGTGGGAAGGGCTTTCATAAACTGTATAAAGGACACATGGAAAAAGCCAAAGGGGAGTAGAATCCAGGGTCGGAGTTAGGGATGGCTGGGGTTGGGGGGAGTGGTGAGGGGAAAATGGAGACAATGGTACTTGAACAATAGAAAATGTAAAAAAAAAGTTAAAAAAAAAGAAAAAGCAATCCTTGTGCTGACACTGCCTAATATTTTAATCTTGATATTTTGGTTGAGTGCTTGAAATCAGTTGCAAAGCTCTTTTAAACAAACATTTTATTACAATAAATAAGGATGGCTATTAAGTGAATATTGAAAAGAAACCATGACAATGTATATGTCTATTCTAGTAGCTTTACAATTTCACAAACTGACAAATATTTACAGTCCACACTGATAGAAATTTCTTAAAATTAAACAAAAATACATACAAGAGGGTACCATTAAAATAAGTAATTGATAGGATTGGTTATTTGGTAAAATTAAATTCTGTGATGGCAAAAAAAAAAAAAAGAAAGGATGTCTCTAAAAACAGGAGAGAAGGGAAAATAGGCTCAAAATGAGGATAAAGTGTAGAAAACAAAGAAGTAAATAAATGAATAAAAGCATATTGAATTGACCAATGTAATAACATACTAAGATGAGAAATATTGTTTATTCAAACCATTGCATCTGAGGTCCAAAATGTGTGTGTATAGTTGTGTATATTTGCCCTTGCAGTTAATACATTACTTAATCAAAAACTTTAATTTAGATGATATCAGATTCATTTTTTACTTATATATTGTGCTTTGAGTTTTCTCTAAAAATTCCTTCCCCACCTGTTTTTCAAAATGATGTTCTTATATATTTTTCTGATAAAGAAGGAAAGGTGTGTGTATGTGTATGTTTATATACTTTTCATAATTAGGTCTTCAATCCACCTAGGGTACAATTTAGCGTGTAGTATAATTTGGGATTCCATTCTGTCTCTCTACTGGCATTAATAGTGTCTATTTCATGCTTAGTATCTTTTTTTGTGTTGTACACCTCTCCTGTGATTTTCACTTAGATTTGGACACCAGGTAGAAGATGGTCTTTAGCAGCAGACAACACACTGAAAGATGTTTCCTGTAGCCTTAAATTTTATAATAGATAGGATCGAAATGCAAACATTTCAGAAAATATTCGTACACCAGCCTTCAGCCACAGTATCAGATCTTGGTATAATCAGGTCTTAAAATTTTCACTAGTGACCAGATAAAAATTGCTATAAAAAGGACTGGCATAATGAAAAATCAGCAAGCTCTTTACCAGAGCCAGAATATCCACCTCTTTTCATCATGTTTCTGTGTCTTCAATAATCCTAGTCCATCAATAAATCTACATGATTCCTGTTGGTTCTAGTATAGCTATAATTAAAATGCCTTATCCAACACAAAAGTGGTCAAACCAGATGAACCTAGTAAATTCCAACCTGGTTCATACAGTCTCCTTCTTTCTCTCTCATTTGCCTGCTCTCTTCCTATCTTTCACTGTATCTTCTGTGTATCTGCCTCTGTCTCTAATGCTCTTTCTCTGTCTCATTCTTTCTCTCTTTCTTCTATCCTGTGGCAGAGGAATTTCACTCATTCCCTTACCTTTGTCTTTGTTAGGAACACTCTTCCCTACCTTTCTTCACATATTTAACACATATTCATCTGTACAGCTTCAGTTTTCAATGTAACTGAAATACAGAATCAGAAATACAAAAGCTCATTTTCCAAAAGCTCATTTGCCTTGTCAATGATCCTTCTAAGTACTCAATAAGCACCCTGTGTTTGTTCCATTAGAGCACTAACCAATATGAGCAACTATTCCAGGAGACAATGGAAACTATTGGTTTAAATCTCTTGGGCAGATTTTCCCTTTCACTTTTGTTGTTAGATCCCTCTAATTCATACCTGCCTTGGCCCATGCCCCTGAGAACACCAATGACTTTAAAATGTAGGCATAGTCATCAGTAGTGTCAATTAGAGCCTTTCCCTGGGACTGATGTTTGGATCTCTACTGGAACTTTTAAATTGGAATAGGAAAATCCTGAGTCATCAGAGGCCAGATTCACCCTGTAATGGAAGGTCTTCTCTGCAAAACATAGAGCAACAGAAAAAAGCAGAAGTGGGAGAAGAAAGGAAAGCTTCTAGAGGGCTATGAAAACTTGATTCCAAACCCTATAGCTCTGCTTCAAGCAGTTCTTCCTTGATTTTTTTCAATTCCGAGAACCAGTACTTGCCTTTCTTGCTTATGTGAATTATTGGAACTTAACCTCTTGCAATATTGAATTCTAACTAATATACCTAACTATTTTCATTATGTTCCTCAGACTTTGGTCAGCAGACCAACATCATCAGCATCACATGGGAGCTAATTTTAAAAAAAAACTTATTTCCAGAACCATCTACAGACCTACACATGCCTGGGAATCTGAGTTCTAAGGCATACTTCAAAGCTTTTATGCATGCTAAAGTTTGAGAAGATCTCATCTAGATAAGTTCCACAAGGACAGAGAATAACTTTCTCATAGTCATTTGTTCACCACTTAGAATGGAATATTAGGCAAGCCACAAATAGGTGGAGAAAACACTTGACTGGCAAACTTTGTTCATGGAGAAGAGAATCATAAGTGTGCAAAATATTTGAGGTACACAGAACTGAGGAAGGAAAATATAGAACTGTGACTCTTGGCTTGAAGAATGGGAAATGAAGTTGGATAAGTATGGGCCTCTGGCAAGTTAACAGATTTTAAGACTCATGAGTATAGAATCCAGCCCAACCTATTGCTGCTTGTGTGTGGAAATTTTTAATTATTAAAAAGTAGTTAGAAAATGGAAACCTTCCCTTTCCCCATACAATGCCTACACCAGAACCATCTTCTGCTATCACTGTATTTAAACCTATATGATGACCCTAGCATACACAGAGTAGCAAAAGAGCCCATATCAAACTGTCTTTCTGTGATAAATGAATCTTGAGGGTCGGGGAATAATTTTTCTTGGAGCTGCCTGGAGAAGAAGGAGTGATCCAGGAGTCCTTCCTGAATGTTATGTGGGTCGATCACTCTCATAAGTAGTAGAACCAACATATCACAAACTCCAATTACTTTCTTACTCTACACATCCCCCACTTTCTTGGAATGTTAGCAGAGATTTTTGTCTGTTACTGATTCTGTATTTCTAGAACAGTGCCTGAACATAGAAAATGCTAAAAAATATTGAATAAAGAAAGAAAACAGATACAGCAGAGAAGATGGGAGGTAAATCCTTAAGCCATATTTGAACCAACGGTGACTTCTATCAGGAAGTGGTACAGCCTTGGACAAGTGGGAGGGAAGAAGTAGTTAAAGTGTCAAACCAGCAACCATGCATATTTGCATTGTTGATTATTCATAAACTTAATATATTGGGGCAAGTTACTAAATAATTGTTCCTTCTTTCTTGGTCTTGCTCTACTTCTACCTTTTACCCAACTATGCATCCACCTCCTCCAGTTTCTTCTGGCTCCCAATACCTTACCACATCTAATCTCCAGTTCAGGCATACAAAAGACTTTTATTCAGGTCTGCCTTTTTTTTTTTTCTGCACAATCTCATATTCTTACCTTATCCTACCTCCACCACTATTAAAAATGTGTTCATTCCCTCTCTGCTCTGTCCTTGGAACCTGGGAAATGCTTTCCATCCAAGGACACTGAAGAAGCAGTACAAGGGACAGTACAGCTTAACAAACATTTCTGGCTCATAAACAATTAACATCTAATCTGACTTAATTGGCTTCTTGGGTTATTTTGAAGAATTACACTAAAGAGAAGAGTAGCTTAATCCAAAATGAATGCCTTACCAATGGAATTTCAAACCAGTCATAGACCATTAAGACATGGTTTGCAGTGGAGTTGGGAAATGGGGTGTGACAGATGGTACCTTGAAAATCTCATCTGAGAGATGTTAGTCCTTGACCACAGACCCCAGAAATGTGATTCCTCTTTGCTGCTTGTTGTTAGAAGTGCACAATAAGCCTAGCCCCAGGCAAACACTGAAGTAATTTCTGTTGGTGTTTTCTCTCCTCCAGTTACATATCACTGGTCCACATATTGCTTAACCCATTTCCAGTTTAGAAAAAAAAAGTAAATAGAAATCCCACTACTAAAAGCAGAATACTATAAGTAGAATGATGCCACTTGTTTCCAAAGACTATTGATATACTAGCATGAAATGAAAATAATAATAAAAGTGAGATATTTCATGGTAAGCTTTGGAGATAACATTAGTTATCTCAGGGTAAATGCTTCAGCTGAAAGTGCTGGCAGTGAGTATTTTGGGGGAGAATAGGAAATGGGTTAAAGGAACATTAGCACTTACCTTTTATTCTAAGAAATTCAGGGACATAGAAATTGACATGGACTGAACACACTGGAACAGAAACATGACATTCTAATTTTCAGGAGCTCTCCATCTTTTAATAATTTCTATTATACATATGCCATCACCTCTGGAGTTCTATTCTATTATGCACTCCTGTTGATGTTATCATGCAATTAAATGCACAGCACTGCATTTCTTCTCTGTGGAAGGTGCATCTTCTCTCTCTACTCCTCTAGACTCCAATGTTCCCATCTCTGGTAATAGTTTGATTGAGTGAGTGTGGTGATAACAGACAGGCAGAGATGGAGCCATTCATGAAATCTGAGCTGGCCAAGGCCCTATGAACAAGACATAAGAATATTGCCTGGTGAATAAGGTCATCTTGTTTTATTTGTGATTATTAGCTTTGGTGCCATCTGGAGTGGCATGATTACAGACTCTTTGAATTCAGTCATGGAAGATATGTTATCAATGATCTGCTCTTTTTTAAAATTTCAAATAGGTCTTTATATGTACAAAAGAATGGCTCCCTAGCATGGCCTAATGAGCAAAATACTATTCTTTTTTCCCTATTATCTACCCAAACATAAAATTGTCAGTCTATTAATGCTACATTTACTGAATGGTTACTATAAGCCAGGTGCAATCCAAATCTCTGGAGAAATACAGATAAATAGAATCCCCATACCTTCTTTAAGGAGCTCACAGTGAAAAGGACAAGTAACAAGACTAAACAAAAATGTGCATGAAGGTATGACTGGAAAAGAGGGAGTAGATCTACTCCTCTCTGTCTTTTTCCAATAAGCACAACTATAATCTATGGAAATAACACAGGAAAAAAACAAAAGGACAAGAGAAAGATGTGGAGGAGAAAGACAAACTCATTTCAGACCCTAGGACAAGAGGAATGACACAACAGAAAAGGGCCTGAGATTCCCTTACCCAATTGAAGAAGTCATCTTGTGTTTCTTGACCCTCAGCCTTACAACAAGAGGCCCCCTGGTGTACTCATTCCTCTCAGGAATCCAAGGGAAGTCCATCTGACAATATCAGAAGAACCCTACACTGCAAGCAAGAAGGAACAATTGGAAACCTCATCAACAATAAGTGGACAGAGTAAGTGTCTCTTCTTCCCACCAAGACTGATATGTCTATCTCCTTTTAAGATATACAAAGGTAAGCAGGCAGAATCAGCAAGAGGGATCTAGCCATGATAAGCAGCCTTTCCAGGAAGTCTTTTCACAAGCCTAAGACTTTGTCCCTTCCAAGAGACTCCAGGTCAGGTGGGCAGAACCAGCAGGAAGGATTAACACTGATTCTACATGATCCATTCCAGAAAATACAAGAAAACAGAACATTCCCTAATTTATTTCATAAGACTAGTATTACTTTGATACCAAAGCCCAAAATAGATAGTACAATAAAAGGAAACCAGGCAGCAAAAGATAAATACCATAGAATCTCACCTGTAAGTGGAACCTAATCAACAAAACAAACAAGCAAGCAAAATATGATGAGACATTGAAATTAAGAACAAACTGACAGTAACCAGAGAGGAGGTGGGAGGAGATAATAGGAGGGGAAGGGGGGAAAATTTTCAGAAGCCTGTATAAAGGACCCCTGGACAAAACCAAAAGGGGGCAGGATCAAGGGTGGGAAGTGGGAATGGCTGGTGTGGGGGGGGATGGTAGGGGGAAAATGGAGACAACTGTACTTGAACAAATATATATATATATATCAATTGTTTGAAACATAAGGAAGAAAAAAAACATTCAATCAGAATAGTAAGAATTAAAAAAAACAACAAGAAGAATAGGGTAAGGAGTCTGGGACAACTGCAAACATACCAAGATTTGAATCATAGGGGTGCTGGAAGGAGAAGCAAAAGAGTGACAAATTGAAAACTTATTTGAAAAAATAATGAAATAAAACTTTCCTAATTTGGTGAAGGAAATAGATACACAAGTCCAGGAAGCACAGAGAGTTCCAACAAGATGGATGCAAAGAGGATTGTACCAACACACATCATAATTAAAATGTTAGTTGTTAATAATAAAGATAAAATCTTAAAAGCAGCAAAAGAAAAGCTGTTAGTTACCTACACAGGAGTTTCCATAAGACTGTCAGTTGAAAATTGGGACAACTGTAATATAACAATAAAAAATTTTAAAAAAATATGTCAGCTTATTTCTCAAAAGATTCTTGGCAGTCTAGAAGGGACTGGCAAGAAGTATTCAAAGTAATGAAAAGCAAGGACTTACAACCAAGATTACTCTATCTAGTAAAGCTGTCATTTACAGTCAAAGGTCTGATAAAATGCTTCCCAGACAAGGTAAAATCTAAAGGAGCTCATCATCACCAAGCCATTATTATATGAAATGTTAAAGTGACTTATTTAAGAGAAAGATCAAAGCTGTGAATATTATAATGGAAATAAATTCACAACTATCAACATTTGAAACTAAAAAAACAAATTAAACAAGCAAGCAGAACAGAAACAGAATCATAAATATGGAGATTATTTGAATGGTTATTAGTTGGGAGGGGAACAGGGGAGAAAACAACAAAAGAGCCAGGAATTAAGATGTATAAATTGGTAGGTACAGAATGGAGAGGTAGGTACAGTATAGGGAAAGGAGTAGCCAAAGAACTTACATGCATAACCCATAGACATGGAACTAAAGGGGTGAATTGCTGGAGGAATGGGGTTACAGGATGGAGGGGTAAAAGGGGGAAATTGGGACAACTGTAATAACATAATCAGTAAAATATATTTAAAATTTAAAAAACTTAAACCCAAAAATTCTTAACAAAATATAAGCAAATGAATCTGTCAATGTTTAAAAATAATTACACCTTAAGACTAAAGTATGTTTTTCTAAGATATACAAAACTCCAATATTTGAGTCAATCAATATATTCTACCATATCAATGAGCTAAACTCATATTATCTTTTCAACTGACACAGAAAAAGTATTTGAAAAAATTCCAACTTCCATTTATGTTAAAAGCTCTTAACAGGTTAGGAATAGAGAACTACCTCATCTTGATGAAGTGTTTTCTAACCTGGTCCAGTGAGGACCATCCTCAAGATAATGTTTTCATTAGTGCTGCAACATCTCCTTTTCTTCTTGGGTACTTCCTAAAGTTCTTACTCAAATACAACCTACTTCAGGAAGATTCTCAGGACTGATACAATCAATCCTTATTTATGAGCCAGTTCTACATAAAAACAAACAAATAAAACAAACTCATTATTCGTGTCACAAAAAAATAGCCCTGTAATATTATTTAGTTATTACATATTCTTTCAGCTTTGTTTCATCAATGACAGCAGGAGATTCCTAAGGGCAGGAATTGAGTGTATAGTTTCCATATTATTTACTGGGCTTCCTATTATAATAAACTAATTTTAGGTTCTGAGTAAATATAATTAAAGGATGACAAAGAGAAAGATGGTAAATTGAGTAAAAATAAGTAAAAAAAGTAAAAATGCCATAGTCTGTAATAAAGTGTGTTTTCTTTTTCATATCACATAATATTTAGCATGTCCAGTAATTTCCACAGCTTCATTTATTTCATATATAAAATAGAGAGAAACATATATGTCCTCATTATATTAAGAACTATTGTAATGAACTAGGAATGTGATAATTCATGGGGAAGGAGTCCTGACATGGATGTAGGAAGCCTTTCTGAGGCTGAGGGAAGGCAGGTGGGAGACAGCAAGCACCTTTGGTTGTGTATAGGTATAGAAAGACTGAAGAATAAATAGATGAAAGAAGTTAAGATAGAGGGCTTTATCAAGAGATATAACTATGGAGATACATACACAGCTAGGAGTTAAGGTTGAGAGGCAAATCTATATGCAAGGGGTTCTAAAAAATACCCTTGGTGTGAGGAATCCATGTTATGAATGAGGTGGAAAAGGGGTATTGTTTAAAGAATCTGCACAAGACAAAAATAACTAGCTGAGCACCTAGATCTGGCTTGGGGGTCAGATAAGGTGTTCCTGAGGAAGCAAAGCATACTGTGACCCAGCATAGTTCAGGTGCAAGTGACAAAGACCCTACTAAATTTAGCCTAAGTGAAAAGATGAAATGATTGACTCATGTAACCAAAAAGCTAAGGGTAAAGCTGTTCTTCCAAAGTCTATGGAGTGTTTTTGTTCTCTAGCCATCACCTGTCTTCTCTCCTCTCTCTCTCTCTCTCTCTCTCTCTCTCTCTCTCTCTCTCTCACTCTCTCTCTCTCTCCCTTCTTTTTCTCTTGCTGTCTTCATCTTCTATTTCTAGGAGAAGCCTTTCTCCATGTGATGATGCAGGGGAGATGGAGGACAAAAGGGGCTGGCTGAGCTGTAAGCAAACATAAACTTACATCGTCTTATATTGGAGACTACTATAGTAGTGATATGCTGTTCTGAGCAGATTCATCAAAACCACACGAAGTAAAGGAGCCATAGTTTTACAAAGTATTTTTCTTAAAGAAAGAGGGGAATATTACTGGTTAGAATAAAATGGTCTCTGTCATAGGCATATACTTACAGAGTATACTAAGCAATTATTAAATTACTGTTTTGAGCTATCTACTCTCAGGATGTGAGACAAAGCACTCTGTGAACTCATTCTGAGGATGGCTCCCTTACTATTAAAGCATATACTTTCTTTGGATTTGATGAAACACACGTGGGACATATGATCCTCCTGCCCTTTCTCAGCTGTTTCCAAAGATCTTCATTTTTCTTATTCCTGTGCTTAATCCTTATGTATTGCTGTTCCTCCAGGCTTCCACTCTACAACCTCTTGCTGGATAGTCTCCATCACTTCTGTAGTTTTATTTTTCACCTCGTATGACATGAATTCCAAAATTCCCCATGTCTTACTGACCAACCGCTCCTACTCTTGCAGGTCATCTCACATACAGCCAGCTGAAATCCAGGGTGTCCAACACTGAATGCACTACCTTCCACCTTGAAGGTTCATCTTTCTGCATATATTCTGATCTCCAGTAATTGTATCCAGTGTCCAACCATAAGTTACAAAGTGATTTTCCCCTTCTGACCCCCAAAACTTTACTAAAACAAATTCAGTTTACCTCCAAAATAGTTCTTGAATCTTTTTTATTTTCTCTAACTTCACCTCATTTTCTTAGTTTATGCCCTCAACATCACTTCCTATTTCTTACAACCACTATTTATTGAGAGTTTACCATGTGCTATACTGATACTGAGGACTTATATGTTTTCTCAAGTAACCTTTAAGCCAACACTAGATATTATGTTTGTGGGAGGAGAAAAATGATCCTTTGCTTGCTTTTTTTTCATTCTTTTTCTTGCTCTTCTGCAGAGCAGAAGCAGATGCTAATGTGATTTAGATAGAAGTTCTCAGGAAGCAGTAGCATTACTCTTAACAAGCATATTTACATGCTTGGGCCCTTTAGAAAAGATGATAGAAGTGCAATATTGAGATTTTGTGGGCAAAGATCAGAAACATTAGTATCCCTACTGGAACAGGGTGCAGCCAAGAGGGGCACCCCAAATAGGGATTTGTAATGGGGTCCAGAACTCAAGGTGTCCAAGAAATATTAGAAAAATATACGGGATGTCCTCACTCCCCCCACCTCCTGTCACCACCACCACAAGGCTAAACTGGGGGATGGTACATGTGGAGCAGGGCCATTAGGAGCTGTGTTGTATAGCAACAGCTTGGCAAGTAACCTCTGGCATGGTCATTTAACATATCTATAAACTTTAACTGGTTTCACAGATATGTTAAATAGCTGTGGCCATGCTTTGAGCCAGGGGGATGGAAGTGACTTCTGCCCAAGATGTAACTGGGAGGCAGCTCCCCCTGGTTACAGCACCTTCATAGAGCTTGGAGAAGATTGGTTTCATGCCATGGGACCACACCTGCCCAGACTTATGATGGCAGCCCAGTAAACCTGGAAGAATACAGGAATGCTGACAGGTGTAACTTATTGTAGGAGGAGTCAGAAATGGGACTGCAGAGGAAGATTGGCTCAGGGATTTGAACCCAGGCAAGGCAGCCATACGAGGAGAGAACCACAGGGCTTTTTGGCAGAGTAGGGACCCTGTGGTTTGGGGTGCTCCCTTTTGCCACATGGCTTAGGAAGCAGGGGAGACTTTGCCTGGAAGAAAAAGGGTAAAAGGACTCTTGCTATTGGACCATGAGAAGGTGCCACATGGCTTTGGACTAACTGGAGATTGTGGTGGTGACACAGCTGATGGTGCTGTGAGCCTGAATCATGGACTTCTGCTTCTTTTCCTGAAATACCATACTCCAGACTAGGGCAGATGGAGGAGGCAGGACTTTGCATCTGTGAGTATTCTAAAGGACTTTAGTATTTAATGAAGACATTTAGTCACTACTCTAAGTCTGTATTGTTTTTAAATAAATATTTCCATTCCTTTTTCACAAATTTCTGGCATTCAGAGATATCTTTCCTCTGGCAGCAGGCATAGTGAACCTAGTGGGGGGTCCTTTCAGTAATAGTATATCGTAAACCCTGCTTGGGTCTGTTCTGTAACACTACCACATACTAAATAGTCCCACACATTGAAGAACTGCCTCAAACAGAGTACCAATCACATCTTTATTGGGAAGCCACTAGATTAGAAAATTGATTGGACTGTGTTCTCAAGACAGTACTTACTCATCGGGTGCTTAAAAGAAATATTGATATGTGACCCTTCCTCTAACAACTTATACATAAGCATTTCTTTCCCTGTACATAGACCCATGAACATAGACCCATTGTTTTGGGTCTACTCACTCATTCTCTCAGTCAGTGGCTAATTATTGAGCAATTATGTGCTAAGCATTTTACTAAGTTTTAGTTAATGAACAACACTGACCATTTCTTCTATGGAGTTTAAAGTATATAAAGAGAAAAATGACCATTGCACAATTAAAACTGACATAAATGCAATAGAGGAAAAGTACATAGAACCAAGAGACCATGAATTAGAGGAACTGAAACTCTGCTACTAGTCAGAAGTGGGCAAAGAAGTTTTTGTTTTTGTTTTTGATGTTGAGTTGTTCATACATTTAATATTGGTCTTAATGGACTGCTATAAACAGATAGTGACCAGAGGGGAGAGGGGAGAGGGATAACAGGGGAAAGAAGGAGAAGGGTCTAGTCAGGGAACATGTATAAGGACCCATGGTAATGGACAACATGGTGGGGATTGACTGATGGAGTGGGGGGATGGGTAGGGCAGGGGAGAGCAATGGGGAAAAAATTGGGACAATCGTGAACAGCAATAAAATGTTTGTTTTTTTTAAACCTGCCAATGAAGCTGAGATCTAAAGAACAGGTAGAATTAACTAAGTAAAGTTGGGCAGTGAGTAGAGAGAGTAAATACATTTCCAAAAAGAGTAAACAACAACCACAATTATTCCATGACATAAAGAGCACATTGCATTGAGAGACCTGAGCAGGTACCAGAGTGGTTGGCAGTGAGTCATACAGTGTGTGGTGTGAAAAAGGATACAGAGAGAGGCAGGACCCAAACAATGCGTGCATTTACAGTCCATGCTGATAACGTGAAGCTGCAACACAAGAGCCATGGAAGGACAATTAATTTTTTCCAAGAGGGTTGATGTGATCATATTTGCATTTTGAAATAGGTCACTTCTGACTGCATATTGAAAAATGGACTGGAGTAAATCAAGAATGGATACATTACATCATGTAGACTGCAACTGAATCACCCCTTTGAGCAGGTGTAGTGCCACAGTGGTGGCAGAACAGATTAAAAAAATAGGAAAAAACATGCAGTGAGAGCAACTGAAAACAAGAATTGAAAGGTCTCTTTTATGCCTGATCCAAAACCCTCGCTTTAAATCTGGATTCCAGAATTCGTTCTATTTATTTATTTATTTATTGTTCAGTTACACAATTACAGTTGCCCCACCTTTTTCCCCATTGCTCACACCTACCCTGAACCCCCACTCTCACAGTCAGTGCCCCACATTGTAATGTACTCATGAGTCCTTTGAATTCCTTTGCTTGCCCCTTCCACTTCTTACTCCATTATCCCCCTCATCTTCCCTCTGGTCACTGTTAGTTCTTTATTGCAAAATCTCTGGTTCTATTTTGCTCATTTGCTTATTTTGTTGATTCCACCTATAGGTGAGATCCACCTATAGGTGAGATCATATGGTATTTGTCTTTCACCTCTTGGCTTCCAAAATTCTTAACTAGGGTATCAGCCTCCCACCCAATATTATAACTATTTTCCTACTTAACTAACACATCTAACACACTTAATAGTGCGATATTTATTGTGAAGAGGTTTCTCAGTTTAAAGGGACTTGCATAGAAGCAAACTTTTAGTAAGAAACTCTTAGTAAGAGTCAAGTTTAAATCCAGTTCTTAATCAAAAGTCTTGACTCTTCTGAAAAATTCTCCTACATTGTGTGTTTATGCAATGGACTTCTGACTGGGATTCTTGCCTCAAGTTCTACCATCTAATTTAGTGATTCTCAAAGAGTGAGCCTCAGACCAGCAGCATCAGCATTACCTGTGAATTTGTTAGAAGCACAACTTCTCCAGCTGAATTGGAAATGCCAGCACTGGACCCAGCAAGTGGTGTTTTAATGAGACCTTTGGGTAAACCTGATGCATGAACACATTTGATCCAGTGATTTAACTCATTTCCACACAGCTTCTGTAAGAAACACTTTGAAGCTTACTCAACCAGGAGTCATAAGTAGTTAATGATTCTGAAAAAAGATCTCCCTTGAATTTTATCCAACCCTCTCCATGACAAGCAGAGTCATGAAGGTTAGAAATTTACTAAATCTCTATTTACTGTTCCATGCTCAGTTCTTAGGTCAGTGCTTCAAACACAGAGACACTCACTATTTGCTGGCTGAATAAATATGATGCCTGTCTTTTTATTTTCCTACTTTGTCATTCACCTCTCAAATCAGTCTTTCTGATTTATTGTCAGCTGAGCCTGTTCTCTTATAATTGTTGTAAGGGTAAAGCTCTAGTACCAACAAGAAAATGAACATAGTTCCCATTGCTCAATATCCACACATCTCTCTACACATCCCCCTTAAGGAGAAAGTCATTGCAGAAAAGTGAGCTATTCCTCACCATTTTCTCCCAGCAAAATGTGAGGAGCAATTTTCCTGAGAACCCATAACTTGGTAGGTAATAAAATAAGCATGGATTTGATAATCATACCTTAGGAGTAAAGGACTCAAGGAATTTTAAATAAATGATTTCTCAAAATAAGTGATTGTATTAGTTATAATATCTGGAATGTAGCTTACCTGTTAATATGCTCTGGTGAATTCAGTGATATGGTTTCTTTCCAAGTGCTTGTGGTGATCAGTATGCCATTCAGAAAAAATGGAATGGCCACCCCAAGGCTAAGCAAGCAACATTATCTCAGCAAGGCTGTCCTCCAGCCTGGAAATGTATGGGCAGAAAAGAAATTAACAGTGGAAGCTGGAGGGACAATAGATATATGACATTATCACTAAAAAAATCCATTTAGACATTTAAACACTCTAGTGTCTAGCTATTTAAATGAACCTATTGATCTCTCAGTTTCAATAAAATTACCCTCATCTTGACTACATGCTTAACCTTGCAGATTTTGAGGAAACATCTCCCTTTCAGAACTTTTTCTCTTTCTCCCTATATATTGCATTTTAAAGTCTTCTTTCCTCCCTCTTTTCCTCTTTCTTTTTCGTTCTTTCCTCCCCATAATCCTAAAACTTATAATGTATTCAAGGATTCTTCAAAGTCTCTGTTATGTGAATACATAAACAAAAAACACACAATATTCATCCTTTCCTCCAGGAAGTTACTGTCTTGCCTGAGATTAGACTATCTCTAACTAATGACACCTGCTGTCAGGTGGCAGGAGCACATGGTGGTTAAAGACACCAATGCTGCAGTTACACTCTCTGGATTCACATTCACCAAAATCTAGTAGTGTAACTTTTTTAAAATCTTCAACCAGAGACAATTTTTCATTGCTTTTAGAGAGAGAGAGAGGAAGGGATAGAGGAAGGGAGAGACAGAAACATTGATGTGAGAAAAAAACATCAATCTGTTGCCTCTCACACATGCTTGAACTGAGGATCATATGTGCCCAAAACCTAAGTATGTGCCCAGACTGGGAATCAAACCCCAACAACTTTTCAGTTATAGGATGACACTCCAACCAACTGAGCCACACTGGCCAGGGCATAGTGTAAATTTTAGCCAGTTCTTCAATTTTCTCATGTACAAGATGGGGATAATAATGATATTTTACATATGTACATATATAATTATTATTAACCATAAATGAGAAACATATATATACATAAAACTTCTAAGACTAATTTACAGCACATAGCACACTCTATATAAATATTAGTTGTTCTTTAAGTGCAGTAATAAAAGGAAGTGATATGAGATAAATATAACCTCTAGGATAAAGAAATGAGGTGCTAAAATGAACTTTTCTAAACCCACAATATTTGAAATAAGAATTTAATATATAAGTAATAGTGCAATCATTTATTAAATATATACTGATTTATATTAGTATCTCAGACCTTGTGCTAAGCTATTGAAATAAAGAGATTGTGTATGTGTGTGTGTGTGTCTGTGTATGTGCTATCAAACCCTTATCTGTAAACCCTGGTGTAAAGACCAGACCAAACTCAACACAGGGATTACTCTGAGGTCATTTTTTTTCATTTTTTTTATTGTTGTTTAACTACATTTGTCTCCATTTCCCCCCACCACTCTCCCCTGCCCCATCTACCCCCACCTCTCTCCCTCAATCCTACCCCCCTTTGACTTTGTCCATGGGTCCTTTATATATGTTCCTTGATGACCCTTCCCCTTCTTTCCCCCCAGCTCCCCTCTGGTTACTGTCAGTTTGTTCTTTATTTCCATGTCTCTGGTTATATTTTGCTTGCCTGTATGTTTTGTTCATTAGGTTCCACTTATAGTTGAGATCATATGATATTTGTCTTTCTCTGCCTGGCTTACTTCACTTAGCATAATGCTCTCCACTTTCATCCATGCTGTCATAAAATGTAGGAGCACTTCTTTCTTTTGCTTTGTAGTGTTCCATTGAGTAAATGTATCATAGTTTTTTGATCCACTCATTTACTGATGAGCACTTATGTTGCTTCCAGCTCTGATGGTCATTTTAAATAAAGAACTCCCATTGATAGTAATTTGGATTTATGCAATAACTAAATGAAATTTTATATTTGCATATATGGTGCAGGGGAGAGCAATGGGGGAAATAGGCAGAACAACTGTAACTGAACAACAATGAAAGAAAGAAAAAAACTACTTAATTAATTTAAATGAATTTTTAAACTAGAGATAGATCATTTATATTCCAGATGTCTGAAAGTTTCTTTCTGAAAATCTAATAACCAGTATTCCCATGTTGAACCCAATGATTTATATTTTTCAACCAGTTCTATGTTTAGTATTATTTTCATATTTGTGATTTTCTACACAGATTTTAAAATCAACATATGTATTAATCAATAATTACTGTCTAGTATTCCTTACTGGAGGAGAATGGTTACATCAATGCCTTTTTTTAAAGGTTAATTTTTATTGTATTTTTCCATTGCCACTTAATCCACTGTACCCCTTAGTCCACTTATACACCCCAGCAATCACCACACTTGCATCCATTCAATCATGGACATTGTCTACATCCATGAGTTCTTTTTCCTTTTTGCTCAATTCCTCCACCCTCTAACCTCCCCACTACCACTAGCTGCCATCTGCTCTACACCTATGAGTCTGTCTCTGTTTTGCTTGTCAGTTAATTTTGTTCATTAGATTCCACATATCAGTGAAATCATATGGTATTTGTCTTTCTCTGACTGGCTTATTACACTTAGCGTAATATTCGCCAGGCCCATGTATATTGTCGCAAAAGTAAAATTTTCTCCTTTTCTATCACCTAGTAGTATTCTATTATGTAAATGTCCTGTAGTTGTTTTATCCACTCATCTGTTAATGGACACTTGGGCTGCTCTATATCTTGGTGATTGTAAATAATGCTCAATGAATATACAGGTGCTTGTGTTCTTTTGAATTAGCATTTTGGGTTTCTTCAGATATATTCCCAGAAGTGGAATCACTGGCAAATGAAAAAATCAACAAAATAAAAAGACAACCCATGGATGGGTGAAACTATTCACCAACACATCTGATAAGGAGTTAATATCCAAAATTGAGAAAAAAAAACAAACAACCCAATTAAAAAGTGCACTAAGGACCTGAATAGACACTTCTCCAAAGAGGACACACAGATGGCCAACAGACATATGAAAACATTCTCAATGTCACTAATCATCAGAGAAATGAAAATTGAAACCACAATGAGATATCTAACACATGTTATAATGGCTATCATCAATGAATCAACAAAAAACAGGTGCTGACAAGGATATGGAGAAAGGGTAACCATTTTGTACTATTGGTGGGCATGTAGTCTGGTGCAGCCACCATGGAAAACAGTATGGAGATGCCTCAGAAAATTAAAAATGGATCTGCTTTTTGATCCTGCATCAATGCTTTTGAAACATAAAATGCTTGATATCCTAGGAAGATTTTCAAATCTACAAATTCCAGAACTCTCTCCTCTCAAGCCAAGTAATTCAAAGTCTCTGGTGAAGGGCTCTAGACATTTAAATTTTAAATGTTCTCAACAAGTGCAGCCATGACTAAAAAGCACTGATTTAGTTAAATTTACTTCTTATGTGTACATTAGATGGACATTCTCTAAAGCTGTGGAAGAGCTGAGAACACTGTAACACTCACTGATTCCGTCATTCTTTAGTCCCACTTTTAAAAATATGTTCCTGAAACAAACATTTTCAAAACATTTGCTAAATGTCAAGCATTAATCTAAGCCTTTCTAATTCAGAAATAAAAAAAACTCACAGTGCTACACTTTGAACAAGAGTTTCTAGTGAGGAGTGGGCTAGGATAGAGACATTTAAATACTTGATATAGGTATGTGTAATGAATAAGAAGCCTACTAAATGAGAAGATTCTCTAACTAATATTATTGGATTAGATAGAGAGAGACTTGACCAAGTTATAGTTAAAATTATCCAGAAATAATTATTCAGAAAGACCAAAGGGATGAAATATTTGAGGTTCAGGAAATAAATTCAGAAGACAAACTATGTTTTATTGAGCAGTGAAAGTGAACCAATATTCAAAAGTCATGCCATGCAAATTAAAAGTAAAACATTAGCTCATTATTTATATTAACTTATATCAACACCTTTGCAGAATTGTAGAAGTAAAATACCTACTATTCTATGTGAATTCAAAAGTTTATATAACTATTTGTACGCAATCAAATGCTAGGTATTGGCAACAATTTTGAATGATGTCTATACCTCATGCATAATGGCAGGGGCTTTACATATATTATCTTAATAATCCTGTGAGGGGAGCAGTATCATTCCTATCATTCAGGTTAGATTGCTTAGTGTCACAGAGGATAAAGTACTAAAACAAAACCACATTTCCTGAGAATTGAAAATCACAATATTTTTTAAATGGAAAGTGGAAATGTCTGTATTTTTTCTATTCAAATTATTACGAAAATGACCTTAGAGTTTTAAACACTGATTAGTCAGAACAAATTTAAAACAAAAGATGACATTAAATGGTGCCTTGCAATGGAGATATAAATAACTCAATATTATTGTGAGAATTGTCATTAATTATTCAAATAAAATTTTACTTGATATATAGTTTAGTGTATATGCTACAGGTTATAGCCATTGCAATTTTTAATACTGGTTTATTGTTGTTATAAATAATGCCATATATAACTTATAATCATGTTTTATAAAAAAAAATTTAGCTTATCCCTGACTGATGTGACTCAGTGGGCTGGGTATTGTCCAACTAACCAGAAGATTGCCAGTTCAATTCCCAGTCAGGGCACATACCTGGGTTGCAGGCCAGGTCCCCAGTTGGGGGTGTACAAGAGGCAACCAATCAATGTTTTCTCACACATCAGTGTCTCTCTCCCTTTTTTTCTCCCTCCCTTCCTCTGTTTCTAAAAATAAATGAATACAATTTTTAAGAATTTAGCTTACTTGGTACTTTCAAGCAACTCATCTTACAATAACTTTTTACCAGCTCCATGAAATAAGTTATCTTCATTTTAAAGATTAAACAAATACAAAAATGTGACTTAGAAGATCATAGGCTTTGTGAATAATAAAGATGAAATTCAAAAAAGTATCATAGCCCTCCTCCTAAAGCTATGATTCAGCACTTTTTATCAAATCAACCCCCCATCAAAAACAAATAGGACAACTGTGGAACACACACAGGCACACATAAATAAAACTATTTCATGACATCAAGGAAGAGAACACACAAGGAAGCTCAATATGCTACTCCATGTTTTCCCTGATGGCATTTCCCACAAATTTTTATGCACAGCATGATAAGAAACCTAAATATCTAAAATAAAGCAGGTTTTAATAGCTGAGAAGCCAAACAGCTTTTGAGAGGCTCACTGTACAATGCACAAAAAACAAATATACATCCAAACAAAAAGTAGAAACCTTATCTAAACAACCAGGCTCACAATTGACACCTTCAAGGACTTCACACTGAGAGTAGAAGGAAATCAGACCTAGACCATGAATTAAAACATATAAACCCAGTCTCTATAGATTCAGTGAAATTCTCATCAAGGTTTCAGTGGCATATTTCACAGAACTAGAACAAATATCTCAAAAATTAATATGTAACCACAAAAGGCCCTGCATAGCAACAGCAATTCTAAGAAAGAACAACAAAGGTGAAGGAACCACACTACCTAATATCAAACTACACTCCAAAGCCATAGCAATCAAAACAACATGGTACTGGCATAAAAACAGACACATAGATCAATGGAGCAGAATAGAGAGCCCAGAAATAAACCTACACATTTATAGTCAATTAATATTCAAAGAGGAAGCAAGCACATACAATGGGTTAAAGATAAATGGTGCTGGAAAATTGAAAATATACACACATAAAAAGGAAACTACGCCATCTTCTTACACCACCCACAGGAATAAGTTCAAAATGGATCAAAAACTTAAATGTTACACCCAAAACCATAAAAATCCTAGAAAAAAGACATAGGAAGCAAAATCTGGGACACTGCTTATAACAGTTTTTTATTGGATATATCTCCCCAGGCAAGAGAAACAAAAGAAAAAATTAAATTAATGAGACTATATCAAACTAAAAAAACTTTGTGCAGCAAAGGAAATCATCAACAAAATAAAAAGACAATCCACAGAATTGGGGAACATATTTGCTGATACATCTGATAAGGGGTTAATATCCAAAATTTATAGAGAACTTACAAAACTTAACTTCAAAAAACAAAACAAAAACAACCCAATTAAAAAGTGGGCAAAAGACCTGAATAGACACTTCTCTAAAAAGGACATGCAGATGGCCAATAGACATATGAAAACATTCTCAATGTCACCAATCATTACAGAAATGCAAATTAAAACCACAATGAGAAATCATTTCACACCCGTCAGAATGGCTATCATCAATAAATCAACAAACAGCAAGTCTGGCAAGAATGTGAAGAAAACGTAACCATTTTGCACTGTTGGTAGGAATGTAGTGTTGGGATCCACATTGCCTGGTTTCAGGAGCTGCAACCCCCCATAGCTAAGGCTGAGTGAGAGACCTCCGAACCAGGAGACATTAAGGAGACAGCCTGTCTCCCTGGCATGAGCGCTGCCTGATCTGTCTGGCTCTCATTGCTTGATCGGTTAGTCAATGATGGATAACAATCCTCAGAGGAGGATGGACCTAAGACAGGCACAGTCATGTGGGAAGGCCCTCAGGGAGAGACTCAGGGGGCTGTGGAAAAGAGGGGGTGATTGACCCCTGCCCCCTCGGCTTTCACAAGCCTGAGTCCTTATTCTGCCTGTGAGAAATCCAAATCTCCTGGCTGCCTTTGTCTCCTCTGCCTGACTCAGGCCTGCAGCAATATGAAAGGGTGGTGCAGTCCAGACCAGGGTCAGCAGATTTCCTGGGGTAATTTGGCTTGAAGCATAGAATATGCAAGATCTTGTGAAGCTTACTTTGCTGGAGGATGCTCTTAATTAGAATATGAAGACTTGGGCAGGAAACGAAACTAGCCTTTTAGGTCCTAGGTGATAAGACCCCAACTTAGCATGAGCCCTTTTAGGTCTATTTGTTTGATCTTCCCTGCCAGACTATAATCAACAAACTGTATCCGTACCCCTACCCAATACTACCTAATAAAAGCCTACTCAGGCAGTGGCTCAGAGCACTCCCCCCTTGAGGGAGTGGCCATTACATTCCTATTCCTCCACAGGACTGGGTAGTCCGTGCGTATTTCTCTCGTATCTGGAGCATCTGCAGCGCCCGTGGTTACCACTCGCCACTGACTGCGACAATGTAGTCTGGTGCAGCCACTGTGGAAAACAGTATGGAAATGCCTCAAACATTAAAAATGAATCTGCCTTTCAACCCAACAATCCCACTCCTGGAAATATATCCAAAGGAACCCAAAATATGAATTCTAAAGAACATAAGCAATCCTATGATCATTGCAGTGTTATTTACAATTGAAAGATATGGAAGCAGCCCAAGTGTCCCTCAGATGAGTGGGTAAAATAACTATGGGACACTTACACAGTGGAATACTACTTGGCCATGAAAAAGAATAAAATTTTACCCTTCGCGACAATATGGATGGACCTGAAGAACAAGATGCTAAGTGAAATAAGCCAGTCAGAGAAAGACAAATACCATATGATTTCACTGATATGTGGAATCTGATGAACAAAATTAACCAAAAAGGAAAACAGGAACAGTCTCATAGACAGAGAGCAGGATGACAGCTAAGGGTTGTGAGGGGAGGTGAGAGGGTAAAGGGATTGAGAAAAAAAGGAAAAGGGACTCGTAGACATGGGCAACAGTGTGGTGATTGCTGGGATAAGGGAGTGGGTATAAGGGGACTAAATGGAAATGGAGAAAAACCAACAAAGGTTAAATAGAAAAATTGTCCATAGTGCTTGTTAAGGTAGATTCTACCCTGCAGCTCAAGGAAGAATATGAAAAGAACCTGGGAGACAATTGGAAATATAGAGCATAGAGTCAAGATTGTCCAAAGGGACTAGAGTTTTCAGGATGGGAAACAAGATAAATGCAGCTACACAGGAAGAGAAGAAAATATATGGGAACCTAGATGTCTGTAGATGCCCCCCAGCTTGGGTTTTCAACAGAGTTCAGATCAATACATACTTGTAAGGAAACTAATCAAGGTCTGGAAAGAAATAATATGAAAGAATTAGAGAGAAGAGTTCTTGGGATTTTCAGTTTCCAACCCTGTATGTAAGGAGTTTGGAATATACCACTCCATTCTAACAAGTAAAAAGCTAGGGGAATTGAAAACTTATTTAAAAAAAAGAAAAACCTTAGATGCATAAAAGAAATGAGGTTACAGGGCAAAGTGCTGCCCTCAAAACTGGAAGGACCTGAGGCAAATATGGAGAATGGCAAAGCCCTAGAGCAGAAGTGTCTCTGAGAACAAGAGCCAGAGAGAAAACCTGACATGTCATTAACAAATGCCTGAAGGCTTAGTATGGGCAATCCTGAGAGATAAAAACTCCAGGGGATTCAGTCATCACAGGCTCGAATACGTGCTATTCTTTTTAATCTCCTGAAATTCTACCAGGTACTTGGAGTAAATATCAGAAAAAAAAACAACTCAGTCTTTTGTGAAGGGAAGAAGAAAGATAAACATCTTTAAATATACTAGGGCATTATATTCTTAATAAGTTCTGCCATCAGGAGAAACTATTTAACCAGACCTAAACTGCTGGGTTAATCAGAGTCCATCTAACCTAGGAAGATGGCAATATTCACCTTCATTCAGTTTTAGCTTTTCATATCATTAAAAGCAAATACCCAACTCCAGCCTCCTGTATTTTTCCTGTCATACCTAAGGGGGTGGAGAAACACTGAGGAACCTTTGTAAAGTTCACACTCCAGAAGCAAATGCTCACTGAAGGACTTGAGACCTAATCAAAGGACTACAGAATTCTTTCCTTCCCACCAAAACTCACTATTAAATAACTAAAGGCCTATTTATATCAGTTTTTGACCAGAACATTGTTTGGCTTTCAAGAAAAAAATTGCAAGACATACTAACAAGCAAAAAACATAGTTTGAAGAAATACATTGAGCACCAGCAGCAGAATCAGATGATGTTGCAATTATCAGATTAGATATTTAAAACAACTGTGATTAAAGTAAGGGCTCTAACGGATCAGGTAACAACATGCAAGGATAGATGAACTATGTTAGTAGAGAGATGAATATCCTAAGAAATACTACCACCAACAACAAAAAAAATCTAGATGTCAAGAAAACTGTGAAATGAAGAAGGCCTTTGAAGGACTTAGTAAACTGGGCAGAGCTGAGGAAAGAATCTCTAAGATTAATTTCTATATTTCAATAGAAATCTCCAAAACCGAAAGCAAAGAAAAATAAACACAGAATATTCAAGAATATGAGACAACTACAAAATAAAAGGTATGCTTAATAGAAATGTGACAAAGAGAGGAAAGATAAAAGGGGTGAGAAGAAATATTTGTAATAATAATGACTGAGAATTTCCCCCAATTAATGTCAGATACCAAATCTTAACTTGAGACAGCTCAGAGAATAGTAAGTTGAATATCAAATATATTACATCTACACATGGCATTTCAAACCACAACACATCAAAGATAAAGTCCTAACAAGCTACAGGAAAAAATAATTTCTGACCTATGAAGCAGCAAAATAAAAATTACATACATTGCCTTCTCAGAAACTATGCAAACTAGAAGAAAGAGTAGTGAAATAAAGGGTTAAAAGGAAAAAATCCTAGAATCCTGTACCCTGCAAAATTACCTTTCAAAAGGGAAAGACACACAGACTTTCTCACACAAACAAAAATTGAGGGTATTTGTTGACAGTAGACCTGTTTTGCAAGAAATGTTAAAGGAAGTTCCTTAGAACAGGAAATATTGAATTGGCCAAAACATCCATATAGTGATAAAAGACATATTTTTCATTTTCACCAATAACTTTATTGATTTGGATGTTTTAACTATGTCATCTAGTCTTGCATGGTACAACATCGATTGTTCTCAATGTCTCAATTTCATTGCCGTCAACTTCAACTGATCTACCCAACATTGGAGCATTGTCCAGCAAGAAGTCTTCAGCATGGAATTTCACAAACCACTTTTGACACATTTGATCAGTCACAGCACCTTCTCCATACACTGCACAATTTTTTGTGTATTTCAGTTGAGTTTTTACCTTTCTTGAAATAATTATAAAGCATAATATGCTGAAAGTGTTGCATATATTTTCTTCTATCTTCAATATTCAAATGGCTACACAAAAATTCACTAATTTTGATGAGTTTCTTTTAATACACACTAATAAGACAGCTGTCACAATACAATCTAACAAAATTGTTTCCAATGAAGTTAAAAACAACTAAGTGTTACTAGAGCCATCTTACAGAAAAAACCAAAAGTACTTTTTGGCCAATCTAACAATGTAGGTAAGAATTGTATTTAAGAAAAAAGAGAATTAGAAATAAAATAGTTAATATAAACTAATGTTTATTATTAATTGATCTAAAATAAAAGTGTCCAAAACAATATATAATGGCAAAATGTATTTACTTATATATACATACATATATAATTAAATGTGTGAGGGGGACCAAAAAACCCCCGTAATTATCTTCTGGAGGGCAGGCAGCTCGTAGTACAGGCTTTCCCCATTAGTGAGTATTCTAGGAATCTATCTGTATCAGCGTACTAACTGGTATTGTTGGAAGAGGCTGCATTGGGCTTCAGTGAATTTTTTTAAAGACACATTTGCCCATTTCATCATGGGTGATTTACAAATGCACCTGCACACACCGTGCTGAGCTTTCAGTAGTTTTTAATAAAAAACAGCATGGCCCCTATTCCCCACCCACACTATTCACCTAATATCACCCCAAGTGAGATTTTTGTGTTTCCCTGGATGAAAAAAGTCTTCAAAGGGAAATGTTTTGTCTTGCCAATGTGGAAATGCTGAAACAAAAAAATGACATCAAAATTGGCAAATTCAAAAACTGTTTTGAGTGGTGGAAAAGGCATATCAGTAGATGTAGTGCGTCAATTAGAGAGTACTTTGAAGGTGACTGAAGTTTAAGCATGTAAGGACAAACACATAATTTTATAAACAAATTCCAATTTTGGGTCTCCCCTCAGATAAATAGATAGATGATAGATAGACTATATAGATAGATAGATATAGATAGCTAGATAGAGATATAAATATAGATAAATATAGATATCATCTATCCAGAAGCTATCCAGACATGTAATATGAAAAATAGAGACATTTATTGAAGAAGATACAAGATACAAGAAACATTATACATAGGACAATGATGCCTCAGTCCCCTTCAAAATAGGCACCATGGGACCTCACACAGTTCTCCCAAATGCCATCAGCTGCCCCATCATATTTTCCTGAATCTCATCAATGGTCTGAAATCTCTTCCCTTTCAAAGGAGATTTTAGTATTGGGAAAAGTCAGAAGTCACTGGGCACCAAATCTGGGCTCTAGGGGGTTAAGTCACCTGGGTGGTTTGATGTTTCACCAAAAAACTGCACAAGGCATGATGTATGAGCAGCACATTGTTGTTATGAAGTTGCAAGTCACCAGTTGCCCATAGCTGCAGCCTTCCAAATCACCCAAATATTTTCCATGGAGGAATGTTCAAACTTAATGCAAAATTTGATGCAGATTTGTTGCTGTATTCACTCAGTCATTTTGAACGCAATGGCCACACAGTACACATGCTAACTCAACAGCGTCTACCACCCCTATTGTCTAGTACAGTGAAGTCATCCTTGTTCACACATATGCATTCCAGTCCACTCTCCTTGGTTGCCAGGTTACTTCATTGCTGCACAAACTATTCTCACTATGTTAACAATGGCTGGACTTTTACCTGACTATAATATATACACACACATGTATATGCATGTATATATGTATACATAGTACATCTGTATATATACACATACATGCATATGTATACACATACACATATGTATATATACACATACATACATATATGTATAATGGCAGCAATAATATTAGAGATGAGAGGGAGGATTTAAGATTAGTTTATTTTATAAAATTCACTATGGTCCATTTAAAAATGAACTTGGATTAGTTATAAATATATATTGCAAACTTTAAGGCAACCACTAATAAAAGTAAAAAAAAACTGTTTAAAAAAAGGAAAAAGTAAAATGTTCACTTAAAATCTGTATTGAGTGCTGGCCTGGAAGCTCAATTGATTAAAGCGTTGTCCCCATACACCAAGGTTACAGGTTCATTCCCTAGTCTGGGCACACACAAGAAGCAACCAATAATCACACAAGTAGATGGAACAACAGATTAATGTTTCTCTCTCTCCCCCTCTAAAATCAGTAAAAAACACAATTAAAAATAATACTTTTTTGAAAAACAGTCTTTTCCTCCTGTTCAAAAATCACAGTTATCCCACACTATATTTCTTTCTCGTGAGTCACTTCACTTCTGATACTCTAGCCTAAAAATCTGTGAAGATTTTACCGCACACCAAGCAATTATCTGTGTTACCAGCTAAGTGTCCTACAGTTAAAGTCAATACTGTAGTAAACTCAATACCCAGAGATAGTGTCAGATCCCATAGGTTATGGACTCAGTCTGACAAGACTGCTCCCTCCCCCCTTTTTCAGAGGTCAATGGCAAGCAGTATTTCCCAATTACTCACAAATTCTGTATGAATTGGCTATAAATCAGAAGTTCCCACTACCCCTTTTCAGGTTTATTTTTTCTAGGGCTGGTATTTTATTTTATTTTTTTATATATATTTTATTGATTATGCTATTACAGTTGGCCCATTACTCCTTTTCATTCCCCTCCACCCTGCACACTCTCTCCCACTCACATTCCCCCTCTTTAGTTCATGTCCGTGTGTCGTAAGTTCTTTAGCTTCTACATTTCCCATACTATTCTTGCCCTCCCCCTGTCTATTTTCTACCTACCATCTATGCAACTTATTCTCTATAACTTTTCCCCCTCACTCCCCTCCCTCTCCCCTGTTGCTAACCCTCCATGTGATCTCCATTTCTGTGGTTCAGTTCCTGTTCTAGTTGTTTGCTTAGTTTCTTTTTGTTTTTGTTTTAGGTGTGGTTGTTAATAACTGTGAGTTTGCTGTCATTTTACTATACATGTTTTTCTCTTCTTTTTCTTAGATAAGTCCCTTTAACATTTCATAAAATAAGGGCTTGGTGATGATGAACTCCTTTAACTTGACCTTATCTGGGAAGCACTTTATCTGCCCTCCCATTCTAAATGAAAGCTTTGCTGGATAGAGAAATCTGGGATGTAGGTCCTTGCCTTTCATGACTTAGAATACTTCTTTCCAGCCCCTTCTTGCCTGCAAGGTCTCTTTTGAGAAATCAGCTGACAGTC
>CM052541.1:79512262-79544643 GCA_028533065.1 Trachops cirrhosus
GTTCCTCCTTGGGTCCAACTTCTTTGGGACTCTCTGAGCTTCCTGGACTTCCTGGAAGTCTATTTCCTTTGTCAGAATGGGGAAGTTCCCCTTTATTATGTGTTCAAATAAGTTTTCCACTTGTTGCTCTTCCTCTTCTTCTGGTACCCCTATAATTCAGATGTTGGAACATTTAAAGATGTCCTGGAGGTTCCTAAGCCTCTCCTCATTTTTTTTAAATTCTTATTTCTTCATTCTTTTCTTATTGTATTTTTTTTCTTTCTTCTGCTCTACTATATTGATGTGAGATCCAGCTCTTTTTCCATCACTATTGTTTCCCTGTGCATTTTTCTTCATTTCACTTACTGTAGCCTTCATTTTTTCATCTAATTTGTGACCAAAATCAACCAATTCTGTGAGCATCCTGATCACCAGTGCCTTGAACTCTGTATCTGACAGGCTAGCTATCTCTCAGTCGCTTAAAATTATTGGTTCTGAGGCTTTCATTTGTTCTTCTGTTTGAGCCATCTTTTTTTTGTTTGTTTGTTTGGTCTGTTCGGCCCTGTTATGTATGAGGGGTGGAGTCTTAGGTGTTCACCAGGGCAGGGCAACCCAGTCTCTGGGTTGTGATGCTGTATGTGGGGGCAGAGTCTGAGAGGGAACAACGACACTTGCTCCACTCTCCTCGAACTTCAGTCCCTTTGCCACTTCCCCCAAGGAAACTGGGCCTTTCTGGTGCTAATTCCTGTGAGGGTGGGTTTGTGCACCCCATGGGTCTTTCCAACAACCTCTCCTGTGAGGCTGGGAGTCTCTCCCTGTGCCTCAACCCCCACAGGCATTTTCAATTGGTACCCCAAGGCTCTATTTCCCAGCGCTGGGATCCTGGGTTGTGCGCAGTGCCTTGCTTCACAGTCACTGCCTCACTGGGTCTGCCGGTTGCCACCCTGCACCCAGGGTCTACCAGCTGCAGCTTGCATGCCCAGGTTCTGCCTGTTGCAGTCTTGGGCACCTGGGATGCCTTACTGCTTGGTCCCAGTGCTCTTTGAGCCACAACTCCTGCTCAGCTGCCCAACTCCACCCCCACTACCAGTCTGGATGAATGTGTCTATTTTAAATCCTTGGTTGTATGACTTCCATACAGTTCAATTTTCTGTCAGTTCTGGTTGTTATTCTGTTTCTAAACTGTTGTCCCTGTCTTAGTTGTGCAAGGTGGCACAGTGTGTCTACCTATGCTTCCATCTTGGCCAGAAGTCCTCCTGTTTTTAGGTTTAATTACTTTGCTAGAGAGGTTCATAGAAAATAGAAACATTTGCATTTAATATTTATTAAAGGATATAACAAGAGCATTATGCTAAGTGAAGTAAGCTACACAGTGAAAGACAAATACCATATGATCTCACCTATGATGAAACCTAATCAACAAAACAAACATGTGAGCAAAATATAACCAGAGCCATTGAAATAAAGAACAAACTGACAGTAACCAGAGGGGAGGGGGGAGGAAAATAATGTGGGAAAGAAGGGAAAGGGTTGTCAAGGAACATGTATAAAGGACCCATAGACAAAGCCAAAAGGGGGTAGGATTGATGATGGGCGGTGGGGATGGGTGGGGTAGAGGCAAGTGGTGAAGGGAAAATGGAGACAACTGTACTTGAACAACAATTTTTTAAAAAAAGATGTACAGATGAACAGCCAGATAGAGTGATGCACAAGACAATGTTAGAGAGGGCGCTAAGTGCAGGAGTGTCTGTCTCCATAGAATGGAGGTGAATCACCCTCCTGGTATAGATGTTTTTGCTAGTATGAAAACTCTCTTAAGCTCCTACTTTTGGGATTTATGAAAGTTTCCTGACATAGTTTCCAGCCTCTCTCCCCTTTTAAAGGATGGGGGAGGGAAAGTGAGCTAAGAATTACAAGATTCTAATCATGGCTTGGTATTTCTGGTGACCAGTTTCCAACAAGGCATCCAGGAGCCTATATTACATCAAAGTCATCTCAATAGAACAAAGATGCTCCTAGTGCTCCTATCATTTAGGAATCTACAGGGTTTTAGTAGCCCTATGTCAGAGACTGGTTCAAAGACAAGTATTAGAATAAGAGATGCACCTTGTTTTCTTGTCACTTAAGAAATCATAAATGTTTTGAGAGCTCTGTGCCAGAAACTAGGGGCAGAGACCAACATATTGTATATTTTATATTATCTCACAAAACCACACCAAAAACATTCTTTTCACAGAGAGAAAAGAATGGGATACAAAAATAGGAGGAGGGGCAGGGAATAATGGTGGAAAGAAGGGGAAGAGTCTAGTTAAAGAACAAGTATAAATAACCCATGGACATGGACAAAAGGGTGGGGGTTGACCGTGGGAGTGGGGGGTGGGTGGGGCAGGGAAGAACAATGGGGAAAAATTGTTGTTCTAAACTGTAATAGAACAACAATAAAATAGAAAAAACAAGGGCAAACAGTAGAAAACAGAAACAAATATGGTAGATATTAACCAAACCACATCAATAATTACATCAAATGTTAGTGGTCTAAATGTACCAATTAGAAGAGATTGCCATAGTAGATCAGAAACAAAACCCAACAACATATTGTTTATAAGAAATCCATTTCAAATATACAAAAACATATAAATTAATAGTAAATAAATGGGTAAAATATATAATTTTAAAACAAATAAAAAGAAACCAGGAAAACTGTATTCATTTCAGATAGAGTAGTCTTCAGTGCCAGGGATGTTATCAGAGATAAACAGGGACATTACATAATGATAAAAGAGTCAGTTCTCCAAGAACACATAACAATTCTTAATATCTATGTGCCTAACAAGAGAGCATAAAGAATACAGGCAGCAAAAACTGATAGAATTACAAGAAGAAATAGATGAGTACATTATCATACTTGGCAACTTCAATACCCCTCTATCAGAAATGTACAGATTCAGCAGACAGAAAATCAGTAAGAACATAATTGAATTCAACACCATCAATCAACTGAGTATAATGGACATCTATAGACTGCATCTTTCAACAACAAAATGCAGATTCTTCTCAAGTTCACATGGAACATTTACCAAGATATATCACATTCTAGGCCATAAAACACACCTTAAAAAATTAAAAGAATAGAAATTATGCAATGTTTGTTATCAGACTGTAATAGAGTATTACATAGAATATGTAATAGAATATTTAAAAATATTAAAGCCAAAAGAAGCAGAATTTTAAAAATTCAATTATATTGAAAGCAAGAAATCGATAAAGAAAATCAGACCAAAGCTGGTTTATTGGAAAATATAATAAATTTTATAAGCTTTTAGCCAGGCTAAGAAAAAGGAGAGAGGATAAATATTACCACAACAGTCCACCCTTATCTGTGGTTTCACTTTTTATGACTTTGGTTACCCAGAGTTATCTATGATCTGAGAACATTAAATGGAAAATTACAGAAATGGACAATTTATAAGTTTTAAATTACATTCCTTTCTGAGTAACATGATGAAATCCTCACCTGCCCTATTTTTTCTGACCCAGAATGTGAACTATCCTTTTGTCTAGTATACCCAGGTTGTATATGCTACCTACCCATTTCTCCCTTAGCAACCATCTGGAGTATCAGATTAGCTGTCAAGGTATTGAAGTGTTTGTGTTCAAGAAACCCTTCTTTCACTCAATAATGGCCCCAAAGCTCAAGAATAGTGATGCAGGTGATTCAAATATTCCAAAGAGAAACCATAAAGTATATGTATGTATAGGAAAAGGCATAGTACATATGGGGTTTACTGCTATCTGTGGGTTCAGGCATTTCCTGGGGGTCTTAGAATATACTGAAAAATACCCCATGGATATTGAAGGTCTACTGTACTATTAAAAATGAGAGAACATTGATTATGATCCCATGGACATTAAAAGGGTAATCAAAAATATACTATGCATAGTTGTATGTCCCCAAATGTGATAATGGAGATGAAATAGATCAATTCCTTGAAAGAAAGAATATGTCAAAACTTACACAAGAAAAAATAAATAATCTGATGGGTATATTATTAAATAAATTGAATCAATAAATAATAATATTCCAAAACAGAAAACATCAGGTCAAAATGAATTCCCTGGTAAGTTCTACCAAATATTTAAGGAAGGGAATATACCAATTCAATTCTCTACAACATCTTCCAGAAGATGGAAGCAGAGAGAATGTCCCTAATTAATTTTGTGAGGGAAGTATTATCTTAATACCAAAACAAATACATTACAATAAAAGAAAATTATACACCAATATATCTCATGAACATAAATGCAAAAATCCTCAACAAAATCCCAGCAAATACAATCTAATAATGTATAAACATAATTATATATTATAACCAAATGAGATTTATCCCAGATATGCAAGGCTGATTCAACATTCAAAATCAACTGACATAATAATAAGGACAGTGTAGCACTGGCAAAAAGAAAAATAGATGTATGGAACAGAATAAAATGTTCATAAAGAGACCCATAATAATACATAGTCAACTGATCTTTAACAAAGGGGTAAAGACAATACAATGGAGAAAAGAGTCTTCTTAACAAATGGTATTAAAACAATTTTACATTGACATGCAAAAAAATGAATCTAGACACAGACCTCACACCTACACAAAAATTAACTCAAAAGGCTCACAGACCTAAATGTAAACAAAACAAATGAAAAACAATAAAGCTCTTAGAAGATAACTTGAAAAAATCTAGATGATTTTGAGTTTGCCAAAGACTTTAGATACACCAAAAGTATAATTTATGAAACAATTGCCAAGCTTAAATTCATTAAAATTAATTTTTTTTGGAAAAGACAGTCTTGAAAAAAATTAAATATAAAGTGAAATGAGACTTAAAAAAAGGATAAACCACAGACTTAAAGAACATACTATTTGAAAGTGACCTGGCAAAGGTCACTTTCAAAATATAGAATGAATTATTAAAATTCAACCATAAGAAAACAAAGAAAATAATAATTTGAAAGAATATATACACCTTTATGTTCATTTCAGCCTTATTTACAACAGCCAAGATTTGGAAGCAGCCCAAGCCTCCATAAGTAGATGAATGGATAAAAAAGCTGTTGTATGTTAAGACAATGGAATACTACTTAGCTGTAAAAAAAAGAAGGAAATATTACCTTTTGTGACTATGGATGGACCTGGAGAGTGTTACGCTAAACAAAATGTCAGTCAGAGAAAGACAAGTACCATATGATTTTACTTATATGTGGAATCTAACAAACAAAATAAAGTGATGAGCAAAATAGGAACAAACTCATAGACACAGAGAACAGACTGACAGCTGTCAGAGAGTAAGGGGATAAGGGACTGGGTAAAAAATGTGTAGGGATTAAGCAAACAAAAATATCATAGACACATACAACAATATGGTAGTCACAAGAGGGAATGGGTGTGGGGAAGGTACAAGAGGGTGTGATGGACAGAGACTTGACCTGGGATGGTGAATATATAATACAATATACAGATAATATATTATAGAATTGTACTCCTGAAACCTATATAACTTTATTAACTAATGCTACCCCAATAAATTCAGTAAATAAAAATGGGCTGAAGACCTGAACAGACACCTTAACAAAAAATATGCAGATAGCAAATAAGCATATAAAATATGCTCCACATCCTATGTCATCACATAGGATGACAAAATGCAAATGAAAACAAGATACCACCACATAACTATTAAAATGACTAAATCTGGAAAATTAACCACACCAAATGCTAGTGAACAAATGAAGCTTTAAGAAATCTTATTCTTGTAAGAAATGGTATTATATTCTTATGATGATGCAAAATAGTACAACCACTTTAGAAAGCAGTTTGAGAGTTTCTTATGAAATTAAACATACTGTTACTATATGATTCAGTAATTGTGCTTCTGCATACTTTTCAAAAGGATTTAAAAACTATATCCACACAAAATTCTGCACACAAGTATTTATAGCAGTTTTATTCATAATTGTCAAAACTTGAAAATAAATAAGACATGTTTCATTGAGTGAATAGATGAATAAATTGTGGCACAATTAGACAATTAAATGTTATTCAGTTCTAAAAGGAAACAAGTTATGAAATCATGAAAAGATATGGGAGGACTTTAAATAAATATTACTAAGTTTAAGAAGAATCTGGAAAGACTACATATGGTGATTCCAACTATATGACATCCTGAAAAGTGAAAAATGATGGAGATCATGAAAATATTAATGGTACCCAGGGATTAGGTGAAGAAGCAGATCACAGAGGATATTTAGAGTATAAAATTTTGATACTGTAATGGTAAATATATGTCATTACACACCTGTCCAAGCTCATAAAAGGGCAATAACAAGGATGAAACCTAAGGTAAACTATGGATTCTGAGTGATAATGCTGTATCAATGTTTGCTCATCAATTAAAACAAGTGTACTACTCTGGGGGTAGTACACTACTCTAGGGGATAGTAACACCTGGAAGTTCTTCATGGAAATATTAGAAATCTCAGTACCTTCTACTCATTTTTGGTATAAACCTAATATTACTGTCAAAGATAAAGTATATTAAAATAAAATAAACACAATGAATAGTACTTGGAGCTCAGTCACTACTGGAAGTGGTGTCTTCCAACAGATTAAAAAGTCAAATGAATCATGGGGTATTGGGTAGAGTACTCAGAAATGTCTTATCAAAGTAGTCAGGGGTAATTTACTCTAGAACAATGACTGTTCTGACCCCACTTAACAAATATTAAAAGCAATATGCAAAGGATCAGACTATTTTTAAATATTGTAACTATATCCCAGAAAAAGATCAAGAATATTTTTAGGAGCATAAAAATATCCAGCACTCCAAAAAGGTAAAATTCATAATGTTTGACATGCAAACAAGAGAACCATATGGTCTAAAATGAGGGATAAAATTAGTAAATCTAAACATGTTCAGAATTGACAAAAATGTTTGAATTAGCTAAAAATAGATAAAGAAAATAGAATTCCAAATAATCGTCAAATAGTTGTTACAACTATGTTTTATATATGCAAAAGGAAGAAAGTCAAATTAAACATGTGAAATAGAAAAAAGGTAATAAAAATTGTACATTATAAACTGAGAATATGTCTGAAATAAAATATAGTATACTGGATGGGGTTATTGACAGGTTAGACAGCTATCGATATTGAAGAAAATGATTAATGGTTTGAGAATCATAGCAACAGATACTTTACAAATGAAACAAAAAGAGTAAAAGATTCAAGACAGACAAAAAATGAGGATAGCATTAGTCAGGAATTCAACTTTAATTAGCCTAAATTATGTATAATGTGGAGTGTCTAAAAAATAGAGAAAATGTTTGAAGTAGCAATGCCCAACATTTTTTTCTAAATTTAATGAAAATTATAAACCCATAGATCTAAAAATCTCAACACACACCAATCACAATACACAAAAAATACACCAAGACATATTATAATAAAATTGCTAAAAATCAGTGAATATTAAAATATATCTCAAAATGAAACAAAATAAGACTTTTTCAGACATATGAAAGGTTGAAGAATGGATCAGCCACAGACATGCACCAAAAAATCATTTTAAAAACATCTATTCAGATAGGAAAAACAAATTATACCAGGGGAAACATGACTATAGTAAATAGAATGAAAAGCATCAGAATAGGTAACTATGAAAGTAAATATATATAATTTTTACAATATTTAAATATCTTAAAAATATTTTACTGCGTACACAAAATAACAGCAATGTAATGTGGCATTTACAACATATTCAAAAATAAAATTTATAACAGCGATAACAAAAAGACTGAAATTGGAGAACTGGAAGCATGCTATTGTAAAATTCTTAAACTGTATCCAAAGTGAAATAATACCACTTGAAACTGAAAGATAAAGAAATACACTATTAAATCTCAAAGCAATCACTAAAATAACAAAAAAGAATTATACCAAAAATTAGTGAAGAAAATAAATTCATAGAAAACAGACAATCCCAAATAAGGCAGAAAAAATGATTAAGAAATATAAAGAACTAGTGGAGCAAACAATAAAACAGGAATGGATAAAAATAGGTTTATAGTTGTGAGTATCCAAACATAGTTTATGTTTGTATTATTATTTATAAATTACTGTATTATTTTCCATACAAACAATGTGGTAAACCTACTTTTGTCCATCCCTGTATATTGACGTGATTAATTTAAAACTAAATATATCAATCTTCACATGGCATCAATGTCCAAACAGCAAAGGATAAAAATATGGAGAGATATCTTGGCTGTGGAGGTCCCCCCAGAGGAGCAAGGAATCTTAGCCACAAACCAGGTCCTCCAGCCCACAGTTCCAGAGCCAGGAAGAGAAGTCCCCATAACTTGCAGCTATAAAATCCCAGGGGTATTGAGGCTGAAGGAGTTGGAGGCTTCTCAAGAACCAAGCAGCTCCTCTTAAAGGGCCCATGCACAGACTTACTTGGACTCACTCCCTCTGAGCTCCAGCATGGGAGCAGCAGCTTGAAAGGCACCAGAAACACACAGAGAGAAATTGAATTGTCTGGCATGAGGGTGAGAGCAGAGGCGCAGCTTTCTCCCAGATAGAAGTGCTGGCAGAGACCATTTTTCCTTTGATGAACCCTTCCCAAACAGAATGGGCAAACAGTGGCCATATCTCAGTCTCCATCAACCTAGCTATCACTCTTCACCTAAGCCTAGTAATTCCTTGAGGCCCAGCCCCACACAACTTTCAGGCCCACTCAAGCTGTTTCAAGTGGCTTTTCCATCTGAATGACTTGTCTTGGCTCATACTTCAGATTTTCTGAATTCTCTCAAACAGCATCTGGCCTCAGCAATCCACATACCTCTTAAATGACCCCAGGCCCAGCACTAGCAGCCAGTCTTGGTTCACAGCTTGGCCTCATCTAGGCATCTGTAAGCCCAGCACAAGTAGCAGCCATCTGAAAATCAATCTTTAGCTTATGCTGAGTGGACCCAGGAAGAACACAGGCTGTGGCTGGCCTTGGCCTGTACCTGCCAGGAGGCCCCAGAGCCAGCTCAGGCAGTGGACAGCTTCAGGCCACACTGAAGCACTCCCATCCAAATATCTCCACAAGTGGCATGCAAGAGGGGTGGACTCAGTGGGCACCAGAACCCATCTGAAGTAAGTTCTGCTTTATGGTATGGGCCCCGACATAGATAATTCTCCATGATGGTCAGAGGTTGGTAGTGAGTGATCACAGCCAGTCATTATAGCTGACTAGCCTGGGTAAATTCCTCCCTTGAAGTGCCAACAGCAATCAAGACTCAACTTTTCAACTACAGAGAAGGATGGTGTACAGCCCACATGTGGACACAGCTTGTGTGCCCAGCTTGCATGATAGGGGAAGCTGTGCCACAGGACCCTACAATAACAGGAACAAACCTTTTTAAAAAGAAGTAAAAAATGAGGAAAATGTAAGGAGCCTCTAGGACAGCTTCAATTATACCAATATTTGCACCATGGGGGGGTCCAAAAAGAGAAGAGGAAGCAAGAAATTGAGAACTTATTTGAAAAGAAATGATGATAAAAAACTCCCCTAATTTGATGAAAGAGATAGACATACAAGTTCAGGAAGCAAGGAGAGTCCCAAACAAGATGAACCTAAAGAGGCCCACAACAAGATTAACCATAATTAAAATGTCAAAGGATAAAGACAAAGAGAGAATCTTAAAAGTAGCAAAAGAAAAGCAGTTAGTTACCTACAATGGTGCTCCCGTAAGAGTGGCAGCTAATTTCTCAACAGAAACTGCAAGCCAAAGGGATTGGCAAGAAATATTCAAAGTGATGAAAAGCAAATAACCTACAACCAAGATTCCTCCATCCAGCAAAGCTATCATTTAGAATTCAAGGACAGATAAACAGCCTCCCAGACAAGAAAAATCCAAAGACACTCATCACCACCAAATCAGTATTATATGAAATGAAAGGGTCTTTGAAGAATAAGAAGAAGAAGAAAAAGAAGAAATATGTACAATAAAATGGCAGTAAATACTAATGTATCAGCAATTGAATCTAATAAAATAAACAAGCAGAACAGAAACAGAATCATGGATACAGAAAATATTTTGATGGTTACCAGATGGGAAGATGTTGGGAGATGGATGAAAAAGGTAAAGGGATTAAGAAGCAAAAATTGTTTGTTACAGAATTATCATGGGAATGTAAAGTACAATATAGGCAATATAGACAATAATATTCTAATAACTATTCATGATGTCCAATGTGTGCAATAATTATCAGGATGATCACTTATTAAGTTATGCAATGTTTAACTAGTGGGGTGTACACCTGAAACTAATATAATAATGTGCATCAACCATAATTGAAAATAAAAAAAATAAACTTAAGGAAAATGATCATTTAAAAGTAAAATAATGAAAAATAAGATAAACTATCCTGACATTAATAGAAATGAAGCCAGAATGCCACTATTAATATAAAAATAAGTGGATTTCAGTGCAAAAATATTACCAGGGATAAAGAGGCTCATTGTATTAAATAGAGAAATCAATTTCATAAAAAGACAATGCCTCCAATAATAGAGCTTCAAAATGCATATGGCACAAAATGAGAGAGCTAAATTTTTAAACAGAAAATTCTAAATTATAATTGGAGACATCAATTAAAATGACAAAATCAGGAAAAATAAAAGCCTTGAAGAGCACTACCAATGAATTTGATAAAACTGAAATTAATAGAAAAATATACCTAATAACAACAGAATGCACAGAGGATTTCACAAATAAATTCTACCAAACATTTAAAGATATACCCAATTCTACAAAAACTCTTCCAAAAACTCTGAAGAGAATGGATGACTTCCTAACACACACCTGAGGTAAGCATTATTTTAATAATGTAAATATATAAAGATACTATATTAAAATGAAATAATAGAAAATATACCTTATAGATATAGGCATAAAAGTTCTTAACAAAGTTATAGCAACTGTAATTCTTTAATACATAACAAGTATAATATATCATAACCAAGTTTAGTTTCTATTTTAGGGATAGAAAATTGGTTTAACACTTAAAATCAATTAATATAATTCACTATGTTAACAAACCAAAAATGAAAAAACTTATCATCTCAACAGAGAGAAAATTCACTTGAAAAAATATATCTATCCCTTATTTAAAAAAAAAAAAGTCAACAATGTAGGAATTAAAGATAATGGCCTCAACCAGACAAATAGAATCTACAAAAAACAGACAAACTTACAACCAACATCTTTCTTAGTAGTGAAAGACAAATCTTCCAAACAAAATATCAACAGAGATATTGCAGCATTGAACAATGCCCTAGATCAAATGGACTTAACTGATACATATAGAGCCTTTCATCCCAAAGAAGCAAAATACACATTCTTTTCAAATGAACATGGAACATTTTCAAAGATAGACCACATGATAGGTCACAAAACAAGCTCAACAAATTCAAGAAAATTGAAATTACATCAAGGATTTTCTCCAACCACGAGGGACTGAAACTAGAAACCAACCTCAGGAAAAAGCCCAAAACACTCTAACTCATGGGGATTCGATAGCATGCTACTAAAAATGAAAGGGTCAAGAATGAGATTAAGGAAGAAATCAAAAATTTTCCAGAAACAAATGAAAATGAACTCATAACAATCTAAAACTTATGGGACACAGCAAATGCAGTCATGAGAGGAAGTTCATAGTGATACAGGCCTACATAAAAAAGATAGAAACATTTCAAATAAACAACCTAAACCTCTGCTTACAAGAACTTGAGGAACAACAACAAAGACATCCCAGACCGAGTAGAAGGGAGGAAATAACAAAGATCAGAGCAGAATTAAATGACATAGAGACTAAAAGTACAATTCTAAGGATCAATAAAACCAGGAGCTGGTTCTTTGAAAAGATAAACAAAATCAACAAGCCTTTAAGCAGACTCATGAAGAAAAAAGAGGAGGATCCAAATAAACACAAGCAGAAATGAAAGAGGAGAGATTAAAACTGACACCACAGAAATACAAAGGATTGTAAGAAATTACTATGAAGAATATATGTTAAGAAATTTGAAAACCTAGGTGAAATGGACAAATTTCTAGAAAAATATAATCTTCTAAAACTCAATGAAGAAGAAGCAGAAAACCTGAATAGGCTAATAACAGCTGATGAAATTGAGCCAGTAATAAAAAAAAAAAAACTCCCAGCACACAAAGGCCCTGACTCAGGAGAATTTTACAAAGCATTTAAGGAAAAGCTAACTCCTATTCTTCACAGACTATTCCAAAAAATTCAAGAAGATGGAAGACTCCCAAACTCTTTTTATGAAGCCAGCATCATCTTAATCCCAAAACCAGATAAAAACATAACAAATAAAGAAAACTTCAGGTCAATATCTCTGATGAACATAGACACTAAAATCCTTAAAAATATATTGGGCAAACCACATCCAGCAGTATGTTAAAAAGATCATACACCATGATCAAATGACATTCATCCCAGGGATGCAAGGATGGTACAATATTCTCAAATAAATAAAAGTAATACATCACATAAAGAAACAAAAGGCAAAAATCACATGATCATATCAATTAATGTGGGAAAAGCATTTGATAAGGCAGCACAGTCATTTTTGAAAAAAAAAAACACTTAGCAAAGTGACAATAGAGAGAGCAATCCTCAGCCTAATAAAGGCTATATATGAGAGACCTCACATGACTCCACTTGAGGAAGACAAACAAACCAGTTTAAAAATGGGCAAAAGACTTGAACAGATAGTTCTCCAAGGAGGACATACAGAGGTCCCAGAGACATATGAAAAGATGCTCAGCATCACTAGCCATCAGAGAGATGCAAATTAAAACCATAGTGAGATACCACTTCACAGCCATGAGAATGGCCATTATAAACAATTCAACAAACAAGTGTTGGAGAGGATGTGGAGGAATGCAGACTGGTCCAGCCACAGTGGAACACAATATGGAATTTCCTCAGAAAACTAAAAATGGAACTGTCTTTTGACCCAGCAATTCCACTGCTGGGATTATATCCTAAGAATTCTGAAACACTATTCCAAAAGAACCTATGCACCCCAATGTTCATAGCAGTACAATTTACAACAGCCAAGTACTGGAAGCAACCTAAGTGCCCTTCAGTAAATGAGTGGATCAAAAAACTATGGTACATTTACACAATGGAATACTATGCAGCAGAAAGAAAGAAAGTACTCCTACCCTTCACGACAGCATGGATGGAACTGGAGAGCATTATGCTAAGTGAAACAATCCAGACAGTGAGGGACAAATAACATATGATCTCACCTTTAACTGGAACATAATCAACAAAAGAAAAATTCAAGCAAAATATAACCAGAGGCATTGAAATTAAGAACAATCTGACAGTAACCAGAGGGGAGATGGGACGGAATAATGAGAGGAAGGGTTTTCAGGAACTACTGTAAAGGACACATGGACAAAACCAAGGGGAAGGATGGAAGCAAGAGAGGGAGATGGGTTTGGCTGGGGTAGAGGGGTTGAGGGGGACATGCAGACCACTGTAATTGAATAACAATAAAATATTTCTTTTTAAAAAAGACTTTAAAGATAAGAAAAGAGTATGTTTTGGGAAGCAAAATTTATAGCCTAAAAATGCTGTTTTTCTTAAATTAGCTACCATTGACATATACAAATATAATCACAGCTCTCAGTAAAATTTTCACATACACCATAAAATATTTACTAGTTAAATACCAGATTATTTTCCATTTCTTAAATATATTTTCAAATAAAAACTGATTGCATAGAAAATAACACATAAAATACAGATGATTACAATTTCAATATATTCTTCTTAATATTAAGAATTGCCTTTTAAGTAAAAAGTAAGCATCTAATTGCAATAGCAATTGTATTTTAATTAATTTTAAGCAAAACAATCATTAAAACATGAATTCATGTTATAATATTATATGTAATAAAATCATATAAAACCTTGGGTAATGAAAGTTTACATTTATGAATACCTATGCTAAACTAGGTATAGCAACATCAATCTTACGATTGCAAAAGCAATTTTATAGGCACAATAATAAAAGATATAGTGGTGGGGGAAATTTGATCTTCATAGACAATATAAAAACATAAAATGTATCAGGAGTGGATGGACTATTGCAAAAGCCTTAAAACTCAGAAAAGTGCCTCCTGATGCCTTTCTAAAATCAGTTTGTCCAAAGAATAACATGACACTAGAACTCTGGCCACCAAAGGGTTGAAATCTGAGAAAATGGACAAGCATTTCATAGCCATATATTTATCTTTGTTCTGGGGTGTTAAAAGGATTTTGAAACACAAATCAAATGTTTTTTTACCAATTTATATCCAAGTACATAGGTCATTGCCTATAATTATAATTAGAAAATAATGAGCACTAGCCCTGACTGGAGTGTTTCAGTGGTTTGGGCATCATCCTGCAAACCAAAACGTTTTCAGTTTGATTCCTGGTCAGGGAATGTGCCTGGGTTGCAAGCCAGGTCCTGGGTTGGGGGCATGTGAGAGGCAACCTGCCAATGTTTCTCTAGCACGTTGATATTCCTCTCTCTCTCTTTCACTCTACATTCCCCTCTCTCTGAAAATAAATAAAATCTTTAAAGAGAAAATAATGGACATTAAGTGTGTTTTAGTTTTCTAAAAAATAATACTAGGATATACTTGTGTGTCCTTATTCCCAAAGTAAAACTTACTAGAAAAGGAAAAAAACTCTTTCAACCCACCTCCTAGACCAAATGTTGATATAATTATGTGAAGAAATATTCCAAACATTTCAAATTTAAAATGCTATATGGTTATGTAAATAACATTAATAATCTATATATTTTCCATAATTAGTTATGTAATGTCTCAGAGCAAGAAGAGATTTGAGAAATTTCCTTGCAATGCAAAAATTTTACAAATGGGAAGATTAATGCCTAGACTGGATATTTACTGGTCCTAGGCTTCACAGCCTCTTAGTGGCAGAGACAAGCCCCAAATCTAGGCTCCCTAGATTAGACTCATATAGCCACTTTCTATCAAATGGAAATTCTGATGTTAACTCATAGCTGATTCTTTATCAGATACCTCTAGGAGTTCTTTCTATGCCTCTCCTTGTTTTCACATTTTAACCCTGAAAATAAGGTGATATGTTCACAGACTGGATGCAGAGAAGCATGTAGGTCAAGAATTTTAAAAATTACAAACAGTAGTATCTAACCCTGACCATTTTCAGAATCCATTGAGTGTTGCCATTTTGGTAATTAAAACTCTTAACAGTGACAAAAATATTTGCCATACCCAAAGAATCTATAATGATATAAAATAATTAATGCTACATTTATTTGCATAAAGTTGTTAATTAATTTTCAAGTAATTCATTTTCAGGTGACTTGATCACCATATTTAAAGATATTTCCTTATAATTTTGTTATTGATTTTGTTCAATAATATTTTAAACCAAATATAATTAAATGACAACCAAAACTATTAGAAATCATGTCTAATGAGTACATTGATAAGTCATCACTTTTTTGTGTATGTCAGGGCAATAATTAAACACATTATATACATTGTGTGTCTGGTGATATAGGCAGGGGAAGCTTCTGGTTTTTTTTTTCACACTATCATTGCTTGGAAATTTATAATTTGTTTTCCTTAAACAGTGACAATAAATGAAACATCCTTCTTCTCTCTCTTCTAGCATGAAGGCACACACCAGTGTCCTATTGATTCTTTCCCATCACCTCCTCTTCACTCCACTCTGTTTTATCCACCTGTACTTCATTCTTCTCTTGAAGTGCAGTTTGCTGCCTTTCATGTCTCATTCATCCCTTGGGTGGTTACAGGTGCTCCTCCCTACACATTCTCAAGTTCCTGCTCTCCTTCCATCATAGTACTCTTTAGCCTACATAGAAATTGCTGATCTCCTGCACCTCAACAAATATCAATTCAATTCAGGTTCCAAAAATTCTACTGAAAATGTAGTGGTTAACACAACCAACAGAGACCTGGACCTTATAGAACTTGAAGTCAAACAGTCAGAGAGACTCAACAATCATAATCATTAAAAGCATAAAAATACTATGAAACAGAAATACAGAAGCTGTGTTGGCAGCTCCAAACAATTGCTGCTATATTTTTTCATATCTTAACTATGTATGAAATATTAAAAATTCATAAAAATGTAAAATGGTTTATTTTTTCCCAAACACTGTGCATGTATAGATATAAAGGACTCTTGGACCAATTTAGCACATGAATGGCTCTTATCCCAGAGACTCTTACCTAAGCCCTTGTGGAAAATCTTAAACGGCATTTTACTTCTTTATACCATACCTAAAACCCCACAACTATATATCACCTTAAAAATTGATAAATTTACTTTTCATTTAAGACCTACTCTAAATGTATCTTTATTGGAGCATGAAGTTCTCTTCTTCCCCAAGGCTGTTCTTTACATTTCAATATGCACTTTATCATGGAGATGGGAGGAAAACTTTTTCAGAGTCATTTATCTCAACCATCATTTCTCCTTGCTAATGAAAATTTTCTTCAATCTATTTATGCTTGGATGCCAAGACCAGCTTTCTACTGAGTAACTATGGCCCTTAGAGTGTTGTGGTAATATAGATGTTTGTTAAATGTCCATCCAAAGAACCTGGATGGTTCTGGATTATTTAAAAAATAAATTTTCTAATCCCTTCCCCTTCTTTCCATGATCCATAAACATGAACAATAGTGTGAGAATTGACTATGACAGCAGGGGATGGGATGGGTGGAGGAGGGCAAAAGGGGGAAAAATTGGGACAACTGTAATAGGATAACAAGAAAATAGAATATGTATACACTGAAAAAACAAATTTTCTGATATGGTAGGTCTAGATAGTCTGCATTTCTAGCAAACTACTGGTTGGTAACAGTAATAAAGATTCTCAAGACCACACTTTGTTTAGCAAGAATGTAGAGAACACAGACATTAATGTGAATGATAAACGATAAATATTACAAACTTCCTGGGGTTAAAAGAGGAGTCGAAGCTTTCAAAATAAAGAACAAGACATCAAAGGGCTTATTTTTTTTAAAGCTAAGTAAATGTACAATCAAATAGTGTTATAATTGTGTCCCATTCTAGAAAACAGAGGAAAAATATTGACCAATAAACTTTGACTCCCAAGGCCTATCAGTTAAATGGGAAATTTCTAATGACTACCTAAATTCTAACTGAAGACTGATCAACAAAATTCCAATCTGGCCCATCTTTTCTCCATTATTTTTTTCATTTTTTTTCTTCTCACTTTGCATTCTACAAAGACAAGAAAGAGTAAACTCCATATACACCAGATTCAAATTGTGACAGACCCTGTCACAGTTCTGATATATATAGTTTGCTCTTTTATCTGCTTGCCCCTCACCTTCTTTGGATTCATGAAACAACACCCTATACATACATACGACGTCTGTTAGATGAGCAGCCAACACTGTGTTACTTTTTAAAATCTATGATTAACATTAAGATTAAAATTGAATGCTAATTCACTTTTCCTTACCTCTAAAGCAGAGAAACTGCCTTTTCATCTCAGTTCAAGTACTTAGCTTTGCAATCTCCAAATTTTTCAAACAGAAGTACCCCTTGAGAAGCAAGGGGTCCAAGCTCTACATCAGACCCACCAGTCCAGGTTTCAGTGGTGGGAAGAAAAGTGCCATAATTTTTAGTTATGATAACCCAGCAGGGACTGTGGCTGAGTGAGATAGAAGACTGCCAGTATCCCAGGTGTTATTCTTAAAGCACAAATCGCACAAATTTAGCTGGGCAATCTTACTCAAACTTACTTGTTCTGAACTCTGGTGGTAAGGCCACAGCTTAAGTCAGGTCAGGGGCATAGGAGAAAGAGCTGAATAATCTGGCATTAGAACATGGACTGGAGAGGCAGCTTTCTCACAGACAGAACTGCTGGCAGAGGCCATTATTCTTTTTCTGAGCCCCCCTCCCCAAAGAGCTGGCTTTTAGGAACCATATCTATGTCTCCATCACCTTGGCTAACAGTGTTTGCCCTGCCCTGGTGATTCCCTGAAACCCCATCTCACACAAATTGCAAACCCATTCACTGGCTTTTCCATGCAAATGGACTATCATGGCTCCTTCTTCAAACTTTCCTAAAATCTTTCAAAGGTTTACAAACACTAAACAAACACCATCTGGCCTCAGTGAATCCTATGTATTTTGTTAAGAAACCCCATGCCCAGTACTAGAAGCAGCCAGCCTTAGTTCACAGCTTGGACTTCCTAAGCACCTCAAAGCCCTGCACAAGGAGCATCCATCTGCAGGAGATTTGTGTCTCATGCCAGAAGACTCTGAGCAGGACACATACAGTGGGTGATCTTGGCCTGTGCCTCCTAGAAACCCTCAGAGTAAGTACACCTGGTAAACAGAACAGAACTCCAGAACTAAAAAAAAAAAAAAAATGGGAACAAGCAATCTACCAGATGCAGAGTTCAAAACACTGGATATAAGGATACAAAGTGAACTTAGAGGAAGAGTAGATGAATTTAGTGAGGATTTGAACAAGAAGATAGAAAACATATAAATAGAGATAGAAAACAAGTACTAGTGAGGAATGAAAATTACACTAACTGAAATGAAGAATACATTACCAGGAATCAACAATGGAGTAGATAAAGCAGGGGATAAAATCAGAGATTTGGAAGATAAGGAAGAAGAAAGCACCCAAATAATAACCTCAACAACAACAACAAAAGCAATCCAGAAAAATAAGGATAGTTTAAAGGGCCTCTGGGACAACTTCAAGCATACCAACATTCATATCATGGATATGCTGGAAGGAGAAGGAGAAGGGGGAGGAGGAGGAGGAGGAGGAGGAGGAGGAGAAGAAGAAGAAGAAAGGAGAAGAAGAGAGAAAGCAAGGAATTGAAAACTATTTGAAAAAAATGGATAAAAATTTCCCTAACCTGGTGAAGGAAATCAACATCCAAGTCTAGAGTGCACAGAAAGTCCTGAGCAACATGAACCCAAAAAAGCCTACACCAAGACATATCATAATAAAAAGCCAAAGGTTAAACACAAAGAGAGAATCTCAAGAGCAGCAAGACAAAGGCAGTTAATTACCTACAAGAAAACTCCCTTAATACCTCAGACAAAGATTTGATCTCCAAAATATATAAATAACGCAAATGACTTTACTCCAGGAAGACAAACAACCTAATTAAAAAATGGGCAAAGGACCTAAGCAAACGCTTCTCCAAGGAGGACATACAGAAGGCCCAGAGACGTGTGAAAGAATGCTCAGCATCACTAGTCATCAGAGATGCAAATTGAAACCACAATGAGATAGCACTTCACACCAGTCAGAATGGCCATCATAAACAAATCAACAAACTACAAGGGCTGGCAAGGTTGAGCAGAAAAGGGAACCCTAGTGCACTGTTGGTGGGAATGCAGACTGGTGCAGCCACTGTGGAAAGCAGTATGGAATTTCCTCAGAAAACTAAAAATGGATCTGCCTCTTGACAGAATTTCCATTGCTGGGACTATGCCCTAAGAATCCTGAAACACCAATCCAAAAGAACATACACACCCCAAAGTTCAGAGCAGTACAATTTACAATAACTAAGTACTGAAAGCAACCAAAGTGTCCATTACTAAATGGGTGGATCAAAACACTATGGTACATTTATACAATGGAATACTATGCAGCAGAAAGAAAGAAGAAACTCCTACCCTTCCCAACAGCCTGGATAGAACTGGAGAGAATTAAGCTAAGTGAAATAAGCCAGGCAGTGAAAGACAAATACCATATGATCTCACCTATAAGTGGAACCTGATCAACAAAACAAATAAGCAAGCAAAATATAATGAGAGACTTTGAAAGAAAGAACAAACTGACAGTAACCAGAGGGGAGGGGCAAAAGGAATAAAGGAGGAAAATAGGGGAAAGATCATCAAGGAACATGTATAAAGGACACATGGACAAAGTCAAAGGGGTAGGATTGAAGGTGGGAAGCGGGAAGCAGGAATGGGTGGGGTGGGGATGTGATGGGGGGAATATGGAGACAATTTTACTTGAAAAACAACAAAAAAATAGACTGCCAGATGATGTCTCAACAGAAACTTTGCATGCCAGAGAAGGTTAGTACAAAATATTCAAAGTGACAGTAAGCAAGGACCTACCAAGATTACTCTATCCAGCAAGGTTATCATATAGAATCAAAAAGCAGATAAAGAGCTTCCCAGATGAGAAAACCTGAAGACTTCATGACCACCAAACCACTATTACGAGAAATGTGAAAGGGTCTTTTTTAGGAAAATTATGAATACAATGATAATAAATATATATCTATCAAAAATTACTTCAGATGCAAATTGATTAAATAATCCAATCAAAAGGCATAGGGAGCTGAATGGAGAAGAAAACACAACCCTTGCATATACTGTCTACAAGAGACTCACTTCAGACTGAAAGAAACACACAGGCTGAAAGTGAAGCAATAAAATAAATATTTTATGAAAATAGAAACAAACACAAAATTTGGGGTAGCAATACTTATACCATATAAAAAGGACTTTAAAACAAAGACTATAAAAAGATATAAAGAAGGACCCAGCAATTCCACTTCTGACTATTTATCCAAAGAATCCCAAAACACTAATCAAAAAAGATTATATATACTTATGGCAGCATTATATACAATAGCCAAGATGTGGAAGCTAACTCAGTGCCCATCAATAGATGAATGAGTAAAGAAGTAGTACATATATAACAATTAAATAGGATTCAGCCATAATGAAGACTGAAATCTTGCCATCTACAGCAACATGGATGGACTTAGAGGGTTTGTGCTGAGTGAAACAAATCAGACAGAAAAATAAAAATGCCATGTGATTTCACTTATTACGCTAAGTGAAATAAACCAGATGGTGAAAGACAAATACCATATGATCTCACTTTTAAGTGGAACCTAGTCAACAAAGCAAAAAAGCAAGAAAAATATAACCAGAGACATTGAAATTAAGAACAATCTGACAGTAACCAAAGGGGAGGTGGGAGAGGATAATGGGAGGAAAGGAGGGAAGGGTTTTCAGGAACAAATATAGAGGACACATGGACAAAACCAAGGGGAGGTCGAATCAGGGAAGGGAGGTGGGACAGCTGGGGTGGGGGATAGTGGGGGGGAAATTCAGACAACTGTACTTGAACAATAAAATGAAATAAATAAGTAAATAAATAGAAACAAATAAATGAACAAGCAGAATAGAAACAGAATTATAGACACAGAGAACATTCTAAATGTCGCCAGATGTGAGTGGAGTTGGGGGGATGGGTGAAAAAGGTGAAGTGATTAAGATGTACAAATTAATAGTTACAGAGTAGTCATGTTAATGTAAAGTACAGCATAAAGAATATAGTCAATAATATTATAATACTGTGTATGGTGCAAGATGGATACTTGATATAACAGGGTGATAACTTCACAAGTTATATAAACATCTAATCTGTGGATTGCACAGCTGAAACTGATATAATATTGTACTTCAACTGTAATTTGAAAGATAAAAATATATTAAATGTGAAAAAGTATAGGTTTTATTAGTCTTTGTAATATCTAGTCCCCAAATTTTTTTTTAAAAAAGAAACTTAAGAGCTTTTGGCTTTACAAGAAACACCATATACAGGGCTTATTTTATTTTTCTGAAGATAGTTGGGGAAGAGTTCTACATTATTGCTACAACCTTTAAGAGCTTGGTTACAGAAAATCTGAATTCCATCTCCCACTGTACAATTCTAGCTTAATAGTGAAATTATATCACTGTTGAAACCTTGTCCTACTTAAATAAATCTTGAAAATTATAAAATACTAATTTTTCTTCTGATATGAGATGACCCTCATAATATACCAGTAAAAAATCCATGGCTTATAGTGTCTACATTTCTTCCAGTGTAAGTATTTTAAGGACAATATTGCAATGAAATCATATTTTTATTAGCAATGAGACAGATACATATCTCTTCTCAGAATACATGAGTTATAAAAAAAGTTCAAGTAGCCAGCTTTTACATTTTGTTAGACTGAAATTCTAACTTAAAGATGCTTAAGTATAAAGAGAAAACATTATTTACTTTAGAAAAAAATCTCTGTAAGTAAAAACAGTTTCACGGGTTCCCATTTGAAAAAAGGTTGTGGGTGAAGTAATGGGATATACTTAGGATGAGACCACAATGTTACAGAACAGAGAGGACCCACACTGCAGGAGAAGCTAGGTCATCAAAGAACTTGGTTTGCCCTATTCTATGGTTCTTTCCAAAACCATGATGGCTGAAAATATCAACAGAGGGGACCTGCAGTGAAGTCCAGCAATACCATTTCAAATAAAGGTGACCCTTACTAAAGAAAGGTGACCATCACTGCAGGTCCCCTGAATAGCTGTCTCTGAATAGCTGATTGTTCATGATGTTTTTTCTCTGCTGTGTAATAGTACCTGGTTGCATAGAGATTTGTATTCTACATTATCTGGACTAGAAAAAAATTTCCTTTGCAAGTATTCCAGGAGAAAGTAAACATGATAAATGTACGCATGTGGGGAGGAATGGAGACAACATTTACAAAGTACTTATCATGTATCAAAATATGAGCTAAAAGGTTTTCATATGTGTTTTCTGGACTAAATAATTGTATCCCTTACTGTTTAAAAACCCTTGTTGCTAAAAAAAAAAAGCAACTCACTTTCTCTAGATGAGATAGCTTGTAAACTTTAAAACCAATTTTAATCTTATGTTGATGTTCACATAACACAATGATGTGTCATGTGCACACTAGACCAGCACTTTTCAATAGAACTTTTTTGAGGATGGAAAAGTTCTATGTCTACTGTTTAAAATGGTAGCTACTAGATTTATGTGTCTATTGAACCCTTGACATTTTGCTACTGTGAGTGTTAAAATGAATATTAAATTTTATTTAATTTTAATTAATTAAAATTTAAATAGACATGTGTGATTAGTGGCTGCTCAATAGGACAGCAAAGATCTAGATAACACAGCTTTCTTAACTGAGAGTTATAAGTGATTTTCTTTCAACTGTAATTTTTCTCTTGGGTCTGGAATCATTATTTCTCCCTAAATCTTGTTTATTACTCAAAATGCAATCTCTAGATATCATCAAAAATCATGAAATAAAGACCACTGAAAATTATCTCTTGTTTAAAAGCAGTAAGAAAACTAACAAAAATATGAGGATCAACTTTTTCAGAACTCTGGAATTAACCAAAGCACTGTGGCAAAGCAATTTATTTGATAAAACAGCTAAATCTCAGTAAGCATAGTGAACATAGCCATGTTTTCACTTTCCCTATTTCCATCAATACTGCTCCAGCTCCACAGTAGCTTTGAAAAACTGTAGCCTGAAATCATGGTGAAAACCAGCAGCATGGCAGGTATCCTAAGAGGCAGAATGTGGTTGAAGCTCTTTCAAAGCCTCATTCCCAGAGAATAGTCATTATTTCATCTGTCTGGTAGGTCATAGAAGATCCTTCTTGCATGGCTGATTTTATTTTACTGCACTCAGAGCTCACCCGGTGCTGCAAAACCTCTTTCCAAGGGAATTTGTTAAAAACAATCAGGAGAAATTAACTTTGCATCTGGATAAAGCAGTGAATATTTGCATCAAGCAATAAGCTAATAAAAACTTTCAAAGGAACATCTGGGAAATGAGATGTCCACAGGGGCTTTGAAAAAATCTGACATATTTCTGGGAATACAGAAGTTCCCTGACACTGAGAAGTTAATTTACTCTGGATGAGACAGCTGGTAAAAATTAAAATCAGTTTTAATATTTAAATGTCTTGATATTCAAATCACATCACACTATGATGCCTCTCACACACTCTAGAGCAGCACCACCCATTAGGGTTATGTGCCTGCCCAGAACAGTGCACATACTAAGAAAAGAAGACTTAGAAGGATCTTAGCTCTGACCTTGTGTTGACCCTGAGACTCTGTGCAACCATGAAGTGAAGACTATTGTGTCCAGGTTGTCCAGTTTGTTGGCATATAGTTGTTAATAATATTTTCTTGCAAACCTTTGTTCTTCATTGGTGTCAGTTGTTACTTCTCTTTCACTTCTGATTTTATTTATTTGTGTCCTTTCTCTTTTTTTTTTTCTTGATGAGTCTGGTTTAAAGTTTCTTAATCTTATTTATCTTTTCAAAAAAACAGCTCTTGGATTCATTGATCTTTTGTATCATCTTTTAAGGCTCTGTTTCAACTATTTCTGCTATGACCACTGTTATTCCCTTCCTTCTACTCATTAGGGACTTTCTGTGTTGTTCATCTTCAAGTTCCTTTAAGTGTGAAGCTTAGATTGTTTACTTGAGCTTTTTCTTGTTTATTTTGAGATAGGAATTGTAATGCTGTGAATTTCTCTTTTAGGATTGCTTTCTCAGTGTTCCACAGATTTTGAATTGTTGTGTCCTCATGTTCACTTATTTCAAAGTACTTTTTGATTTCTTCCTTGATCTTGTTGTTGACCCATTCATTGTTTAATGACATATTATTTAGCTTCCATGTCTATGTATGTTTTTCAGTGTTCTTTTTGTGACTGATTTCTAGCTTCAAAGCACTGTGGTCAGACAAGATGCTTGATATGATTTTAATCCTCTTAAATTTACTGAGACTTGTTTTGTGTCCCAACATTTGGTCTATGTTAGAAAACATTTCATGTGCACTTGAGAAGTATATATATATATATATTCTGCTTCTTTGTGGTGAAATGCTCTGAAGATGTCAATTAAATCCATTTGATCTAGTATATTATTGAAGGCCACTGTCTCCTTGTTGATTTTCTGCCTGGAAAATCTATCCATTGAAATCAGTGTGGTGTTAAAATCCTCAACCATGACTGTATTTCTGTTGATCTCTTTTTTTATATCCATTAAGATTTGGTTTACATTTTTAGGTGCCCCTATGTTGGGTGCATAAATGTTTCCTATGGTTATATCCTCTTGTTGGATTGTTCCCTTTATTATTATGTAGTGTCCTTCTTTGTCTTTTATTATTGCCTTGGTTTTAAGTCTATGTTTTTCAGATATAAATACTGCTATCCCAGCTTTTTTTCCCTTTCCATTTGCACAAAATACATTTTTCCATTAATTTAGTTTTAGTCTATGTATCTTTTGGTCTGTGATGGGTCTCTTCGAGGCAGCGTGTATATGGGTCTTATTTTCTTATCCATTCAGCTACCCTATATCTTTTGGTAGAAGCCAAAGTCATGGTTATGTCAAAGTTATGGTTAAGTCATTTATATTTAAGGTGATTATTGATAGATACTCATGTGTAGTGTCATTTTATTGTTAGACCGTTTTCCTCTGTATTTTTGTCTTTCTCTTTTTCTTCTTCTTTTTAAAGCAATCCTTTTAACATGTGCTGTAGTACTGGTTTGGTGTTAATAAACTCCTTTACTTTTTTCTTGTCTGGGAAGTTTCTTATTTCCCTTTCAATTTTAAATGATAGATTTGCTGGGTAAAGTAGCCGTGGTTGTAGGTTCTTGCTTTTCATCACCTTGAATATTTCACACCACTCCCTTCTAGCCTGAAATATTTCTGTTGAGTAATCAGAATCAGATGCCCATCTAATTAGTGATCTTTTGTAGGTAATTACCTGCTTTTCTCTTGCAGCTTTTAGAATTCCCTCCTTATCTTTTAGCATTGTCATTTTAATTATGGCGTGTCTCAGTGTAATCATCTTTGGGACCAACTTGTCTGGGATTCTCTTGAGCTTCTGAAACATGTCTCTTTTTCCTTCACCAGATTAGAGAATTTTGCAGCAATTATTTTTTCAAATAGGTTCTTGATCCCTTGCTCAGTCTCTTCTCCTTATGGTATTCCTATGATGCAGATGTTATTGTGTTTCATATGTCCAAGATGTTTCTTAAGCTCATCTTTTTATACCTTTTTTTCATATTGAAGCTCTGCCTAGATTTTTTTCTACTTTGTCTTCCAAATGACTGATGTGATCCTCTGTTTCATCTAACCCAGTGTTTATTCCTTCCAGTGTATTTTTTTTTTAATTTGATTCTTTACTTCTGACTGGTCCTTTTTTTATGGTTTCTATGTATTTTTTTCATCCTGTTGAGTATCCTTTAATCAATACTCTAAACTTTCTACATAATAAATTGCTTGCCTTCATTTCATCTAGTTCTTCTGGAGAATTCTCTTGTTCTTTCATTTCAGGTCTGTTTCTTTGTTTCCCCATTTTGGCTCCTTCGTTGTATTTTCTGCATTAGGTATTAAACTAAACAACTGTTGGGCTTGTGTTTTTCTCAATTTAATCAATCTGTGATAAGCAGTTCAGCCTAAGTAGTACAGGGTGAGGCAGAGAAATTCCTGTGGGCAGGACTATTGTTTCCCCTCATGTGACTGATGCCACATGGAGTGAGTGCTCTGCTTGAGAAAGATGGCTTCTGTAGTATGGGGGTGGACTCAGCATAGGGATCCTGGTAGCTGTTTCTTCAGTTCTTGTTCCAGAGCCACTAACCCCTGACTCTCTTCAAACATCTCTAGTCCACTCTGCCCTCCCTCTGCCAGAGCCCAGGGTAAGTGGTTGCAAACAAAATTTTGGGCATTGGCCCTTTAAGAGTCTCTCTGTATCTCCAGCTGTCTCTCCATGGCAGACAGAAGCCGTACTACTTTTCATAGCTGGATGTTATCTGGGTTTTTTGTTTTTTGTGTTGTTTTTTGCTCTGGTACTATAGGTTGGGGAGCCCAACTTGGGGTTTAGACTCCACACTTGTCAGGGGGAACCCCTGACTACTGAAACACACTTCCAGAACATCAGCCACTACTCATAGAAGCCTAGTCAGCCCTCTCTTGCTTCTTCTGCACTCCCTACCAGTCTCGTTGTTATGAAGTGGTTTCTTCTCTGACTATAGTGCTTATAGGCGGAGATAGTACTTCTCTCCAGCTAGTGTTCAGTTGGTTATTCCAGATGATTTATCTACAATTTAGCTGTAATTCCAGATTGGTCCTGGGAGAAGGTTAGTGTAGCTTCCACTTACTGTTCCGCCATCTTAGATCTGCTGAATTGTATACTTTGGAAGGATACGTTGTATGCTATGTGATTTATACCCCAATTAAACTTTTTTTAAAAAAGTTAAAGAAGGAAGGGAGGGAGGAAGAAACTTGCAAACTTCTAGAGAAAATATATCTAATGAGTGATTGTGATATTAATGACAGGTATGTAGCATGCCTGGCATCCAATCATTATCAACATACTAAAGACTAGAGAAAAAAAGACTTGAAATTTTGTTGGGATATGTTATCATTTACATCCTGGCTGGTTGGAATGATATGATAAATTTTCCCAGTAATTTTATTTCTGTTGTCCTTTTGTGGGTGTTTTACATGTTCTACAACTGTAGCTCCTATCTTAGCATGTTCTTCTCTGAGCTTTTTCAACTATTTTTCAACTTGCAGCTTTCTCACACAATTGTTTTTAGGAAATTCTGATGGCTATGAATAGGAGGAAAAGAAGTACATAGTTATACACAGAGTAAAACCACAGGTTCATACAGATTGGAGTTTTGGAGTCACAATGCCACCCATTCTGTATAAACTTGGACAAGGTACTTGACCTAATGCAACTTTACTTGTCTCATGTAGAAAATGGGAGTCAAAAAGGTGGCCTGCTTGTTGGGCCGTTATGAGAATTAGAGCAGAAAAGTGTTGACATGTGGCCTTGAGTGAGCAGATGGAAAAAGTGAGGTGATTTAATGAATGGAATAGGCCACCAGAACCAAGGGTTGAGGGAAAGTGATGGGTGAGCAGATGGAGAAATTGTTGCTTGATTTAAGGAAACTGCAGACAAAATATACCAGCAATTGGAAAATATCTGAAAAACTCCTGAAATACTATGCGATAAACATAGTCAACTATAAACACCCACCAAAACCAGAGAGCAGCAATGAAAAGTCATGGTCAAACTCATCCCTGTCTCTATATTTCTCCTCCCTCCTATCCTTAAACCTTTTCATTTAAACCTCAAGAGGAAGCTGAGAAACAAAGGGACTGACAGTTTACTTCACTGCAGAGTCCCAGCTCTCAAAAGACCTGAACTGAAAAAAGAACAAGGTTCAAATCTAATAAACTTCAGAATGCTCATTATTATATTGGACTGAATATTTTAATTAGTTATGAAACCAGCTACCAATATTTTTCTTTAATGAGATTAACTTATCAGATCTGTCATGAATGTCATTCCAAGGATGAGAAAGAGGGAGTCATTTAATACCTTTAAACATGTGGCAAAGAAAAATAAGTTATTTTCTGCTTGCACACTGCAGGAATGTCCCAGTTGTTCAAGGTAAGGAAACAGTTATTTGATTACATATATGATAGATAAATGACAGGGAGGTGAGAAGGTAGACATATGATAATAGATGATTGATGACTGATAGATAGATTGGTAGATAGATAGCATCAAACACAGAGCCTGGAATGCATTAAGAACTTGGTAACTGCTAGTCCCCTTCTTCTCAAATTGTCCTCCTCTAGGTGATTGTTCAGAGTAGAGGCTGAAGGTGGCAGATGATCAGAGGTCATTCTTAGCATGGTCCTAAACCATAATGAGGATAGACTTTTCCTGACAATGTTCAGGAAAAACTTAGAAACATGAAACATGGTCAGGGCAGACAGGGGAAATTGAGCTTCTGAACCACTGCTCTTCTCATGGATCACTGAGACTTATTTGGCTAAGCTGTTTGACTTCACAGAAATGAGAGAAAACCAAGTCAGTAAGTTTCCCTGCCCAGTTAATGTAATCCTGTGTCATCTGCCTCACAAATCAGGGATTTAGAGATCACTTAGGTGTGCACTAAGTCACAGAATACACAAGAGCCCAGGACAAAATCAAATTTGGTTTAATGGAGTGTGTCAGATCACATCTGGGTCTGAAGCTGGTGGGAGCCTGAAGGACACCAGGCTCAGGTATACAGAAAAATGCTCACAGAAAGATTCATTCAACTGATTTCAAATTTGGTAGCTCACCTGAACTTAGAGTAGTAGAGGACTCATTAGCACCAGGTAGCACCTTTCAAAGCTGTGCATTAGATACACTTTTCCCACCAAGCCTCAGTGCTAAGACAGTGCTCCTTCCCTAGAATGGGCTGTGGAAGTCAGAGAAATGTAACTAACTGCACCAAGGCTCCATGTCACACCCTGGTTCACGTGACTCGGGGCACATGACTCTTGCCAGCCCACTCATCTCACCCCACCTTATGTCCAGACCTACACATCGCTGCTGTCACTTGATGGCTTCTGACAGAGACCTGTGCTGGCTGTGTCATTGCACACTCAGGGTTTGGTCACTTCATTCCCCAAGAGGTTATGAACTTGAGTCAGAAAGTCCCATTCAGGAATCCTACCTGCTGTGCACCTTGACAAGTGTGTCTGGCATCGCTTTTTAGAAATTCCCCTTTCCAAACTGAAGTGTTTTTGATGTTTTCCACTGATAGTTTGCTTTGTTTTATTTTTTAATTTAAGAGCCAGAGAGGCCATTTAAATGTAAACCTCCATGCAGCTGATCACACCTGCCTCAATTACAGGTCTCTAATAATATCTACCAGCCCCCATTCCCAACTCAGCAGCAAGTCATAGCTGTCTCTGTGCCACAGGGTGATGAAAGCTCTGGCCTCAGCATTAAAAGCTGAGTGGCTTTTGAGGTGAGGAAGTAGATCACAAACAAGCTGATCTAAGTTTATTCATCCCCATAATAGAGGAAGTACTTATACTGCCCTACCTAGCACAGAAATAAATACAAGACACTGTGCCTTGTCTCATCAATTTCTCTGCAACTGGTGCTATTGTCTTCTCCACTTGGACTAGGCAGCTCAGCCTAGAATGTAGATTCTACTCTTAGCATCTGTCATGGCTTTATTACCTTTCTTTCTATCTAATTGGAACCTGTTCCTCCCTCAAACCCATCTTCCCAGTTTGCCTCCTTCTTGTACATATTTTCTGCTGTGTCTGGTACCTAGACTCATCCATTATTCTTTATATATTTTGTTGTTATTATTTTTTATTTGATTTGTTTTGGTGTTTTCATTTTAACTACCCATATCTTAATTTCTGCACTCAGTACTGGGGATCATTATACTACAAAGTGGTGAGTTCAGTAAGAAAGCTAGAACAAGGTGCTTTGGAGAAAAAGATAAAACCTATCTTTTCTGTCCTATACTGTCCTTTACCTCATAAATTTTTTCAGGCACCAAAGAACAGTCCTGCTAACATGTTAGGGCCAGGTGGCAAATTTTTAATAAAGAGGGAAAAAGCAGCTTGCCTCTTTAAAATCTACCTCAGCAAGTCTACTGGAACTCAGTGACTCTTGGAGAAATAGTACAAGTGTCAGACATCATCAATGCCAAATGCAGACAAGACCATGCTGTACAAAACCTGAAAGGACTATCGTACATTTTACTCTCCTCTAGCAAACCTACCAGAAGCATAGAATGCCAGTTCTCATTTTCTAGTTTTAAGCAAGGAGTGAACAAGTAGCCCCTCACAATAGCTAATAAAACATAAGGAGAATCTCAGAGTAGATATTTATTATATAAACAACAGTGAGTGATCATGAGCTCAAGTTGTTCTCTTTTTAGACTCTTGTGGTAACTAAAGTAAAAAATATGGATGGACACTCAACTTCAGCAAACCTCAGAAATTATAGTGCTTCTCCAAAACTCTGGCTCCTGTGATGTTGCTTTACTATAGAATTTTAGGTAACACATGATTTTTTTTTTATCTTAGATGATGGCTGCTCCTTGTGAACAAAACCTAGTATTTAATTCTATAGTCCCAGCCCTTGTTACTTTGCCTAGCACAGAGGAAAACACTGTAATTGCTTACTGGGTTTATTGTCTGAATTAATATAGTATTGATAATATGAAGCAATTTCTTTTCAAATTGGGGTCCATAATTTCCATGACAATTCTAAATACATAATAGTTGATTGCTTTGTTTTTTTAAATTGTAAGATTAGTAGTATAATACAATATTCAGGAAAATTTCATGACCACCTCAGGACAGAATCCTGGCTCCAGATTTGAGGCCCTGTATCAGTCCTTAAGATTCTACTTCTACTTAGTGATACTTGGACTACATGTGGGTGTTTAGATCCATAATGAAGTGTCCAGGCTTCTGAGGGACATCCATATCACCAAAGTCAAAAGCAATAAGAACTTGTGTGATTTTGGTTCATAATTTTGCAATTTCAGCCCCATTTTACCTCTATCTTTCTTTTCTGCCTGCCTGTCAGGAACAAAGCTTTACAGTAATAGCTAAGCAACAGTTTTATGTTCCTCATTCCATAAATAATTACATTATGTCAGCTTTTAATAACATTATAATCTCAACTTTATCTTCAACTAGACCAAGCAAGCTTATAGAATTATTAAGTGATATACATAGTACCTGTGAAGCCTCTTCAAATGCTTGGCAAATATACTTACAGAAGCATGATGGCACCAAATTTGCTCTTCACTGGAGAACCTGGACATCTTTGTTGCTTGACATCCAGTAAGGTCAACATCCTTGCTTGTAAGTATTATAAGGCAAAAAGGCCTTACAAAACAATGGAGTAACTAGGGACTATTTCGAGTGACAGACTTCCAGTGCTGTAGACACTACAAATTTGACTCAGGTAATGAATTTTGAAGTTGCAGAGGTCAACAAATACATAGAAAAGTGCCATCTGACCACTGAGCACCAGTCTCAGAACTCCGTTTTGGCCAGTATTCTAGAAGTTTTACTCAAGGACCATAGTGATCATACATGTAATAGCAAAGGAAAGGACCAATGGTAGTGGGGAGCTGAATCTACTTCAAGTGCAACCAGCTGGGCCAGTATCCATGGTGTTTTTGGTTTTAATAAAGAATACACTGGAGGAGAGAAGATGGCGGCGTGGTAGGATGCAGCAGATTCTACTCTCCCACAACCAGGGGAAAAAAATCTGAGTCATTTTAGGTAGGTACAGAGCAAAGAGCCAACATTACCACGCCATAAATGAAAATAGGAGATCGCAAATTGTAGCGGACATTGAAAAACCTGAAGAGAGAGCGGGGTTTGGTGAAAGTCTCGGAAACCACAGCATTGAAAAAGGAAAAGGTGCAGGCACTCCCCGGGACCTGTGAGGCCCAGGCCCCGCAGGTGGGAGAAGTGGGCGCCCCTCGGGACCCAGAGACTGCGCACCCGCGCACCCACACCCGTGAACCCGAAAAAGCCCGGGCACTCCCCGGGACCTGTGAGGCCCAGGCCCCGCAG
>CM052541.1:79545143-79591358 GCA_028533065.1 Trachops cirrhosus
GAGAAAAAGGGACCCTAGTGCACTGTTGGTGGGATTGCAGACTTGTAAGACCACTATGGAAAACAGTATGGAACTTCCTCAGAAAACTAAAACTGGACCTGCCCTTTGATCCAGCAATTCCACTGCTGGGACTATATCCTAAGAATCCTCAAACACCAATCCAAAAGAACCTTTGCACCCCAATGTTCATAGCAGCACAATTTACAATAGCTAAATGCTGGAAACAACCCACGTGCCCATCAGTAAATGAATGGATCAAAAAACTATGGTACATTTACACAATGGAATTCTATGCAGCTGAAAGAAAGAAGGAGCTCCTACCCTTTGCAACAGCATGGATGGAGCTGGAAAGCATTATGCTAAGCGAAATAAGTCAGGCATTAAAAGACAAATACCATATGATCTCACCTTTAACAGTAACGTAAACAACAAAACGAAGAAACAAGTAAAATATAACCAAAGACACTGAAATAGAGGACAGGTTGTCAAGGCCCAGAGGGGAGAGGGGAGGGAATTTCAGGGGAGAAGGGAAGGGTTTACAGGAACAAATATAGAGGTCACATGGACAAAACTAGGGGGGTTGGAAATGGGAGGGATTGGTGGGTGGGCTGGAATGGAAATAAAGGATAGAAACTGTACTGAGTAATCTAAAATAAAAAATTAATGAATTAATTTAAAAAATTATAATTATGAAAGCTGTCACCCCCACCTACGTTAATATTACCACAATTAAAGTGAACACAGAAATGAATGAAACAGACATGTCCTGCTCTACAGATGACTTATTTTTGGATGTTGTTGAAGAATTCAATATAATGCAAAGTGGCTTTTTAAGGAACATCAGCTTTGCAATTCAAAAGCCTGAGGTACTATCCATGCTCTATTAACTATTTATGTATCTAACTGAGACCAGTGTCTCCCTCTGTAAGGTGGGGATAGCAGCAGGCATTTTCAGGACTGTGCTGAAGTCACGATTGATGTCCATGAGTGATCCAGCAAGGGCAGTACACTGTGGAGTCCTGAAGACCAAGGCAGGTTTATTCTAGCACACTGAGGTCTGCACTCATGGAATCTTAACCAGCCCAGTCAGTCTTGCCTGGATATCAAACACCAAAATCCCTGTTAAATTGACCATTTTGTAGCACATCTTTGTAAATTGGATAACATCTTTCCAGAACTGTGTGACAACAAAATCTCCTTCTTTTTCCACTGTACAAGAAAGGAAATGGGAATTTAGAGAGGTGAGGTAGGGAAACTTGCTCACAGTCCCCAAGCTTTTATGTGGAGGGCCAGAAATTACAATGAACTCCAAGTGCTACATCCCAGGTACTTACAGGCTTTGCTACAGCCTCTGCAGCATCAGCCACAGTAAACAAAGAAAGGAAAGCAGACTAGATGAGACCAGAGTAGTGGGAAGCTGAGATGTTGGCTTTAAAACTGACCACTGTGAAGAATAACAGTGCAAACCAGGTCCAATGGGCAACACAAAATGAATTGATCTGGTTTCAGCCTGAATGTTTAGGCAGAGATGCTCAGCAGTCAGACGGGAGACTCATCAGCTGATCCCTCCTAAGAAAGGCAGAACTTGAATGCAGACCTGGTGCTATGATACAAATATTGAAACAGTCAAATTTTTTGGTACAGTGGACAATCTAACTGGAAATATATTTGAGGTGGCACTAGGTTTTATGGTGACTTTCAAATCATATTATGTAATTAACCATCTCTTTTTTTTACTTTTAATATTACTTATAAAACTATTACTGATTCTCTGGACAATATGGATGGTGCTACCAAGTTGCTGTTACCTGCGTTAAAACTTGCTTCAAAAGCATAATCTTTTAAGAAGAAAAATTCTAAGACTGGACCTCAAGATGATATAAACTGCTCTAGAGACCCAATATGTTATCTTGAATTATTTCACTAGCATCACAAAGTCAAAAGATAACTGAGATAGATCCTGGATTCAAACTTGTTTGCTTCAAATCCCATGCTCCTTTGGCAATAGTTTTTATGGTGTAAATAAAGCAAAAGTCCCAAAATTAAAATTCTTTTATTAAGCTATCAAAAATTTCCCATTATAAGCTAAATTTTTAATAATTTGCTCATATGCTTTATATTTCAAATAAATTATAATATAAAAGACCATTAAATAATTGTACAATTGCATTTATATGAAATATGCAGAATAGGAACATTCCTAGTGACAGAAGAAGGATCAATGGTTATTACGAGTGAGAGCAGGGAGAATGGGGAGTGACTGCTTAATGAACATTGGTTTCCTTCTGAGGTGATGAAATTTTCTTGAACTAAGTGTGATGGCTGCATGGAATTGTAAATTTACTAAATGTCACTAGTGAATGGTAAACTTTATGTCATGTGTATTTTACCAGCAAATAAAAATTACAAAATATCATTTTAGGAATATTTTATCCTATGGAAATTAGTTAAGTTTCATGGGGGACAAATACTGAGGGCAAAGCCAGACTCTTGTTCTGATCCTGGCTCTACCACCTTCTAGCTCTATGACATTGGTAAACTGGCTAGATATTCCAGATGCCCCTGAACCTCATGTACCACAGGAGTTTTTCCTAAGATCAACTAATTCAGATCAAATACCTTGCATAGTATTTAATGTATAGTAGAGACATAGTGATGGGAATGGCCATATCATATGGGTTCTCTAAGGTAATATAATATATTAAAGGAGAGTGACTTAGAGGTCAGCTTACTGTAAGGAAATTTGCTGAAAGTGTGCAGCAGTGATTCCCAGGAGTCTGGTTCTGGTGTATTCTATCGGTTCAACAAGCTTTAGTCTTTTATTTTTCCCTGAACTGGAATTCAGTGCAAAGAATATTTTGAGATTTAAATAAAACCAATAAGGAAAAACACTATCTACCCAAATTATTGAGCTTCTGGGCTACTATCAATATTCCTGCTTGAAAAATTAGGCTATGAAGTAAAAGAGCAAGTTAGCATAAACAACATATAAAGGATTAAACAACAGAGAAAACTATGTATCTGAGATTACTTGTGTGTGTGTGTGTGTGTGTGTGTGTGTGTCTGTGTGTGTGTGTTCTGCAACATTTCTTGAAGGGGCTTATTTATCTTTGTAAAAACTAGATGAAATAAGAGCAGGTAAATACACAGCTGTTAATTATATCAACTAATACTTTCATCACTTACTATGCTTTCAACACTGCCCTATACATACACATGCTCTTTAACTACTAGTATCATCATCCCATTTAAAAATGAGAAAACTGAGGCAACTTGAATAGTCATTTCCCATTCTTATGCACATAGTAAGATGTTTACTCACAATTATAAACTCAGGTGATCTCCCTCCAGGGACTTTAGTTTTAACTACCATGCAATAACTACCTCTCTAATCCATATCTCTAAGTTTTGCATTGGCTTGAGGCATTTTTAACTTATAAGTTTATTTATTGATTCTTATAAAACACAAAATATAAACAGAACTTTATATAATATTATAAAGTTAACTTGCCCTGGCTGGCATTGCTCAGTGGATTGAACGTGGGCTGCGAACCAAAGGGTCACAGGTTCGATTCCCAGTCAGGGCATATGCCTGGGTTGTGGGCCAGGTCCCCAGTGGGTGCCATGTGAGAGGCAACCACACATTGATGTTTCTCTCTCTCTATTTCTCTCTCCCTTCCCCTCTCTAAAAATAAATAAATAAAATCTTAAAAAAATAAAGGTAATTCATTATAGTCACTTACAATACACTATGAATATTTTTCTTTGCATGTGTTATAATTTTCTAATTCTTCCTCTTAAAAATTTATAAAAAGTTTTGTTGTAGACAGTGAGAATATCATATTAGATATTAAGGATTCTTTGTACAGCTTTTTCTTCTAGAGATTCCAAGGTTTTGTTTCATGGGTTAAAAACACACAAATATTAGAATCCAATTGAGAAATAAATATTATTTTAATTATCTTGGGAAGAGTTCTGCAATATCCCTGAAAAGTAGAATGTACCATTTAGGATGTCATTCTATACAAATTGTAGAATAAGCTACTAAAAGGGGCTTCAATGATAAGGATTTTACTGTCTTACACAAGAAGCCATCTAGAGTAAGGCTATACTTAGGTGGGTAGAGAGATATAGAGGCTCAACACTGTCTTCTGGAATATAGGCAGTTTTATTTCTGCCTTTACCATGATCTTCAATGTATTTTCAGATGTGTTTTCATTTTGAGATGTGTAGCTTCATGGTTGCAGGATAACAACCATGTCACCTCCAGATATTACATGCTAACACAATTGTGCCCAAAGATTAAAGCCTAAAAAGACAGAGCTATCTTCAAGCACCTTTTTGCTGTTATTTAAGACAAATATCATTTTTAGAAGCCTTGTAAAATACTTTTTTTTCTTATTGACCAGAACTAGATCTCATGGTAACTTTAAACTGCAAGAAAATTGAGAAAGAGAATAAATGGCATTATAAGCTTTTACAATAGGAGAAATTCTGCCAATAAATATAAATATGTTTTGAAATGAAAGTTCTGTTATTATTCAGGTATAAAAAAGCCAACATATCAGGAGATATTGCCAGTAAAAACATAAGCTATTACTCACAGTTTTCAAAAGGAGGAGGTGTGCTACACCATGCAGAGTTTACAGGGAAGCACCAGGGTAGGTCAGAAGTGATAGGGAGCAAAGGAAAAATGTGGGCAAGAAACTTTATTGTGGTTTGCCTGGGGAAGGCAAGGCCAGGCAGGCTAAACAGGATTAAGACTGGTTAGTTTGAATAATTTCAGCATGCTCTAGAGCATTGAGACTGTCTCTAGTTGCACGATACTGGGCCCTGGGGTAATTAGGGGAGTGGAATATTGCCCCAGAGTATGAGAACCCAGTAAAGAAATTGAGAATCAAAGTTTATAACCTCTGGATTGGTTAGCTTGCATATGAAAGGTGCACCCCTGGGTAAATTGCTCACTATCTCTGAATTTACCTAACCCTGGGAAGAGAAGTCAAATTTGAGAACATGAAGAATACAGGAAATAAAACATCCAGACAGAGAAAAGACCAAGACCATGTGGTTTCACTAGGAAATTCTACAATACACTTAAAGTAAAATTAATCAAATAATTCTCAAACTATTCCAAAATATTAAAGTGGAGAGGATACTTCAAAACTCACTTTCCAAGGAAATACCAAACTCACTTTTGGTATTTCCTAAATACCAAAGCCAGAAAAGGACACCACAAGAGAAGAAAATTATAGGCCAAAATCCCCAATAAATACAGGTACAAATTATCTCAACAAAATTCCAGAAAAATGAATTTAGCAGTACTTTAAAGGATCATATAAATCCATGCATATATAGTCAACTACTATTTGACAAGACAACCAAAAATATTCAATGGTGAAAATAGTCTTTTTAATAATATATTGGCAAAGCTGGATATTTATAGGCACAAGAATGAAATTGGATCCCCAATTTACAACACTCAAAATAATTTACTGAAGATGAATTGAAGACTTACATGCAAGGCCTAGAACCATAAAACTTCTAAAGGAAAATATGGGATAAAGGTTCTTGACTTTTGTCTTGGCAAATTTTTAGATATGACTCCAAAAGTGCAAGCAACAAAAGCACAAATAAATATAGCAGACTATATTAAATTTAAAAACTTCTGCAGAGCAAAAGAAATAATCAGTGAAATGAAGAGGCAAGCTATGGAATTGAAGAAAATATTTACAAGTCATATCAGATAAGGGGTTAATATCTAAAATATATAGGAAACTAATACAACTCCACAGTATAACAAACAAAAACAAATTTTAAAGTGGGCACGGGGCATGAATAAATTTTTCCAGAAAATAATTATACAAATGGCCAACAGGTACATGCAAAGGTTCTCAACATTACTAATAATCAGGGAAATACAAATCCAAACCACAGTGGGCTATTACTTTATAACTGTTAGAATGGCTTTTATTAAAAGGCTAAGAGATAAATGCTGGCAAAGATGTGAAGAAAAGCAATCGCCTGTCTACTGTTGGTGGGATTCTAAATTGGTACAACCACTTGGAAAATAGTACAAAGTTTTCTCAAAAAATTAAAAATAGTACTACCTTATGACCCAGCAATTCCACTTTTGGGTGTACATCTTAAAAAACAAAATGACTATCTAGAAAAAAAATACCTGCACCTCCATGTTCATCAAGGTGCTATTCAAACAAAGAGAGAAAGAAAAAAACCTCTGCCATTATAGCAGCATGGATGAAACTTGAGGACATTATGCTAAATGTAGTAAGATAAAAAACAAATATTGTATGATGTCACTTATATATGAAATATTTTTTTAAATCTCAGAAAAACAGAGAGTAGAATGGTAGTTGCTAGGAACTGAAGGCTGAGGGGTTAGGGAAATAGGGAGATATTGGTCAAAGAGTATTAATTTCCAGATATAAGATAAGTTCTGGGATCTATTATTCAACATGGTGACTATAATTGACAACAATTATTGTCATATAGTTGAAATTTGTTAAAAGAGTAGCACTTCAATGTTCTCATCATAGACACAAAAAAAGAAGCAGTTACATGAGGTTATGGATGTGTTATTATTGCAGTAATAACACACATATATATCCACTGTACACCTTAAACTTACATGATGTTATATGTCAAGTATATCGCAATAAGGCTGGGAAAAAGTAAAGAAAAATATAGTTAATTCAGAGGAAAATGACTTTTGTTAGTTTATTAATCTATGTTAAAAAATTTAGGTCTTAGGTTAATGTGGGGCTTTTTACTTCTTCCCCAAGTCTAAATCCAGAAGCCAGAATGCTTATGAATACCTGAGCTGATTAAAAGAATAATAACAAGTTTAAAAATCATTGCCTACAGAGACTGGCTGGCTCAGTTTACACACAAATTTAGGAGAGGTCAGAGATACAGCGGGAGTGTATTCCCTTGTTAATTTGGACACACTTGCTAGCTGTGCTCTTCAAAAAGTGACAGAAAACCAGAGGGGCCCTTTGCACCTGAGCACCAGATGTGAAAAGCAGAAGTACAGAACCCAATTCTTACGAGGGCAGGGAACCTCAATGGAATCCAAAGAATTGTCTGAATTCTGATCAATCAGAATAGCTATGTCTTTGCCCTGGAGAGGATTTGATCAAGGGATGAAGAGAGTCTGGGAGATTGGCAGAAGAAAGAGAAGCATTCTCCACCCAGAATAGTACTTTCAGCAGGAATTACTCCTTTTAATTGATGTGTGTCATGTGGACAAGTTCTGCTGATCCTCCTCCGTGTGCACCTTTCTGTTTGCCTCATCTCATTTAACTTAGGAAAAAGACAACCATGAATTAGAACAGTTACTGCTCTCTGAAGAAAATGATTGGTCTTTGCATATATAAACACACAAAATTTATTTTCAAAGTAAGGCTCCCTCCACTGATTTCTATGGAACCTTACAATTTTCATCATGCTCTAAAGTTCTTCACTGCTTGCATTTTTATTCTTGGGACCTCTCTTACAATCACCTGCTTGGTTCTTCAGTTCTCTCTCTATTCTGTATTTCTGGTCTCTGTGTTGAGTCTCTGTATTAATAAGGAATAATTTGGATATGGATGCAGATTATAAGCAACACCTTTTAAAAATACTTCTGGCTAATTTCTGAACAGAATAGTAATCTTTACTCCCTTAAATAAAGCCATAACACATCCTGTGTGTGTGACAACATAAAGATTCATCTCCTAGACCTCTGAAAGTAAATAAGGCCCTTAACAATTAATCACTGCAGGCCCACTCTGACACTAAAGTACTGATGAGAAAAAGTTGGAAATGAATTGCCTTTCAAGATCTTATTCTAAGTAAAATCACACACAGGTAAGTGTGATGTAGCATGAATTAAAGATTTGAACAAAGTAGAGCAGAGACTAAAGGATGATACCGATAGATCCAGTCTGAGAAATCTAAGTGTTCACCAGTATTTCATGTACCTCAGGTTGATGTTGGTGACTGGTCATCTACCAGTCCTTTCTGGATTTTATAAAAGATAGAAATTTGCTTAAGTTATATGTCTCTAATCCAAACTTCTGCAAAACAGTTGTTCAAGGAAAACATATATATGGGTCCTGGTAAGAGAGATTGATCTAGAATCCAAGGAATGGAAGCCAATACTTCATTTTTGTTAGGAATTATCTGTATCTTGACTTTAATTGTTTAAATGTGTGTGATGAAAGGTGAGGTGATGGCATGAATATGGAAGATTTCTCTAAGAGAATAAAGTGACAGGCCAATAAAAGGATATCTGGGACTCTGTCTCAACACCCTTGAAAGTACAAGTAGTAAAAAAAAATCTTTTTTCGAAAAGACTCCTCCAAGATGAGTGTCCATTTTATTCTTGTTCTTATGTACTTTGTCTCTGTAATACAAAAGTGAAGCATTTTAATGTAGTTCTGCTCTTTCATCAGTTTGCAAGAAAGGCATTCCAGGGACACACATATATAAGAGGTGTGGTCTTGTGGTAAGGTTTATTAAAGTTGAAGTGAACACAAAGGGCTATCCAGGGTTGATCTCTGTCCTGCTGTGAAAGAGCCCAACCATGTATTCAGCAAGGCCAAAACAAAGGCCAGTGTCCAGAGTTTCTATTTCGTATTAAAGCTTGGTCCTTTGGAGCCTATAGGTGTTTGCTAAGTAGTCTCGGTCCCCATCCAGGTGGCTTAGTGTTGTTGCTGGCAGCACTGCTGTACCCATGCTCCCACCTGGATCCTGGGTCTGGAGTCCACAGGGCAGTTGAGTAGGCAGTTGCTAAGGTTACATGACCATAGAGAGAGTGAGCTAGTAGAGGTAATTGAGAGAGAGAAAGAGTGTGCTTCTTTGTTCCCCTGGGTATTGTATTATCTTGGGAAGGACCAGGAGCTTTTTCAAAATAACCAATCAACTTCCCAAACTTTTGTGGGCTTCTAATGGGTCCATCCCATAGTTAGACTGACAGGTCCCTATGGTCAAACACCTCCCCTGAGCCATTCTGACTTTTAATGAGCATGTGCTTACCTCCCCCATTCCCATGAACAATCTGGTAATGAAGGGGAGAAGGGAGGAGTGTTAATCCTTGGCAGGGCAATATTGTAATTCCCTAAAGTGTGTGAAGCTGTAACTTCCTAGTGAAGCAAATAGGCTTGTGCTCCCCACCCCATTAGGTTCAACAATGCCAATTCCCTTTGCTTCCTTATTGTTCCAAATAAAGCATTTGGCACTCAAGGAGGACCTCGGAGAGCTCATCATGAGATTTTGAAAGTTCCTGTTCCATATAGGGCCATTCTGGAGCTGTTCTGGGATTCTCACAATTATCATTATTGAACTAGAAACTTTTTAAAATGTACATATATTTGGCAAAAAGGCTAGTAAAAGAAGGTAAAGTCACTTGGAGAAACACATGGGGAAAGTTCATGAAAGAAAAAAAAAATAGTTGTTTAACTATACCTGGTGGCACACACTAGTGTGAAAGTAGATTTAGGAAATACTGAAAGTATCTACAGTTGGCCTCCTTCTACTTTTTCCCAAATGAGACTGAAAAGAATTAGTCTGCTTAAAACATTTAACACTGTCAATGTAAGAAATGTTCAAACTTGTAAGAATTTTTATGAGTTTATTTGAGCGAAATTGAAGACAATTGCTGGTAAACAAAATCTCAACAAAGAAAATTCTTCAGAGAATGGCAATTATGCACCTTATTTTATATATTACAATCAAAGGAAGAAGTCTAAGGATAGGTTAGTTAAACAGACAACAGTTAACACCATAACAATAATAATGAGGGGAATTCTGGTCTCTGCTCTGGTGAGGTGGTTGTTCTCTGAAAGAAAATTACTTTGATATTCCAATGGTATATTATCAGGTATGTAATCTTGGATGCAAAAAGACAACAGACAGGCTCAGTTAAAGGGAAGATTATCTTTTGTTAGAGAAAAATACTATGCTAGGCCATGACTATCTGTCATGAAGCGCTTTTAATTAAAAAGTTTTAATTTCAGACAATCATATGCAGTTACTTTGGTCTCTGAGTTTGTAAAGCTGCCATGCAGGCCTCCCCTGAGCTTGTCTGGTTCAGTATGTGGCCACCTATCAAATTACATTATGTTCATCTAGAGGGAAAAAGCATTTTCCATTTTAAATTTGTTGATGCTAAGAACAAAGCTATGTAAAATAATTTTAAGTTCTATAATTGCCATTTTTGGAAGCATATATAAAATACCATCTAAAACACCATTTCATCATAAGTGTCAAGTTAGTATTAAAAGGAAATTACCAAGTGAAAAAAAAAATTAAACCTGAATTCTCTTAATGAAAAAACACCTGCCATTTTATATGACTTTACAATATTTCTTTTTAGAAGATTTTACTTATTTTATGGTTTTAACTTATTTTTTATTGTTGTTCAAGTATAGTCTACATTTTCACCCCACCAGTCCCCCTGGCCTCATCCTACCCACCTACCACCTTTGATCCTACCCCCATTTGGCTTTGTCCATGTGTCCTTTATACATGTTCCTTGATGACCCTTCCCCTTATTCTCTTGTTATCCCCTCCCCTCTAGTTACTGTCAATTTGTTCTTTATTTCAATGTCTCTGATTATATTTTGCTTGCTTGCTTGTTTTTTTAAATTAGGTTCTACTTATAGGTGAGATCATATGGTACTTTTCTTTTACCGCTTGGCTTATTTCACTAGAGCAAGGAACAAAAAAGATATAATAAACAAATAGGACTTCATAAAAATAAAAAGCTTCTGCATGGCTAAAGAAAACAGCATTAAAATGGAAAGGGAACCAAACGTATGGGAAAACATATTTGCCAGTGATAACTCAGACAAGGATTGATCTCCAAAATATATAAATAACTCACAGGGCTCCATTCCAGGAAGACAAACAAACTAATTAAAAAATGGGCAAAAGACCTGAACGGACACTTCTCCAAGGAAAGCGTATAGAAGGCCCAGAGACATATGAAAGGATGCTCAGCATCACTAGCCATCAGAGAGATACAAATTAAAGCCACAATGAGATAACACTTCACACTGGTCAGAATGGCCATCATAAACAACAGGTGCTGGCAAGGTTGTGCAGAAAAGGGAAACTTAGTGCATTGTTGGTGGGAATGCAGACTGGTGCAGCCACTGGGAAAAGCAGCATGAAATTCCCTCAGAAAACTAAAAATGGAACTGCATTTTGACCTGTCAATTCCACTGCTGGGTTTATACTCTAAGAATCCTGAAACACTAGTTAAAAAGAACCTATGCACCCAATGTTCATAGCAGCACAATTTACAATAGCCAAATGCTGAAAACAATCTAATTGCCCATCATTGACTGAGTGGATAAAAAAATTATGGTACATTTATACAATGTAATAGTGTATTCACAGCAGAAATAAAGAAGGAGCTCCTACCCTTCATGACAGCATGGATGGATCTGGAGAGCATGATGCTAAGTGAAATCAGTGAGGACTATACAATATTTCTTAAATGTATTTTACAACCAACAGCATCACCACCCCAAGGTGCTTATTAAGAACTGAAGACTCCTAAACAACTCAGAATCTCTGCAACTGCTAATTTGTAGTTCACATTCACCATTTCTGGATGAATAATAGTTTTATACAGTAAGTTATTATAAATATAATGGCTTAAATATCTCAAAGGCATTCTCATACTGTTACAGAATCAGTTTCACTGGGTTATAATCTAGATATCAGAGTCTTCATTAGGGTCAAACAGAGAACCTGTGTATTTGCTTTTTTCAGCTCCTGGAGACCAGTGCCTCATTCATACTTTCTTTCCATCACTCCAACTTTTTGTTTCAGGTGTCACATCTACTTTCTCCTTGATCTTTTGTCTCCCACTTTTAAAGTCACTGTGATTACATAGGGCCTACATGGAGAATACAGAACTTCTCCATCTCAAGATCATGACTTTAATTACATTTGCAAAATCCTTTTTAACATATAAGGGAAAATTCCCAGGTTTCTTGGATTAGGGCATAGTCATTTTGAAGGGACAATTATTGAGCTTGATGGTTATGTAGATGAACATTGGAGAATCATTGTCACAGTGTACATAAAGTACCCTAGAATAGCAGGATGTTTAATGTGTAAAACTTCAACAATGATCTAGACAAAAGGCCACATATAGAAGACATTATAAGAAATTAAAATACCAACTAAACTATCAGTACAGCATTATCCCACTCAAGCATGTAAAATAGCTAGACTGAAAAGTTGAGAATGAGAGGAGTTTGTAGATTTGCTGGACTTCATGGAGGGCGGGGCATGAGGGAAGGGCTGTTTCTTCCCCTACCTTAACCCAAGTGAGAAGGGTATACAGGGGATGGATACTCAGAGAGCTTGAAATAAATTTGAGATCATAAAGCCTAATATCTTATTCATACATAAGAAGACTAAAGATGAGTTTCAAAAAAGTCCAGAGTTTAAGGAAATTTTGAGGAGCTCTGCTCTTCTCTTTTCATTTGGGTTCAATTGATTTTCAGTTTACCAAACCCCTCCATTTCCAAGCCTTTGGTCCTGTGAACTTACATTTCAGATTTGGTGATATTTGTCACTTTTTATGACATTGAGAAAACTAATCACACTGAAATACCTAGGACAAATCAACTTCTTCACACCTTTTAATTCCCTATTGTCCTAGTTTATACATAATAATATATTTTTAAGTATATTTTATTGATTATGCTGTTACAGTAGTCCCAATTTTTCTCCCCTTTATTCCCTCTCTGTCCTGCACCCCCCACCCTCCACCATGTCTCCCCAACCTTAGTTCATGTCCATGGGTCATACAGATAAGTTCTCTGAATTCTCTGTTTCCTATACTGTTCTTAATCTCTCCCTGTCTATTTTATACCTACCAATTATACTTATCCCTTGCACATTTTCTCTCCCATTCTTCCCCTCCCGTTCTCTCCCATTCTCCCCACTGATAACCCTCCATGTGATCTCCATTTCTGTGATTCTGTACCTGTTCTAGTTGTTGACTTAGCTTTTGTTTTTGTTTTTTAGGTATGACTGTTGATAGTTGTTTGTTGTCATCTTACTGTTCATAGTTTTCGATCTTCCTCTTTTTCTTAGGTAAGTCCCTTCAACATTTAATATAATAAGGGCTTGGTGATGATGAACTCCTTTAACTTGACCTTATCTGGGAAACACTTGATCTGTCCTTTCATTCTAAATGATAGCTTTTCTGGATAGAGTAATCTTGGATGTAGGTCCTTGCCTTTCAATACTTCAAATACTTTTTTCTAACCCCTTTCTTCCAGTAAGTTTTATTTTGAGAAATCAGCTGATTATCTTATGGAAACTCCTTTGTAGTTAATTACTTTCCCCTTGCTGCTTTTAAGATTCTTTATCTTTAATCTTGGGTAATGTAATGATGATGTGCCTTGGTGTGTTCCTCATTGGGTTCAATTTCTTTGGGACTCTCTGGGCTTCCTGGACTTCCTGGAAGTCTATTTCCTTCACCAGATTTAGGAAGTTTCCCTTCATTATTTGTTCAAATAAATTTTCAATTTCTTGCTCTTGTTCTTCTCCTTCTGAAACCCCTATGATTCAGATGTTGGGACACATTAAGTTGCCCTGAAGATTCCTAAGCCTCTCCCCCTTTTTTTGAATTTGTGTTTCTTCATTCTGTTCTGGTTTGATGTTTATTTCTTCCAAATCATTGATTTGAGTTTCTGTTACCTTCCCTTCACTTTTAGTTCCCTATATATTTTCCTTTATTTCACTTTGTGTAGCCTTCATTTCTTGCTTCATTTTGCATCTGAACTCAACCATTTTTGTGATCATCTTGATTACCTGTGTTTTGAACTCTGCATCAGATAGATTTTCTATCTCCTCACCACTTAGCTCTTTTTCTGGAGTTTTGATCTGTTCTTTCATTTGGGCCATATTTCTTTGTCTCAGTGCACCTGTTATGTTGTAAGAGAGAGCCTAGGTATTCAGCAGGGTGGGGAAACCTTTGCTGCTTTGTGATGCTGTCTGTTGGGGAGGGTTCAGAGACGGAACAATGCTACTTGCTCACTCCACTCTAGTCCCACTTTCCAATGAACTCTCCTGTGAGACTGGGAGCTCCTCCCACCTTATCAACCCCCACATATTTTACACCTGGTGGTTTTAAGTCTTTAGTTTCCTGTTCAGCCAATGCCACCTTGCTCCTGCAGTCCACTATTTTGCCGTGGGTCTTCTCTAACCCATTCTCCATTCCTCCTACCAATCTCAATGAATGTTTCTTTAACTCTTTGGTTGTCAGAGTTCCATGCAGTTTGATTTTCTGATAGTTCTGATGGCTTATTGTTTTTAAATTGATTGTTATCCTCCTTTTGGTTTTGCAAGGAAGTGAAGCATTTCTACCTATGCCTCCATCTTGGCCAAAACTCTATCATAATTTCTGATGAGTAAGTAACTATAAGTCTTATTTCTCTGTGTGGAATCAGTGTTTTATTTTGGGTAGTCTTAATTTTTTTCTCTTTATTTTGATTTTAAACAATTTAAATACTATGTATTTAAGCAGTTTTTCAATATTCTGCCTCTCTCTCTTCTTTTTTTCTTTGTTGTATTTATCCTATTTGGATTCTATCAACTTCATGGTTTGACATTTACTGAATCTAATTTATTTTTATTTTTTAATTTTATTTTAATTGCTGTTCAAGTACAATTTTCTCTCTTTTACTCCCATCTCAGCCTACCGACCTAGCCCTCCATACCTCCCTCCCATTTCCACACCCCCTAGTTTTTGTCCATGTGTCCTTCATACTTGCTCCTGTAAAGCCTTCCCTTTTTCCCCTGAAATTCCCCTGAAATTTCCTCCCCTCTCCACTCTGGACACTGTCAGCCTGTCCTCTATTTCAGTGTCTTTGGTTGTATTTTGTTTGTTTATTTGTTTTGTTGTTCAGGTTCCTGTTAAAGGTGAAATCATATGGTATTTGTCTTTCACTGTCTGGCTTATTTCACTTAGCATAATGCTATCCAGTTCCATCCATGCTGTCACAAAGGGTAGGAGCTCCTTCTTTCTTTCTGCTTCAGAGACTTCCATTGTGTAAATGTACCATAGTTTTTTGATCCATTCATTTACTGATGGGCACCTATGTTGCTTCCAGCACTTGGTTATTGTAAATTGTGCTACTATGAACAGTGGGGTGCATAGGTTCTTTTGCATTGGTGTTTCAGGGTTCTTAGGATATAATCCTAGCAGTGGAATTGCTGGGTCAAAAGGCAGATCCATTTTTGGTTTTCTGAGAAAATTCCATACTGTTTTCCATAGTGGTTGTACCAGTCTACAGTCCCACCAACAGTGGACTAGGATCCCCTTTTCTCCACACTTGTTGTTTGTTGCTTTGTTTATGATGGCCATTCTGATTGGGGTGAAGTGGTATCTCATTGTTTTTAATTTGCATCTCTCTGATAGCTAGCGATACTGAGCATCTTTTCATGTGTCTCTGGATCTTCTGTATGTCCTCCTTGGTGAAGTGTCTATTCAAGTCCTTTGCCCATTTTTTGATTGGGTTGCTTGTCTTCTTAGAGTGGAGTCATGTGAGTTCTTTATATATTTTGGAGATTAAACCCTTGTCTGAGGTATCATTGGCAAATATGTTTTCCCATATGGTTGGTTTTCTTTTTATTTTAATACTGTTTTCTTTAGCCATGCAGAAGCTTTTTATTTTGATGAGATCCCATTTGTTTATTCTTTCCTTTATGTCCCTTATTCTAGGGGACCATATCAGTGAAAATGTTGCTGCGCAAAATATCTGAGATTTTCCTGCCTATATTCTCCTCTAGGATTTTAGTGGTGTCATAGTTTATATTTAAGTCTTTTATCCACTTTGAATTTATTTTTGTGTATGGTGTAAATTGGTGATCGAGTTTCATTTTTTTTGCATGTAGCTGTCCAGCTCACCCAACATCATTTGTTGAAGAGGTTATTTTTACTCCATTTTATTTTGCTGCCCACTTCATCAAATCTTAATTGACCATAGAGACTTGGGTTTATTTCTGGGCCCTCTATTCTGTTCCATTTATCTATGTGCTTATTTTTATGCCACTACCAGGCTCTTTTGATTACAGTGGCCCTGTAATACAGTTTGGTATCAGGTATTGTGATCCCTCCTAATTTGCTCTTCTTTCTCAAAATTGCAGCAGCTATTCTGGCTTGTTTATGGTTCCATATAAACTTTTGAAGTTTTTGTTCTATGTCTGTGAAATATGCCATTGGTACTTTAATAGGTATTGCATTAAATCTGTAAATTGCTTTGGGTAGTATGGACATTTTGATGATGTTAATTCTTCTGATCCATGAACATGGTATGTTTCCATTTGTTTGTGTCTTCCTTGATTTCTTTCTTCAGTGTTGTATAGTTTTCTACATATAGGTCCTTTACCTCCTTGGTTAGATTTATTCCTAGGTATTTTCTTTTCTTTTTGCTATATCAAATGGAATTTTTTTCTTGATTTCTGCTTCTGCTGTTTCATTGTTGGTATACAAAAATGCCTTTGATTTCTGGATATTGAGTTTGTATCCAGCTGTTTTGCCAAATTCGTTCATTAGCTCGATCAGTTTTTAGGTGGAGTCTATAGGATTTTCTATGTACACTATCATGTCATCTGGAAACAATGACAGTTTTGCTTCCTCCTTTCTGATTTGGATGCCTTTTATTTCCTTTTATTGTGTGATTACTGTGGCAAAAACTTTCAATACTATGTTAAATAGAAGTGCTGAAAGTGGACAACCTTGTGTTATTCCTAGTCTTAGTGGAGAATATTTTAGTTCTTTCCCATTGAGTATGATGATATATGGCCTTTATTATTTTGAGGAATGCTCCCTCTATTCACACTTTGCTGAGTGTTTTTATCATTAGTGGGTGTTCTACCTTATCAAATGTTTTTTCCACATCTATTGATATGATCATGTGATTTTTGTCTTTGCTTTTGTTTATATGGTGTATTACATTTACTGATTTGTGAATGTTCGACCATCCTTACATCCCTGGGATGAATCACATTTGTGACTCTATTTTATTACTTTGGTACAATTCACAGCTATTATCTTTTCAATTTTTTATCCTCCCCTTTCTATTCTTTATTTTAAAGATTATATTTATTTATTTTTAGAGAGAAGGGAAGGGAGGGGTAAAGAGAGGGAGAGAAACTTCTATGTGTAGTTGCCTCTCATTTGTCCTCCACTGGGGACCTGGCCTACAACCCAGGCATGTGCCTTGACTGGGAGTCAAACCGGGAACCCTTTGCTTCACAGGCTCAGGGTAACTCCACTGAGCTACCCCAGCCAGGGCTCCACTTTCTCTTCTCATTTAGGATTCCAATTATACTCATGCTAAGTTATTTGCTTTGTCTTAGGGCTCTTTGATGCTGTCTTTCCTTTCTTATTCCACCTTCCCATCTTCCTCTTCCACCTCCTCTGCTTACTTCTTCTTGGTATTCTTATTCTTCCAATCTTGGTGTTTTTTATTCAGGGTAAATTTGATTGACCTATACTTAAGTCAATTTATTCTTTCTTCAGCTCCCAAGTCCACTGATGATGAGTCCGTTGAAGGAATATTTTAGCTGTGTAAATGGATCAGAAAGGCCTGAGGTAAATCATATAGAGACATATAAAAAGGATTATGTCTTTTCTACTAGGCTGCTACTGTGGAGAATTTAGCCAACTTGGTTAGAAATTGTTCTAGGTGTGAGATTTGTTGGTGTTCTGGTGTTTTGGTTCACTACCAACTTCAGATTCTTCTAGGGTTACCTGAGACTAAGGTGAATTTGGGTTGCCAGATGATTTCTTTTATCACCCTCAATTCAGCCTCCTTGTACATCTGATACAATGTTGTAACAAGCAGCCATTAATGTACCTTTTTCTATATTAATTTAGTTTTATAATTTTATGTGATTATAAATTACATACATATGTCAAATTGGGGACTGCTCTCAGCTCCTAAGATCATTCCTTACCCTATTGTTCTCTTTACCTCAGCAGCAGAGTGCTTTTCTCACTGGAAATAACTTTAGTAAAATGACAACAAACTCACAACGATCAACAACCAAACAAAAGCAAAAATGAGCTAAGCATACAACTAAAACAGGAAGAGAATCACAGAAACAGAGATCACATGGAGGGTTATCTGTGAGGGGTAGGAGAGAGAATGGGGAAAAAGTACAGGGAATAAGAAGCATAAGTGGTAGGTATGAAATAGATGGGGGAGGTTAAGAATAGCATAGGAAATGTAGAAGGTAATGAACTTACATGTACAACCCATGGAGATGAACTAAGGGGGTGATTGCTGATGGGGGGATCAGGGTGAAGGGAAATAAAAGGGAAAAAACAGGACAACTGTAATAGCATAATTAATAAAATATTTTTAAAAGGATTTCTGTAATTAGTTTTGGCTGGCCCTATTCTAATTTTAACTGATCAGAAACCTAAATTACATATGCAAAATCCCTTTGCCATGTGGTGGGGCAAAATTATGGGAGGAACATTGAGGGCAGAAATCATGACAGCATCCTAGATTTTGTCCACCACATTTTATCCTGTGGCCTCTATAACTCCTGTACTTCCAATATGAAAGCATAGTCACAACTTTTGAAGGTTCCCAGGGATCCCATCTATTAGAGTATTAAAGGTCTCATATTTAAATCAGGTATGGATGAGGCTTCTAATGGTACCACATTAATTGTTGCCTCTCTTCATCTGTGGGCCAGTAGACTGAGAAGACAAGTCATCTTCCCCAAACACTCTTAGTATACAATAGCTGGGATAACAAGTATGAACATACCATCCCAACTGAGGAAAAGCTGAAGGAAAATAAGAGTTACTAACACAAAGCACTTTTGAAACCCAGTTGGGCAAACTAGAGGGAGGTCCTTGATGAGATTTCAGTCTTGGGATAGTCCTCCATGTCCTCAGCTCTGTCCTCTGAGCTCTTGGTTTTGCCCTCTGAGCCATCCTTTGTTTTCCATGAATGGTAACACACTGTTTGCAGCTGAGTAGCTTTATCAGCTTACCTGCTATGACTGTGGTTTCCTGTATGTCCTATACTCCAGACATTCTTCAACAGCAGTGGACTAACAAGAGGGAGGAGAAACAAGGAAGGAAGACTGGATTCAAGACTGCATTGTCTTTTGAATCAAATAGACCCTCTATCTATAGTTGTTCACTGAGTTTGGCCTCTTGTGACTTATGCAGCATTGGCTAACTTATTTAAATTATTTGATCCTCAGTTTTTCATCTCTAAAGTTATTACCAACTTCATAGTAACATTATGAAATTACATTAAACGATGTTTTATTATCTTACAAGAAAACAAGTATGGTATTTAACACAAGGGCCCTAGATATTTTCAGTGCATAACAATTCCATTAGTGATATTTATCTCATTCTCTTTCTTGTTCTTTTATGTTATTGTGAATTTCAAGAAATAGTTCTCATATTGACTATACATTGCAATGACTCAGGAAGCCTTTAAAAATACTGATACCTGGGTCCTGCTCCCAGAGTTTCTGATTTAATTGGCCTGGGATCTGGTATTTGTGAAATCCTCTAGCTAATTCTAATGTGTAGCTGAACTTGAGAATCATTGTAAGATTTTATAAATAACTACCACCTAAAGCTTCTCAATGGCTTTCCCTTTTCAGTCCATCTCTACGTGGTTTATGCAGAGTAAGGCTGACATGGACCATGGTCTTTGAGGAGCTCTTTAAGGCCTTTGCCCAAAACAGCCTCTCCCAAAGCCCACACAAATACCCAAATTACCTCCAATCTAGAAAACTTATTTTGTACAGTGTTATAAAATCCTGTTAACATATGTTGGCTTTCTTGTGTTTAATTAGGAGGGCATATTTCTCATATGATGTTAGGTACATCATCCAAACATACTTATGATAAATGGTTTATCAGAAGAAGTGGAAGATCCAGAGAGTGGAGACCAGACTAACTTAACTGGGGAAGCCTGGAGGAACTAAGTCAGAAGTGTGTGACTAGAGGGAGTATGTGTAGATGAGTGCACCTTTGTGAAAGCTAATATAGCTGCACAGAAACTTCAATTCTTTAATGTGAGCTTCTCTCCTTTCCTTCCCTTTGATTCAAACTGGCCTCATCCAGCCTAAAATCACCCTGACTCACCTCCTTCTCTCTTTATCTTATACCTCTATTTCTTAATCATTATGCCCTCAAGACAATTAGATCAGCATCAAACAGTCTTAGGAACAAGGCCTTACGTCTGTTGAACACACACACACAAAAACAGAGTTTCTGTCAAACTAAAGGTTACATCTTGGCCTCAGTTTTGTTTCAGGTCCAGACCAAAAAGTGGAATGACTCCACCTACCACACTGTTGCAAAACCAGGCAAAGAAATGCCATGGCTGATATTTTGACCAGATGCAATGATCTATTACCCCCTACCCTAGTACCAACCAATTAATAGAGACCATGGCCCTGACCATGACCTTAACTACCTTAGTCCCCTGTATAATGCATCCTGTAAAATCCATTGGAGAGCCAGGTCTTCGGGCACTCACTTCCTGTAACTCTGGGCTTGGTGGCACTTTTTAAAAAAATAAACCTCTTCATGTTAGTTTGGTAACATTGGTACAGCTAAGAGAAATCCTGAGGACACCAGCCTTGGAAGGAAGGGGAGGAAGAAGAATGGAGGGGTAAAAGGAGGAAAATGAAAGAAAAAAAAGAATTCAGAAAAGAAGGGCTAAAGAACCAAAAGACAAAAGAATGACTTTCTGTTGCATTCAGCAACTGCGAGAACAAATGCCGGAGACTTTTCAGGGTTTCAAAGATGTTATTTTATTGGCCAAGTTTAACCTGCACAGGGGCGAGCTCTCAGGGTGTCCAGAGACATGATACCCACAAGGGCTGCAAACGAGAGTTGCGCCAAGTGCTTACAGCCAAGTCCTTACATAGGGGCGGGCAAGCAAGCATTATACAGAAGCAGACGTGGCAGTTAGCTATTCGCTTGCAAAGACCGCGCGCGGGAACAGGGTTGGGCGTTGGCTCAACAGTTGTAAATTCTCAAACCAAACATGTTAGATTACATCTGTTTTGCAGTTCTCTAAGGGCTAGCACAAGGCAGGAGGGCAAGATGTTCATTCAGTAACCTCCTATACCCTGGGACCTAGCCAGTTCCTCTTGGCCTTTAGCTAGGTTCCTGTTTTCTCATGGTCTAAGTTTTCCTTGCTCCTTACATTCCCCCATTTTCTCTTGGGGGTTTGTCAAACCCTTGACTCTTCACCACTAGGGATAATGGTATAGGGTTGGGATAAAACCATTAGCTTAACTACTTCTACTTTTTCTTTAATAAAGGCTATGACCCTATTCAAAATGCAGGACCCTATGGTAACTAGTAACAAAAGCAAAAGAAGGGGTCTTGTGATTGCAGATAAAAGGGTGGTCAGCCATGGGGAAGTTTTAAATATGGAGGCATACCAGTTGAAGGTTTCTTCTTCCGCTGTCTCTATCTTTGAGTCTCTTGGTTAAGGTAATTAGGAAGTCTGGGTCTCCACCATATAGGTAGAACTGAGGTATAATATAGGCGCTTACACATAGCTCAGGGTAGGTAGGGTTGCAAGTCTTGTTCTTACAATTCTGGGGTTTTCCTGTTTTCCATCTTCTGTTTAAGTCAATGTTTGGATCAGCTCCCCCCGCCCCGGAGTCTACCCTCCCTTACTGACTATTGTTTCACATCCCCAACTCTTGCAATAAAAGTCCCCTTCCCACCCACAGCCTCGGGCACATTTCTTATCTGGGGTCGGGCACCCATAAGCTCCGGTCCTACTTAGCTGTTCTAATTAATACACATTTTTGTTGTTCTAGTCCGTTGCTAGGTCCTGGGTATAGAGTCATTAGTCCTAAACAGAGGAGAAGGTGAGTTTCAGGGGTTCTCCTGGCCTTTGCTTGACTCGTCATTCTTGCTGGCTACCCTTGGTTGGGCTGGCTTGGTGTGGGAGAGATGGATCCAGTAGGGCTTCTCAGCCACCCGAACTGCGGAGGGGGTGCTCAGCAGTACCTGAAAGGGTCCAGTCCACCGTGGCTCCAAGTTGCCCCTCCTATGGTTCAGGACCCATACCCACTGTCCAGGTTATGGTGTTTTTGGTAATTTGGCTCCTTTGGCCTTTTCTGCCTGGACTGCCTGTTGGAGGGTCCACACCTCACCTCGGATATGCTGTAGTGCCTGTAAGGACTTTAAGAAGTTATGATTAGATATTTCTAATTATTTGGTGGTCAGTTGGGGTATTAGTGGCACTGGCTGCCCAAACAAAATTTCATATGGCGTCCACCTCTTTATGTAAGGGGTACACCATGTCCTAAAGAGGGCAAAAGGGAGTAGCTCAACCCAGTTTTCACCGGTCTCCTCTCTTAACTTAATTATAGTTTAAGAGTCCTATTCATTCTCTCTACTTGTCCTGAGCTTTGTGGTCTATATATACAATGTAACTTCCACTTAATACCTAATTTTTTTGGCTAGTTCCTGTGATATAGCAGATATAAAAGCCAGCCCGTTGTCTGAGCCTAGGGCAAGGGGTATGCCATATCTAGGTACAATTTCCCAAAGTAGAATCTTACACACTGTGGATGCTGTTTCTCCTTGGGTGGGGAATGCTTCTACCCACCCAGAGAAGGTATCTATTAAGACTAACAGGTACCTATAGCTATACTTTCCAGGGGTCATTTCAGTGAAGTCTATTTCCCATAGTTCCCCTGGAGTGCCTCCTCTGTACCTAACTAAGGGAGGCAGTTTCTTACTTGGTGGGTTCACTTTAGCACACGTGCTACACCTGGAGACAATTGACTGGATAGTACTTCTTACTCCTGGGCTATAATAGTACCAGCTCATTAATTGCTCTAATTTATTTTGCCCTAGATGTGTGCTGATGTGAATGTCTTTAATAATTTGCCTCATGAGTCCTTGGGGCAGGTAAAGTCTGGAGTCAGTAATTCTATCCATCCTTGCTGGTTCTGCATTCCCCTTAGTCTCCTTCCATCTTGCTCTTCTTCAGGTGTATAACTAGGGTGAGGGGGCAGCATAGGCGGAGGTAGAAGAGGGAATACAGTCTCTGGGGAGCCATACGCGGCCTCCCTCGCAGCTGAGTCTGCCAGCCGATTCCCCTTCTCGACTGGTGAATCTCCTTTTTGATGTCCCTTGCAGTGGATAATGGCAACCTTAGTAGATAACCATATAGCATCTAATAGAGCGAGGATTTCATCTTTATTCTTAATGTCTTTCCCTCCTGCAGTTAGGAGGCCTCGTTCCTTGTATATGGCTCCATGTATGTGGGCAGTGGCAAAGGCATATCGGCTGTCAGTATAAATGTTGGCAGTTTTTCCCTCCGCCATCTGCAGGGCTTGGGTTAGCCCAATTAGCTCAGCCCACTGTGCAGAGGTTCCTGCAGGCAGAGCCTTCTGCCATAATATTTTATCCTCAGTGGTCACTGCTGCCCCTGCATGTCTTAACCCGTCCGTGACAAAACTGCTGCCATCCGTGAACAAAGTCAAATCGACCTTTCATATGCCTGGTCTTTCAAATCTGGATGGGATCCGGTCACTGTGTCTAGAATCTGTTTACAATCATGGGCTATAGTAGAGTCTGGCATGGTCAAGAGGGTAGCTGGATTGAGGGCTGTGGTCTTCAGGAAATGAACAGATGGCGGATTAAGCAGCTGCGTCTGGTATTGCGTTAGCTGGGCGTTAGATAGCCACCGATCAGGAGGTACCCTGAGGACCTGTTCAACATAGTGTTCGCTGATCACCTGTATGTCCTGGCCCAACGTCAATTTGCTTGCTTCTTTCACTAGGATTGACGTAGAGGCAAGTGCCCTCAGACAAGTGGGCCATCCAGAGGCTACTGGGTCTAGCTTCTTGGATAGATAGGCCACTGGCCTTTTCCATGGCCCGAGTTCCTGGCTGAGTACTCCTAATGCGATCCCTCCCTTCTCAGCCACAAATAGCTGGAAGGGCTTAGCTGGATCAGGCAGTGCCAGGGCCGGGGCGGCTACCAATGCCTCCTTGAGGGCTTGGAATACCTGCCTCTCCTTATCGGTCCATGTGAATGATTTCTCCTTTCCCCGGGTCAATTCGTGTAAGGGTTTGGCCAATTCTGTGAAACCCAGGATCCAGAGTCGGCAGTATCCTACCGCTCCCAAGAATTCGTGCACCTGTCATTTGGTGGTTGGCTCTGTGATTTGCAGGACCATCTGGATCCGCCGGCTGGACAAGGTCCTCTGGCCACCCTCCAAGTTATACCCCAAGTAACTTACAGTTTGTGTGGCAATCTGGGCTTTCTTGGCAGAGACTCGATACCCCATCTGTCCGAGGTCCTGCAATAAGTCTATGGTGACCATCTCACATTCCTCCTTGCTTCTTGCAGCTATGAGGATATCATCAACATACTGCAATACCACAACTGACGGGTGTGACAACCGAAAGGCCTGCAAGTCCTTACTTAGGGCCTCATTAAAAATGGTGGGGGAATTCTTGAACCCTTGTGGTAGCCGAGTCCAGGTGAACTGGCCCACTAACCCGTTCTCGGGATCTTTCCACTCAAAGACAAAGATGTCTTGGCTCTGGGGTGCCAGCGGAATACAGAAAAAGGCATCCTTCAAGTCTAGGACCGAATAATAGGTGTGTGTTTGAGGCAACGAGCTCAACAGGGTATACGGGTTGGGCACCGTAGGGTGGATTGTCTCTACCCTCACATTCACCTCCCGTAAGTCCTGCACGGGGCGGTAGTCAAGTGTCCCTGGCTTCTGGATCGGGAGTAGAGGGGTGTTCCAAGCTGATTGACACTGCCGGAGTATCCCTGCTTCAAGTAAGCGCTGCAAGTGCCGCGCGATGCCCTGTTTAGCTCATGCTGGAACTGGATACTGTCAGATCCTGACCAGGCTAGCAGTGCTCAACAGTTGTACCAGGACAGGTGGTTGGTGAGCCGCCAATCCAGGTGGGTTGGTCTCCGCCCATACACTAGGTACCTTTTCTAAAAAATTGTCTGGGATCCCCGCTGTCTCCTCCTTACCTTCTTGGACGGTGGCCAATAGATATTCTTCAGACAGCGGGACAGTTACATCCAGGTTGACTCCGGCTCCTCGGCTTTCTGGAGAACCATCTACTTGCTGGAAAGTAATGGTAGCTTGGAGCTTCTGCAATAGATCTCTCCCAAGCAATGGGTAGGGGCAGTCTGGAATGACTAGGAACGAGTGGGTGACTGTTCCTCTTCCTAGGTTGGTTACTCGTGCGGTGGCCCACGGATATGCTTCTGCCTTGCCCGTGGCCTCCACTATTCTGGTAGTTGTTCTCTGAATCTGTCCTTGTGGCTGTTTTAAAACTGAATAGGTGGCTCCCGTGTCAACCAGGAAGACTATAGGCTTACCTTCGACCGTCAAGGTGACCATAGGCTCCTGGGAGCCAACTGGAATGGAGCCCTGGCACTGTCAATCCAGGGTTTGGAGCAACACCACGGGGCCCTTTTGCGGCTCTGATCTTCCTGCAGTTAACTTGGGGCAGTTCCGCTTCCAATGTCCTTTCTCCCTGCAGTACGCACATTGGTCTTTATCTATTCACTGCCTCTGACTTCTCTGTGGGCCCCCTCCTTTCCCTTCAACCTTAACCAGGGGTTGTTGTGCTGCCAGTAAGATTTTGGCAACTTCTTTTGCCCTCCCGACTTCCGGGTCATCTCTATTCACATAAACCTTCTGAGCTATCTCCAGCAACTTACTTCTATTCTCTTCTTCGAATCCTATTTTCTGTAGCTTCTTTCTAATGTCTGAGGCTGCCTGTGTTACAAAAGCTATGTTCACTAGCCTTCGGTTCTCCTCTGCCTTGGGGTCCAGGGCAGTACACACTCTATATGCCTCTATGAGTCTCTCTAAGAATGCAGCAGGGGATTCCTCCCTGCCTTGAATAACCTCACTAACCTTACTAAAATTTGTAGGTTTCCTAGCTGCTGCCTTAAGCCCCCTGAGTAGAGCCCAGCGATACTGGAGGAGCGCGTCCCTTCCCCCAGTAGTGTTGGGGTCCCAAGCAGGGGGTTGAGAAGGGAGGATGTCCTCGATGTCCCATCTACCAGCCATTGTCTCTCCCTCCTCTCCAAGTATAGATATTGCAGCCTCTCTTATAATATGATCTCTTTCCTCTGATGTGAAGACAGTCTGCAAAATCTGCTGACAGTCATCCCAGGTCGGCTGGTGAGTTCTGAAAATAGTCTCTAGGAGGGAAATCAATCCCTGGGATTTTTCAGAAAACGGGGATTCTGATGCTTCTAATTATATAAGTCACTAGTAGAAAAGGGGACATAGATTAACCGTGGGGGTGCTCGCGGCGGGGCATCCGGCACCGGGGGTGCCTCCCGGAGAGGCAAAATGGCGGTGCCTCCCGCAAGAGGAGGCAAAATGGCAGCGCCTACCGTGCCTGCTCCATAGCGGGCGCCTCCTCGCGTATGTGGCGGGCTGAAGAGTCCACCCATTCCCTGCAAGGAAGAATCAGGCTCCTCCTTTTGGGGATAAGGTGGGGGCACATTTACAGGGTCCAAGTGGTCTTCTGGCAGTCCGGGAAAAATTGGGTACAACCTCAACCGCCCCGGGGTCCCGCCCAATATGGTGGCTGACGTCCCAGCTCCCCCTCCCTTCGCCTTATTTCCCATCGATGCTAGGCACACCGCCCGCCTCCCTCTCTGATTTCCACCCTGACATTTTCTGATGTAGCCGGGCCACTCAGTGGCAATGTCGACCCACACATCTATATAAAGAAGCTGATCTGGGTGGGGAACCCTATGTACTGTGGCTTGAACAGCAAAGAGAGTGGGTAAGTCAAAGGTCCCCTCTGAGGGCCATCCGACATCAAAAGTGGGCCACTCAAGCTGGCTTAATGTTCTTAAAAATTCCGGATCCAGTGAGGGTCCACCATACCCTTGTGCCCGCTGCTGGAAATCGGAGAAATTCTTAAGCAGACAATCGAGTGGGGACCCTGGCACCGACTCCTGCTGGCCCATTTTGAATAAATTTCCTAGAAGGGATTTAAGTGGTAGACAAAACCAACAAATAACACAAACCAATAAGACGACAAATAACACAACCAATCTCTCTCACACATGAGTTCGGCATATAATCTGAAACTCAAATGCAGCGCGGCGCGGCGCAGGAAAAGAGGAAATCTAACATGACCGGTCTACTCCAAGACTATCGAAACCAATTTCAAAGAGCGGCATCCCGCCTTTGAAAGTTCCTGGGTGGACTACTGGCAGCGTCCCACCTACCACCTCAGGGCAAAATTGCTCCAGAGTACAGAAACCAAAAGAGGATCCTCTTGAATACTTACTCAGCTCGAGCTGCCCGTCCTGTCTCCGAGCCGAAACTCCACCGAGAGGAATCTCACTGGGACCTCCAAATGTTGCATTCAGCAACTGCGAGAACAAATGCCGGAGACTTTTCAGGGTTTCAAAGATGTTATTTTATTGGCCAAGTTTAACCTGCACAGGGGCGAGCTCTCAGGGTGTCCAGAGACATGATACCCACAAGGGCTGCAAACGAGAGTTGCGCCAAGCGCTTACAGCCAAGTCCTTACATAGGGGCGGGCAAGCAAGCATTATACAGAAGCAGACATGGCAGTTAGCTATTCGCTTGCAAAGACCGCGCGCGGGAACAGGGTTGGGCGTTGGCTCAACAGTTGTAAATTCTCAAACCAAACATGTTAGATTACATCTGTTTTGCAATTCTCTAAGGGCTAGCACAAGGCAGGAGGGCAAGATGTTCATTCAGTAACCTCCTATACCCTGGGACCTAGCCAGTTCCTCTTGGCCTTTAGCTAGGTTCCTGTTTTCTCATGGTCTAAGTTTTCCTTGCTCCTTACATTTCCACTGTAGTTGCATGTACAGTGTTTGTGCTCTGTCTGCAGTGTATTTGTACAGAAGCTACACTGCCTTATGCCTTCTAGAGTACAGATGCCAGTATTCTTCCTCTTATTAGAGGATATTGTTACAGAATGGACTCATGGGGGGGACAAAATACTATTACCAAATGGACTACCCCTTCTCCCGGGGTCCCCCTGTATTAAGTTCACCTTACCCACTGCCAGGAAATTATAGCTCTCAATGCCAGGGTTGGTAAAAAAGAAAGGAACTATTTATTCAAAAGTTATACAGTCTTAGAGTAATGACTTAATGTCTTTGTTAAAACCCAAAGTCCCTTAAAACACCCACAAACACACACAGTCCTTCCTTCTCCCCCTTCGCCCAGTTGGGCCGGTCAGCGGTACCATGTCTCAGGAAAACACAGAAGTCTGTGGCTCGGCTAGCCCCTGGTTCTTCCAAGTAATCCGTGCTTGACTGGAAAGCTTCCTTCAGTTCCCAGCACTATCAGCTGTGTCACAGGGATCTCCAGTTCTTAACCCAAACCCTCATGGCACATTCTCCTGGCCCACCAGCAAGAGTCCTTTCACCCCTTTCCTTCCCACAACATCTCTCCTGCACTCTTCCAAACTGCTAATAGAGAGCTCTGCATCACTGCTATATCCTGCTTTCTAGCTTCCTAAGCTGCGTAGCAAAGGGAGTCCAAAAGCCATGTGGTTCCAACCCACCTGGCTGCCAGTGCCTGAATCTATATCCCCATTTCCTACTTCTCCCACAATCAGCTAGACCTGCCAGCATTCCTGTATTTTTCCAGCTTTTCTGGGCTGCCATAGTAAGTCTGGGGGAGCACTGAAACCAGGGGAAGTTGCCTCTCTGTTACCATGGGTGGAAGTCACTCCCATCCCCTGGCTCAAAGCAGGGCCACAGCTATTTAACATATCCATGAAACCAGTCAAAAGTTATAGATATGTTAAATGACCATTCTAGAGGTTATTTGGAAAACTGTTGATATGCAAAGTAACTCAATGGCCCTACTCTATGTGTCACATCCCCCAGTTCAGACTTGTGGGGGTGAGGACATCCTATATTTTTAATATTTCCTGGACACCCTGAGTTCTGAACCCCATTACAAATTCCTCTTTGGAGGGGAGGGGCTGGCTGCACCCTGTTATAATATCAAATCCTGGAAGAAGATTGGAATTATTCTAACACCAGCATAATTAATTATATTGCTCAATCACTTAAGAGTATTTAATTAAATGGCTTTTTTGCTCTGTCAATCTGCAGGAAATTTCTGAGTATTTATTAAATTCAAGGTACAAGGCTAAAACTGTGAAGTGTCTGAATGTATTCAGTCTTCAGAATTTGTACCTGAAGGGAGCAGCTGCTGCTTTGATTTTCCTCTTGGTAGCTATAAATTAAACTCATTGTGGATGGTAGTGGGCAGTGGAGTGAGAAACACCTAGCAAGTCAGTGAGCCTGCCACCCACAGGCCACCTGACTTAGAGAAAGTGGCCTCCTCTGTCTGATCACTAGTTTTCTGGTATAGACAACATATACACCAAATTTGATCTTTCTCTCCCAGTGCTAGCATTTCCAAAATCTCTGAGACTGTGCTCAGGCATTTAGAAAGGTAACTATATGAAGTGATAACATTGGTTCACGTTGTTTGGAGGATCCTCAGGCAAAATCACCAAAATTCCCTTAAAAATCTAACAGCCATGTAGGTCTCCTCCCCGCTTAGGAGATCAGGTTGGAATTCTAGATACAAATGAATATTGGACAGAAAGTTACCCAACAAAGGGTTCTGAACTTTTTTTCTGTAACAAAGACATATAAAGAAATATATATGACAAGCTCCCTTTTGTTTATTATTTGTACTTTGTTTCTCTTTTTTAAAATTGAATTTATTGGTGTTACATTGGTTAATATAATCATGTAGGTTTCAGGGATAAACTTCTATAATACATCATCTGTATAGTATATTGTGTGTTCACCACCCCAAGTCAAGTTTTCTCCATCACCATTTATTCTCCCTTTATCCTCTCCTACCTCCTCTCACCCCTCTTTCCCTCTGGTAATTACCATACTGTTTTTCAAATGCAGTGAAGGAAAATTTTGGTGAAATTGTAGACAAGGGAAGAGGTTACTAACTGAATCTTACCTGGAGATATTAATCTGAGGGAAGTTGGTACAAATAAATATCTTCACCCTCTGCTTCTTGAGGAAGTCTCCTTGGGCTTAATTGTGTTTCCTGAGTTACATAGTGATCCTGGTCTTATAACCGAGAAGCATGGGGTCCAACCATTTGTCACCATGTATATGCATGACATGAAGATTTGTGGGAAAGGAAATAGGTTTTTATTAAGAAGACTCCCAATCTGAGGGAACTGGGAGCTTTCCTGTTTTGAGCCTTCTCTTCTGCAAGACAGAGAACCTCCCTTGCTCCCAAAAGATTGCCACCCAAAGCCATCCCCATTATTGTTTCTCTGTCCTTTTGGAGTTTAAGCCAGACATGCAAAGAGGTCTTCATCCTCTCTGGGGTTGGCACTTGTGGATTTTAGAGTCACCATCATTTAACTGCAGCTCTTTCTCTCTCAAGGTCTGGAGTGCACTGCCAGATCACTTCAGACAGTCAAGAAGGGGGATAGCTCATGTCTCCATGTACTATTCTTAGTCTCAGTGTACTGCTCTCAGGGCAAAAGAAAGAGAAGCAGTCCAGGACCCATGTGTTGTGCTGCACTGGGTCATAATGTCCAAAGGACTAGAGCCCAGCAAGGCATGCAACCCAGCATTGGACCCTGCCTACAGGAGCTGGTTTCTCATTGTGCGGGCTCTAAGCCCTGGATAGACCCTATGTTTGCTGCCTCACCCATGTGGGACAAAAGCAAGAGCCCAAGAAGCCAAGAAACCAAGAGATCAAGAGACCCATGTTTGCTTTTGCCCTTCTTTTGGATGCCATTTTTAGTAAAAGGGAAAAGTATCCAGTTAAACATGCTCTGTATAAGCTCCCTTCTCAAGCTTTCCAGACACAAGCTTTCCAGCCTCAAGCTTTCCAGCTGCCTCAGGCAAGTTCCCTCTTCTGGTGTCCCCTCCCTTCTGAGAGAGGGCAAGTACAGTGATCCCTCACCTATCGAGGGAATTACATTCCAGAGACTCATTCAATAGGTGAAAATCCTCAAAGTAGCGGTGTTATATTTATTTCATTATTTATATATATCTTAAGGCTCTATAAACCCTTCCCACACTCCTATAATCCTTTCCCACACTCTTATAAACACTTCATATGCTCTTAAACACTTTTTACACTCTTAAACCTATGTAATTTTAACAACATATAAAATTCTATATGGGTACTCACCAGTGAAGTATACAGTCATCCCTCACTATATCGTTGTTCACTTATTGCCCAGTGATACAGTGAAGCCGCAATAAGTGAACCTCGATATAGCGAGAGACGACTACTTCTAATCTTCAATTACCTTGGGGTTTTCTCCCTGCCCAACCTTCTCCAGTAACACTCTGTTACAGTCTCTGCCCTTATCACAGGGAAACTGTGCCAGTCCTGTACAAGGACAATATGAGTGAATGACACCAGCTCTCTTCAGGATGAGGCCAGGGCAGCACCAGCAATCTTCAGCTTTGTTTAATGCAATGCCTCTGATGTGCCTCTCTTCATCTCATTATAATATGCACAGATGTTGCAGAAAGACCAGACTCCTGACTGTTGGCCAAGTTCAGGGCTGATAACAAAAAGCCTTGTTTGTTTAATGGCAGCAGAACCCTGAAGCCGTCTGCACAGCTCAACTCTGACTTCCTATGTTTGCCTCTGAGTTCAATTATTCCTATTACTGATCTTGTAACGAGGAATGAATGTGTTATGCTACTTATATGAGTCTGACTAGCCACAGAATAAAACTAAAAGGAGAAAATACTAACAAAATAAGTTTATAAAAAATTTATATAAAGCTAATCATATTAAATGTTAAACCCAGCTTGTTACTCTAACCTGATTTTTCTCTTGAAGCTAGAGTTAAATGTTAAAAGATTTTTTTTAAAGTATACTTTCCAGTTCAGGAATTTTTGTTCCTGTGTGACCCTAGGACAGCCTGGCCTCAAGGCCTGGCTGATGCCAACCACTCAGTCACAGGGATTCAACTGTCAAAAAGCCTAGATGCCCAACTCAAGAATGGCGACCATAAAGATCCATATCAAGGCCTATGGGAAGATGTCCTACAGAGCCTATATATCTTGCACATCCTGCATGAAATCATATTCTAAGCAGCAAAATAGCCTCCTTGATTAAATAATATATAATAAAAACAATACCAGCTCAGGAAATAGGATGTATGCCTTAAAACAAAGGCCCAGTTACTCATGCCTGCCATAAGTCTCTAACAGTCTTTTTATTTCCAGTATATTGCAGAAACCTGCTGTCCTGTATCCTTCCTGGGCCTGGAGCAGCGTGAATACCAGACTTCAGCTGACATTAAAAATTTATACGGCAACCAGCAAAAACAGTTTGCATGTCCATAACCCCGTCCCCCTAATTTCTTTGTTCTGCTTTTTCTTTCCCTCTCCTGATACAAACCCTTGCCTGCACTGAGATGTTAGGAAAGGTTTTGTGATAAGAGCCCCCCATTTTCTCAGATGTCTGGCACTTGAATAAATCACTTTCCTTTTCACCAGCAGCTGTTGACAAGTCTGGATTTTGTTGCTGTAGGCAGTCAGACCTGCACTCAGTTTTCACCTTGTCTGTCTCCTGTCTGGGTCTGTGATCCCTGGGTTTATAATAGTGGTATTCCTTTAGCTGACCAGTAATGTTTTTCCAAGATGATTATCTGAGATGAGATCACTTATATTCCTTTTTCAAGAAATGAAAACATTCACAGCTTAGTACAAACCCACAGTAATTAAGAAGAGTTTGGTACTAGATAGACACAGACACATAAACCAACAGAATAGAATGAAGAACCCACAAATAAACTCTTGCATATGATCAACCAATTTTATTCAAGGGTACTAAGACTACTCACTGGGGAAAGTACAGATTTTTTTCCACAAACCGTGTTGGGGAAACTCTATATTCACCTGTAAATAAATAAATAAATAAATAAATCTGTACTCTTACCATTTTGACTTAATTTTTCTTTATAGTGTAAGGTAAGAGTACAGATTTATTTATTTATTTAAGTCAAAATGGATCAAAGACCTAAATATAGGAGCTAAAACAATAAAGCTCAGAAGAAACATAAAAGAAAACTTCATGACATGAATTTTGGCCCACAAAGCAGAGGCCATGAACGAAAAATAAGATGGATTTCATCAAAATTTAGAACTTTAGCGTGAGAGGACAGAGTGAAATAGGAACCTATACAATGGGAGAAAATATTGACAAATAATATATTCAATATTGTGAATTGACAGCCAAAATATATAAAGATATATTATATATTATATACAAAATATATAAACTCCTACAATTAAACAACAGAAAACAAGCCTATTAAATTAAAAATACAATTTTACTATATAAAAACAACATAACATTTAAAATATATAGTATGTCATTTTATTATTTATTTCTTTTTAACTTTTAGTTTAATACTAAATAAAAGTCAAACTTTAAAACAACTTTCTTCATCTTTGTCACTTCTTTTAGAGTATAATCATCAATAAACAGCTAATAAATATTTTTGTGATTTGTGCCTCAGATTTTATATTTGTACTTTAACAAATGACAACACTTTTTTTCACTTCCTTGTTTATAAATTTACTTGTTTTTGCCTTAAAAAAGTTCTCACTTCTCCCAGAGAAGCATCATTTGCTAACATCTTTCATGTATATTGAGACAGACATTACCATTTGAGGGGAGTTTTTTTGTTTTGTTTTGCTTTGTTTTATTTTGGTTTTCATTTATTTGGTTTGGTTTTGTCTGGTTTTTAATTTATTTTTTGATTATACTATTAATATATTTTATCGATTATGCTATTACAGTTGTCCCTTTTTTTCTCCCTTTTATTCGCCTCTGTCCTGTACTCACCTCCCACCATCATTTCCCCATCTTAGTTCACGTCCATGGGTCATAACATATAAGTTCTTTGGCTTTTCCGTTTCCCATACTATTCTTAACCTCCCTCTGTCTATTTTGTACCTAACACTTATGCTTCTTATTCACTGTACCTTTTTCCCCATTCCCTCCTCCTCCACCTCTTGCTAACCCTCCCTGTGTGACCTCTGTTTCTGTGAATCTGTTCCTATTTTAGTTCTTTGCTTAGTTTGGTTTTGTTTTTATGTTTGTTTTTTAGGTTCAGTTGTTGATAGTTGTGAGTTTGTTGTCATTTTACTGTTCATAGTTTTTGATCTTCTTTTTCTTAGATAAATCCCTTCAACATCTCATATATTAAGGGCTTGGTGATGATGAACTCTTTTAACTTGACATTATCTGGGAAGCACTTGATCTGCCCTTCCATTCTAGGTGACAGATTTGCTGGATAGAGTAATCTTGGATGTTGGTCCTTGCCTTTCATGACTTGGAACACTTCTTCTCAGCCCCTTCCTGCCTGTAAGGTTTCTTTTGAGAAATCTGATAGTCTTATGGGAACTCCTTTATAGGTAACTATCTCCTTTTCTCTTTTTGCTTCTAAGATTTCACCTTTAATCTTGGGTAATGTAATTATGATGTACTTTGGTGTGTGCTTCTTTGGGTCCAACTTTTTTGGGACACTCTGAGCTTCCTGGAAGTATATTTCCTTTGCCAGATTGGGGAAGTTCTCCTTCATTATTTTTTCAAATAAGTTTTCAATTTCTTGCCCTTCCTCTTCTCCTTCTGGCACCCCTATGATTCACATGTTGGAACATTTAAAGTTGTCCTGGAAGTTCCTAAGCCTCTCCTCATTTTTTTGAATTCTTGTTTCTTCATTCTGTTCTGGTTGATTCTTTATTTCTTCCTTCTGGTCCAAACCATTGATTTGAGTCCCTGTTTCCTTCCCTTTACTGTTGGTTCCCTGTACATTTTCCTTTCACTTTTCATAGCCTTCACTTCTTCCTCTATTTCGCGACCTGATTACCAGTGTTTTGAACTCTGCTTTTGATAGGTAGGCTATTTCTTCATCACTTAGTTATATTTTTTCTGGAGTTTTGATCTGTTCTTTCATTTGAGCCATATTTTCTTTTCTCAGCATGCCTGTTATGTAGTAGTGAGTGGAGCCTTAGGTATTCACCAGGGAGGGGCAACCCATGTCTCTGCATTGTGGCACTGTATGTGGGGGAGGGGTCTGAGAGGAAACAATGCCACTTGCTTGGCTCTCAGTTGGCTTTCAATCACTTCCTCTGCTATCCATAAGCAAACTGGACCCTTCTGGTACTAATTTCCATGGGGGGGGCTTGTTTATGTGCTAGGACCCTGTGGGTCTCTCTAACAAACTCTTCTGTGAGGCTGAAAGTTTCTCCTGATGCCTCAACCCCCACAGTATTTTTCAGTCAGAAGTTTTGAGGTTTTATTTCCCCATGTTGGAACCCTGGGCCGTGTGGTCTGTCTCACTCCCCAGTTTTTCCTCCCAGTTTATATGCATGCAGATATGGTACTTCCCTCTCTGACAGTCAGTGCCTCACCCACCCCAGTCCTCCAACTTCCTCCTTGCAGTGAGTCCTCTCCAACTGGGCTGCCTGTTTCTGCCCCTCTTACAGGTCTGAACGAATGTTTCTTCTTTAACTCCTTGGTTATTGGACTTACATACAACTTGATTTTCTGTCAGTTCTGGTTATTTTGTCGTTTTAAATTTGTCGTTGTCCTACTTTTGCTTGTGCCAGTATGCAAATTGTATCTGCCTATGCCTCCATCTTGGCCAGAAGTCTGTTTTGTCTGTTTTTTTTTTTTTTTTAAAGATTGTTCAGGGGAGGTGACATAAGGTGACTAAGTGGTGATAGAAAAAACAAAATAAAGATTACATTAAAGAAAAAATGGAGTACCATTTTCTAAAATATGTTTCAATGGAAATTCATAGGTTTTACTTCATTTTTTTGTGGTGAAATAAGTTTAAGTAATACTGGGAATAGCATGGCACATGAATTTCTATGAAGAATTTATAATCTGAAGAACATCTCAAAGTGACAAAAATTTTAGATGATAAAAACTTTCCCTCTACATTTGCTCTTAATAACTTTTTTAAAATGTAATTTGGGAAAATCTTTTGAGAGTGACTATACTCTAGCCTGTCTTTCCCCTCCCAAGGAGCTATTATCAAGAACAAAATGAGTCCTCAGAGATAACTAAAAGTCTATCTTTGTGTGAGAGTATTTAATAGACTATTAATTGACTTTGACAGGACTTACTTGATTTTAATCCTACATTGACTACTTGTTTCTATCTCTCATGTTTGCAGGTCTTTCCTTCTTGAAATTTTTCCCACCACTCTGAATGAAAGTAAACTCTACAAGGAAGAGGGTGAGTGAGAAAGAAGGAGTTCAGAGGAACTCTGAAAATAAGTTGGCGTGAGGGACATTACTCTCAAATTTCATACCTGTTCAACCCAATGAATTTTTCTAGAGAGCAGACAAGGAATTAGTGGCAAAGATCTATGTATGCATTAAGAAATAGTACTTACCTGTAGGGAACTGCTTCGCCAAACGTGGAAATGTGGCCCAGCACCCACGTGGAAAACCAGTGGGAGGTGAGTAGGTGTGCAGGACCACACCCATAAAGAAGTTTTCCCATGGGAAATCAGGCCTGCATTATACTTAGGCTGCTTTGTGATTTGTGCTTCCTGAAGTCTATGTTAATTTTCCTAAAGATTGAAATGTAACCAGACCTGTTACTCTTGTTATTCCTTTGCATTTGTAACATTTTTCTATGGACTGAATTTAGGAGCTTGCGTCTTGGCAGCCCTTAGGCTCCTCCTTGTGTTAATCTTTATTTGAGCTTTATGATGTATATGGAAGTTGGTTTCTTGTGATCGAATTTGAAAACACCAAATAGTAAGTTTCACAGGCTTAACAACTATAGTTGATTTTAAAAACAAGAAAGGGGGAGATGTTGGGAGCTGCCTTGCCTGGTTTCAGGAGCTATAAGCGCCCTCCACCATGGCTAAGGCTGAGTGAGTGACCTTCGGACCATAAGCCACTTAGGAGACAAAGCTTATCTCCCTGGCAGGGGCACTGCCTCTGCTCCTTTTTCCATAGCTGGTCCCCAATGCTTAATCAGTTAGCCAATGACAGGTAAAATTTCCCAAGGCAGGAATCACCTAAGATAGGCATGATCATGTGGAGACCCCAAGGAAGGACTTGGGGGGCTACAGCAAAAGGGGGTAATGGACCCTCACCCCTTGGCTTTGACAAAACCTGAGTACTCATTCTGTCTTGGAGAAGTCTCCTAATCTCTTGGCTGCCTTACTTCCCCTGCCTGACTTAAGCTTGAAACAATGACAGAGGGTGGTGAAGCCCTGTGCTGGAAAGGGTGGGTCCCCCGAGGCAATCAGGCCTAAGAAAGAATGCATAAAATCCTGTGAAACCTGCTTTGTTTAGAATGCTCTCAATTAAATAAGGGTCCAAGTAAGAAATGAGTTTGTTCCTCAAAGTTTTATAGCTCTTTAACTATCTGACCTTGATTCAAAATAGGCCCTCAGAGTTCTTTGTTATCTATTGTTTGATCCTTATTGCCTAACAATGATTAATGAGCTTTACCTATATTCTTGTGTAAAGGAACCCAATAAAAGCCCATTGAGGAAAAGTCTCTTGACCCTTCTCCTTTGAGAGATTGGCCACCTTTCCTTCCCAAGCAGATCGTGTCTTCATAGACTTATTCTCATCCATGGCGGCCAGGGGGGTGCCCTGTGGGAGGAGCCTTCCCCCACCAATTACCAGGAGTATCCTCAGAGCCATATATCCCTCCCCAGAAATATTTTTGTGTGTGCATTGTGGGAAGAGTAGATGTCAGTGAAGGGGAAGATGGAATATACAGAAAAGGCAGAAGATGATATGATTGTTATACTTCCAAATTTGGCCTGGTAGTAGAAGAAACAAAGATCCTCATCTAGGGCAACTGTTTTCCATAGTGACAACCAAGATATGAATTGCTTCATTCTCTGATTTCTTCTTGCCTGAGATGATTTCTCTAATATTTTCCACTCATCAGCATCCATCATAAACCATTCACAAAACCCAAACTTCTGGTGGGTTTTTGGAATAAATGGATGTACAAAACTAAGTTGCTCTCCTTGTTGATGAGAAAGACACCAAGGGATATGATAAATTATAAAAAAATGTCCTCAATTATCACCTCTTTGCAACATGACTGCCACCCTTTGTGTCATGTGGGCTTGCAGCAGAAGCTGCAATGCAACAGAAGCGGCATTGTGACATTTCCAAACCTGAACCTCAAGAGACCTTCTAGGCATCTGTTCTTATTCTTATAATTTCGTCAGTGCCATAGTAATAAACTTAGGCTAATTAGTTGAATTTTGGGAAGAAATATGGCCCAGTTCTTCTGTCTCCCAATAAATATCCATGTATGTAAGGCCATCTTTAATCAGCCAGATTCCAGGTTGCACACAAACTGACTTTAGACACGTGTGTAAATCCAGCTGAGGTCAGCCAAATCCAGCTAAAATCAGCAGACCTACACAGCTGACTCATATTCATGATGACTAATAAATAATTGTTATTTTAAGCCACTAAATATTCCATTGGTTTCTTAAACAGCAAAAAGTTAACTGGTCCAGGGAGACAGAAGCATAAAGAAATCAGATAAGTAAATTTTTAGAAGTAAGCCCAGGATTCTTGGGTAGCACAAAGGACAATGTCTAATGAGTCCTATGGGGATGTGTTAGGGTAGAATTAGTGGCCAGAAGGCAATTAAAGGCAGGAAAGAGGGAAGCCCTTAAAATTCTATGCATCATCTCCACTATCTGGGAAAGAAAGCATTTGAAACTGTGCTTTCATCCCAAGGCCTGAAAGGTTGTAAAGGGCTCACAGTGTCCAAAGGAAGAACCCCATTAACACCTTTGGTTATTCACTCACACTGCCCAAACCTCAGAGCTGGAACCACTTTACCTGACAATAAATGTGTAACTTCTTCACCCCCATCCTATCCTGACAACTATATAAGTCCTTAAAATTAAAGACTTGGGGCTAGGCAGGCTTGGTACTCTTGGCTCTCTGGCAGCCTGGCCAGGCTATCCAGCCACCTGGCTTGTGGCCATGTGCCTGCTTGCCACCCCAGGCCTCACTACCCTTGCACTTGCCATCCCAGCCTTTGGCTGCCCTTATTTTCATGACCCTTACTTTCACCACCCTTACCTTGCTTCACCCTGAACCTATGCCTTTCAGCCCCCACCCCAACCTTAGGTAGGCCCATTCTTTTCCATTAGAACAGATCATCAACAAACTCTACTTGCACACTAATAGAGTCACCAACCTTTAATGTTTTACTGCATTGACAAGAAGAACTGAGTTTCTGGAAGTTTCTCCTGTAACAGGTGGATTATGCGTGGCTTAAAAGATAACTCATAAGGAAGAATTAGTTAAGTATATTATTAAAGTAAATATAGGAGCACAAGTACACAGGTAACAAGAAACATCAAATGCAAGATATATGGAGTTTTAATACTGTGAGTCATTAGAAATCAGGTTGGAAAGGGAAGCAGAGACTAATCTTGCTAAGAAGTTTGCCCTCCTCATTCTGTCACCCTTCAAGGCCCAATCAGCTCTCCACTTCTTGAGATTGCCCTCACTGCTCTCATCCACAGCTGGTGTTCACTATTGTTGCTTTTTAAAAATTTTCTGTAATATTCCTGATCTTTATCTTTTACTGGGTTCTTGCTCAGCCTATGGGAAATATTCAGTGCTCATACCTGTCAGCTGTGAGACAGCTTTACCATCCACAGATTCCAGATTTGTTTTGATCTGTAACACCACTTCACATGTGTAACAATATCAATTGATGAAAAGGATAATAATTCACTGCAACCAACATTTGTTGGTCATCAATTATTTGTAAGTCAGTATATTCTTTGCTTTCCCTTCACGTAGAATGAACAAAATTTTATAGGCATCTCAGCTGAATAAGGCTGAGTAAAAAAAAAACCCAAAACAAAGCAGCCATACATTCTGGGGACAGAGAAACCATGCACCAAGAGAGACCCATAGTATCAGTTTGGCAAAGAGTCCTAAGTTTGGATCCTGGTTGTGTTACTTGTTAACACTCCAACCTTGTGGAGATGTCTTGCTTCTCATAGCCTTAGTTTCTATATTTATGAAATAGGAATATTTTTCATTCAGAAATTATTTAATTTAAATAACCATACAACTAGTGGCTACCAAACCACATTGAACAACACAACTCTGGAATTTGAGTGCACTAAATTGAAATCCTGTTTATATAACTTAGTAGCCGTTTGACTTTGGGAAATATACTCAACCTTACTGAGTCTTGGTTTCCTAATCTGTAAAATAGTTTCTTAAAATTTAAAAAGTTATTGGTAGGCTAAAATGATACATGAATTTAGTAGGTGGTATGCAAAAAACATTTAATAAACACATTATTATTTTGTTGTTTTATAATTTAAGACATTTATAATTTTACAAATATATTGATTGTGTCTTTGTCTCCCAAGGGAAAAGAGACAAATGAAACAGGATTGTCTAGGTTCATGAAATTTAGGGTCTTACCAGAAGGTCAGAGGTATGCCCATTGAGTATTACTCAAATATGCATTTTCTGGGTACAGGGAATATTTATGATTCTGTGTTAAACACAACAAGAATTAGAAAAGACATGCAATGCAGACCATGCTCTCAAGCTGCTTAGTGTCCAATGGTAAGGGAAAATGACACATGGGAAAATAGAAAATTAAATGTTTTGTTAGATGGTGTGTTCTGACCTGTGGTAGAAATGATCCAGCAACATCCACACAGCCTTGAAGTCTTGAAAACAATCCAACCACTCAACAATTGTTCAAGAACAAGACCAGATCCTTAATATTTAATAACGTATTAAATGTTCATGCAATCCTCCAATAGTGCTACTATTATCTATATTCTATAGATGAGCAAACAAGAATTTGAATAATGAAATAATTTGACCTCTGGCATTATGAAACCTGGGATATGGTTTTGTCCTTTCCAGCTAGTAAGTTAGCCGATTACAGTTTCATGAAGGTTGGCAAAAGACAAAAGACTCCTGGATCAAAAATAAATAATTTTATTACCCATAGCACAGCAAGTAGCACCATGTACATTAATTCCTTTACCCTAAGTCCTATCATGGGCTTATATAGATGCTGTGCACTCATTGGGTTTGTCTCACAGCTTAAAAACATGGGGCTTGGGAAATCTACCATGATATAGCAATCAGTAAGTGAAACTGGTTTTTGTTTTCAACAGAGAAAAGACCTCATTATCATGGTTGCTTATTGAAAACATAACCCTGAAAAGTATTTTTGTAGAAGATAGTCAGGGATTTGCATATTTGTCTACTCAGCTAGGAAGTTTCAGGGAGACTCATGACCACAGTTGATTGTCTTTCCCAAAGACCCCAAGTAAGAAGTGTTGAATGTTCTCTGGCTTTAAATTCCCACACATCCTACTACAGTATGATGTCTGATAGCCACACAGATAAGCCCAATCACCATTCCCTGTGATCCCCGCTGGCATACTCTTGACATCACTTTGTGCAGATAAAATTTACAATGTTATAACTAGTTTAAAGGGAGCTAAATTCTTTACCTGATCTCCAAGAAAACTACACATATTATTTCTAATACTTATAAAAATACTTTGAACAGAATATTATCCTCATTTTATATAAGATACAGAGGAAATAACTCAAGTGACCTGCCCAAGGTGACTCAGAAGATTTGCCTTCAGGGAAACATATTTCAGTTTCTTTTTCTCTTCTTGCTTTGTTTCTCCCTTCCTTATTATACTAATTCCCAGCTTCTTTCCATAGGAGAAGGTAGTCCTTCACTGCTGTCAGTGCTCACAACTCACACCTTCCTGACATGGGTTCACTTTCCAATCTCATGTAGCACTGAGGCTAATGATACCATGTCCAGAAAAATTTGACACTTTTGATTTTTCTTTTTATCTTTTGTGGGTGATGAAAGTGATACATGCAGACCAGCAGTTAAAAACAAACAAACAAACAATAAGCCTCCTAAAAAGGCTGAATGAAGCACAGGATAAAATCAGTGAGTTGGAGGACAAGGTAGAAAAAAAAACCCAGCTCGAGCAAGAAAAAGAAAAGAGACTCAGAAAGAAAAAAACAGGTGATATGGGAGCTGCAAGACAAGATGAAAAGTAACAATATCTGTATAATAAGGATGACAGAAGGAGAAGAAAAAGAAGAAGAGCAAGGGATAGAAAAACTGTTTGAAAAAGTAATAATGGAAAACTTCCCTAATTTGATAAGAGAAAAAGTCACACAAATCCAGGAAACACAAAGAGTCCCAATCAAGAAGAAACCAAAGCCCTGGCTGGTGTAGCTTAGTGGATTAAGCGCGGGCCTGTGAACCAAGAGATCACGGTTCGATTCCCAGTCAGGGCACATGCCTGGGTTGCAGGCCAGTTCCCAGCAGGGAATGCACAGGAAGAAACCATACACTGATATTTCTCTCCCTCTCTCCTTCCCTTCCCCTCTGAAGATAAATAAATAAAATCTTAAAAAAAAAAAGAAGAAGAAACCAAAGAGGCCCACTTCAAGACACATCATAATTAAAATGGCAAAATTCCAAGATAAAGAGAGAATCTTAAAAGCAGCAAAGGAAAAAAAGGAAGTAACAAACAAGGGAGCTCTGATAAGGCTAGGAGCTGACTTCTCAATGAAAATACTCTAAGTCAAAAGAGAACGGCAAGAAATATCCCAAGTAATGAAAATCAGAGGCCTGCAACCAAGATTACTTTACACAGCAAGGCTCTCAATTAAAATGGAAGGTCAAATAAGGAGCGTCCTAGACAGAACAAGTCTAAAAGAACACACCTCCACCAAACCAGCTCTGCAAGAGATGTGAAAGGGATTGCTTTAAGAAAAAGAAAGAAAAGAGAGAGACAGAGATGAGCACAGGTATGAAAAAATGGCAATGAATAAGTACCTATCAATAATGACCTTAAACGTAAATGGATTACATGCTCCAATCAAAAGACATAGAATGGTGAATGGATAAGAAAGCATGACCCATACATATGCTGCCTACAAGAGACACACCTCAGAACAAAAGACCTACACAAACTGAAAGTGAAGGGATGGAAACAAATATTCCAAGCAAACAGAGAGGAAAAATAAAAGCTGGGGTAAAAATACTCATATCAGACAAAATAGACTTCGAAACAAAGGCCATAAAAAGAGACCCAGAAGGTCACTTCATAATACTCAAGGGAAGAACCCATCAAGAAGACATAAACATTGTAAATATAGATGCACCCAACATAGGAGCACCCAAATACATAAAGAAAATCTTTGAGGACTTCAAGAAAGATATGGACAGCAACACAATTACAGTAGGGGATTTCAAGACCGCATTGTCAAAAATGGATAGATCTTCCAAACAAAATATCAACAAAGATATTGCAGCATTGAACAATATCCTAGATCAAATGAACTTAACTGATACATATAGAGCCTTTCATCTCAAGAAGCAAAATACACATTGTTTTCAAATGAACATGGAACATTTTCAAAGACAGACCACATGATGGGACACAAAACAAGCCTCAACAAATTCAAGAAAAGTGAAATCATATCAAGCATTTTCTCTGAACACAAAGGACTGAAAGTAGAAACCAAAGGAAAAAACTAAAAAAATCTCAAACTCATGGAGATTGATTAGCATGCTATTAATGAATGGGTCAAAAATGAGAATAAGGAGAAAATAAAAAAGTTTCTGAAAACAAAAGAAAATGAACTCACAACAACCCAAAACTTACGGGACATAGAGAAGGCAGTCTGAGAGGGAAGTTCATAGTGATACAAGCCTACCTAAAAAAATAGGAACATTTCAAATAAACCACCTAACTCTATACCCACAAGAACAACAAAAGACAGCCTAGAGCAAGGAGAAGGAAGGAAATAACCAAGATCAGAGCAGAATTAAATGACATAATGACTAAAAGCACAATTTTAAAAATCAATAAATACAGGACCTGGTTCTTTGAAATGATAAATAAAATCAACAAGCCTTTAAGCACTCTCACCAAGAAAAAAAAGACAGCAGACCCAAATAAACAAAATCAGAAATGAAAGAGGAAAGATTACAACTGATACCACAGAAATACAAAAGATTGTAAGAAATTACTACCAAGAACTATATACCAAGAAATTAAAAATCCTAGATGAAATGGCCCTGGCTGGTGTAGCTCAGTGGATTGACCTTGGGCTGTGAACAAAAGGGTCACCAGCCAGTTCAATTTCCAGCCAGGTCACATGCCTGGTTGCAGGTCATGACCCCAGTAGGGGCCATGTAAGAGGCAACCACACATTGATGTTTCTCTCCATATCTTTCTCCCTCCCTTCCCCTCTCTCTAAATAAATAAATAAAATATTTTTAAAAACTAGGTGAAATGAACAAATTTCTAGAAAAATATAATCTTTCAAAACTGAATGAAGAAGAAGAAGGCCTGAACATACCAATAACAGCAGATGAAATTGAAACAGTAATCAATGAACTCAGAACACACAAAAGACCTGGACTGGAAAGCTTTAAAGCAGAATTCTGCGAAGCATTTAACATGACCTAAGCCCTATCCTTCATAGACTATTCAAAAAAATCCAAGAAGATGGAAGACTTTCAAACTATTTTTATGAAGCCGGCATCATCCTAATCCCAAAACCAGATAAAGACAACAAAGAAAGAACATTTCTGGCCAATATTGCTAATGTACACAGAAGCTAAAATCCTCACCAAAATATTGGCAAACCACATCCAGCAATATGTTAAAAAGATCATACAACATAACAAAATGGGATTCATTCCAGGGATGCAAGGATTGTACGATATTCATAAATCAATACATGTAATATATCACATAAACAGAAGCAAAGACAAAAACACATGATCATAGCAATAGATGTGGAAAAAGCATTTGATAAAATACAGCACCTATTTATGATAAAAACACAGAAAAGTGGAAATGGAGCATTCCTCAATATAATAAAGGCCATATATGAGACACCTATAGCGAACATCATACTCAATGGGCAAAAACTTAGAGCTTTCCCACTAAAATCCGGAGCTAGGCAAGGCTGTCTACTTCCACGACTTCTATTCAATACAGTATTGGAAGTCCTAGCTACAGCAATCAGACAAGAAAAGGAAATAAAAGGCATTCAAGTTGGAAAAGAGGAAACATAACTGTCATTGTTTGCAGATGACATGATAGTGTACATAGAAAATCCTATAGACTCCACCAAAAAAACTTCTCAGCCTAATAAATGAATTTGCAAAACAGCTGGATACAAAGTCAATAGTCACAAATCAAAGGCATTTTTGTACACCAACAATGAAATATCAGAAACAGAACTTATGAAAAATATCCTATTTCATATAGCAACAAGAAAAATAGAATACCAGGAATAAACCTAACCAAGGAGGTAAGAGACTTGTACTCAGAAAACTACACAACAGTGAAGAAAGAAATTAAAGAAGACACAAACAAGTGGAAATATATACTGTGTTCATGGATCGGAAGAATTAACATCATCAAAATGTGCATACCACCCAAAGAAATTTATAAATTCAATGCAATACCTATTAAAGTACCAATGGTGTATTTCACACATATAGAACAAACACTTCAAAAATTTATATAGAACCATAAACAACACCGAATAGCTGCAGCAATTTTGAGAAAGAAGAATAAAAGAGGAGGGATCACAATATCTGATATCAAACTTTATTACAAGGTCACTATAATCAAAACAGTATGGTACTGGTGTGAAGTGGTATTTCATTGTGGTTTTAATTTGCATCTCTCTAATGGCCATCATAAATAAAACAACAGACAACAAGTGTTAGAGAGGCTGTGGAGAAAAAGGGACCCTAGTGCACTGTTGGTGGGATTGCAGACTGGTACGACCACTGTGGAAAACAGTATGGAACTTCCTCAGAAAACTAAAAATGGACCTGCCCTTTGATCCAGCAATTCCACTGCTGGGACTATATCCTAAGAACCCTGAAACACCAATCCAAAAGAACCTATGCACCTCAATGTTCATAGCAGCACAATTTACAATAGCTAAGTGCTGGAAACAACCTAGATGCCCATCAGTAAATGAATGGATCAAAAAACTATGGTACATTTACATAATGGAATACTACACAGCCAAAAGAAAGAAGGAGC
>CM052541.1:79591458-79672786 GCA_028533065.1 Trachops cirrhosus
TGGATGGAGCTGGAAAGCATTATGCTAAGCGAAATAAGTCAGGCATTGAAGGACAAATACATATGATCTCGCCTTTAACAGGAACGTAAACAACAAAACGAAGAAACAAGTAAAATATAACAAAAGACACTGAAATAGAGGACAGGTTGTCAAGACCCAGAGGGGAGAGGGGAGGGAATTTCAGGGGAGAAGGGAAGGGTTTACAGGAACAAATATAGAGGACACATGGACAAAACTAGGGTGGTTGTAAATGGGAGGGATAGGTGGGTGGGCTGGAATGGGAATAAAGGATAGAAACTGTACTGAATAATCTAAAATAAAAAAAATTAAAAAAACAGTATGGTACTGACATAAGAAGAGACACATGGAACAATGGAACAGAATACAGAGCCCAGAAATAAACCCAAATCTCTACGGCCAATTAATATTCAATAAACAGGACAGCAGCATAAATGGAGCAAAAATAGCTTCTTCAACAAATGATGTTGGGAGTTCTGGACAGCTACATGTAAAAAAATGAAACTTGAGCACCCACTTACACCATACACAAAAATAAATTCAAGGTAGATAAAAGATTTAAATATAAGTTGTGACACCATTAAAGTCTTAGAGGAGAAAATAGGAAAATCTCAGATATTCCACACAATATTTTCTCTGATATGTCCCCTAGAGCAAGGGACATAAAGGAAAGAATAAACAAATAGGATCTCATCAAAATAAAAAGCTTCTGCATGACTAAAGAAAACAGCATTAAAATGAAAAGAGAACCAACTATATGGAAAAATATATTTGCCAACCATTACCGCAGACAGGGGTTTGATCTCCAAATTCTAAAGAACTCACATTACTCGACTCCAGGGAAACAAGCAACCCAATTAAAAAATGGGCAAAGGACTTGAACAGACACTTTTCCACGGAGGGCATACAGATGGTTCTGAGACACATGAGAACATGAAAAGATGTGCAGTATCACTAGCTATCAGAGAGATGCTAATTAAAACCACAATGAGATACAACTTCAAAATGGTGAGAATGGCCATCATAAACAAAGCAACAAACAAGAGTTGGAGAGGATGTGGAGAAAAGGGAACCCTGGTGCACTGTTGGTAGGAATGCAGATTGGTGCAATCACTATGGAAAACAGTGTGGAAGTTCCTCAGAAAATTAAAAATGGATCTGCCTTTTGACCCAGCAATTCCACTGCTAGGATTATATCCTAAGAACCCTGAAACACCAATGCAAAAGAACCTATGCACCCCAATATTCATAGTAGCACAATTTACAGTAGCCAAGTGCTGGAAGCAACCTAGGTGCCCATCAGTAAATAAGTGGATCAAAAAACTCTGGTACATTTACACAATGGAATTCTACACAGCAGAAAGAAGGAAGGATCTCCTACCCTTTGTGACAGCACAGATGGAACTGGAGAGTGTTATGCTAAGTGAAATAAGCCAGGGGGTGAAGGAGAAATACCATATGATCTCACCATTAACAGGAACGTAATAAACAAAATGATCAAGCAAGGAAAGTATAGCCAAAGACATTGAAATTGAGAATAGGCTGACACTGACCAGAGAAGAGAGTGGAGAGGATAATGGGGAGAAAGGGTAAAGGGTTTACAGGAACAATTATAAAGGATGCATGGACACATGGAAAATGGGGGAGTGCAAACAGAGAAGGGAGGTGGGGAGGGGTGGGGTAGCAGGGAGGTATGGAGGTGAAAGGCAGAAAACTGTACTTGAACAGCAATAAAAATGTTCAAAAATAATAAAATAAAATAAAATATAAAGAATAAAGCAAAACAAGAAAAGTCCACTAAAAGAGCAAGAAAAATAAATCATTCTGATTAAACTGCTAAAATCAATCTATTTTTATAACATTTAGAGAATTCTTTACTTCACTTAAACAGAGTGTAAATAATGAAAAAGGTGATGGATTCCTTGGGGAAACATGTCATTATGCAATTCTGAAAATATAAAAAATAATATTATGTGCCATAAAGTACAAAAGGATGTCTTTATCAATCTATATTCACTCCAAATAGCATTTTCTCATGCCTTTAATTGGTTCTTTCCAAGGCACTGTGTTTGAGCAAATTTGTGCAAAACTCTTTTCCCACTTTTCACATGAGTCACAAATTAGCACACAGATAGTTGTTATAGCATATGGGCATCCTCATTTAGCCTTCTCAGGGTCGGGCATAACCAAGCAGAGTCACACCTCATGGAACTGTTGGCTTTTGAGCATTTCCAGCAAATAATTCAGAGGGTTGATGGCTCTGTAATCGTCCCTTACTTCTATAAAAGGCATAAATATTAATTGGAAGAACTCTAGAAAAATTTGTAATGGCTGTTGGGATTAGGATAGATGTCAAGAACTCTCTAAAACTTCTCCTGACTCAGATTTCACTAAATTGGTGTATTAGCCGTTTCCCTAATTAAGAGAGAACTTTATCCTGTCATCCATTTAAGTTGAGTCTCTAAAGGAGAGAAGTTATTTCCTCTTTTTAAAATACTTTATTTAATCTTAATTGGAAAGATTTAAGTGCAGTTTGATCTCACTCATTGGACTATAAATTCCTTCTAAATGAATGGAGAGGGAGCCATCATATTAGTTGAGCATTCAATAAGTGCTAGTAGATGTTGTGTTCATTATTTATAATCTTTACAATATGAGGAGATGAGTATCATCCTTATTTTTAGATAAGACATGAGAGGCCAAAAGAGTTATAACACTTGCCAATTACACATAGGTGGGAAGACAGGCTGGGATCCAGCCCCTGGACTGTCCCTGAAGCTGTGTGCTTCTGATTGCACACCACTGTCTTGATCTCTCTGCAGATTATGCTGACTCATGTGCCACAACCAGATGCATAAGAGCAGTAATCTATGGACAGATGTTCAATCCAGGATATCACTGACCATTTTTTATTTGAATCTCTACTTCATTCCTAATGGATTATCATTGCAGAAATTTCATCCCAGATTAAGAGATGCTGGGATTCAGAGTCTGGCCTGTCTGAGGAACTGGTACCCTCCGGCCTTCAGATATCATTTTGCATCACAGAAAGAGACCTCAAGACAAAAGTGACTTAACTGCATAAGCACTAAGAGGATCAGTAGCCATGGAGGAGACCCCATGGCCTCTGCCCCACTCACTCAGCCACATTCACAAGGCCTGAATTCTCAGATGGAAGGCATCAGTAAAAATTGAAGAAGTTTTCTTCATAAAGAAATGTGCAGGACACAGAATAATATCAGTGTTGTTTGAGGGCCCAGATAACCAAGTGTTATACAGCAAAACAGAAAAAATGTAGCTTACCAATTCTGTGGGGGCCTGAGCACCAGAAAGTCTGCAGGGATGGTGGATCCACGTGATACCTAGAGAAGGGTGATGTCCCTAAATGAGAAAGCTCTCTTTATGATTTATGACAAGACTAAGGGTTCTGCCAGCAGACTTCAAGAAGGGATGAAACAAGACAACACACTGGACCCCTGAAGAGCCATGCCCCAGACTTCTTACACAAACCACAGGATCCAAAGATGGAATAGGGGTCTTTATTATGTAGCCAGAAGACATAAGCCAGATATTTTTGAAAATCTATGTTATTTTAAAAACATTTTGTCCCTTGAGCCACAGGAATTCAGTTCATGCAATTGAAGACACAAACAAGAAATGGCGTTAGATGGGAAATTTCTACTTAATTCTATTCTATTCTGTTCTGTTCTAGTCTATTCTATTCTACCATTCTGTTCTATTTTTACTTAGAAAAAGGCTGAATTATGTAGCATGATAGTACTGCCCTTTCCAGGAACAACACAAATCATTGGCTCAGGGAGAACACATGGAAGCTAAAGTGTGGAGAACGGTGCTCTATTGGCTCTCTCCTGTGATCATGCTGGCTCTTCTCCACAGGTCCAGTGTGGGGAGAGGAACTGTCAGCTGACAAACATCAAACAATTGTGTTTGATGTTACCACAAGTGTTAAGGCACTCAGCATACTGCCAGGTGCATGTATGAAAGTAATGAACATAGCAGTAATTTGTACCTCATTTTGTGCAAGTAGCAGGCAGGCAAAGGCCACCACTTACTCAAGATTCAGGAAAATTGTCAGGGAAAACTTTATACTTTAGGACAGGTCAAACCTGGTCTGGTAGAGCAGAAAGGAAGGTTACATACCATAAATCTCATGCACTCCTTGAAAGCAAAGCTTGTATATACTGTCTTTATTTATTTCCTCACCCAAGGGCATTTTTTTTCATTGCTTTTTAGAGAAAGAGGAAAGGAGAGAGATAAACATCAATTGGTTGCCTCCCGTATTCACTTGGACCCGGGATCATATGTGCATATAGCAGATTAAACGCACAGTTTAGGCTTGTGCCCTGACTGGAAATTGAACCACAACACTTTGGCTATGGGATGTCATTCTAACCAACTGAGCCACACCAGCCAAGACCCATAAGTCTCTGTTTAATGTAGTTGATCGGTTCTGTAATTTTAAGCCAACAAAACAAGTTTTACCATATGCTAATTGATATAAATAAGAGTTAAGTTTCTATGGATTCTCATCAATATTATAACAAAAATGACACTATTTGAGGGCTTGCTGCACTGACATTAGTGTCACAATAACATCAAAATCAAGTAGTTAAGTACATCAAAATAAATGGTCATTCATTTGTTTATTTATCTCACATTCACTGGCCACCCACAAAACACCAGGCATGATGTTGAATGTGGGAGTGGTAGGCATGAGTCAGAAGCAGTCCTCATCTTCAATGTGCTCACCTCAGCTGTGGAAGCAACTCACAACTATGTCAGTAAATGGGAGAGGTAACTCATGACAGGTGTGGGCATAACTGACAAGAGAGCAATGCAAATCATAACTCTGTGTCCAGCATAGAACCAAGATATATCAAAGACACTAAAGAAATGTAAGATGTGCTGCCTGCCCACCAAGAGACTACTGTATTTTGGGCAGCTGGAGAGGGAATATGCAGAATTAAGTGCTAAGTGGTTTGGCTCTTTTTTCCCCACAAAAGCAGCACAGAAATGGGGACTATTCCAACAATCATTTTAAAGGCACTTAACTCTGTAAATTAAATACATCTTATTTAAGAATAAAATTTCAATTCATTAAATATTATCTAGTCATATTTCCAGGACACCTGGTCACTGCAAATGTGATGTATATTTGCAGCTCTACATCACATAGGTAAACAGGAAAAGACAAAATTAGAAAAGTTAGAAATTTCCGGTCAGAGGCAAAAAAAAAAAAAAAAAAAAAAAAAACTTGAGGTGAAGGAGAGCAGAAAACTATTCTTATGAAGAAGTACATTCCAGGGATCCTGGTGGCTGCCGCGAGAACCGACTGTGGCTTTGGCTACGGGGTCGAGGTCTCAGTCGCGGCCGAGGCCGAGGGTAGGCCGCAGCGAGTTCGGAAGCAAAAACCCTCGCAGGCAACAACCCCAAGCGAGGTGACCCTCCTCGGAGGGAGCGTGTCCTGCCCCTCACCTCTGCGTCCTAGCAGGACTCCCTGTCAAGAGGCTTCCCGCCTGGATGGCATCAGCGAGAGACCTCCACACTGGCCCGCGTGATGCCGCAGACCAGAACCTCTACTATATGTTCAAGCTCCTGCTCATTGGCAACAGCAGCATGGGCAAGATGTCCTTCTTGTTCCCCTACGCAGATGCTGACTCCTTCTCCCCCGCCTTCCTCAGCACCGAGGGCATTGACTTCAAGGTCAAGACTGTCTACCACCACAACAAGAGGATCAAGCTGCAGATATGGGACACGGCAGGACAGGAAAGGTACCGTAGGATCACCACAGCCTACTACTGTGGAGCCATGGACTTCCTGCTCATGTATGACATTGCCAACCAGGAGAGGTTCACTGCCATGCAAGACTGGGCCACACAGATCAGGATCTACTCCTGGGACAATGCCCAGGTCATCCTCGTGGGGAACAAGTGTGACCTGGAGGATGAGCGTGTCGTGCTTGCCGAGGATGGCCAGAGGCTCACCAATGACCTTGGTTTTGAATTCTTTGAGGCCAATGCGAAGGAGAACATCAACGTGAAGCAGGTCTTTGAGCACCTGGTGGACATCACCTGTGACAAGATGAATGAGTCCCTGGAAGCCAGCTCCAGCCCAGGCAGCAATGAGAAAGGCCAGACCTTGGGGGATGCTCCACCTCTGTAGCCCAGCAGCTGCAGCTGCTAGAGATGGTCCCCAGCTCCCACCCACGCCCTTCGCAGGGAATGTGACTGAGGCATGGGCCACAAGGGCTGTTTCCAAGCTCAGGGCATCCCCTTCCCTCTTGTCAGCTGTCATCTGCCCCCACCTCCCCGCATGGCTCATTTTCTCACCATAGCTGCCAGCCTGTCCAAGCAGCCCTATCACAAGCTCCAGACCCTGGGGGCTCTGCCTTAGAGGCAAGGTCTGGGGATGTTGATGTGCACAAGCTTGTGGCTTTTCAGGCATTTTAGTGTGGGCACATGGGCAGCCTCTGGGGCTCCCACAGTGCCTTCTGGGTCAGAGCCATTGTCCACAGCACTCTGTCGGCATTGCCTGGAGTTCATGGGCTGACTAGAGATGGTTTGCCTTCTTCCTCATGCCATGTGGGTTCTCAAGAGTTCATCCTTGGAGATGTGGAAGGTGGCTCCTTGCTCAGGGTCCCCTGCTCTGGTCCAGAGCCTGCCCACAAACCTCCTCTCATCTCAAGGTTCCAAGATGGGGAGGTAACTCTGACCCTGGCAGACCCCTCCCTTCTGGCCTGCAGATCCTCTGCCTGTGAAAACAGTATTAAAGCAGCTTTACCTATTGTGAAGGGATAGGGAGTCAGAGCCTCCCTGGCTTCAGGGGCCCCAGAAGTGCCTTCTGAGTTTCCCCAGGATTCCATAGCACCCATGACCCTGCCACTGTTTTGTCTTATCCATGGTGTCACTGATCCAGGACTGAGTTGTGGAATTACACACCCTGTGAGGCCAGGAGGAGACTCGCCTAGCCTCTGGCCTTACTGCTCAGCACTTTTTGCCAAGAGTTAACTTTAGAGCCCCAGCCCTCCTGCCCAGACCTGCTTCCCAAGGGTCCACTTGGCTGGTGATGTTTGAAACAAGGTCTTTCCCCATCTCGCATCCTGCCAGCGAAGGAAATTGAGCAATGCTCCCATAGCCTGCCTTCGCTGCTATGGGAGGACTTGGGCTCCTTTCACTTGAGGACTGGTGAAGACCTCATGTCCATTTCCTGAGCCATATCATCGGTGGGGCCCATTGATGGGATGCTTTTTTGCTAATGGAGGAGTCTCTCTAAGGAATGTTTGGGGTTTGAACCAGAAGAGTGAGAGGGTAGGATTGTGAAATTGTTGCTGCCACTTGAACTTCATGACACAGCTTGGGAGTGGCAGGCTGATGATGGGGGATCGGCTGGGATCCACCTCCCTGGTTGAGGCTTGGCTTCCCAGCTGCCCAGGGCTCCTGCTGGGGTTATATGCAATTTAGGGATCTACCATCTTCACACATATCCCGCGCAGCTCAGTGGCCCTTCGCATCTACTGAAAGCCAAACTCCAGCGGCATGACACCTTTCTACCCTGGAACCCTGACCCCCATTACTTGACAGACACTGTGAGCAGCCTCAGCAGATAGTCTGTGTTCCCAATTGTACTCGTCCAGGCCTTGGTGGCGAAATGACCGCCTGTAACCTTAAAGATCACAGCCTTCTCCTTTGGAGCATGGAGAAGGCCTGGTTGAAGTTTAACATAGCTCTTACCTTTATAGAAGCTCTAGATTGAATCTATTTCTAGAGGGTCCTCTTTACTCCCTACCAGGGTCTGTCTACCTGTAGAGTTTCAGAGTGAGAATGTCTTTGTTCGCCAACCAAGTAGAGGACTGGTGAAGCGGTCCAGTTCCTGGAAATACACAAAGTGAGAGGATCTGAATGTTTGGGGTGGGAGTGAAATGTGTTAGTTGCTTTAAAATAAAAGTGAAATCAAGTTAGGTAAAAGTCTTCTTAAGATGCACCATGGCCTGTCAAGGTGGCCAGTCCATTTTCCGTAAGCTGCTGTCAGAAAAAACAGTGGGTCCGTGAGCGTTATCTGAGGGGCGAGCCACCTGTCACCTCCCGAGCAGTTTGGCTGTATCTTGTACCTGACTCTGCCTAAGCTTTCTGTTTACACAAGATTTCTCAACAATTCAGCTTCAAGTAGGCACCAAGACAGCTGCCTCTGGGTTCTTTCAAGACTAGGAATAACGTAGGAGAGTAATGTTATTTTTTGTTTCCACTAAAAGTAATGCAAATTTTTATTATATGATGTTTGGGGGCAAGTTTAACTGAAGACAGTCCCTGGGGCACAGAAACCGATGTCCTCCAAGGTCACTGGGGGAGGGAGGTTTGTGAGTTTGCAAACAAAAATTAAACCCAAGGCTGTAGGAAAACCACTTTCCAACTCCAGAGAGTCCAGCATCTGGAGCTTTGCCTGAAGCTGGGCCCTACATGGGTGCTCTCCCTTTTACCTATTTGCTTTTAGAACCTTCCTTTTCACAAGCAGTTCAGTGGGAAAGTGCCAGGATCACTGTGGTTCTTTCTCTTTTATTGCTTCTCAGGGGACCATAGTCTTGTGTCTTTCTCTCCTGTTGGATTTAGAAAAACAAGTCAAGGGTGAAATTTGGTCTCAGTGTTGAAGTGCTAATTCCACTAACTGGCTTCTCCCCCACAATCCCAAAACACTACAGAGCAAGCTCACAAGCTGCTCATTTCCATCCTGGATGTGCTTCTCCAGCATAGGCAATTCTTTGATGTCCACTTGGAGAGACGTGCACTTTTCTCTGCAAGAAAATAATAATAACAAAGCCATTGTGTCCAGAAAAAAAAAAAAAGAAGTACATTCCAGCTTTTTTTTTTTCCTCAGTGGGTTTGCTGCCAGAACGCAGGTGTTGAGAAAACCACCAATAAATGAAGTCAAAATGGGAAAGGAAAAGACTCACATCAACATTGTGGTTATCGGACATGTAGATTCCAGCAAGACAACCACTACTGGCCATCTGATCTACAATGTAGTTCAATCAACAAAAGAATCATTGAAAAATTTGAGAAGGAGGCTGCTGAGATGGAGAAGGGCTCCTTCAAGTATGCCTGAGTCTTGGATAAACTGAAAGCTGAATGTGAGCGTGGCATCACCATTGATATCTCCCTGTGGAATTTCAAAACCAGCAAGTATTATGTGACCATCATTGATGCCCCAGTACACAGAAACTTTACCAAAAACATGATTACAGGGACATCTCAGGCTGACTGTGCTGCCCTGATTGTTGCTGCTGGTGTTGGTGAGTTTGAAGCTGGTATCTCCAAGAATGGGCAGACCTGTGAGCGTGCCCTTCTGGCTTACACACTGGGTGTGAAACAGCTGATTGTTGGTGTTAACAAAATGGATTCCACTGAGCCACCCTACAGCCAGAAGAGATAGGCGGAAATTGTTTAAAAAGTCAGCACCTACATTAAGAAAGTTGGCTACAACCCTGACACAGTAGCATTTGTGCCAATTTCTGATTGGAATGGCGACAACATGCTGGAGCCAAGTGCTAACATGCCTTGGTTCAAGAGGTGCAAAGTCACCCATAAAGATGGCAGTGCCAGTGGAACCACACTGCTTGAAGCTCTGGATTGTACCCTGCCACCAACTTGTCCAACTGACAAGCCCCTGCATCTGCCTCTCCAGGATGTCTACAAAATTGGTAGCATTGGTACTATCCCTGTGGGCCAAGTGGAGACTGGAATTCTCAAACCTGGCATGGTGGTCACCTTTGCTCCAGTCAAAGTTACAACTGAAGTAAAGTCTGTTGAAATACACCATGAAGCTTTGAGTGAAGCTCTTCCTGATGACAATGTGGGCTTCAATGTCAAGAACATGTCTGCCAAAGATGTTCGTTGTGTCAATGTGGCTGGTGACAGCAAAAATGACCCACCAATGGAAGCAGCTGGCTTCACAGCTCAGGTGATTATCCTCAACCATCCAGGCCAAATCAGTGCTGGATATGCACCTGTTCTGGATTGTCACACAGCTCGTATTGCTTGTAAATTTGCTGAGCTAAAGAAGAATGATCGTCACTCTGGGAAAAAGATGGAAGATGGCCCAAAGTTTTTAAAATCTGCCATCATTGATATGGTTCCTGGCAAGCCCATTTGTGTTGAGAGCTTCTTTGCCTGTCCTCCTCTGGGCTGCTTTGCTCTTCCTGACATGAGACAGACAGTTGCTGTGTTATCAAGGCAGTGGATAAGAAGGCAGCTGGAGCTGGCAAAGTCACCAAGTCTGCCCAGAAAGCTTAGAAGATTAAATGAATATTTTCCCCAACTCCTGCCACACCAGCTTTAATGAGTGGTGGAAGAACAGTCTCAGAACTATTTGTACAATTGGCCACTTAAGTTTAATAGTTAAGCATTGGTTAATGATTACAATGCATCTTAAAACCTTCAGAAGGAAAGGAGAATGTTTTGTGGACCATTAGGGTTTTTTTTTTGTGTGTGTGTGTGTGTGTGGCAATGTTTAAGTTATTAGTTTTTAAAACCAGTACTTTTTAATGGAAACAACTTGACCAAAATCTGTCACAAAATTTTGAGACCCATTAAAATGAAGTTTAATGAGAAACCTGTGTGTTCTTTCTGTCAACATTATAACTTTCGTTTATATTTAGGTTAAAAGACTTAAGAATAGCCCATAACATATTTCTGGTGTTGCATTTGCTGATGATTCAGAATTGGATAATTCTGATAGGCTTTTTTTGGGAGGGTGGGAACTTTTCTTTTTCACTTTGGCCTAAGGGGAATTGGAATCTCTTTGTGTACGAAAAGCTGTAGGAGGGCCTCAGGTGCAACACTAAATAGGTTAAGACAGATAAAGTAACTGTTTATGGGTAAGCTAGGTTATAAAGGCCAAATTCTGGTATATTAAAGTCCACATGTTTCATAAAAATTTTGTAGTTAACAAACATCAATATTGATTAAATTTGTTAATATCAAATTATAGTTTCCATTTTTACTGAAATGTGAATTCACATTTACAGATGATGAGCTAAAGAACTTAAAATGAGGCTTAAATAGTATTGAACACTGTCTTGTTACAGTTAATTGTAACGATAATCTAAAAAAAAATAAACAACACTGGAAGTTAAAAAAAAAGTACATTCTAGCTGAGAAAGTTTCCCAAATATTGCTGAGATAAGCAAGCTGCTATTTGGACTGCACAAACCAGGTGAACACAAATCTCTTTTCTTCCTTTCCTTTGCTGTTCATAAGGCACATCCATAAAAGTTTCAACTTAAATGATTTTTCCCACCAGAAAAGGTGTTCAATTTTATATTGAAAGTTACCAGAAACAAAGGCAAACTTCACTTTACAGGCAAATTTTCTAGAACAAATTTATTCATTAAGTCAAGGATATGTTGCCAAGTAAAAATAACTGGCCCATTTATCAATGATAAGCCTCATTTCATGGACCAGTTTAAAATTATTCAGACCATTTAAGTTTTCCACAAAAATCCATACCATCACTGACAATAAATTCTGGTCTATATTTGCTTAGCTACATGAGGGCAGGAGATGATTTTTTTCAGTTTTTGAAAGTATATTTTATTGATTATGCTATTACAGTTCTAATTTTCCTTGTATGTCCCCCTCTGCCTTTCATGCCCATTTCCTCCATCTCCACCCTTAGTTCATGTCCATAGGTCATACATTTAAGTTCTTTTGCTTCTCCATTTCCTATACTATTCTTAACCTCCCCCTGTCTATTTTTTACCTGCCAATTATGCTTCTTAGTTCCTGTACCTTCCCTCCATTCTCCCCTTTTCCCATCTCAGCTAATAAACCTCTGAATGATCTCCACATCTATGATTCCATTCCTGTTCTAGTTTGCTTAGTTTGTTTTCATTTTTTACATTCAGTTGTTGATAGTTATGAGTTTGTTGTCATTTTAATATTCATTGTTTTGATTATCTCCTTTTTCTTAGATAAATCCCTTTAACATTCCATATAATAAGGTCTTGGTAATGATGAACTCCTTTAACTTTACTTTATCTGTGAAGCACTTTATCTGCGAAGCACTTGATCTGCCCTTCCATTCTAATTGATAGCTTTGCTGGATAGAGTAATCTTGGATGTAGGTCCTTGCCTTTCAAGACTTGGAATACTTCTTTCCAGCCCCTTCTTGCCTTCAGGGATTTTTTTGTTTTGTTTTGTTTTTGAGATATCGGCTGATTGTCTTATGGGAACTCCTTTGTAGGTAACTGTCTTCTTTTTTTCTCTTGCCGCTTTTAAGATTCTCTCCTCACCTTTAATCTTGGGTAACTTGATTATGATGTGCTTTGGTGTGTTCCTCCTTGGGTCCAATTTCTTTGGGACTCTCTGAGCTTCCTGGACTTCCCAGAAGTCTATTTCCTTCACTAGATTAGGGAAATTTTCCTTCATTATTTGTTCAAATAAGTTTTCAGTATCTTGCTCTTCCTCTTCTCCTTCTGACACCCTCATAATTCAGATATTGGAACACTTAAAGTCATCCCATAGGTTCCTGAGCCTCTCCTCATTTTTTTGAATTTTTGTTTCTTCATTCTGTTCTGGTTGGAAGTTACTTTTGTCCTCATATTCCAAATCACTTATTTGAGCCCTGGTTCCATTCCTTTCACTGTTGGTTCCCTATATATTTCCCTGTATTTCACTGTGTGTAGCCTTCATTTCTTCCTTCATTTTGTGACCAAGCTCAATCAATTCTGTGAGCACCCGGATTACCAGTGTTTTGAACTCTGCAACAGATATAGTGCTCTGCAACAGATATAGTGTCTTTCTCCTTGTTACTTAGTTCTTTATCTGGAGTTTGATCTGTTCTTTCATTTGGGCCATATTTCTTTGTCTTGGTGCACCTGTTGTGGGGTAAGGGGGTAGAGACTTAGGTATTTACCATAGTAGGGCAATCCTCTTTTCTGCTGTTGTGGCATTGTCTGTGGGGTGGGTTCAGAGAGAGAACAATGCCACTTTCTCTACTCTTTTCCCACTTTCTGTCACTTCCCTCACTTCCCGCAAGCATTTTGTGAACTCTCCTATAAGGATAGGAGTTTCTCCTGCTGCTGCAAACCCCCACAGTTTGTTTTTACAGTCAGGGGTTTTTAATCTTTATTTTCCCATGCTGAAACCCTGGGTTTTGTGGTCTGTCTTGCTCCTCCATTGTTCCTCCTGGCTTATCTGTGCACAAAAGTGGGAGAGCCTGTGAGGTCTGCCAGCCATCCCTCACCAGCCTGGTCCTCCAACCACCTTTCAGCGTGTCCTCTCTGCCCCAGCTGTCTGTCTTTGCCCTTCCTACCAGCCTAGATGAATGTTTCTTTAACTCCTTGGTTGCTGGACTTCCATGCAAATGATTTTCTGGCAGTTCTGGTTGTTCTTTGTTTTGAAATTGGTTGTTATCCTTCTTTTGGTTGTGCAAGAAAGCAAAGCATTTATGCCTACACTTCCATGTTGGCTGGAACTCAAAGTAGTAATTCTTAAAACAGTAGGTTCTATAAGAATTAAATGAAACAACATGTAAAATTGCTTTGCATAGCTAATATGTTTTGAAAAGTTTTAGTGTATCTGTACAGTGTTTTATGTGGAGTGCAGCCCCCAGCAGGGCATGAAAACTAGAAGTGGCATAGAGAAGAGAGTGGGAGTAAAGCCTGGGGAGTATGTGCTGGCTGAAAAAACACAGTGTGAGAAGTCATAAACATAAACTCTTTTCTAAGAGCTAATAAGTAGGAGGGAGTGGAGAAATCAATAGAGCATAACTGTGTAATTAAAGGAACATTTTGATAAATGAATTTAGGATATAATTGTGATAGATTGTTATCAGACATTAGTACTTTAGAACAAATGTGTTAAAATAAAAATTATGTCTGATATTGCAAATTGTAGAGCATGGCTTTGTAGGAGTGGTGGATCAGACATGTAAGTTTTGACAAGGAGGTGAGAAGAGATCAGAGAATATCCTGAAAATTAAAAGCATAGTTTTGTTATTATTCTGTGAAAAACTCTTGGCTACTGGAGGATACTTAATGGGAAAATGGCAGGGCACCTGTAAGAAGAAGAAACCCAAAGGACAGATGGTAGCAGAGACATAGAACAGTAGTATGGACTGCAGCATAAAAGAAATGAGGCTTATATTTCAGACCCCTCACTTATTAACTGGTTGATCTTGGGTAAGTAATTTACCTTCCTAAGTAACAAAGCATCAGTTTTCTCATCTGTAAAAGGGATATGTAGTAACAATTGAGATAATTTCCAGGCCCATAGGCTTGAAGACAAATCCTCCAATGATTCTTCATTTTGTTGCTTGTGTTCTGTATTTTGCTTTGGAGGTAAGAATAAGTAAGGGTGTCAACACTTGTATTTTCTTGGTGGGTGAGTGTGTGTGATTACCCAGAGGTAATGAAGTATAGATAGAGCTTCTGCTTCTTTCACTGGCCAAACTAAACTCTTCAAAGAGTTTAGAATTCCTGATAGAATTCATGGCCTCACTTTTCTCCTCCCAGACAATGAGGTTATGTTTTCTTTGATTCTCTGGTTAATCTGGGTAAGCATGCTATTTTTAATAGGCAAACAGTGCCTGCTTCTGAAGTATGTCTCTAACATCACATCCACCTTCTTTATCATATTTCTTTGTAGATTCTTTTTTATTGAATTTATTGGAGTGACATTGGTTAATAAAGTTATATAGATTTCAGGCCCTGGTTGGGTAGCTCTGTTGGATAGAGCATTGTACCAATACACCTTTAGTTCAATCCCTGGTCAGCACGCATATGAAAATCAACAAATGAATACATAAATAAATGGAATAACAACTCTCTCTCTCTAAATCAATAAAAAAATTTTTAAATAAAATGAAATGAAATTATATAGGCTTCAGGTGTACAATTATATAATGCATCTTCTGTACATTCCATTGTGCGTTTACCACCCTAAGTCAAGTCGTCTTCCATCACCATTTATATTTATCCCCCATTTCCCTCTTCTACCTCTCGCCACCCCTTCTTCCCCTCTAGTAATCACCATACTATTTTCTGTATTTATGAGGGTTGTTTTTTGTTTTTTTTTTTTTTTTTTTTTTTGCTTACTCCCTTCACCTTTTTCACCTAGCCTTTTAACCGGCCTCCCCTCTGACAGCTGTCAGTCTGTTCCCTGTCCCTATTAGTCTGTTTCTATTTAGTTTTTTTGTTCATTGGATTCCACATATAAGTGAAATCATACAGTACTTATCTTTCTATATAGATTCTTAATGAACATTGGAATAGAGCATCAAAGAGTGTTCAGTGAGACAAAGGAGCAAATGCCTTTTTAAAAATGCTTTTGGTACCATCAGAATGTCTCCCTCCTCCATTTGGACCCTGAGTCTCACTGCAAACACACCAGAGTTCCCACCATTCATTTGTATTCATTCATAACTATCTCCAAAATGGCATTTTCCTTTAGGTTTTCCAGAATCAGTTTTAGCAAAATTTCCACAAGGAATATGAGGTAATATTCACAGTCATGGATGTGAGGTGCATGCCCCAGGACTACCAGGGGATCTGGAATATGGCTCATGGCTCCAAAAGATCCATACGCTTTGCAAACTCAGCCAACTAACTCTCCATAGCAAACCCCATATTGTCCTCTCTCAAAATATTGAAACAAGTGTGGAATGCATTCTATTTTAAGCACTTGACAGATTATGTAGGAGTTCTATTTCTGGATGATTTTTTCTTCTTTTAAAAGATTTAAAACCCCAAACAGAATGTGCTTAATAAGAAAGAGGAGCAGAACCTATAAAAAAGTTTGTGAATTGTGCTCCTGCAGAGAGTGCAGAACAAGAGCTCAAACTTTGCAAAGGAGATAGAGGTCTGGTTTAGTTTGTAGTCTGAATTTTTGCATTTTCAGTTTATGCTTTTTTATATTTTACTGTGAAGTTAAATCACTTTGTGAAAGTATTAGAAGTGGCCTTTTGACAGCCAGATGGGACTGAAGTAAAATTTCGATTTTAGTCAAAGTGTTCTCATACACTATGCAATTTTCTTTATTCCCCAGTTTAAGTTCAAGGCTCCTATAGTGATATCACACTCAGTCAAAGCTGACAGGTGATTTTTATTAAAGTTTGGGGTTGAATAGAGACTAACTGGAATGGTGTTTCTATTGCTAATATTTCATTCCAGCAGCAGAGGCCATACCTGGGGTTGAGTTAGGAAGATAAAATTTCTAGTGCTGCTAAAATTGAAAAACAGCTTGTTAGGGTAATTCTGCTTATTTAAATAAAATTACTGTTCATTTTCATTTCCCCTGAATTATAGAGCTCCCTTATTCCATTGTTGCACCTGCCAGCCTGCATCTTTCTGAGGATCTGCTCTCTCAGGAGATCTGGCCCTTTGGACAGCAGGATGAGAGGACAGCAGTGATAGAGGCTGCCAGCCTGCCAATTCTTAGTCATTGTGCAGAACAAACTCTATTTTATTGGATAATCTCTGGAGGAGAAGGGAAAATACAGAGTTCTGCTTTCCACGGACTTCAATTACAATTTCATACCTGTTCTGTTTGGTCCAAGTGTAATAAAAGTTAACTCCATACAATCACATTGGCTTCTGTTAGAGTCAAGACTGCTGTGGGTGTTATGAATTCAGAGGAAGGTAAGCTAACAGTTAATTAAGCACACATTTATGTGTGTAACTATCACTGTTCCTTTCAGAAGAAAGACAAATACAACTCAACTAAACATTAAATTCTTTTAAAACAAGCATTTATTTGTCAGAGCACAGAAGATGTTTTATAGAGGTCTAAACTTTAAAAACAAATTAAAAAGAAAACACCCAAAAGTGTATTTGTTGATACACGTGAAATGAGGCCATCATTCTTTCACACATTCATCAATATTGAGTGAACATCTTCAGGCACATAACGTCTGTATAAACAGCACTATGCTCAGCATTGTGTCCAACATAGATATTGGGAGAGAAAAATATTGAAGTTGGATCTGTCCCAGGGCATACAACCTCCACAGTTCAGATGTAAACAGGGTGGTGGGAGGGTAATGATTGGGATCCAAATCATTAACTAACCCAGGTCAGTTAAAGTTTACTATTCAGCATTAGTTCTTTATGTCATAAGTTCAAGGATCTTGTTTCTTGCTGTGGCTCTGTCTCTACTTAGCTGTGTGAAATGTGTGGACAAAAAAAGTGGTCACATGTTAAACCTGACAAGTTCAGGAAAGGTCTGTGTGGCAGCCTTACAAACACAGAGATGAAAGTAACCACATAGAATGGTCTGAAATTAAAACTTTCTAACTAAAAGCAGCTCATGGCAGGTAATCATGTCCTAGGTCAGAATCTTCCCTGAGAAAGGTCAATCTTTTCCTAAATTGACCTTGCTATTGTCTTTTGTGATCTATGATCACATACCTTTGGAATGTCAAGATAAATTCTTTGTTTCTGGACCCGTCTGGGCACAACCACCTCACATGGAAGAAAACCACAAATCCTCTCGTTGTTATTGTTATCATATGAATTATTGACTGTTAACTATTCCAAACATACAAGTATAAAGGAAGTATGTGTCTATCCATTTTACATTTTATACAATCCCAAAGATTTCCCCCCTTTGCTTTCTCTACCCTTCCTAACCTATCACCAATGAATTTTATGTAACTCCCTCCTGTCCTGTTCTTTGATTCTAATATATAAAATAAGTGGTAAAACTGCCACTTTCTGGAGCATTTTCTCAATGTTAAGATTTTTGCTCCCCTGAAATTATTGTCAGTTAGGCTCAAATAAACTTACAAAAATTCTTACAGGTTTGAACATTTCTTATATTTGCATATGAGACAAGTTTATGAGCTTTCTCCACCAATGAAAGAAAAGTAGGGTTTATATAGAGTGACCCAGTCTTATAAGGATCTCCATATGTAACATTGATAAGTTTTCCATAGAGATAAGCCCTATGAGTAATTTAAAAATTCTTAATTAAGATTTTTGCAAAATGAGTGTCTATTTAGGCAGGCGGTAACAAAGTGCTAGGCAATAAGGGAAAGAAATGAACCTGGTACATGGGGGATCCTCTGCAAATACAATAATGCCCAAACACTCCCTGGTGTGCCAAGATGCCCCCACCTGCCACCTAGTATGAGATTCTTCTGGATACTCAAACTAGACTCAACAAGACAACAAGAAAAGACTCCCATATCTCCCAGAAATCAACAGAAACTAGGTATTTTATTCCACAGTAAAAATGAGAGTAAGTATGCCTGAGAAAATATTGAAATGGAAATTCCACAGAAAGAAAGAATGCAGTTGCTCTTGTCCTTGATCCTGGAGCACCTACTCAATTATTCACACAGGAGCAATGAGCATCTCCCAAGGGACAGGGTGGTGCTAGTGCTAGGGGACAACAGTGAGCATGGCAGTTGTGGTTTTACATCTCAACAATGACTGAGAAAACCAAAGCAGAGTGCAACCTGGGGTAGGTGACAAGAATATTAACATGGTAATAAGTGAGAAGCAAGTGCATTACTTAAGAAATACTATTCTCAATAGTATAACACTAATAAAAATGCATAGATTTATTAAATACTTAAATTTATTAAATTTATTTATACTTACTTTACCTGAAAGTAAGTATAAATATTAAACTTATAAAAGCAGATGAAGAAACTGAATTGGATATATTATTTACCCAAGTTAGGAAATGATAAGCACAAAATTTGAGGAGGTTTCTTCAAATCCAAACTTCTTTTTTCTTTTTCTTTTTCTTTCTCTTTCTCTCTTTCTTTCTTTCTCTTTCTTTCTTTCTTTCTTTCTTTCTTTCTTTCTTTCTTTCTTTCTTTCTTTCTTTCTTTCTTTCTTTTCTTTCTTTCTTTCTTTCTTTCTATTGTTCAGTTACAGTTGTCTCGCCTTTTTCCCCACTGCTCGCCCCTATCCCATCTCTGCCACACTCCTAAAATCAATCCTCCCATTGTCCGTGCCCATGAGTCCTCTATTTGTGCTCCTTTGCTTGCCCCTCCCCCCTCTTTCTCCCATTGTCCTCTTCTCCTTACCCCTCTGGTCACTGTCAGTTTGTTCTTTGTTTCCAAGTCTCTGGTTCTACTTTCCTCGTTTGTTTGTTTTGTTGATTAGGCTCAACTTATAGGTGAGATCATATTGTATTTCTCTTTCACTGCTTGGCTCATCTCACTTAGCATAATATTCTCTAATTCCATCCATGCTGTCATGAAGGGTAGGAGTTCTTTCTTTCTGCTGTGTAGTATTCCATTGTATAAATGTACCACAGTTTTTTGACCCAGTCATTTACTGATGGACGCTTAGTCTGTTTCCAGAATTTGACTATTGTAAATAAAGCTGTTATGAACACTTGGGTGAATAGGTTCTTTTGAATCAGTGATTCAGGATTATTAGGGTATGGTCTGAACAGTGGGATTGTTGGATCAAAAGGCAGTTCCATATTCAATTTTTTGAGGAAATCCCATACTCTTTTCACAGTGGCTGCACCAGTCTACATTCCCACCAACGGTGTACTAGGGTTCTTTTTTCTCCCCAACTTCACCAGCACCTTTTGTTTGTTGATTTATTAATGATGACCATTCTGACTGGTGTGAAGTAGTATGTCATTGTGATTTTAATTTGCATCTCTCTGGTGGCTAGTGATGCTGAGCATCCTTTCATAAATCTCTGGGCCCTCTGTATGTCCTCCTTGGAGAAGTGTCTGTCTCTGAGGTCTTTTGCCTATTTTTTAATTGGATTGCTTATCTTCCTGGTGTGGAGCCATATGAGTTCTTTATATATTTTGAAATTCAAGCCCTTGTCTGAGGTATCATTGGTGAATATGTTTTCCCATACGGTTGGTTCCCTTATCATTTTGTTGATGTTTTCTTTAGTTGTGCAGAAGCTTGCTTCCTATAATGATGAATATTTTCCCTGCCCTCTATTGAAGTAATTAACTTTACTTATTTTTCTTTCCCTTATATTGACATATAAATTTATGCATTTCTTTTAATTCCTGAAATAGTTACATATACTTTTAATCAACATCAAGGCATACTTTATTTACAATAAAATGTTTCAAATTTTAAAATGCAGTTCTATGATTTTTGACACACCTGTGTGACCAACATCATAATCAAAAGATACAACATTTTTGTCACACTCAAAACATCTCCTTAGGCCATATCCCATTCAACTGGGGCTCTTCTAGTCCCAACCAACCACTGAACTGTTTCTGGTATTACAATTTAGACTTGGATTTTCTAGGGACTCATATAAATGAAATTAAAAAGTATATTTCCCTTCATTCACTCAGTATGATTTATTAATGTTGTGTGTATCTGGAAGTTCATCCCTTTTTATTGCTGAGAAATATTCATTGTATGGAATTACAACAACCTGTTCATCTATCTGTTTATGGACAATTGGCTTGCTTCCAGTTTTTGTCTTAAATATTAAGGTGTTACAAGCATTAAATGACAAATTTTGCATGGGCATGTATTTCATTTTACTAGGGTAAATATCTAGGACTGCTATTGCTATGTAATATGCTAGTTGTACAACTAAAATTATAAATACTTTTATACATTTATTATAAATTTATAAAACCATTTGCTAAAGTCATTGTACCATATCACTATCTTCCAGGAATGTGTGAGTTGAATGAAGTTGTTCTATAATCTTGCCAATTTTTACTGTTGCCATAACTTTTGGTTTAGCTGTTCTAATGTGTGAGTAGGAGTCTTCTTTTAATTTGTACCACCCTGCTGAATAATCATGGGGGCAACTTTTCATGTGCATTTTACCTAACCATTTGTACCTCTTCCATTGTTCAATAATAGTTCAAGTATCTGATGATTATTTTTATTGGCTAGTTGTCACATTGTTGAATTGTAAAAGGTCTTTATATATTCTTAATATAAATATTTTATTCATTGAGAATATTGAAATTATGACCTACTTTTCATTATTTATTTCTTTATTTAGGGTGACATTGGTTAATAAAATTAAATAGGTTTGAGATATACAGTTCTACAATATATTATCTGTATATTGTATTGTGTGTTCACCACCCCAACTCAAGTTTCCTTTCATCACCATTTTTCACTCCATTACCTTCTTCTACCTCCCCCACTCTCTCTCCTTCTGCCAATAATCATACTGTTGTCTGTCCTGGTCTTTCTTTATTTTTTATTGCTTAATCCCTCCAATTCTTATCATGTAGCCTCCAATCCCCTCTCCTCTGAAAGTTTTCAGTCTCTTTTCTTTATCCATGAATCTGTCTCCACTTTGTTTATTTTGTTCATTTGATTCTAAAAATAAGTGAAATCAAATGGTAGTTGTCTTTCTCTGACTGATTTATATTACTTAAAATAATATTCTCTAGGTCTATCCATGCTGTTGCAAAAGGTGAGATTTCCTTTTTTAAATTTTTTATTTCTATTTTTTTTTATCATTTTTTATTGCTGTTTGAATACAGGTGTGTCAATTTTCCCACCACCACTTTCCACTGCCTAACCCACCCCCACCTCCCACCCTCATACTACCTTCTTTTGGTTTTATCCATGGGTCCTTTATCCATGTTGAAAATCCTGTCCCTTCTTTTCCCCTTTATCTCCCTCCCCTCTGGTTACTGTCAGTTTGTTCTTTATGTAAATGTCCCTGGTTATATTTTCCATGCTTGTCTGTTTTGTTGATTAGGTTCCACTTACATGTGAGATCATGTGGTATTTATCTTTCACCACCTGGCTTATTTCATTTAGTGTAATGCTCTCCAGTTTCATCCATGCTCTCACAAAGCTTAGGAGCTCCTTCTTTCTTTCTGCTTCATAGTATTCCATTGTGTGACTTTACCACAGTTTTTTGATCCACTCATTTACTGATGGACACGTAGGTTCCTTCCAGCACTTGGTTATTGTAAATTGTGCTGCTATGAACATTGGGATGCATAAGCTCTTTTGAATTAGTGTTCCAGGATCTTTAGAGTATAATCTTATCAGTGAAATTGCTGAGTCAAAAGGCAGTTCCATTTTTAGTTTTCTGAGGAAATTCCATACTGTTTTCCAGTGTCTACATCAGTCCGCATTCCTACCAACATTGCACTAGGGTTCCCTTTTCTCCACAACCTCATCAGCACCTATTATTTGTTGATTTGTTTATGATGGCTGAAAAATCTCAGATATTCCATGCAGCAATATTTTCACAAGTATATTCCCTAGAGAAAGGGACACAAAGGAAAGAATAAACAAATGGAAATTCATCAAAATAAAAAGTTTCTGCACAGCTAAAGAAAGCATCAGCAAAATGAAAAGGGAACCAATTGTATGGGAAAATATATTTGCCCATGATATCTTGAGCAACGGTTTGATCTCCAAAATATATAAAGAACTCACACAACTCCAGTGTAGGAAGACAAAAAATCAATTTAAAAAATGGGCACAGGAACTGAACAGACACTTCTCCAAGGAGAACTTACAGAGAGGGCCCAGAGACATATGAAAGGATGCTCAGCATCACTAGCCATCAGAAAGATGAAAATTAAAATCACAATGAGATACCACTTCATACCTGTCAGATTTCCTTCTTTTTTATGGCTGAGTAGTATTCCATTGTGTTAACATATAGCAGCATTTATATCCACTAATCTGCAGATGGGCACTTGGGTTTCTTTCAAATCTCGGCTGCCATAAATAATGCTGTAGTGAACATAGGGGTGCATATATTTCTTTGAATTGTTGTTTCAGGTTTCTTTGGCTTATATTCCCTGAAGCAGAATTTCATTATTTTTTTAAATTGTGTCTTTGAAAGAACAAATATATTTTTTTTTAATTTTCTGATTTAATATATGCTTCATTGATCTCTGTATTTATCCCTCTGCCAATACCACATTTTTGAATACTGTTATGTCACAATCCTGGGAACAATAATTGTTCTGACTTTAATATTCTCTGTCAGATTGTTTTATATGTTCTAGAAACTGTAAACCTTAAGAAAGAAGACACCTTTTAAGAAGGGCTCCTGGTAGCTAACTGAACTAAAAATAAATCTACCAACCATTTCTATACAGGGGCCTATCAAACAAATCACCTTTCAGGGAGAGGTCTGCACTCAAGAGCCTGCCTATACTGTGTTCCTGCCATCTGAGCTAGGTCTTATAAAGGAGTTTCTGAAATTTTACTTCAATAAATATGGCTGAAGCTATCTTTATCCAATAAGAGTTGCACAGACTCAGAATCCTCATTTGCATGAGGACACACCAATCAAGGAGCAGGGGTGGAGACTTCTGTATATATAAGCCAACTTCCCTCTAGCTTCAGGAGTACACTTTCTCTTTTCACCAAAGACTAAAGACTTTGTCTCCCTGGCTGAGCTGAAACACCAAAGATGTCTCACCAGAGCAGGGTACATAAGACCAGTACAGACCAGAACAATACAAAGCAGATCCTCAAGGAGCAGATCAGAGCTATCTAGCTTTGAACTTTCTAGCTTCAAGAACCAGCTGGCCCCAGGGCAGCCTCAAAGCCCTGCTGCTTTCACAGCCCTGCTGTTTTTGAGCTGTTTTGCCCTGAATAAATTTTTCTTCTTCACCATACCTCCAGTTGGGGATTTCTGCTGAGACTGAATTAGTACCAATGGCCATCAATTAATGAGCCTATGCATTTCCATATAAATATTAAAATAAGATTATCTATTTCCATTAACAAACTAGCTGATATTTTGATAGAAATAGTGTTAAACATAGAGATATATTTGGAGAGAATTAATTACAAAGATGAGTCTTCTGATTCATTAATGTGGTATATATCCCTATATATGTAGGTCTTCTTTCACTTATTTTATCACCATTTTGTAATTTTCAAAGTGAAGATTGCATACATGTTTTGTAGAATATATACCTAAGTATTTCTTTCCCTCTGGAGGAAATATAAATGGCATTGTGTATTTGATTTCAGTTTCTACATGTTTATTTTTAGAAATGTGACTTATTTGTGCATGTTGATCTTGTATCCTGTGACCTTACCAAATCCATTTATTACTACTACCATTTGCTTCTTTAAAAAAGTTCTTATTTTTTACATAAATAACAATATTATCTGCAAACAGTAATAGTTTTATTTTTTTTTCTTTTTGATGTATGCCTTTATTTTTTTTGTCTTCTTCCAGTGAGTAAAACTTATGGTTCTTCTGGCAAAAAAATGTTAAATAAGAGTGATGAGAGTGGACATCTTTGCCTCATTTCTGATTTATAAGAGAAAGCATTCAGATTTTTGTCATTATGATATTCAGGGTTTTTGTAGTTTCTCTTTATTGTTGAAAAACCTATATGTCCATCTCTATGGATATCCTGCTTTTAATTTCATTGATTTCTGTTCTTTTATTTATTATATTTTTTCCTTCTGCTTGCTTTGGATTTATTTTGCTATACTTTTTCCAGTATGTTGAGGTAGGAAATTAAGTTATATTATTAGATAACTGTTCTGTTTTCTAATATAAGCTTTTAATGCAGAAAATTTTCTTTCAGTGTTATTTTATCTATAACTCACAAAATTTGACATATATGTTTTAGTTCAATTCTTTTTTCTTATTTCTTTGAGATTGTTACTTGACCCATGAACTTTTTAGAATGGATTAATAAATGATATTTGTTTCATGGATCAAATATGGTCTATCTTGGCAAATGTTCCTTGTAAGCTTGAAAAAGTGTACTCTGTTGTGATTGAATACAGTGTTACATTATTTAAATTAAATCTTGTTGGTTGGTTATATTGTTCAGTTCCTCTACATTGTTGATTTTCTGTTTTGTGGATGTGTTAGTTGCTAGGGTTGGGGTAAGGAAGGTGGAGGGTTGAAGTTTTCAACTACAATTGTGAATTTCCCTGTTTTCTTTCATCTCTGTTAGTTTTTATTTTATCTATTTTGAGGCTTTGCTATTTGGTGTATTTTTAGGTAAAATATTACATATCTCTAGGAGATTGAACTTTTCACTTTTTTTGTAAGGCACCTCTTTGTCTCTAGTAATTTTTTTGGTTGGGAATTAGTACACTTTGGCAGATATTAATATAGTCAGTCTTTCTTTTACAATTAATTTTGCATGCCATATCTTTTTCACACTTTACATGAAACTTACCTATGTCTTTGAATTTGAAGTTATATTTTTGCAAGTAGCATACAGTTAGATTATGTTGAAAAGTGGAAGAATGTTATTTTTATGAAATTCAATTTATTTATTATTCTATGTCCCATAATTGTAATATCCCTATCTAACTCTAAGGCTGCAAAGACTTTCTTGAATGATTTTTTAAAGAGTTTTTACAGGTTAAGCTTTTACAATTGGATTTAAAAACATTTTGAGTTAATTATTTTAGATGCTATAAGGAAAAGGTCAAACTTCATTAAAAAATTAGCATATGAATTTCAACTGTTCCACAATCATTTTTGTTAAAAATTATTATCTTTTATTGAATTAAATTGACATTTTGTTATAAAAACAATTGATCGTGTATGTACAAACATATATCTCTATACTTCTTTAAATTTTATGTATGTTTATTGTTGGGAACTGCCCTGCCTGGTTTCAGAAGCTGTAACCCCCACCAAGGCTAAGGCTGAGGGAGTGACCTTGGACCATAAGCCACCAAGGAGACAAAAGCTTATCTCCCTGGCAGGAGTGCTGCTTCTGCTCCTTTTTCCATAACTGGCCCCTAATGCTTGATCAGTTAGCCAATGACGGGTAAGATTCCCCAAGGGGGGAATGACCTAAGACAGGCACAATCACAAGGGAGGCCCCCAAGGAAGGACTTTGGGGGGTACAGCAAAAGGGGGCAAAGGACCCTTGCCCCTTGGTTTTGACAAAGCCTGAGTCCTCGTTCTGTCTGGGAGAAGTCTCCTAATCTCTTGGCTGCCTCACTTCCCTTGCTCCACCTAATCCTGAAACAATGACAGGGTAGTGCAGCCCTGTGCTAGAAAGGGCAGGTTCCCTGAGCAATCAGGCCTAAGAAAGAATATGTAAAATCCTGTGAAACCTGCTTTGTTTAGAATGCTCTCAGTTAAATGATAAGAGTCCAAGCAAGAAGTAAGTTTGTTCCTCAAAGCTTTACAGCTCTAGCTATCTGACCCTGACTCAAAATAGGCCCTCAGAGTTCTTTGTTATCTATTGTTTGATCCTGACTGACTGACAATGGTTAATGAGCTTTATCTGTAATCCTCTGCAAATGAACCCAATAAAAGCCCATTGAGGAATGGGCTCCTGGCCCTTCTCCTTTGAGAGATTGGCCACCTTTCCTTCCCAAGCAGATCATGTCTTGGTAGACTTATTCTCATTTGTGGCAGCCACGGGGACCCTGCGGACAGAGCCCCCCACAGTTTATTCTTATAACAATTGCATACTGTCTTGATTACTATTAATTTATAGTAATTCTTGAAATTTATCAGAATTACTCTTCTAATATTTTTCTTTCTTTTTTATTTCTTTTTTTTTCCAGTGCAACAAGCTCATATTTTTAGGTAGTTGCTAATTCTTAGATGTATACTTTACAACCAACAAGAATGAAATCATTATGGGTAACTTTCCCCATCGTTAATATATCCCTAAGATTAAAAAAAATATATGCCACCCCTGCCCAGGTAGCATGGTTAGAATATCGATGGTATGCATATTTTTTTTGTATTTTTCCTTTGCCATTTATCACCCATATACCTTCTTCCACCTCCGTCTCTGCTGCAGTCACCACAACATTCCACTGCTCATGTCCATGAGTTCTTTTTCTTTTTGATTTCACTTAAATGTAAAATCTAATGAACAAAGTGAACTAATGTTTTTTCAAAATTGTTTGGCTATTCTAGATCTTTTGGATTTTCATATACATTAAAATCAGCTTTCTTTTTTTCAAAATGTCCTGCTTTAATTTTGATTAGAATTATGTTGAAACTATAGACCAACTTGGGAAAAAAATCTAGGGGAGAAGGGAATGGTTTACAGGAACAAATATAGAGGACACATGGACTAAACTAGGGGGGTTGGAAAGGGGAGGGAGGAGGGAAGGAATGGGTGGGTGGGCTGGAATGGGAATAAAGTATAGAAACTGTAATGAATAAACTAAAATAAAAAATTTAAAAAAATAACAACATAGAATCTTTCAAACTATAATATATATCATGCATTTAGGACTCCTATAATGTTTCTTAAACTTTTTTCATTGTTTGGATTTATTTTTTAAATATATTATTTTACATTTTACATTTATAATGCCCCTATAAATAAATTTTACTTTGCTAGTTGCATTTCTGATTTTTAGGTACTAGCATATAGAAATGTTACTTCTTTTGTAGATTGACCATTTATTCTTCAATCTTGACAAATCACTAATAGTTCTAGTAACTGTTTTAAATAGATTTAATATGATTTTTTAAATTCACAACATATATCATCTTCAAATAAAAAATAATTTTACTTCCTTAATATATGGTTTTGTTTCTTTTTCATTCTTAAATTCTCATTTTATAACTTTCAGTAAATGTTGAAGGGGCATGATGACAGTGGATATTCTTGCCTTGCTCTTGATCTTAGTGAGAAAAAAAATTTACTCTTTCACAATCAAAAATAATAGTTTTTCATTGTACAATTTTTGATATATTTCATTTCTTAAGTTAAAAAATTTTCTTCTATATTTTTAAATCATAAATATGTAGTTAATTGTTTAGATGATTCTTATATATCTATTGAAATTATATTAATTTTTCTCTGTTATTCTGCTAATACAATTAATTATAATGATTTATTTTCAAACATTAAACTGACCTTGAATACTTAGCTTACATGCACATAATAATGATGTATTATTTATTTTATATTTCTGATTTTCATTTTCTAGTAATGTGTTATGGGTTGAATTGTGTCTCAAAAATGATGTGCTAAAGTTCTACCATCCAGTTCCAGTAAATGTGATCTTATGAGGGAGAACCCCCCAAAAGATGAAATTTATTTATTAAAAATTATTTATTTATTCTTACATGTTTAAATGTCAGTCACCTTTAAAAGTATTCTCCATTTGATACAATACACCTATTGAGACATTTTTCCACTACTCAAAACAGTTTTGAACTCATCAATTTTGGTACCTTTTAGTGCCTCTGCTATTTTCTGTTTCACCTCTTCCACATTGGCAAAACATTTCCCTTTGAGGACTTTTTTCATCTGGAGAAACAAAGAAACGAAATGGTGTTCAGGGTAAAACAGGGAGAATAGGAAGGGTAGAACATGGGAGTCATGCCATTTTTGGTCAAAAACTGTTGAACACACAGTAAGGTGTGGGCAGATGCACTCATAAATCATTCATGATGAAATAGGCAAATGTGTTGAGAGTCTTCAAAAAAATTCACTGAAGCCAAACACAGCCTCTAACAACCACGCCAACTGGTTCACTGATACAGATGAGTTCCTAGAGCACTCACCTAATGGGGGAATCAGTACTAAAGAAGGCCCACCCTCCAGAAGATGATTTCAATTTGGGGGGCCCACTCATATTTAAAAATACGGTTTTCACAAATTATCAGGGTAATTTGATCATTACAGTGCATCCTAATCCAATATGATTGGTGTCCTTATAAAAAGGGAAATTTGAACAAAAACACAAACATGCACAGAAGTAAGATAATGTAAAGATGACAATGTGTCAAAGGAGGCAGAGATTGGACTGATGCAACTGCAACCCAAGACACATGAAGGATTTTGGCTACTACTAGAAGCTAGGCAGAGGCAAGAAGGATTCCGCCTAGAGTCTCAGAAGAAACATGGACCTAGCGACATGTTTATCTCAGACTTCCAGCTTCTGGAACTGTGAGTGAATCAATTTGTGTCATTTTAAGCAACCCAGTTTGTGGTGTTTTGTTATGGTAGTCTCAGAAAACTAAGGCAATATATAAGAAATTGTTGTATCTATTTTACAGTCAGTTGTCAATTTTTACCAAAACATAAATATACTCAGATTATGACTAGTATTCTGTTGAATACATAGTTTGATTTGTGTAGACTTTACATCTGAACAATATGTAACTTCCCAATCCAAAACTGCGATAAATCTTTCTACTCAATAGTTTTTCTATTGTTTGTCTTCTAATATCTTTGTCTGGTAGGACATCAAAGTAATACTGGCCTACAAAAATGCCCTGATAAATTTTCTTCCCTTCTCTATCTTCCAAAAATCCTCTGTAGTACTGGAGTTATTTCTATACAATATGTCTGATAGACTTGATCAGTTAGACAATCTAAGCCTGATATTCTTTGTGAAAAGGTTTTGTTTTACAAATTCAATTTCATTAATGGGTATTATAATGTTCAGGTTTTCTATTTCTTCTTTGGTTTTGATAATTGTGTCTTGGAAGGAACTGTCAGGGTATCTATAGGTATTAAATTGTCCATAGAGTTTAGTTATTGTCCTTAATTTTTGCATGGTTTAATGTAATGTCCCTTTTTATTTATGATTTTAATAATGACTTGTCTCTAATTTTTCCATCATGTGTCTAGGTAATGACTTGTCATTTTTATTGATCTTTTAAAATAAGGATTTTAGGCATTGACATTACTGTCTTTCCATTAATATTTTCCTTGTCTTTAGTATCTCATGATTTCTACACATTTATGGCTTAATTTTCTCTTATTTTGTAGTTAGTTTATGCTGAAATTTTACTCATTAATTTCAGATTTATCTTTTATTATACTGGGTTACCCAAAAAGCTTGCATGATTTTGTTCATAAGTTGGCTCTTAGTACCATTTATTTCTCTTTAACCTTATTTGAAACAATTTTGTTAGATTGATTTGTGACAGCTATCATATCAGTGTACATTAAAAAAACTTTATTAAAAGTGATTAATTTTTGCATAGCCATTTTAATATTAAGATAGAAAAACTAAGCAACATTTTGGGCACATTATGATATAATATTTCAACAAAGGTAAAAACACAACTGAAAAGAAAAAAAATAGATTTGTGTAGTGTGTGGAGAAGGTGATGTGACTTATCGAACATGTCAAAAGTGCTATGCAAAGTTTCATGCTGGACATTTTTTGTGAGATGATGCTCCATGGTCGGGTAGACCAGTTGAAGTTAATAGCAATCAAATTAGGACATTAACTGAAAACAATCAATGTTATACCATACAGAAGATAGGTGACATGCTCAAAATATCCAAATCAATAAAGTTATTGGTGAAAATGAAAAAAATATAACTTATTTTATGGAAAAAATATGAACTTTTTGCCCAACATAATATAATAATTTAAAGCTCTAAAAAATTCCAAAACTTAGGGAAAACAGCAAAGGCAGCCCTGAGATGAAAGTTTATAGTGATACAGGCCTACCTAAAAAAGACAGAAACATTTCAAATAAACAACCTAGCCCTACACCTATAAGAACAGGAGGAACAACAAAGACAGCCCAGGGCAAGTAGAAAGAAGGAGATAATAAAGATCACAGCAGAATTAAGTGACATACAGAATAAAAACACAGATCTAAGGATCAATAAATCCAGAAGATGATTCTTTGAAAAGATAAAGTCCACAAGACTTTAAGCAGACTCATCAAGAAAAAAAGAGAGAGGACCCAAATAAACACAATCAGAAATGAAAGAGGAGATGTTACAGCTGATACCACAGAAATACAAAGGATTGTAAGAAATTACTACAAAGACTATATGTTAAGAAATTTGAAAACCTATGTGAAATGGAAAAATTTCTAGAAAACCATATTTTTCCAAAACTGAATGAAGAAGCAGCAGAAAGCCTGAACAGACAAATAACAGCTGATGAAATTAAAGCAGTAATCAAAAAGCTCCAGACACAGAAAAGCCCTGGACCAGACAGTTTCACAGGAGAATTTTACAAAGCATTTGTCATGAGCTAACCCCTATCCTTCACAGACTATTCAAAAAAATCCAAGAAGATGGAAAACTTCCAAACTCTTTTTATGAAGCCAAAATCATTCTTATCCCAAAACCAAATAAAGACAGAACAAAGAAAGAACATTTCAGGCTAATATCACTGATGAACATAGACACTAAAATCCTCAACAAAATATTAGCAAAACACATCCAGAAATATGTTAAAAAGATCATACACCATGATGAAGTGGGATTCATCCCAGGGATTCAAGGATGCTACAATATTTGTGAATCAACAAATGTAATACATCACATAAACAAAATGAATGACAAAAATCACACAATCATAGCAATAGATGTGTAAAAAGCACTTGATAAGCTACAGAACCCATTTATGATAAAAACACTCAGCAAAGTGTGAATAGAGGGAGCATTCCTCAACATAATAAAGGCCATATATGAGAGACCTACAGTCAACATCATACCCAATGGGCAAAAACTAAAAACTTTCCCACTAAGATGAGGAACAAGACAAGGATGCCCACTTTCACCATTCCTGTTCAACATAGCACTGGAAGTCCTAGCCACAGCAATCAGACAAGAAAAAGAAATAAAAGGCGTCTAAATTGGAAAGAAGGAAGCAAAACTGTTTGTTTATAGATGACATGATAGTGTACATAGAAAATCACAAAATTCCATCCAAATAATGATTAACCTAATAAATGAAGTTGGCAAAACAGCTGGATACAAAGTCAATATCCAGCAATCAAAAGCAACAATGAAACATCAGAAACAGAAATCAGGAAAAAAAATTCCATTTGATATAGCAACAAGAAAAATTAAGTACCTAGGAATAAACCTAACCAAGGAGGCAAAAGACCTGTACTCAAAAAATTACACAATACTGAAAAAAGAAATTAAAGAAGACACAAACAAATGGAAGCATGTACCATGTTCATGGATTGGAAGAATTAACATCATCAAAATGGCCATACTACCCAAAGTGATTTATAGATTCAATGCAATCCCTATTAAAATAGCCATGACATGTTTCACAAATACAGAACAAACATTTCAGAAATTTATATGGAACCATAAACAACTTCAAATAGCTGCAACAATTTTGAGAAAGAAGAACAAAGCAGGAGGGATCCCAGTACCTGATATCAAAATGTATTACAAGGCTACTGTAATCAAAACAGCCTGGTACTGGCATAAAAGCAGGCACATAGACCAATGGAACAGAACAGAGAGCCCAGAAATAAACCCAAATCTCTATGGTCAATTAATATTTGACAAAGGGGGAAGAAGCATAAAATGGAGCAAAGCTAGTCTCTTCAACAAATGGTGTTGGTAGATCTGGAGAGCTACATGCAAAAAATGAAACTCAGTCACCAACTTACACCATACACAAAAATAAATTCAAGGTGAATAAAAGACTTAAATATTAGTCATGACACCATAAAAATCCTAGAAGAAAACTTTGGCAGGGAAATCTCAGACATTCCATGCAGCAACATCTTCATGGATATGTCCCCTAAAGTAAGGGACATTAAAAAAAGAATAAACAAATGGGACCTCATCAAATTAAAAAGCTTCCACATGGCTAAAGAAAGCAGCACTAAAATGAAAAGAGTGCCAACCATAAGGGAAAACATACCATACTTTCAGGACTGTAAGACACACCATACAATAAGGCGCACCTAGGTTTTAGAGGAGGAAAATAGGAAAAAAAAATTGAAACAAAAAATGTGGTAAAACATTTAATAACCTGTGACCCTACACCACTGCCGCCCCCCACCCTGCAGCAAGCCAGGTAAGCTACATTTGGACTATAAGATGCACCCCCATTCCCCCCCAAATTTGGTAAGTGAAAAGTGCATCTTACAGTCCAAAAAATATGGTATTTGCCAATGACACATTGGACAAGGGTTTGATCTCCAACTGTATTAAGAACTCACACAACTTCATTCGAGGAAAACCAAAAAAAAATAAATAAATAAAACACCAATAAAAAATGGGCAAAGGACTTGAACAGACACTTCTCCAAGGAGGACATCTCCAAGGAGAGCAAGGAGGGTCCAGATACATATGAAAAGATGCTCAGCATCACTAGCCATCAGAGAGATGCAAATTAATACCACAGTGAGATACCACCTCACAGTGTTCATAATGGCCAACATAAACAAATCAACAAACAAGTAGTGGAGAGGATATGGAGAAAAGGGAAGCCTAGTGCACTGTTGGTGGGATTGCAGACTGCTGCAGCCACTTTAAAATACAATATAGAACTGCCTCAGAAAACTAAAAATACAAATGCCTTTTGACCCTGCTGGGATTATATCCTATGAACCCTGAAACACCAATCCAAAAGAACCTATGTGCCCCAATGTTCATAGCAGCACTATTTATAATAGCCAAGTGCTGGAAGCAACCTAGGTGTCCATCAGCAAATGAGTGGATCAAAAATCTATGGTACATTTACACAATGGAATTCTATGCCACAGAGAGAAAGAAGGAGTTCCTACCCTTTGCAAGAGCATGGATGGAACTGGAGAGCATTATACTAAGTGAAATAAGCCAGGGGGTGAGGGACAAATACCATATGATCTCAGCTTTAGCTGGAACATAATCAACAAAAGAAGAAAGCAAACAAAATATAACTGGAGTCATTGAAATTAAGAACAATCTGACAATTTCCAGAGAAGAGGCGATGGAGGACAATGGGTGGAAGGGTTTTCAGGAACATCTACAAAGTAAACATAGATAAAACTAAGGTGGGGTCAGGTGGAAGAAAGGGAGAGAGGGAATTTGGCTGGTGTCAGGGAGAGTGGTAGGGGGTAAATGCAGACACCTGTAATTGAACAATAATAAAATAATTTTAAGTGAAAATTTAAAATATAATAATAATAATAATAATAATAATTTAAAGCTCTAAATTTCTTTCCAAGCACTCTTTTAAGTGTATCCTACAAATTTGGTATTTTTAATTTTTGTTAAGTGTACAATATTTTTAATTTCACATGTAATTTTTCCTTTCAGCCTTGAAACCTTGAATTATTTAGGATAGCTATGTTTAATGTCCACCTTTTGGGGAATTTGTCTCTAATCAGAAAATGTATTTCACATGATTTCAATCATTTTATATTTGTTTAAACTTATTTTATGTACCAGTATATTACCTATCTCACTGAATTTTCAATATTCACCTGAAAAATCTTTTCTGTGTTTTTGTGTTGTAGTGTTCTATAAATATCAATTAAAATATGTTGGTTGATACTCTTTCAAGTCTTCCATTTCCTTACAATTTTTGTCTATTTGTTCTATCAACTTATGAGAAAGATATGGTGAAAAATCCAAATATAATTGTGGAGTTTATCATTACTTTTTAAAATTTCTCAAGTTTTCCTTAATACATTTTGAAGTTTTTTTTTTAGCTGCATAGCATGTATGATTATTGTTTCTTACTGATGAATTGACCTTTTTGTCATCATGGAATATTTCTATAATTCTATTCTCTGAAGTCTTATTCTAACAATGCCCTTTTAGCTTTTTTAAGCTTATACTTTTTAGATTATATCTTTTCCTAATCATGTTCTTTTACTTATTTCTGTCTTTATATTTAAAATGTATATTGTGTAGACAGCATAGGATTGTACCTGTTCTATCCAGTTTGCTGATCTCTATCATTTATTTGGAATAAATTAATCATTTACTTTTAACGTACTTATTAGTTTGGCTGGGTATTATCTATCATGATGCTAATTGTTTTGTTTTGTTTTGTTTTGGTCCATCTTGTTGACCTAGAAAATAAAAGGTCAAAGTGAGAGGCAACAACATTTATTTGAGATTATAAAAATAGCAATTTAGGAACTGCTTATTCAGGCAGAAATCCAAATAATGTTCCCATTAGGAGATAAAATAAAGAGTATGTATGCGAAAGGAAAAAGAAAAAAGTTACATCAGTAGAAGGAGTGCATTTATATTGGTGCATATAAGCTAACAGAGTGACACTAATTCCAAGCGACGTTTTTTAAATTTTCAGTCCTGGAGTCCTAATGTCTGCTTTCTTGTTATCCCTGTAAACAGTACTTTTGGACATGGTGTTGCTTAGTAACGGTCCAAAGCTTATTTCTCCCCCTGTTATAACATTGCAAGACTTGAGGCATAAGATGTGTGAGATGGTTACGGTGGGATGATAGGCAGCTCCAACCCCATTTTAAAGTGGCTCCATTAATATTATTTTTTATATTCTGAAATTTGTAATATTTTTCATTTTCTCATTTTCTTTGGATTATTTTAATATTTTTATGATTTGATTTTAATTCTACCATTGGCATATTAGCTACACATCTTTGTTGTTTTATTTAATTGTTCTCTTTTCCTTCCAAGTTTATATTTAAAATATATATGTTTAACTTATCACAATGTACCTTCACACAATATTATACAAATTCAAGCAGTGTAAGAATTTTACGAGTACTTTTTTTATTTTCCCATTATTTGTTGTACTATTTCTGACACATAACTTATTACTACATATGTTGTAAACACTTTGAGATGGTGCTATTATTTTTAGTTTAAATAAGCAATTATCTTTTTAAAGACTGAATATTAAAAAAACAAAGTCTTTTGTTTTTTTCCCATGAATATACCACTTTCAGTGTTTTCGCTCTTGGGTAGGTACAAGGGTCCATCTGGTATAATTTTCCTTTCATATGAAGTGTTGTTTATTTTTTTTTCTAGTCTAATATTGCTGGTGATTAACTGTCTTACTTTGAATACTTGGAAAAATTTTATATTTGCTTTCATTTTTTAACAATATTTTCACTTTGGTAAATTTCAAAGTGACAGGTCCCCCCGTCAATACACACACTTTCAAGGTATTCTTGCATTGTCCTCTGGCCAGCACAATTTGTGAGAAGCCTGAGATTGTGTTTATTTATGTTTCTCTGAACTAATATGTCTTTCTATAGATACCTGTAAGATTTTTTTCTTTATCATGATTTTGGGGGTAATTTGATTATGATTTGCCTTGGTGTGATTTACTTTATATTCATGTTTACTGAATTTTTTATTTTTAACATTTAATATACCACTTATCCAATCATTTGTACTTTGAATTTTAGAAACACATTTTATTTTTATTTCTAAATATCTTCTATTTCTCTTCACATTTTGTATACATTTTTAAATATCTATAAGAAGCTAGTTCTGCATATAAAAAGTTTGGAAGTTAGCACTCCATCCAATGAAGTAAAATGCTGAACTAACTTGAAAAAATTAAAAACTATTCTGGGATTTTTTGAATAGTCAAGGACAGGGGGAAAAGCTGCTGTTCCATGATTGGAAAAACAGACAGGTAAACACAAAGAGCAGCAGCTTGTCAGAGCAGAGACATCCAAATAATATTAGCAATGGGAAAGAAAACTGAGCTGTAATTGATGAATTACTGGAGGCTTAAGCGTGGACAAGAGGTGAGTTAAAAACTTCAGAAAACCCAAACATATTGGGACACGCAATACTGTACTGTAAAATGTACTTTTAGAAGCTCTACCAGGTTCTCACAGTAAATGTTGAAGAAAAATCCCTTTGTGCTTCCAGAAGAAGGAGGTGGAAAAGAAAGCCATAGAATTTTATTCTTCAAAAGGCCTGCACTTGGGGAAAACTAGCTAACCAGGGCCTGACTGACATGGATAAAGAAGAATATCCAAGTCCAGTCATTTTTTTCACATAAAGAAAGAGGAAAAACCATTACATTCTTATGAAGCTTACCGTACAGAAGCATAAACTCATTAAAAGATTAAGACCTAAACATAGAACAATAGAACACTTTCATTACCCCCATACCTCATCACCACAATATGCAGTATATTATGCCCAGCTATCAAGAAAATAACTACAAGCCATATCAAACGAAAAAATATGATTTTAAAAGACAGAACAAGTATCAGAAAAAGACATGTCAGATTGTTGAATCTATAAGATTGGGTATTTAAAACAATATGGCTAATATGCTGAGGGCTCTAATGGCTAAAGTAGATAGCATGTCAGAACATGCTGTGTAAGCAGAGGTATGAAAATCCTAAGATACAACCAAAAAAGAAACTAGAGATCAAATACACTGTAACAGGAATAAAGAATGTCTTTGGTGGGCTTATTAGTAGACTGAACATGACTAAGTGTATTATCACTGAGGTGAAAAAATATATCAGTAGAAACCTCCAAATTCAAAAAGTAAAGAAAACAAAGATTAAAAATCCCCACAAACTATGCAAGCACTGTAGGATAAACTACAAAAAGCATAACATGTGCATAATAGGTATACCAGAAGAGGAAAAAACAAACTGAAGAAATATTTTAAACAGTAATGACATAAAATTTCCCCAAATTAATGACAGATATCAAACCACATATCCAAGAAGTTCAGAAAACACCACATAGTAGAAATGAAAAAAAATGCAACAAACTATGCCTAGGCATTTTTACTATAAAAATTTAAAATTAAAAAAAATCTGAGAGAAGCCAAATACCTTACCTATGGAGGTAAAATTATCTATCCAACTTCTCCTTAGAAACCATGTAAGTAAAAAGGCAGTGGAGTGAAATGTTTAAGATACTGATAGAAAAAAACACACCTACCTAAAAATTTTATACCCTGTAAAATTATCTTCCAAAGTGGAGAGAATGGCCCTGGCTGGTATGGCAACATCCCATAAACCAAAAAATCACAGGTTTGATTCACTATCAGCACATTCCTGAGTTGTGGGTTTGGTCCTAGTCAGAGTGTGTGCTAAACACAGCAGATTGATGTTTCTCTCTCACATTGATGTTTCCCTCCTTCTCTTTCTCCCTCCCTTATCCTCTCTCTAAAATCAGTAAGCATCTCTTCAGCTGAGACTTTTTTAAAAAGGAAGAGAGAATGACATCACCAAGCTGGCACAATAGGAGACCCCAGCCTTGATGCCCCAATAAAGAGCAACAATTAGGCAGCTTTCCATGAACAAAAGTAACTCTGGGAGATCTCACGTATCCACTTAAGAAGTTTTTGCATTGTAAAGGAAACCATCAAAGAATGAAGAGACAACTTACTGAATGGAAAAAGATATTCACCCAAGATAAATAAGAGGTTAATGTCTAAAATATATAAGGAACCCATACAACTTAACACCAAAACGCAAACAATCCAGTTAAAAATGGACAAATGCCTGTTTGGTATGGCTCAGTGGATTGCGTGCCTAGCTAGCAAACCAAAGGGTCACTGGTTCCATTCCCAGTCAGGGCACATGCCAGGGTTGTGGGCCAGGTTCCCAGTATGGGACGCTCAAAAGGCAATGATATATTGATGTTTTTCTTCCTCTCTTTCTCCCTCCCTCCCCCTCTCTTTAAAAATAAATAAAGCCTTTTAAAAAATAGGCTAATGACTTGAATAGACATGTCTCCAAAGAGGACATGCAGATGGCCAAAAGATATATAAATATATGTTCAATTTCATTAATCTAAGAAATGCAATTAAAACCAAAATGAGATATCATTTCTCACATCTCAGAAGGCTATAATTAATAAATCAACAAACAAGTTTTGACAAGAGTGTGGAGAAAAGGGAATCCTTAAGCACTGTTTACAGGATTGAAAATCGGTGCAGCCTCTGTGGAAAGCAATATGAAGTTTCCTCAAAATATTAAAAATAAAAGTACCATATTACCCAGCAATTCTACAGCTAGGTATTTATCTGAAGAAATTCAAAATACTAATTCAAAAAAATATATGCAATCCTTAGTTCATAACAGCATTATTGACATTAAATGAGATATGGAAACATCCTAAATGTCCATCAAGAGATGAATGAATAAAGGTGTGGTACATATATACAATGGAATATTACTTGGCCATAAAAATGAAGTTTAGCCATTTGTGACAATATGGATGGACCTACAAGGTATTATGCTAAGTGAAATAGAGCAAGACAAATACCATGTGATGTCACTTTTATGTGGAATTTAAAAAATAAATGAAAAACAAAACAGAAATAAACTCATAGATACAGAGAACAAACTGATGATGCCAGATGGGAAAGGTGTTGGGGGATGTGTTAAAAAATGTAAAGTATTAGTTACAAATTGCCAGTTATTAAAACAGTCACAGAAATGTAAATTACAGCATAGGAAATATAGTCAATAATATTGTATAACTATGAATGGTGCCAGGTGGGTATTAGATTTACTGGTCTAATTGGTATTAGACATATTAGACTTATTAGACTTATGATCACTTCATAAGATGTAAATGTCTAATCACTATGCTCCACACTAGAAAGTATTATAATATTTCATGTCTACTGTAATTGAAAATAATTTTTAAAAATAATTTGTGAAACACAATAAAGTGAAACACAATTTAAAAAATAGAAACTTATCTGAGAGTAACACCAGACAAAGAGTTAAAAAAAGTTTCATTTTGCCTTCATTGTTTCATTCCCTGTCATAGCCAGGAGCAATCCCACTCCAAAATTTTTTTCCTCACCGGGCAAAAAAGAGCAGATTGTATGACCAGCTTTCCCAACCTTTTGGCTCACTGCACAAAGGGATCATCTTTAATTTCACCATAACCAGCAACAGATGTAGCTGATAGTTTTATAAATGGATAGAAACAAGAAAGGGCAGTCTGTCAGTGTTAGGCTGCAATAGGATCAACCATGGTTCCCAGTAGCCAGCTCTGTAGAACATTACAGTAGACTTAATAACTGAAGACCTCAACAGGCTTTTCAGACATTTTAGAGGCTTGCAGCTGACATCTTTGACCCCCACTGCCACCCCAATAGACTGCTTCACAGAGGATTCTAAAGGCTTTTTCAACTGAGGAAACCAAGTCCTCACAGCTGCTGCAGACCCTCTGCATAGTTCACAGCTAAGGACTCCATGAGATTTTGCAATCTCAGACTTCAGCTGCATGACTTCCTTTTGTCCTTTACCCTACCTTACCCTAATGGAGTCATCCCAACCAACACTACTATGGTGTGGCAGACTCTGGCCAGCAGAGTCTGCCTGTTGTGCCTGAGATGAAAAGAAATGCACAGGCTACAGCAATCCTGTGGAGTAAAAGGGGATGGCATGGCCACTCTCTCAACAGGTGAGCACACTGACCCTTGCCCAGATAGGCTTTTATTGTTTTTCTTAGGTTTTATATCAAAGAAGGATTTATTATCTATTATATAGAATATAGTTGTCTACATTTTAGGTACAATCAAAGAAATGAAAATAACACATGCAGAAGGGAAAGGTGGTGAGTTGATTAGCTCCATCCTCAGGAAAATTTACACAAGCTTTGGGAACTACCTTGAAGACAGGCAATAAACATCTACTGTTTTAGACCAGAGTGAGGGAGTTTTAGCAAGAGCAAGCCATAACAGTCTTCATGCATTTTCTAGGCTTGATTCCCATGGGAAAACCCAGTTTGAGGGTCTGGCTCCTGCACACCACTTCTCTTCTGTAGGTTTTCCATACAGAGCTGAATCACATTTGCCAAACCAAAACAAACCAGTCCCCTATACTGTGGATTCCTCAGATCCCAGGATTTAAACTGGTTGCCAGTCATGGCCTAAATAGCCACACACACTCATGATAACAGCACAGGCCCTCGTGGCTAACCCTCACCATGATGTGTGCCCATACTTAGTCAGTGGTGCCAAACAAGTGCATATCAATGGCCTGGGTACCCACAGCAGCCTGGGCCCCAGAGCTGGTCCCAACTCCTGTCATTGGTCAGCACTGTTACATGTGTTCAAAGTTAGCTCCCACAGTCTGCATCTACATGCCAACAGCCTCCACTGTTGTCATTGACCTTCAATGCTGTGTGCATGTGTATGTGTAGCCTCTGTAGCCACACAAGTTCATGCTTCCAGCTAAGATCGCTGAAGCTGCTGTAGGCCAGGATTCAGCCCTGTGTGAATTCATAGCTAGGCACTGCAGTTGCCACCTGTACACTGTAACCCCAACTCCTGCCATGAGTACCCACTGGCTCATTCACATTTGCAGATAACCTCTGCAGCCATGTGAGTGCACACTGACAGCCAGGGCACTGTAGCTACTCATTAGCTATTTCCTCACCCTTGTCACAGGATTGCACTGCAACACATACTTGCAGCTATTCCCTGCAGCCACACACCTATATCATTGGCTCTGACTCTGATCATAGTCCCAACTGACATACTGTGTCCAGGAGTAGTTCCTGAAAATGCATATGTGCACACCAACAGCCCATGCCCTTTTAACTTCTCAAGTACTCAATTCTTCTCTGACTTATCACCAGACCCCACTGCTGTGTGTATGCCTAAATTAGTCCTGATAGCCAAGCAAGTGAACGCTAACAGTCCAGTTTCACACAGCTATGCATGAGTCCATAGTTGGCCCAAGGCTCTGCCACTAGTCTAGGCTCTCACCACTGTATATGTGCCTGCAGCCAACTATGCCACAACACAGGCACATGCAGACAGCCCCTGCATGTGAGCCCCTGCATGTACACCACAGCTCCAGAAACTCTGGTTCCATGTTGCTGGACCTGGAGGTACAGATGAAAACCCCAACAGCTGCAAATGAAACCTTACATCTCTTGCCACCAAAGATAATGCACTGTCAATGCCATGAATCTCAGCTGCTATGAAACACCTAGTCCCAATAGACTAGGAGCCTCCACACACCCATATACTTGTTGCCCAGCACAAATATATCCAGGGTCACAACACATGCTAACATCACCCCACTGCAGTCAAAATTTTTCCTTATCAAATAAAGTTCATAAAATATGGAAAAAGTAACTTTAAATGTGTCTTTAAATGTATTGACACCTACACAGGGCAGCAGGAATCCAAAAGAACAAGGGAAAAATAATACCACTAAAGGAATACAATAAAACTCCAATAACTGACCCTAAGAAATAGAGATACACAAATTACCTAACAATGAATTTAAAATATTTATTTTAAAGAAACTCAGAGAGCTAAAAAAAAAACCCAGAATTAACAATTTAACAAAATCAGGAAAACAATACAAGAACAAAAGTGAGAAATTCAACAAGTAGAAAATAAATGAAAAAAAAAAAGAACCAAACAGAAATGTTAGAACTGAAATACACAATGAGTGTATTTTAAAAATTCAGTAAAGAACTTCAACCACAGACTTGTCTAAGCAGGAGAAAGCATCAGTGAACTCCTGACAAGTCATTTGAAATTATGCACTTAAAAGAGAAAAAAAGAATTGAAAGGAATGAGAGAGCATACAGGATTCATGGGACACTATAAGAAAATTATGTATATTATATATTGTACAAATATATTATGTATAATATATATTATACACACACACACATATATATATATGATTACAGATAGGTAGACAGAAAGAGAAAGAAAGCTATCTCTGTTAATGGATAGAGAGATAATCTCTCTATCTCTCTATTTCTCTACCTATGTATAATGTATGTAATGAACCCTAGAAGTAGAGAGAGGAAAAGGCAGAAAGCTTATTTACTGAAATAATGGCTGAACATTTCTCAAACCTTGGGAAAGATGTGGATAGTTGGATACATGAAGCACAAAAGCCTTCAATCAGGTTTAATGCAAAGACTACACAAATACACATTATAATAAAGCTATTTAAAAACAAAAACAAAGAGAGAATCTTGAAAACAACAAGAGAAAACCTCATCACATACAAGAAAACCCTCATGAGGCCATAAGTGAATTTCCAAGCAGAAACCTTTCAGGCTGGGAGAAAGTGGGATGATATGCTCAAAATGCTTAAGAAAAATAAACTGCCAACCAAAGGTTTTTACCTGGCACAGCTATCTTTCAGAATTAAAGGAGAGATAAATATATCCCCAGAAAAACAAAAGCTAAAAAAGTTCATTTCTAAGGGAACCAGTTTACAAGAAATGCTAAAGGAATCCAAGCTTAAAAGAATGATGCTAACTACTAACAAGAGCTCAGATGAAAGTATAAAAATCAATGGTAAGTGTAAATATATATTCAATTCAGAATACTTTAATATTGTGATGATGGTATATAAATTATTTAAAAATCTAGAATAAAGTATAAAGATTAGCATAAAAGTTAAAAGACAAAAGGTTAAAAATAACCATAACAATATAATTTTGTTAATGGATACAAAATAAAATATGTACATTGTGAAATCAAACACATGAAATATATGTTGAGATAAAACTCTTCAATTTTGTAGGTAAAAAAATTAATTTGTTAGCTTAAAACTGTTATAAATATAAGATTTTTAACTTAATTATTTTAATTAATTATTTTAATGTATTGTTGTTCAATTATAGTTGCCTGCATTTACCCCCCACCATTCCCTCTCCACCCCAGCCATCCCCACCTCCCTCCCTTACTTCCACCCCCACCTTGGTTTTGTCCATGTGTCCTTTATAGTTGTTCTTGAAAACCCTTCCCCCTCGTTCTCCCTATTATCCCCTCCCACCTTCCCTCTGGTTACTAAATATAAGATGTTTTATATAAGTTTTATAGAAACATCAAAGCAAAAACCTATACAACAAGATACACAAAAAGATAATGAGAAATGGCAGAAGCACACTGCTGTAGAAAATCATGAATTTACAAAGGAAGACAAATTTATCAAGAGAAGAAGAAAGGAACAAAGAAAATACAGGATACTCAGAAAACAATAACCAAAATGGCAACAATAAGTATGTATCTATAAAAAATTACTCTAAATATAAATGGACTAAATTCTCCAAAGACATGCAGTGACTGAATGTTAAAAAAACGAAAAGGACCCACTATTAGCTGCTTAAAAGATGTTCACTTCAGCTTTAGAACACACATAGAATGAAAGTAAAAGGGTGGAAAAAAGATATTTCATGCAAATGGAAATGAAAACAAAGCAAAGGTAACTATACTTATATTAGACATATTAAACTTTAAGTCAAAATCTTTAATAAGAGATAAAGAATGATATATAATTATAAAGGGATCAATTCATCAGTAGGAAATAACAATAGTAAATATATATGCATCCAAAATTGGAATGCCAAAAAAATATGAAGCTAATATTGATAGATCTAAAGAAACAGCAACACAAAAAGTAGAAGAATTCAATATACCACTGTCAACAATAAATTGATCAGAGAGAAAAAAAATGTAAGAAAACATTAAACCTAAAATTAAATTTAGACCAAATAGACTTAATATATATACAGAATATTTCATCCTACAGCAGCTGAATACATATTTTCTAAAGTATACACAAAACACACTCCAGAATAGATTATATGTTAGGCCACAAAGCAAACTTAGACAATGTTTAAAATTAAAATTATATCAATTTTGTCTTCCAACAAGAATGGTACAGAACTAGAAATCAATAATAGGAGGAAACATAAAATCATTCACAAATATTTGAAGACTGGAAAACATAGTACAGAACAACCAATGGGTAAAAAAATCAAAAGAAAAATCAAAAATATCTTCAAACCAATGAAAATGGTAAAATGGTATACCAAAACTTAAGGGATGAAGCAAAATATGTCAAAAGGAAGACTTTTTATCAATAAATATTTACATTAATAAAGAAACTAATTTCACACCTCAAGGACTAGAAAAATAATAGTAAACAGCTCAAAGTTAGTAACATAAAGAAAATAACAAAATTTAGAGAAAGAATAGAGACTAAAAAAGACAATAGAAAAAAATCAATGAAACTAGGAGTTGTTTTTAAGATAAATAAAATTTACAAACTTTAGCTAACAAGAAAAAACTAAAATAAATAAAAGTATAACTGTAAGAGGAGATATTATAACTGATATCACAGAAATGCAAAGTACCATAAGAGACTACTACAAAAATATCCAAAAAAATCCAATAACCAATAAGAAATGGATAAATTTGTATGAACATACAGGCTACTAAAACTGAATCATGAAGTAATAAAAACTTTGAACAGACCAATAAAGAATAATGAGAGTAAATCAATAATCAAAAACCTTCCAACCAAGAAAAGTACAGTACCAGGTGGTTTCCCTAGTGTGTTCAACAAAACATTAAACTAAGAATTAACACCAATCTTTTCAAACTGTTCCAAATAAATAAAAAAGAAAAGAAGACTAATTTTAGGAATTCAAGATAACCCTGATATGAAAGCTAGAAACAGATACTACAAGATAAGAAATCTACTGGCCCATTATCCCTAATGAACAATAAAGGGATAATCCTCAACAACATATTACTATCAAACTAAATTTAAGAGTATATTAAAAGATTATAGCCCTGGCTGGCGTAGCTTAGTGGATTGAGCGCGGGCTGCATACCAAAGCATCACAGGTTCGATTCCCAGTCAGGGCACATGCCTGGGTTGCGGGCCAGGTCCCCAGGGCGGACCACATGTGAGGCAACACACATTGATGTTTCTCTCTCTCTCCTTCCCCCTCCCTTCCCCTCTCCAAAAATAAATAAATTAATTAATTTAAAAAAAAGCCCCACGATATATTGTTAAAAAAAAAAAGATTATAACCATGATTAAGTGGAATTTATTTTAGAGATGTAAGAATGGTTCAACTTTCAAAAATCAATGATATAATGCAACATATTAACAAAATGAAGAATAAAACTAATATCATTTTAGTAGATACACAGAAAACATTTGATAAAACTCAACATCTTTTTGTGACAAGATCTCTGAACAAATTAGGTATAGTAGAAATATATTTCATCATAATTAAAGTCATATATGGCAAGCCCTCAGCTGACATCATATTCAATAGTGAAGAGGTCAAAGTGTTTCCTCTAAGATCAGGAATAAGACAAGTGTGCCCACATTTGCAGCTTTTTTTAAAAAGATTTTTCTTTATTTATTTTTAGACAGAGGGGAATGGGGAGAGAGAGGGAGAGAAACATCAATGCGTGGTTGCCTCTCTCATGCCCCCTACTGGGCACCTGGCCTGCAACCCAGGCATGTGCCCTGACTGGGAATCGAACCAGCAACACTTTGCTTTGAAGGCCGGTGCTCAATCCACTGAGCCATACCAGCCAGGACCACATTTTCCACTTTTATTCAACATAGAACTAAAAATCATGGCTAGAGAAATTAGGCAAGAAAAAGAAATAAAAGTCAGAAAAGCATAAAGGAAAGGCAAAATTGTCAGTTTTAGATCACATGATTTTATAAACAGAAAACACTAAAGACTCTACCAAAAAACTGCTAGAATTAATAAATGAATTCAGTAATGTTACAATATATAAAAACCACATTCAAAATCAGGTATGTTCTCATACACTAAAAATGAACTATCGAAAATGATAAGAAAGCAACTCAATGGACAATAGTAACTGTAAGATTAATGAAATGAGGAGACAGTAGTTTCATTGACAATAATAACTGAAAGATTAATAAACAGAAATTAATGTAACCATAGAGGTAAAAGGTCTACACACTGAAATAAAATAAAATATCAATGATAGAAATTGAATAACCACAAATAAATAGAAAGATATCTCATGGTCATGGATTAGAAAAAATATTGTTCAAATGTTCAAATCACTAATAATCAGGGAAATGCAAATCAAAATCACAAAGAGATATCACCTCACACCCTTTATAATGTCTATCATTAAAAAGAGAAAAGATACCAGGTATTGCTTAGGATGTACAGAAAAAAAATTCATGTGCACTCTTTAGGGGAATGTAAATTGGTACAGCCACTATGGAAAGCAGCAAAAGTTTTCTCAAGAAAGTTAAAAATTGGACTACCATATGATTCAACAATTTCATTTCTGGGTATGTGTCCAAGAGAAATGAAATGACAGTCTTGGAGAAATATCTATACTCCTATATTAACTGCAGCATTATTCACAGATTAAAAATAGAAGTAAATCTTGCCATTTGCAATAATATAAATGAACCTGGAGGACATTATGGTAAGTGACATACACCAGACACAGAAAGAAAAATATTGCATAATCTCATTTATATGTGCAAATAAAATTAAATAATTAATAATAAACAAATGAACTAATAGTAATAAACAGTAAAAAGAGTAGAATTATGGTTGCCAAAGACTGGGAGTAGTGGGAAAAGACAAGATATTAATCAAAAGATACAAAATTTTAGTTATAAATAACTAAGATTTGAAGACCTAATTTACAGCATGTTACTATGGTTAATAATAATGTTCACCTGGAAGTGCTAATAGAGCATATCTCAAGTATTTATACTACAAAATATAAGGTAACTATGGTAACTAATGAACTATTATGTAGACTAATTTTGGTAATATTTCACATTGTATACATGTATCAAAACATCACATTGTATACCTTAAATTTATATAATTTTTATTTGTAAACAATAAATTAATTAGCAAAAGAGTGAAAAAGAAATGCTTTCATTTTTTTCTTTTTTAAATAATGTTTATTGATTATGCTATTATAGTTGTCCCATTTTTCTTTTTTATTCCCCCCTGCCCTGCACAGCCTCTCCCACCCACATTCCTCCCCACTTTAGTTCATGTCCATGGGTCACACATATAAATTCTTGGGTTTCTACATTTCCTATACTATTCTTAACCTCCCAGTGTCTATTTTCTACCTACCATTTATGCTACTTATTCCCTATACATTTTCCCCCTTTCTCCCCTTCCCCTCCCCTGCTGATAACCCTCCATATGATCTCCATTTCTGTGATTCTGTTCCTCTTTTAATTGTTTGTTTAGTTTTTGTTTTTATTTATTCCAGGCTTGGTTTTTGATAGTTGTGAGTTTGTTGTCACTTTACTGTTCATAATTTTTGATCCTCTTGTTTTCCTTACATAAGTCACTTCAACATTTCATATAATAAGGGCTTGGTGATGATAAACTCTTTTAACTTGACCTTATCTGGGAAACACTTGATCTACCCTTCCATTCTAATTGATAGCTTTGTTGGATAGAGTAATCTTGGATTTAGGTCCTTGCCTTTCATGACTTGGAATACTCCGTCCCAGCCCCTTCCTGCCTGAAAGTTTTATTTTGAGAAATCAGCTGATAGTCTTATGGGAACTCCTTTGTAGGTAACTGTCTCCTTTTCTCTTGCTGCTTTTAAGATTCTCTCCTTACCTTTAACCTGGGTTAATGTAATTGTGATGTGCCTTGGTGTGCTTCCTTGGGTTCAACTTCTTTGGGACTCTCTGAGCTTCCTGGACTTCCTGGAAGTCTATTTCCTTCACCAGATTGGGGAAGTTCTCCTTCATTATTTGTTCAAATATGTTTTCCATTTCTTGCTCTTCCTTTTCTTCTTCTGGCACCCCTATGATTTGGATGTTGGAACACTTAAGGTTATCCTGGAGGTTCCTAAGTCTCTGCTAATTTTTTTTGAACTCTCATTTCTTCATTATGTTCTGGTTGAATCTTTATTTCTTCTTTCTGGTCCAACCCATTTATTTGAGTCCTGGTTTCCTTCCCTTCACTTTGGTTCCTCATATATTTTCCTTTATTTCACTTTTCATAGCCTTCACTTTTCCCTCTATTTTTTGACCATACTCAACCATTTCCATGAGCATCCTGATTAACAGTGTTTTGAACTCTGCATCTGATAGACTAGCAATCTGTTCATTATTTAGTTGCATTTTTTCTCAAGCTTTGATCTGTTCTTTCATTTGGGCTTTTTTTTTTTTTTTTTTTTTTTGCTTCAGAATGCCTGTTACCTTGTAAGAGACAGAGCCTTAGGTATTCACCAGGGCAGGGCACCCACATTGCTGGTTGTCTGTGGGGGAGGGTTCTGAAAGGGAACAATTTCACTTGTTCAGCTCCCTGCTGGCTTTCAATCACTTCTGCCATTAACCCCAAGGCCTTTCTGGTACCGATTCCAGGGTGAATGGTTTTGTGTACATTCTATGACCTGTTGGTCTCTCCAACAAACTCTCCTGTGAGGCTGGAAGTTTCTCCTACATGATCAACCCCCATAGGTTTTGTTCAGTCAGAGGTTTTTGAGTTTTATTTCCCCACACTGGAACCCTGGGTTGAGTGGTATGTCTCACTCCCTAGTTGTTTCTCCTTGTTTATCTGCACTCAAGTGTGGGACCACCTGCTCTGCCAGCTGCTACTTCACCCACCTTGGTACTCCAGCTGCAGCCTTGCTGCGAGTTCTCTCGGCCTGGCTGCCAGTCTCCACCCATCCTACCAGTCTGGATGAATGGTTCTTCTTTAACTCCTTGGTTGTCAGACCTCTATACAGTTCGATTTTCTGGAAGTTCTGGTTGTTTTTGTTTTTAAATTTGTTCTTGTCCTTCTTTTGGTTGTGCAAGGAGGCACCATTTTCTACCTATGCCTCCATCTTGGCCAGATGAAATAAAGACATTCTCAAGCAAATACATTGTGAAGGTATTTGTTGAAGTAGACCTTCCTTGCAAGACATGTTATAAGAGGTTCTTTAAAGACAAGGAAAATAATATAGTTAAGATATTCAGACCTACATAAAGGGAGAGTTTTTAATAAATAAATGAAGGTAAAATATTATGCTTTATATTTCATATTGTTAATTGATTTAACAGACAATATTTGTTCAAAAAACTGTCAACAATATATTAAATTATATAAGTTTATGCATATATGGTTATATAAAATGAAATTAATGACAGTAATGATATAAGAGACATGAAGGGAAATTTAAATTACTATGTTTTTATAAGGTACTCACATTACCCATTAAGTGGTATATTGTTATTTAAAAAATGGAGTTGTATTCACTGTAAAAATATATTGCTAATTCTAAGGAAACCACTTGAAAAAAAGGAGAGAATATGGTCTTAGATAAAATGCTTACTGAAAATCACAAAGTAAAGAACAAAGTGAAGGCAAAAATAAAAACAAAGAACCAGCAAAACAAACAGAAATGAGTAACAGGAACTTCCTGTGCAAGATGGCAGCATAGGTAAACATGGTTCACCTCCTCACACAATCACATCAAAATCAAAAGTAAAATATAAAGCAACCATCATTCAGAACCATCAGAAACTGAGCTGAATGGAAGTCTGATAACTACAGAATCAAAGAAACCACATCCATCCAGACTAGTAGGAGGGGCAGACACATGGAATGGGCTACTCCCATGCCCACATGTAATGGGTAAAAATTCTGGAGTGATATCTCAGAAGTGAGGAGTCTTAGCTCCACACCAGGCCCCCTAGCCCAGGGTTCTAGTGCCAAGAAGATAAGTTTCCATAATATCTGGCTGCAAAAACCATTGGGGATTGCCCTGGATGGTGTAGCTCAGTTGATTGAGCACAGGCTGTGAACTAAAGGGTCACCAGGTCAATTCCTAGTCAGGGCACATGCCTGGGTTGCAGGCCAGGTCCCCAGTAGGTGACATGCAAGAGGCAACCACACATTGATGTTTTTCTCCATCTCTTTCTCCCTCCCTCCCCCTCTTTCTAAAAATAAATAAATAAAATCTTAAAAAAAAAAAACAGTGGACAGTCAGACTCAGTGAGCCCCCATCCTCCATACCTCTTTCTAAGTGGCCCCAGATCTGGCACTAGCACCATCTACCATAGATTCACAGCTTGACTTCACCTAGGAATCTCCAATCCCAGCACAAGTAGCAGCCATCTCAGGTTGCTTTATAGCTTAGGCAGAGTGACCCTGGGCAGAACACAGGTGGGGGCTGACCTTGGGCTGCACCACCTGGGAAACCCCAGAGCCTGTGCACCACATGAACATGAGGATAGTTACAGACCGCATCAGAGCAACACTATACTCCCTCTCCCTAGCTGATTCTCCATGGAGGGTGGGGTTTGATGGTCAGTGGTGACAGCCAGTCCTTGTAGCTGACTGGTCTGGTTCAATACCTCCCAATAATCTGCCAACAGCAATCAAGTCTCAAATACAAGAAGACGGTGTAGTCACCCCACATGAAGGATGCACCTCAAGTGCACACCTTGGGTGATAGGGGAGATTGTACCACTGGACCCTACAGCACACCTACTACCTTAGGCCATTCTACCAAGACAGGGAGTCATAGTTGCTCAACCTAATACATGCAAACAAACAGGGAAGCTGCCAAAATGAGGAGACAAAGAAATATGGACCAAATGAAAGCATTGATCAAAACTGAAGAAAAAGAGCTAAACAAAATGAAATAAGCAATCTATCAGATACAGAGCTCAAAACTCTGTTTATAAGGATGCTCAAGGAACATACTGAGGACCTCAACCACATAAAAAAGATCCATGCAGAAATGAAGGATACACTAATTAAAATAAAGAACAATTTACAAAAAATAACAGTAGAGTGGATGAAGCCAATAATCAATTATTTGGAACATAAGGAAGCAAAAAACAACCAATCAGAACAACAACAAGAAGAAACAACCCAAAAAATTGAGGACAATGTAAGCATCTTCTTGGACTACGTCAAGCACTCCAACTATCACATCATAGGTATACCAAAAGGAGAAGAAAAAGAGAATAAATTGGATCATGTATTTGGAAGAAAATATGAGAAAATTTCTGTAATTTGGTGAAGGAAATAGACATGTAAGTCCAGGAAGCACAGATAGTCCCAAGCAAGATGGATATGAAGAGTCCTACTCCAAGATACATGATAATTAAAATGCCAAAGCTTAAGGATAAAGAAAATATCCCAAAAGCAGCAACAAAAAAGCAGTTAATTACCTATAGAGGAGTTCCCCATAAGACTTTCAGCTGATTTCTCAAAAGAAAGTTTTCAGGCTAGAAAGGATTGGCAAGAAATATTCAAAGTCATGAAAAGCAGGTAACTAAAACCATGATTGCTCTACTCATCAAAGACATCATTTAAACTCAAAGAGAAGATAAAAAACTTCTAAGACAATGAAAAACTCAAGGAGATCATCATCACTAAGGTACTTATTTAAGAAAAAGATCAAAACTATGATCAATAAAATGGCAATTATATATATATATATATATATATATATATATATATATATCAGCAATTGCATTTAAAAGCAAGCTAAGTAAAACAGAGTCAGAATCATGGATACAGAGATCATTTTGATGGCTGCCAGATGGCAGTGTGGTGAAGAGGTGAGAGGATTAAGAAGTACAAATAGGTAGTTAGAGAATAGCCATGGGGATATAAAGTGCAGTATAGAAAATTGAGTGGCCAAAGCATGTATATTGATGAACCATAGATATGAACAATGGTGTGGGAATTGCCTGAGAGAGTGGGGTATCCAGGTGATGGGGGACAAATGAGAAAATATTGGGACAACTGTAGTAGCATAATCAGTAAAATATAATTAAAATAAAAATTTAAATATAATAAAATGACAGATATTAATTCAACTATATCAATAATCAGTTTGAACATCAATGCTATAAACATACCAATTAAAAGGCAAGTAGTGTTCAAGAGATCAAAAGAGATGTGGCCTGTAAGAAACACACTTTAAATATAAAGAATAATATGTATTAGAATTAAATGGGTGAAGAAAATATACCATTCTAAAATTAATCCAAAAAAGCAGTAGTTATATTAATTTTATATTTAGTTGTCTTCAAATCAATAACAATTATCAAAGATAAAGAAAAATATTCTTATTAAGAAGGTCAATTCTCTAAGGAGACATGATAATCCTAAACAGGCATTGGTCTAACAATAGGACATCAAATTTTATGAGGCAAAAAATGATAAAATTACAAGGGTAAATAGATGAATCATAGATGATACCTCCAATATTATGGTTGGAGACTTCAACATCCTTCTACCAGAAATGAACCGATTTAACACAGAAAATCAGTAAAGACAGAGTTGATCTCAAGAACACTATACAATAAACATCTAAAAACTACTTCATCCAAAAGGAGCAAAATAAATATTTTCCTCAGCCTTATATGAAGCATTTACTATGATAGTTAGAACACATTATTGGCAATAAAACACACTTTACATTCAAGTCAAGGAACATGTATAAAGGACCCATGGACAATGACAAGGGGAGGAAGATTGAATGTGGTAGGGTGCAGTGGACAGGGCAGGGGAGAACGATGGAGAAAATGGGGACAATTGTAACTGTACAATAAAAAAATAAAAATAACTAAAAAATAAAAATTAAAATCATACATTGTCTGTTCTCAAACAATAATGGAATTAAATTAGACATCCACAACAGAAAGATAATTGGAAAATCATCAATTATGTGGAGATTAAACAAACAAATTCTAAATAACACATGGGTCAAAGATGAAATCTCAAAAGTAATTTAAAGTATTTTGAACAAAGTAAAAATACAACCTAGTAAAATTTGTGGAGTACAGCAAAAGCAGTGCTTAGTGGGAAATTTATAGCATTGACTGTATATATTAGGAAAAGAAGGGAGTTTTACCCAAGATGGAGGCATACATAGATAAGCTTCACTTCCTTGCACAACAAAAAAGTGGATAACAACCAATTTAAAAATAAAAAAACAGAACTTCTAGAAAATCAAACTGTATGGAAGTCCAACAACCAAAGAGTTAAGGAAGAAATATTCATCCAGACTGGTAGGAGGGACAGAGATAGGAAGCTGGGGAATAGAGGGTGCATGACTAAGTGGTTGGTGGATGAGATATACCACATTTACATGCAGATGAGCTGGGAGGGACAACTGGAGAATGAAACAAACCATGCAACCCAGGGTTCCAGCTCAGGGAAATGAAACCTCAAAACCTCTGGCTGTAAAAATTTGTGCAGGTTGCAGCAGGAGAAACTCTCAGTCTCATAGGAGAGTCCCTTGTAGAGACCCATGGAATTATAGAATGTACACAACCCCACCCACCTGAAATCACACCTGAAAAGGCAAAATATATGTGTGAGAAGTGAGGGATGTGATGAAAAGTGGGGCCAGAGCCTATCAAGCTAGCAAATGGTATTGTTCCCTCTCTGACCCTTCTCCTACATACAGTGCCACAACACAGTGAAGTGGGTTGCCCTGACTTGGTGAATACTTAAGGCTCTGCCCTTTACAACATAACAGGTGTGCCAAGACAAAGAAATATGGCCCAAATGAAAGAACAAATCAGAACTCTAGAAAAAGAACTAAGTGATGAGGAGATACACAAGCTATCAGATGCAGATTTCAAAACAATGGTAATCAGGATGCTCACAGAAATGGTTGCATATAACCACAAAATAAAGGAAGAAATGAAGGTGATACAAAGTGAAATAAAGGAAAATATACAGGGCACCAACAGTGAAGGAAAGAAAACCAGGACTCAAGTCAATGATTTGCAACAAAAGGAAGAAATAAATATCCAACTGCAACAGAATGAAGAAACAAGAATTCAAAAAAAAGGAAAGGCTAAGGAACCTCAGGAACAACTTTAAACATTCCAACATCTAAATCATAGGGGTGCCAGAAGGAGAAGAGGAAGTGCAAGAAATTGAAAATTTACTTATAAAATAATGAAGTAAAACTTCCCCAGTCTGGTGAAAGAAATAGACATGAACATCCAGAAAGCTCAAACAGCCCCAAAGAATTTGGCTCCAAGAAGAAACACACCAAGGCACATCATACTCAAAGTACCCAAGATTTCTTTATCTTTATAAAGAGAGAATCTTAAAAGCAACAAGAGAAAAGAAGAGAGTTACCTACAAATGAGTTCCCATAAGACTCTAAGCTGATTTCTTAAAAGAAACCTTGCAGGCAAGAAGAGGCTGGAAAGAAGTAGCCAAAAATCAGGAAAAGCAAGGACCTACATCCAAGATTACTCTATCCAACAAAGCTATCAATTAGAATGGAAGGGCAGATCAAGTGCTTCCCAGATAAGGTCAAGTTAAAGGAGTTCATCATCACCAAGCCCTTATTATATGAAATGTTGAAGGGACTTATGTAAGAGGAAGAAGAGGATTGAAAACTATGAACAGTAAAATGATGACAAACTCACAACTATCAACAACTGAACCTGAAAAGCAAAAACAAAAGCTAAGTCAACAACTAGAACAGGAACAGAATCATAGATTACATAGATATATTACATAGATATATTCTACAGAAATATAGGTTACATGGAGTGTCATCTTTGGGGAGGGAGGCGGGAGAATGGGGTAAAAAGGTTCAGGGAATAAGAAGCATAATTGGTAGGCACAAAATAGGCAGGGAGATGTTAAGAATAGTATAGGAAATGGAGAAGCCTAAGAACTTATATGTACGACCCATATACATGAACTAAACGGAAGGAAACTGGAAGGTGAGGCATGCAGGGAGAGGGGGATAAAAGGGAGAATAAAATGAGACAACTGTAATAGCATAATCAATAAAATATAATTAGAAAAAGAAAAAAGAAAAGGCCTTGAATCAGTAGTCTAAATTTCAACTTGTGGAAACTAAACAAATAAGAAATTAATCCTGGGTACGACAAAGAAATGTAATAATAAATATTATAGAAGAAATCATGAAAATGAAAATAGGAACTAAAGAAAATCAACAAATCTCAGAAGTGATTCTTTACAAAGCAGAGAGAGGACACATTGTCAATGTTGGAAATTTTTTAAAGAGGTAAATTCTTGTGAACCTTATGGGATAGAAATAAATATTATGAATAACTTTATGACAACAAATTTTAGTACCTACATGAAATGAACAAATTCCCTGAATGACACAATCATTGCCAGAACTCACACAAGGAGAAATAGACGATCTAAATAGACCTAAATCTATTAAATAAGTTGAATCCATAATTAATAACCTTCCAAAAGTTAAAGCTTCAAATGGATGAATTCTACCAAACATTTAAAAAAGAGACCATATCTATTCTGTTCAATGTCTTTAAGAAGGTAGAAGCAGAGGGAATGCTTCCTAACTCATTCTTTGGGGCAGTAATACAAAAAACAAACACGTTACAAAAAAAGGAAAACACATAGCAAAGTCTCTCAGCAAAATAGTTGTAAAATCCTCAATATAGTATTAGCAAATTTAATCCACCAATGTAAAAAATAATTATATATCATAATCAAGTGGGATTTTTCCAAGACATGTAAGGCTGGTTCAACATTTGAAAATAAAGTAATGTAATCCATTACCTTAATAGAATAAATAAGAAAAAATGCATGTCTAAAATAAAAAAAGTTGCTATATTTCAAAGTAAATAAAGTTATTTTTAAACTTACCACATGATTCATGAATTTCACTCTTAGAAATCTATCCAAGAGAAATGAAACTTATTTCCATATAGAGACTTGTGTGTGAATAATGCATAGTAGAATTGTTCATAATAGCCAAAATCCAAACACAACCCAAACACTCAACAACTGGTGAATGAATAAGCAAAATGTGGTATATTTATATAATAGCACATATTATGCTAAATGAAAGAAACCAGACACAAACATTAAAATTGTGTGACACATTTATGAAATTCCCAGAGGAAAAAATAGGAAAGTTTTGAAAATTAAAAGAAATCAGAGCAGTAGCTGTCTGTGGCTGGAGAGTAAGAAGTGATTCTCTGGAGACTGACTGCAAACAGGTAGGAGGAAAATTTAGGAGGAGATGAAAAAGTTCTAAAAGTAGATTATGGTAATGGTTGCACAACTCTATGATAAAAAAAATGAATCGAAAAGAAAAAAGAAAAATCACAAGTTAATATCAACAGCTGCAGAAAATGTGTTTGAATAAAATTCAAAACCCTTTTATGATTTAAATATAAAATCTTAATAAACTACAAATAGAGGGACTTTCTTTAATTTGATAAGGGAATCTACAAAAACCCTACCAGTAACAATATACTCAATGGTGAGAAATTAAAAACTTTTCCACTAAGATCAGCTACAAGGCAACAATGTCCCCTCTCATCACTCCTTTTACACATTGTAGTAGATGTTGTAGCAAATGAAATAAGTCAAGAAGCAAACACATAAAAGTCACAAGTCTGTAATGTAACATTTACCTTTTTTTTCAATGAGGTGAAATAATCTTAAAAATTATAAATGCAGGTAATTATTTCCAGCCAACCTAAAGTCAAAAAACATTCTAAGTGTTAAAAAAAAGAGAAATAAATAAGTCAAGAAAAAAAAATAAAGGCATACACATTTACAAAGAATAAAATTGTCTTTGTTCATAAATGATATGATTGTCTATATAGAAAACTCTTAAAGGATAATTTTTTAAAACCTCCTAAAACTAGTAATTTATTATATAACATTTTTAGGTAGAAGGTTAATATGCAAGCAATCAACAAGTTGAATTTGAAGTTAAAACCACAACACCATTTATATTAGTTTCTTATAATGAAATACTTAAGTGTATATCTAACAAAATATGTATAAAGTACATATGAGAAAAATTCTAAAACATTGTTGAACAAAATCAAAGAAATGCATGCTCATAGATAGAAAGACTCATTATTATCAAGATATCAATTCTTCCCACTTATCTATAAATTAAAACAACCCAATCTAAATCCCAGAAGTTATTTGTGATTATCAACAAAGTGATTCTATCATTTATAGGAAGAAGCAAAAGACCCATAATAGCCAACACAATATTGAAGGAGAAGGATGATATTGAAGGACAAATACTCTCTGATTTCAAAGTTTATCATAAAGTGTTGTATTGACAAAAAATTAGACAAATAGATCAGTGAAACAAAATAGAGAGCATACAAATAGACCCTCATAAACAGAGTCAACTACTCTGACAAAGGAAAAAAGCCAATGCAATGGAAAACAGACAGTCATTCAAGAAATGGTGCTGGAACAACTGGAAGTCCATATGCAAAAATAATAAAAATCTGACTTAGACCTTACATCTTTCCCACAAATTAACTCAAAATGGATCAACAATTTAAATGTAAAATATAAAATTATATGACTCCTAGAAGATAATAGGAGAAAACCTAGATGATCTTGGGAATGGTGATGACATTTTAGTTATAACACCAAAGTCACAGTCAATGAAAAAATAGTTGGTACACTGGATTTCATTAAAATTATAAACTTTGGTTCTGTGAATGACAATATCAGGATAATGAGAAAACAAACTGCAGACTGGAAGAAAATACTTGCTAAAAACATATCTGATTTGTGGATTGTTATCCAAACTATATAAAGAACACTTAAACCTCAACAATAAGAAAACAAACAACCTGCCCTGGCTGGTGTGGCTCAGTGGACTGAGTGCTGGCCTGAAAACCAAAAGGTTGTTGGTTGGATTCCCAGTCAGGGCACATGCCTGGATTTCAGGCCAGATCTCCAGTAGGGGGCATGCAAGAGGCAACCACACATTGATGTTTCTCTCCCTCTCTCCTTCCCTTCCCCTCTATCTAAAATTAATTAATTAATTTTAAAAAATAAAGTAAACAATCTGATTTTAAAATGTACCACTGTGGAAAGCAGTATGGAATTACCTCAAAAAATTAAAAATGGAACTGCCTAATGACCCAGCAATTTCACTTCTGGGAATATATCTGAAGAAACCTAAAACGTTAATTCAGGAGACTATATGCACCACTGTGTTCACTGCGGCACTATTTACAATAGCGAAGATTTGGAAGCAGCCTAAGTGCCCATCAGTAGGTGAGTGGATAAAAAATCTGTGGTACATTTACATTACTCAGCTGTAAAAAAGAAGTAAATCTCACCTTTTGCAACAGTATGGATAGAACTGAAGATTATTATGCTAAGTGAAATAAGCCAGGGAAAAACAAATACCATATGATTTCACTTACAGGTGGAATCTAAGGAACAAGGTAAACTAACAAAAAAGTTGAAACAGACTCATATCGACATAGAAGATACTGACAGCTATCAGATGGAAGAGGGGTGGGGGTCTGGGTGAAAAAGGTGAAAGGATTAAGAAAAACAAGCTTATTGACAGACAACAGTATGGTGATTACCAGACAGGAAGGAGGGTGAAGGTAGATAGAAGAGGGTAAAGAGGGATAAGTGGTGATGGAAGAAGACTTGACTTAGGGTGATGAACACCAATACAATACACAGATAATATGTTATAGAATTGCACACCTGAAGCTTATATAATTTTATTACCCAATGTCACCCCAATAAAAAGAAAATAAATAAATAAATAAATAAAGTGTCAAACTTTTTAAGAATATCTCATCAAAGAAGGTAAACAGATGGTAAGCAATCATAAGAATAGAAGGTCAATATCACATGTGCTCAGTGAAGTACAATTTAAAACAGTAATGAGTGTCCATCAGTAAATGAGTGGATCCAAAGCCGTGCTACATTAACACAATGGAATACTATGCAGCAGAAAGAAAGAACTACCTTTTGCAACAGCATGGATGGAACTGGAGAATATTATGCTAAGTGAAATAAGCCAGTTGGAGAAAGACAATTAACCATATGATCTCACCTATAAGAGAAATTTAATGAACAAAATAAACTAACAAATTAAGTTGAGCCACAGACATGAAACCACAGAACAGACTGAAAATGAGCAGAGAGGGAGGGGGAGGGGATAGCAGTGGAAAGAAGGGAAAGGGTCTAGAAAAAGAACATATATGAATAACCTACAGACATGGACAACAGTGTGAGAATTGACAGTGGGAGTGGGAGGTGGAATATGGGATGGGCACAGGAGGGCAAAGGGGGAAAAATTGGGACAACTGTAATATAATAACAATAAAAAAGATTAAAAACAGCAATGAGATACCCTTAAGATAATGATATATCCTCACTAGACTTATTAAAATGCTCAAAATCCAAAACATAAAAACACCAAATATTGATGAGAATGTGGAGTAACAGAAATTCTCATTCATTATTGATGAGAATGCAAGGTGGTGCAGCCACTTTGGAAGATAATTTGGCTTATTTTCACATAACCTAGCAATCATGCTTCTTGATATGTACTCAAAAGAAATGAAAACTTATGTCCACACAAAAACGTGCACATAGACATGTATAGCAGCTTTATTCATATTCACTAAAAACTTGGAAGAAACCAAGATGTACTTTAGAAGGTAAATGTATAAAATGTGGTAAATCCAGACAATGGGATATTGTTTGGTGCTAAAATTAAATAAGTTATCAAGACTTTGCCTTGGCTGATTTAGCTTAGTGGATTGAGCACAGTCTGCAAACCAAAGGGTCACTGGTTTGATTCCCAGTCAGAGCACATGCCTGGGTTGCAGGCCAGGTTCCCATTGGGGGCCACAGACAACCACACACTGATGTTTTTTTCCCTTTCTTTTTCCCTCTCCCATCTCTAAAAATAAATAAAAGCTTAAAAAAAATAAAATATTTTTAAAAAGACATGGAGTAATCTCAAATGTATATTACTAAGTTGAAGAAGCCAATCTGAAAAATTATACTGTATCATTTTAATTGTAGTCCATCTGAAAAATATGAACATATAGAGACAGTAAAAAGATAAGTGGTTGAGGTAAGAAGGGAGGTATGGCTAGGTGGAGCACAGAGAACTTTTAGAGCAGTGAAAATACACTGTTTGATACCATAATGATGGATGCATGGCATTATATATTTATTCAACCCCATAGAATGTACAATAATATGAGTTAGCCATAATGCAAACTATGGTTTTAGGTGATTATAAGGTGTCAATATAGGTTCATCGGTTTTAACAAATATATCATTCTGGTTGGGGGTATTGTTAATGGTGAAGGTATGCATGTGCCAGGGCAAGTGGTATATGAGAATTCTGTACCTTCCTTTGAATTTTGTTATAAACCTCAAACCATTCTTAAAAGTCTTTAAAACCTATAAACATAATACATATAATAGCTATTTTAAGCTATTCATCTTCTAATTCCATCACTTCTATCATTTATGGGTCCATTTCTAATAACTGAATGTTACCTAGTTGTATTGCAATTTCCTGCATCTTTATATGTCTAATTTTAAATAGGTGTTAGATATTATATTATTATATGACTTTAAAGAGTGCTGAAGTTTGTTTAGCCAAGGATTTAAGTTAATTTGGACTAGGTTGATTCATTTGAGATCAGTTTTAACCTTTGTTAAGGTCAATCTAGCGTAGCAGCCTTTACTCTAGTACTATTTTAGCCATACTACTTAGTCATACTACAAAGTAAGTGACATTTTGCATTTCTATTGATTATTCAGTGCCTTTAGTGTGGTTTATCTTGTCTAGCCGGACAGAATTCAAACATCTCCCAATCTCATGTGAACTCTGGTAATGATTTACTTTGAAATTCCTCAGAAGCTGTTCTTTTCCATCCTCATGGAATTTTTACCTATGCATGTACAGATTAGGACCCAGCTAGATATTAAAGAACGCCTATGAAAATTTTTGAAGTTTTTTCCGAGTCTATCTCTCCTGTTTGGTACTCTGACCCCACAATGCCATTCCACCTAAGCTTCCCTGGACTTTGTTCTTTATCCATTCAACTCAACAAGATTCTTCTGCTCTGCATATCTTTGTTCTCTGTCCACTTGATTCAACAAAACTCTTCACCTCCCGGTTGATGGTCCCTAACAATACCATCATTTTAAATCTGGGCATTCTTAGGGATTATCCCTTTGGTTTTTCATTTCTCTTGGGTTACAGCCATATACCACTTGATGGTTTTCTGGTTTGTTTTTTTTTTTTAATGACTGGCAAGTAAATCTGATCCTGATTACTATTTCATGACCCAAAGCAAAAAAAATATACTGAGGATATCTGGAATTAATTAATGCACAAATTAATTATGATTTTATGGTCAGTATTTTAAGTGTTCATGAGATACCCACTTGAAAATAATCAACAGGAAATTAAATATTTGACAGTTCATGACAATGACTTAGACATGAAATATATTGGAGACTTATTTTCATGGACCTGAAAATTTATGTCAGAGGAGTAAAAGAAATCAGAATAATTATAGTCAAGTAATGGGTACATTAAATACTTGTAAGTTGTTGAAAATTAATGGGTAGTTAGAATTGAAGAAGTAGTGACTACATTTTATGGATTTTATACATTTTATAAATTTTGCTAGAAGATTATGCATATGATGATGGAGAAATAGCAGTATGGAGAAAAATGACCTCTCTGTTATAAATCATTCAAATTAGTAGTTACTTGTATTTCCCATCTCATATTAGAGAATCTTTATGTATATTCTGGAACTCATTCTCAGTTTTTATGGATGTGTTGTTTAGGAGCTTAACCAAGATGAATGAACTGTGATAAGCTAAAATGCATTTAAACTCACAGAACTCAAGTGATTTAGACATACCAAATACATATATGAAATGCTTTGGGTGGGTAGGTATAATCTATGAATATTAAGATATAAGATGAAAATATAGTAACCAACAACTAAAAATAAATGACCTTTCTTTATCTGTTGATCTTATCTTTTTTATTTTTATTTTTTAAGGATTTTATTTATTCATTTTTAGACAGATGAGAAGAGAGGGGAAAAGAGCAGGAGAAAAACATCAATGTGTGGTTGCCTCTCATGCACCCCTGACTGGAGACCTGGGCTACAACCTAAGCAAGTACCTGACTGGGAATCAAAATGGCAACCCTTTGGTTCACAGACCAGCAGTTGATCCACTGAGCCACACTAGCTAGGGGAATTATTTTTAGCATTAATATAAATACATAACTTATTAGTGTCAGAAGTTTTCTTACAGACTAGATATTATAATTTATTATCAGTACAAAAATCAATAATAGAGTAGATTATATAGCTGAAGAGATCATGTATTAAGTTAGTGGCAGCACCAGAACTAGGAAGGACTCAATTATTCTGACTTCCTGTTCAGCTCTTTTCCATAAGTAGACATGTGCCAACAACTAGCTACCTGTTCACTACATGCTTCTCATTCTTTTTTACACAAAATTCAACCAAATCCCCACCCTTACTTGAAGTTAGGTAGCATCATATGTCCTTATGGCCTGCATATTAAATTCCCCCACAGCAAATGTTATTTTTCTCCTGTGTGCTGGCATCTATGAAATGAACATAAACCTAGAAGCCACATATTGGAATGGTAGAGCTTCTGTTTGTCTTGGCCCTACATAACTATGAGCATCTTTTACTCCCTTATACCACCTCCATTTGAACTCTGTGTAAATGAGAGATACATTTGTATTGTCTTGTCATTGAGATTTAAAGAGTGATCTTTCAAAGCAGCAAGTGCTTCCTTAATTAATAAAGGTCTATAACTTTTCATAAAATAATAATCTGAGACATATTTTAATAGTTAAGAATAGAAACCACAGGGAAATGGGTGTGAAGGATGATATATTCCAAAGTTACTCTCTTCTCCACATTTCCTTTGTGTCTTGTGTGAATCTATCTCAAGAGAGACTGGCTCAGGCAGGGATGGTTTCTTTACACCTGGAGTAGAACTGATAACTTCATTCAATGCACAGAGATGCTGAAACTGAAATAGAGGTAAGCCCAACGCAACACAGGAGAAAGCATAATTTTGTACTTGGGGAAAGATGTTCCAGGAGCAACTGACAAGTGCAAGCAAAAGTGTGAATGGAGGGTAAACTAAACAGGGTTTTGTTTTGTTTTTTTAAAGGAATCAGCTCTTAAATTTTTCTTCCTGAGCCATCTTGGACATGCACACAGGTGGGTTTTCTTTTCTTTGCCCTGATTTAGAGAGAAAACACCCATAACATATTTCTTGATGGTCATTGTCGTAACAGTATCTCTTTCCTTCCAAAAATAACCTCTGAGATCAAGTATTTATCATTTGTTCCTGTAACAAAATTGGCCATCCATTCCCATTAGCAAACCATTCCTGGTCAGTCAACATCACCTGCAGAAACTACTTAAGACAAACTGCAGAACTGGATGGTGTGGACTAGGCCACCACATCAATTTTTCCTTGTATTGCATTTTGCTCACTGAATTTCATTGTCTCTCTGAACATGGCCATCTATCTGTGTTCATTGGTCTGGATTTACACAGGTTATTTGAAAGATAAAGGTCAGATATACACCACATTGCTAGTAGCACATTTATTCAGCACAGTTCCTCCATACCCAACCCCCACCTGCTCACTGACTTTCAGCATCACCACTGTCACCTGGAACCAGAAGGCTGTAAATTCAATGCAGCAGAACGTGAAAAGGGAGCCAAGGATAAAACTACTGATTAGTGACAGATGATGCCAAGTTCAACCTTATTAGCCTTTGAAAAACCAGTCTGTACTTTTAAGACAGTATCTAAACCTCAGTATATACAAAGCACCTAGACAGACCAACTGCTGCTGGTTTTAGTCAGAGGATGACAAAGAGGCAATTAGATATGGCTTGGAAATAAAGATGAAGTCCTTTTTCAAGGGGATTTGCTGCTGACTGAGATTTCAGCCCAAAAATTTTTGAAAAATCTTTCTTCATTCTCTGCCTTGGAGCCTTGCTAATTTTATATTAGTACCCTTCAAATTTTGATTTTTTAAAGATTCATTATATGCATTTATACAATAAGGTATCCTCAAGAAAGAAAATATTATATATAGCTCCCATGCAAAGAAGGGACCAGCCTATTCCCTCCTAGTTTCATCAAACACTACCTTTGATGTTGCCCTTTGGGGCAGGATGTTTAGTGCAAGCCAACAACAGGAAGAACTGGAACACATTCCAGGATGCGGAATTTGTAAGGTGTTGCTGGTATTCTTCTGCATTACTACTGGGTGGCCAGGCTACTTCTTTGGCTACTTTTTCCTTGATTAATATTGTGGGAAATGGCAAGCTGTTCAAGGTGCAAGGGTGAGAATGTTGGGAGGCCCTGAAAACTGACTCAATATTACAAAGTCCTAAAGGCTAGAGTGAACCAAGATGGTTAAAACAAAATGTCAAAAGGCATCTTAATGAAGTAGATCATAAGAATGATTCTTGAGAATACCAGAGCATACTTTGTAGCATGCTTTAGCTGGCAAGCCAATAGGGTATATTAAAATGAGTAGGTGAGGAGATCCTGGAAATGTAATTTTTACATAGAAATCAAAAGTAATTGCATCTAGCACTTGAGACTGTTTTGTCTCTTATACTATATATACTTTTATACTAGTTTGAAAATAGTACTGAGAAAACAAGAAAGTTTTGATAGGTCTGTATATAGGACATTGTGAAGAAAAACTGAAGAAGACAAAAAAAAGCCATCAAGGTAAAATGAATAGAGAGAAAGAACAAACTCAAAGCATAGTGTATATTCAGCCATTAGGAGTAGAGCTCTTAGAGCTAGAAGCTTAAAATTAATAAATTCAAAGGTCAGAAGAAAGCTCTAGTGCCATGTTCAGAGTGTTGAATCAAAGCCTTGCTACTGAAAGCAGGGTCCAGAACCAGTAGCATTGGTATCTCCTGGGAGCTCATTGAATATACAGTCACTTAGGCCCCACTCTGCTTACTGGATCAGACTCCACATAAATGATTGAAAGGTTTGGGAAGCACTGCATTAAAGATCTGCATCCAGATTTCATTCTTTTTATGGCTGAGTAATATTCCATTGTATGTTTGTACTATATCTTCTTTATCTATTCATCTATCACAACACTTAGGTTGCCTCCATATCTTAGCTATTTTATACAACACTGCAATAAATTTATTTTATATATTTTTCAAATGAGTGTTTTGGATTTCTTCAGATAAATACCCAGCAGTAGAGTTTCTGGGTCACATGGTAGTTTTCTTTTTAGTTATATTGTGGAAACTCCATACTATTTTCTACAGTAGGCAAATCAATTTGCATTCCCATCACTGTGCAAGAGAGTTGCCTTTTCTCCACATCCTTGACAACAGGTATTGTTTGTTGATTTATTGATGGTAGCCATTATGACACGTTTGAGAGGTGATATATCTCATTGCAGTTTTAATTTGCATTTCCCCAATTACATGGGTGGACCTAGAGGGTATTATGCTAAGTGAAATAGACCAAGCAAGACAAATACCATATGATTTCCATTTAGTTTCCACCTCTATGTGGAATCTAAAAAACAAATGAAGAAACCAAACAAAAACATGCTCATGGATACAGAGAAGCAATTAACAGTTATCAGATGAGGGTGACTCGGGGTGGGGTGGGTGAGAAAAAATGAAGGGATTAATACAAATTACTGTCATTGTCAGCCTGTTCTGAATTTCAGTGACCAGAGAGGAGAGGGGAGGGAATTTCAGGGGGAAAGGGGAAGGGTTTGCAGGAACAAGTATAAAGGACACATGGACAATAACAAGGGGGGGTGGAAATGGAAGGAGGTGGGGAGGGCTGGGGGGTAGTCTGGGATGGGGGTAAAAGGCAGAAAACTGTACTTGAACAACAATTAAAATAAAAAAATAAATAAACTAAAAAGAATACCAATTACTGGTTATAAAAGTACCCATAAGGATATAAAGTACAGCATAAGGAATATAGTCAATAATATTGTATTAACTATATATGGTGCTAGGTAGGCACTAGACTTATCAGGGTAATCACTTCATAAGATATATAAATGTTAATCAGTATGTTGTACACATGAAATTAGTATAATGTATGTCAACTGTGATTGAAAAATACAAACATTTTAAAATAAGAAAAAATAAATCAAAAATATCTGCATCAGGAAAGTCAAAACACAGTGTGTGTGACTCATAGCAGCCCCTGAGTAAGGGGATTTGGCAACCTCTGCCTCTAGGCTAAAAGCCTAAACTTTCTGTGAAGAAAGTAAGCTGCCTGCCAGGCAGTGTTGGGCCTGCCCAAGAAGCCGGGCAGCTTCCATGATGGACAAGGAGGGAAATCAGGAGATGACAACCTTCTCAGGAAGTAATACATTCAGACCACATGCCTTACTCCCAGAATCCCACTCTGCATGCTTTTGGTCTGCACCCAAAGGTGAATCTGAGTTGTTTGCGTGCCCCAATCCCTGATAAGGAACTATAGATGTCAAACATACCTACCCTACTCCTGAGAAAATCAGGCCAGCCTCCTTCACCAGCTCACCCATGTCTTCATTTACAACTGTAAACAGACAACCAAAAGCACCAAGCATGTAAGTAAAATAAACATCATAAAGAAATTTAATGAAAATATTTAACGGCTAATGTGGCATGGGCTCCAATTCTTGAAAACATGTACTAGCCAGAAACATCCAGAATTACCACATGAGATCCAAGTAGCAAAGTGTCATTTATGAACTTCAAAGAGAACAATTAAAATTAGTGCTTGTCAGCCACTGAGCAGAATTCCCCAAATTGCTGATGAAAATGCAACTCTTGGGGCCTTGCCCCAAAGTTTCTGTTTCAGTAGGTCTAAGGCAGAGCTGGACAACTGCCTTTCTAATGAGGTCCTGGATGGTGTTGATACTGCTAGTCCACGACCATAGTTTGAGATGCACTGGCCAAGATGATCAAGCAGAACAATCAAACTGGGAATAAAAGCAGGAATTATTCAGATAATAAATAATTCCAGATGTGAGAATAAAAAACATGTCCATACATTGCTGAAATTCTCCAGGGAGTTACACACTACCCCAAGTTGAGAACCATTGACTTTATCCAATCACTTGTGAGAATAAAGGGGCCACATCGTTCATTTGGACCAGTGGTTCTCAAACTCTAGCACATATCAGAATCACCTAAAAGGCTTGTTAAAATATGGATTATGAATTCAGCCCCAGAGATTCTAGTTTCCAGGTGATGCTAATATGGTGGGTCTATTCACTATAGTTTGAGAAACACTGGTTTCCAGGACTCACACCAATCCATTTTTACCCTCTGGAACCAGAGACAGGATTTCCCTCCTGAAAATATGTGGATTCAAGGTGGAGGACAATTCTATATATCTGTGTTCTGTTTAAAAATTAACAGTGAGGAGTGAATGCTATTAGGGAAGCAATCAACAACTTCTGCCACTATTCACAGTCATATGGCTGGTCTAGCTAGTGGATCCTGATGGTCAATAGTACACTGAAGTTCAAGAGAAAGATATCAGGGGCCAGAGCAATGATTGTGTGATTGTGTGAGGTAGGACACTCCCAGGAAACCCTACTGCAGAGATCTGTGAGGGTGGAGCTTGGAGATTCAAGTTTAGGGTTAAGACATCTCTTTGCATTTGATCCTGTGCCCCAGTTCTGTACAACTGCATCCTTAAATCTTAAGCTTTTACCACCTTTAACAGCCACAACTAAGACAGAAGTTTGGGACAGAGAGGTCTGTAAGCTTGCCAGGGATTATGATAAATTCTTCATTCCACACAGAAGACATAGGAGAGAGGAGTGTTAAGAATGAGGGATCAGGTTATAGCTGCCTTTTAATACACAGTTAGGCTTACCAATTATAAAATGTTGCCCAATACAAGTTCCAGAACTTTAACAAGATTATGCTTCCTTGTAGAAGACCATTCTGTGTGGCGTGGGCCCAGCTCCCACTGGGATATACACAGGACCCACGCCCACAGATAGGTTCTCCCAGGGGAATCAGGCCTGCAATGTGCCTAGGCTGCTTTGAGTCTTGCTCTTGCTAAAAAACTCCCTCACCCTGAATTGAGGACATTTACTGCAAAGTAACTTCCTAAAATCCATGCTAAACTTTCCAAGGACCAGTATAACTGGTTCAACCACTTTTGCCTTTTCATTTGCAAATATCTTTCTTCTGTGATGTGATTAGCAGCATCCTCTCCTTTGTTTTCTGTAAAAGGTAACCACCTAAAGTGAACCTGTGCACAGTAAATGAGGACCATCATGTAGTGTGCTGAGAGATAGAAATAAAGGCCTGTCATTGTGGAGGTCATGGCTTTTGCTCCACTTGAGAGAAAAGCCATGCCGTCCTTTTTCCTCCACCAGACTCAGTAGTCCATGTGAATGTCTCCTTTCATCCATAATGACACTGTGGGCCGGTGTCTGCATCATTCCTACATATCCTTCTGTGTGTGGAATGGGAGCAGGTGGGTCATAGTGATGGTTAGAAAGGAAGTACACAGAACAGATTTAGCGTAGAGAGGAGAAAAAGAATTCCCTCCCATAGCACCAAGTCTCCTTCCCTGTCACAGAAGGGCTCTGCCTCAGGATCAACTCTCTATAATGTCAACCCACATCTCACTTTCCTTTTTGGCTCACCTTAAGTTCTACCTGTTTTATACCAGTCTCTGACCCAATTCTATTCTTATATTGTCTGATTCTTTTCTAACTCCTTTGTATTTTAACCCTGTGCTATCTTTCACTGTGCCATCTTTTTCAGGTGGGAACATAAAACCACTACTATATGTGAATTTTTCCAGGAGTATAACAGGGATATTTTTCTGTTTGCTTCCTATATGCCGGGCTAGTGCACTATCTTCAAATATCCACATTCTTCCCTACAGTGAAAGAGAAGCATCACATAAAACTAAAAGAAATCAAGGACAAAGTTATGGAGCAACTATGACTTGAATCCTTCATTCCTTCACCTAACTATGTGATCCTGCTTCTGCATTCTAGTTCTTGACTGTGGAGAAGAGGACAGTAATTGTTTTCAGAATCAGATACAATGTATACAAAGTGGGACAAAATAAATGTAACAACTCTTATTGAAAGATCAACATATCAGTACCCCTTTGTTTACAAGTTGGCTCCTCATGACACAGGCCAGTGTACATTTAGCCTCTGATTCTAACTCTCCTTGTAATCTCAGAATCCACCTCATAGTTAATTATTTCCACCATAAATCTGTCTTATCTGTCATGCCTACCTCTGTCTTTTCTTGCTTATTTCTGATGTGGATTCCCTCTTTATTTTTTATCTGGATCCCTATGTGGGCCTTCTGTGATAGCATGCCTCCCAGTCAGATTCCATCACTCCCCATCACTAGAACCATTCCACCCAAATGAATGTCACTTCAGGGCGGGGCTCACAATGAAATCAATCCACATTGCAAATGGGACCTCAAGTCTAAGAAAGCTTCAGTTAATATCATAATAAAACTTTTCTTCCAACTCTTAAAAATTAAAAAAAATTGAAGTATAGGCAGCAAGGTAGAAACATGTGCACTGAGGCAATGTGGCTTGCATTCAGGAAGGTCAGCTTCCTCTCAAACACATACACCCATCTCCCATTACTCTCCTATTATCTACTGAAAACCATTGCTAGAATGCTATTGGAAACAATAGGTAGGCTATATTTTTTGTCCTAATTTTTATCAAGCTTGGGCCTTTGTTGGTAGGTTCTTTATTAGGTCTTACACTGAATGGGGCAGATTACTCCATGGGCTTTCACTGGAAGTGGGAAGTCTATGGCAGAGCTAGAACATGGTGCTGGCTAGAGCCTGTTCCTATTCTACAGCCAGAAATAATGAAAAGTCTATAATATTTCAACCTTTCCAAATCTCTGAGGATTTCAGCTTATCCCAATGATACTTCTTTATCTGAAATATTCAGAACTCTGAGAACCTAGAATTTAGCTCAAACATGAATTTCTGAAGATTCAAAGATGACCCAATGTTTCCATACATTTTGGCTCATAGGAGACTTCAGCAGGCCTTCACTCATACAATCCATTTTCCCTTTCTTACATTCTCTCTTTTTTAAAAGATTGTATTTATTTATTTTTAGACAGAGGGGAAGGGAGGAAGAAGGAGAGGGATAGAAACATCAATGTGTGGTTGCCTCTCACGCACCCTGTACCAGGGAACCTGGCCTGCAGCCCAGGCATGTGTCCTGACTAGGAATCAAACCAGTGACCCTTTGCTTTGCAGTCCGGTGCTCAATCCACTGAGCCACACCAGCCAGGACATTACATTCTCTTCTAATAAAGAGAATCCCTGACATGCCAGTCCATGTCAAGTTGGAAAAAACAAATTAGAGGAGATAGTAACTTTAGAAAGTTGCCCTCTGACAACAGGAAAGTCATCTGCCAGAAAAGTAAGAAGATAGAAAAACAATAAAATTAAGTTATAAGAATGTAAATTTCAGAGTAGTGCCAATGGCTGTATTCAAGAGCTTTACCAGCCTCTCTGCCATTCCCTTCTACCCTCCTTACTGTTGTCTTCGATGATTCCAACTACCTGCTACCAGTTAACTTAAGGGGTCTGAATCTCCCTTCACTCCAGATGATTCTCAGAAATGTTATTAGAAAGAGGAGCATAGCCACATGTACTTTAATGCCTCTGTTGTACAACATTTGCCTTCAGGGCAATGCTTTAAAATGTGCATGGAATTTGTGTAGGGCCACTCTGGGAAGCACCAGGCTTGGGCAGGAGACAGGAGGCAGGAGGAGCAGGACAACATGAGCAGGAGGCTTTATTATGGCTTTCATAGGAAAGTGCATGTGTATGTGTAAGGTGAGATCAGCCCCTGAGCAGGGTTCTATTTGGAGAGTTTGAATAGCTTCAGCAAGCTCTAGGCTATAAGAGTGATCCTTAGCTGCCCCATAGCTGGCTCAGAAGTGACTTAGAAAAGGAGTGTGATGTTCTAGACTGCAGGAGCCTAGCAAAAGAAGGCAGGTTGGTATGAATTGGGATGGGTAGATTGCATATCAAATGCATGCTCACAAGCAAGTACGTTGCTCTGTCTAGGAATTAGACAGCCCTGGGAAAGGCAGTCTCTCTGAGGTCAGTCAGGCCCTAGAATGACAAAGCATCATAAATACAAAAATATATGTAAAAACATGATTAATGCAGACACAATTGTTCTTTCTTAGGATATGAGGCCATTTGCATGCACCTCTGCATGTCTCTCCTGGCCTCATCTCTGGCTACTCTCAGCACATCCCAGGTTCCAGCCTCACAGCTCCTACCCACCTGCTCTCCCCATTCCTGTGGTTTTTCACAGATTGTTCCAGGTGCTGACTATCATTTTTCTCACATTCTTCACCTAGCAGTCTCACCTGGAGTCTTCAGCAAACCTGCTCAGATTCCCTGAGTCCCTTTGGTATACTTACATGTTATTTCCTTCATTTTTCATTCAATTAGTTCTATATCTCAATTGTATGTACCACTCAATAAGTTGTACATCATGTACCTGTTAATATGTCTGCATCTGTCACTAAAGCAGGAGTCCTATAAGTAGACACTGTCATATCTGTCCTTGTCTCCTTATTGACTAACATATAGACTAGACATCAGAGGCACACATTTGATATCAGTTGAATTCATGGCAAATTTGAGCCCTTTCATGTAGAGACAAGCAGCCATATGAACTTAGATCGCTTACAAGGTTTTCATCATTTTAACGTAAAGCTGCTTGGCCTGAAATTAGCAGTTAAACTTGGAGGTAAGTCTTTTGATATAAAATAGAATTTATTAGTAAAGCCAAAAATCATTCTTAATCTCAAAAGTTTGATTGGTTGGATGTTAGAAAGCTAATGTTTTAAAATGAAGGCCTAGTTCCTAACTCCTTTCCTCACATCTCAGAAGCAGAGAGGTTTACTTCAAGGGTTTACTTGAATCTATTTGAACCAACACTGCTTCCTTCAAATTGGTAGGTAAGAGAAGTTTAGCTTTTTGCTGAATGAAAAATTCTGGACTCACTGTTAGAAGGGAGTGTGTTTTTAAATGGTGGCAGGCTGTTCCCATCACCACTGATATCATATAATGTGGAGAATCTGATTTTGCCTTTGAATTATTGAGGGTGAAGTAACCAGCTGTTAGTTTAACCCTCCTTAGCTCCTAGATCTGTTGATGGAGTGTGAGTAACATGTATTGTCAGGAAGGCATTATGCTGTTTCTGTGTTTGCTCAAATGGGCATTCTTTTTTCAGCACAGTTCATATGAGATTGTCCTCAAGGCACTTTACAAGCCCCTCTTCATGTAAGGAACAAATGCTGACCCTGCAGGATCAGAGTGCTCATTTCTGTAAAAATGCTGAGAAACTTTACACCACACACATACGTATATATGCATAAATGCACAGATTATGTGTGTGTTATATAGATATGTATACACATATATGAGAGAAAGAGCTAGATATAGAGAAAAGGGAGGTGTAAGGATATCTCTTTGGGTTCTAAATCTATTCAAAATAATTTAAAATATTTTCAAAAAACCCCTGCTCTTCTATAACCTAAAAAAACTGACTTGAGATGTTTGAAATAGAATGTAAAACATTCAAATAGATGTAGTCTAGAGTTTGTCTTTCTCAATGAGATTTTCATAAATCAAGTGAGCATAAGTATGTGGAAATAACCTTGACTGGGGCGGGGACAGCTTTTCAGCTTGAAGCTCACTCTGGGAATTGTGGCATTTGATCCTTCACCTCCAGCTTCCTCCAACGTCACACTTTTCCCAACTGGTAAGAGTCCTCCTTTTTAGTTTGACACTCTACTAGGTTTTGGTCAAGAGTCAAGAGCCAATGGTAAACTGTTTTATGGTTGCTCTTCCCTAAAGTATTTATAAGCACAAGTGATTTGAGAGAACAAAAGAAGATAATTAAGTGCTGGATTACATTTGATTTATTAAGCATGGGATTATTTCTGACATTTAGAATGTTACTAAGAGTGTCCAGAGCTGGAAAATATGTACTCATTACTTTGTGTAATGTTTATATAAGAGAGGGAGACACAACCTAGGTTAATATGGACAACTGGACTTTCATCTCCAGTTCTGCTCTCCCTGAGGGTTCTGGGCAGCTCTAGCCCCTTCAGCACAAGCTCTTCACAAGAGTCAAGGCCCTCGTTTGCTTTCTCTACACACCATATCAAAACATTTTTACTTTTATTTTCAAGGAATTTCGAAATCAAAGAAAAAATGCAAAAATAAAAACAGTGTGAAGAATTTCCATGTACCACTTACCCAGACTGACATACTATTAACACTTTATTTGCTTTATTATCTCCTTAATCTATCTGATAATCTATCATCTATCTATCATCTACATCATTTATCTATCATCTATCATCTATTTATCTACCTGCTTAACTAATTTGGGGATAAGCTAAATTCAGCAAACTTTTCTTTTTAAATACTTAAGTGTGCATTTACTAATAACAGGAATATGCTTTTATATTACCACACTACAATTACCTCCTTCAGTAAGTTTAACATTGGTAGTATAATTTTATCTAGCCTACTATCCTGATATAATTTCATCAGTTGACTCAGCAATGTCCTTTATAGTGTTCTTCCCCTCTAGCTTAGCATCCAGTAGAGCTGGGTTGTCATACTTTGTCATTTAGTTGTCATACTTCTTTGCCCTCCTCTAATCTAGAACATTTTCATAGGCTATCTTTGACTTTTCTGACATTGTCATTTTGGAATAATGCAATCTCCCTTTTTGGTTAAATACAGTGTTTTTCATTCTGTATTCATCTGATGTTTCTTCCAAATTAGCTTAATGTTATGCATTTTTATAAAATTACACAATTGATGTGTTTCTATCTGGGTATTGTAGTTCGTATGGCCATATACCCTTCACAAATGAAATTAATTTGGGTCACTCAGTGAAGGAGTTTCCCAATCTCTCCACCAGACAATTACTACCTCCCCTTACACTAATAAATAGAATGTAGGGAGACATTTTAAGGCCATGAAAATATCCTTCTCTTCATCAAAATTTTCCTACATGTGGCATCCATTGGTGATTTTTTCCCGATGCAATTATTCCCATCTTATTTCCAAAAAAAATTTTTTTCCAACTCTGGCACTACCTCTACATTCAACAGATGACCTTCAGCATTCGGCTGTAATTCCTCTCTACAATTTATCTATGATCCATATTGACTCATAAATTTCCATTTTAAATGGTTTGCAATTTATTAATTCACTTTGATTCTCAGTGTGTTCTATATTTGACTTGTTCTATATTTGACTTGACATGCTCCCATTATTTTTACCACTCCTTATTTTCTAACATGTTACAAGTTGCCCCCAGGCTCATCTTGTACCCATGTTGCCCAGGGTTGAAATCAGCCATTTCTGTGTTTGGCCTGGTGCATTTTAATGGGAATGGTATTAGAGACCCAGATTGGAGCCTTAGCTGTGTTCATCGCTACTAGGATTGCTTTGTTTTTAGGCTCTTCCAGCAGTTAGAGATAGGAAACATGCTTATTGTTCACATAAATATGAACATACATAGAGATATGCACATAGGCACACATATGCAAGTCAATCCATATATACATATTTTAAAAACCCTGAGTTCACTTCAACATCTTCAATTCTAATTCACCTCCTGGTTCATATTGGTACATTAATTATTTTATAGGGAGAAAGTTGGCTCCCAACAGCATGAACACATTTACTTATTTGCTCAGTTCTAAATAGCTCCAGAATTGTGCCTATAAATAAAAAAAAAAAGACTTCTCAAAACTTCAGAGTGCTGTGATCTATACCCCTCACATGCCAACACACTCACCATCCTACCATGCCCCAAATTAAGGGATAGAATCAAATACTGTGGCCACTAATTACTAAGATTTCTTCTTTTCCTCATTTATTTCTTTACCCTTTCACTATGTTTAGGGTATTATTTAAAAAATGAATTCATTTGCTTCAGTTTTTAGTTTAATCTTCTTCACATTCTTATCGATTTGATTTTTTTTTGAACATGTGAACAATTGAAAGGCTTTAAAAAGTCAAAATATAATGAAACTTATACTAGCAAAGTGTTAGTCTATCCTATATTCTTTCAGCCCAACCTTCTTCCTTCTGTGTTCTTCTTGGTTTAAAAAAAAAACTTTATTTTTTAATTTGTTCTTCCTATGTTTCTTCTCCATAAATCTCTTTATCTAAGTCTTCCTTCATTCTGAGTGGTAAAAATGAAAGAAAAACACCTACCTTCTTCAGACACCTGACACCATTAATCCTCAAAGTACCCCTGGAAGAAAAGTACCATTTCTGCCTGAGATGATGGAATTTTCACCTGGAAAAAGACTGTACGTATTGGAGCAGAAAAGAGAAAATAATTTGGTACATCAACATTTGTGACTTGGAGGTCAGAGGATAGGAATGGATCAGGGTCTTGCATGTTTCTGTGACTAGAATCCTTCCAGACCCAGCCATTCTGAGATTATGGGCATGTCTTAATAAAATAGTTTTACAATGGAGTAAAAAATAGAAGAAGTGGGTCTCTAAAGAGCTATAACTTTGGGAGTCAAGATCTATGGTGGCCACACTGTGGAGAAGAGATGTAAGCTCCAATGGCAACTGCAGACTCTCCAAACCCCATCTGTAGGGGATGGAGATGGCACCAGGCTGCCTGGTTATCAGTGATGACTTAGCAAGGATCTATAGGATGCTGTGAGCAACCAGACCACCTGAGTTAGAGCGTGCACTGTGTGGTCATCACAATAGACAAAAGAACTGTACACATCCTGGTAACCACATTCCTTCCCTTGAAGGTTGATAAGGAAGGAGGAGTGACTTCTGGGACTAAGGAAATTCACCTGGATGCTTTGAAATTATCTGAGCAGGAAGGATTTTAAGGACAGAGAATAGCATTCTCAAAACCAGCTAAGTAGAAAACCCTGAATCATTTGACTACTCCAAAAAATTTTATCACATTTCATACCTCAGTAAGTGAAAGTTTGCCAACTTTATAGATGAGAAAACAGTCTCAGGAATACTGAGCAGCTTGGTGAGCATTGTATACTAAGTAAATGGCAGTACTAGATTTAGAACCTTAAGCCTTCTAAACACAAAGTCCATTCTCTGAAAACAATATAGAGAAAGACAGGGACCTGAGTTTCCAACCTGCATATCCCTAGGCAACTGACATCTTCTCTCCACTGCTCACTTTTCCCACCTGTTCAGTTAGGAGGTGGATAAAGTTATATCTTAAAACTATCTTCCTGTTTCAAAAGGAAATTAACCTCTGTGAATATGTGTTGGGGGAGGTCACTTTCCAATGGCATTGGTCATAAGCAAAATAAATGAATCAATTCAGGGAAGATGTGAGAAAGACATAGGTTGGCTGGGGTGTGGGTATTGAGGTTTTCTGGTCCCTATTGTCATGGTAGATAGAGGCAGAGAGAAGTGGAAATTGCTGACAGAGCACCTAGAGAGTACCCCAGCGGTTCCCAGGCTGAAACATGTATGCCAGGATGGGAACAAGAGATGAGTATTGAAAACCTCTTTGCATCTCTCTCAGTCTAGGAGATATAGATATATAGATAAATATAGTGATGAATGATTATGGATAGATATAGATAGATATGATAAAGATAGATATAGATGATTAGATATATAGATATAGATGATAGATATAGCTATAGATATAGATATAGATAAATTCTTATATCTAAATTATATAGATATAATTTTTTACAGGTACCTTATGAAGTAGAGAGTGATTCCCATGTATGCTACGTATGGGCAGATTGAGCTTCAAAGAAGTGAAGGTCTTGCCCATGGCATGCCACTAATTAAGGAAGGAGGCAGAATTTCATACCCTCTAGCCTGCTGGACTCAAAAGAGCATCCTCCCCTGCTCTGTGCTGCAGCCTCAAGAAAAGAGGGGTAGTGAGAGTCAGCGTTTTGGAAGAAGCCACATGACATGCTGTTCTCTGGACTTTGAGATGTTACTGTGTGAAAGGAGTCCTGGGCTCTCACTTTGAAGTTTGCCTTCCTTTCTTTCCTACTTATTTGGGGAGTAAAATGTGACACTTGGTAATTAATTTTTCAGATCTACAAAGCCAGTGTAGAAAAGTCTGTGCATTAAACAATTCTTATTTCCATAACATCCCAAAGGGCACTGCTTTCTGATGCATCCCTGAAGCAATGATGTATAGCTTTTATTAACCAAAAGCCTTTGCTTTGTGATGAAGTTAGGCATGTGAAACAGAAAAATAATTGGATGTTTATCTTTAGATTTTTTTTATCTGAATCTCCTCAACAGGGTTGTCAGGAATTGTTCCCTAAGACAGGTCTACTCTATGAGCAAAGATAAAATTAAAAAGGATATTTACTACATAATTTCCACCTCATTCCAAGAACACTTGATGTGATTCAACAATAAGTGCAATGGAATTTGAAGCAAATAAATAAGGAGATCAGGGAGAATGGAGACCCAGTACAGTGTAGTAAATTAAGACTAGGATGATGTTAAGTAATGGCTGACAGTGTGCAAGTAAAAAAAGGTTTGGCAATGGTTTAATGGCAAAGGATGAAGGGACAGACATACTGAACAGAGTTAGAATTGGAGAATCCATGAAGCAAGGTAATTTCTGTACAATTTTATTATGTTTGAAGAATAAGTGGTTATAGTTGGCTAAGGGTTTGGTCACAGGATGACGAAGATAGTCCAGAGTGAGGTATGTTCTGAGAGCAGGAGAACAGACATTAGCCAAAGATCAGGATCTCAGGAAAGTGGGCTGTGGGGTCATCCCTTTGATCCTTGACAGAGGTCAAAGCAAGGCATGGAATTGGTGCCTTAGAAATTTCTTATCAAGGCCAGCACCACAAGCAGAAACTGGGACTAAAGAAGTCATGGATCAAGTAGGAGCCTCATTAGGAAGTTTGGGAATTAGGCAAAGAGACCAGAAGGGAGCTAAAGGGCCAGCCACAAAAGGTGGGCCATCTGGTCCCTCCGGCCAAAACAGCTTAGTGAGCAGTGCTGTCTTATGGCCCAAGTCAAAGCCTCACTTGCCATCTCTCAGGTCTGCAGTGACACATGGCTGGCATTGGCACTGCAGGGGCAAGGAGCAGAGCAATCCTGACATTAAAATGAAACCACATGAATGGTTTTGGGTGTATGACAGTGAGTGGGGGCAACATATAGCAGAAAGATACCTAGTATGTGCCTGGAGTTGTACCATATTCTGGGGATAGACAGACAAGACCATGTCTCCGCCTTGTATTAAGAAGGTTAAACTTGTACACAATTAACTGTGTCCTGTTACAGCAGCTGTTTTAGTACTCAGTAGAGAAAACTATTACTTCTGCCATGGAGAGTCAGGGAAACCATCAGAGGAAATGTGAAACTTAGACTGGATCTTGTAAAATAATAAGGAATTTTTCTAAAAACAGAGGAGAAAGTGAGAAAAGACATTTTAAACAGAAGTAACTGTGTGTTCTAGGAATAGATTCCTAAAAGTATAGAAGTCCAATCATTGTGAAGTAGGCTAAAGATCAAAAAAAAAAACAAAACAACAAAAAGTGTCAAGTTGGCATGGATTTTGTAGTGCTTCAGTGGGAGCAGAGTCTTAGATAAGAAAATAACCTGCTGTCTGTGGTTTGCTATTGTCCTTGAAAACTTGGACTAATTAGGTGCTGTCTCTGTAACTAAGCGCTTTGGAAGCGCTGACCCTGAAATAAGATTTGCTACATTCTGCCCTGTGGCTTGCTCTTCGACTATAAAAGTCTAAATAATCCACGGCTCATTGCTCAGAATTTGGGAGTTTTTGTTTGGCCCCTCTGAGCCCGTGAGTAATAAAGTTTGTGCTCCGCCATTCCAACTGCGTGTGAGTGATTTTTCCGCAACATTTTTGTTCCCTGACTGGGAAATGACCTCACACGAGCAGGCAACTTGCCTCCAGTGATGGTAGCCGAGCGGGGGCTCCGGTGGGGAGCCCAGCCCTGAGGGAGGAGCATGTGCCCCGGTGATTTCGGGCTTCCTGGAATGGGGTTCCCGGCGCTGAGCCCCCGGTCGCTCCAGGACTTGGGCCACAGGGGATTGGCGGACCACAAAGCTAGAGGTGCCATCATTGGTAAGTACCCCGGGGACCGGACCTGAAACCAGGGAGAGATTAGCTACCTCTCAAATCTACCAGAGACTCAGGAAACTGAGTCACCAGAGACCCAGGCAACTGGGTCACCAGAGACTCAGGAAACTGGGTCACCAGGCTCCATTCAGGGGAGGAAATGTATAACTTCGGAATGAATGCGTGAGAGTGTTTGTGTGTCTGTGTTTGTGACCCCACGAGTCTGATGGTTTACAGGGTCTGAGTGGGCCTTAGTCTGCGGTTCCTGTGTCAGGTCATACGGCATAACGGCTGGCAGTTAACCCCAAATTCGGCCAGGGCAGCCTTAGCTAAGATTGACTGAAACCTCAAGAGAGGGCAGGCCAGACGGGCGTCTGATTCTTCCCCACCCTTTTTTTGTCCGCACCAAGAGGGAGGAATCATGGGAGGAGGACCCTCAACTGTTTTAGATTGTATGCTCCAGAATTTCAGCCGATTTCGGGCACAGGATCCCTCTTTAGACCCAGGCTGGTTGCAGACTTTTGGTTCGTCGGAATGGCCCACCTTTGGGGTAGGCTGGCCCCCTGAGGGCACCCTGAATTTAAGCATAGTTCGGGCAGTACATCTGAAAGTAGCTGGGAAGCCAGGATACCCTGACCAGTATGCTTACATTGATAGATGGCAGGAGTTAGCACAGAGCATGTCCAACAGTGTGCAGGGACAGCCCCGAAGTGATTTAGTGTAGCCACACCAGGGAGAAATCAGCCGAGCTGCGGGAGGAGGCCACCTGGACAATAATCTACCCATATATCCACCCCTGCATGGTGGACCCCCCTATCGGCTCCTCCCGGACCAGACACTCCACCACTGTTGGTGTCACCTCCCCAAGTTCACAGGCCACAGGAATCCTGACCAGGGAGAACCGCAGCCGGCCTGCCTGAGAGAGGGCAGAAGGGACATTTTAAGGTGGACCAGTTTAAGGTGGACCAGTGTCCTCCTTATTCCAAGGAAAGAGGCCACTGGAAGCGAGAGTGCCCAAACTAAAAGCAAAAGGAAGCTTCTCCACCTCCCCTGGCCCCGGGTATCCTGAGCCTGGCAGGACTGAAAACAAAATAAGCCAGACTGAGCTCAATAAAACTTGGCCCCCACAAGCCTATGGTCTGAGCCAAAGTAGGGGGCCAGTCACTGGACTTTATAGTAAACACTGGGGCCAAACACTCTGTGGTCACAGCACCTGTAGCCCCACCGTCAGGCTGAGAGGGGATGCGGGCCTTACTCCAGCTCCTGGCCACCAAAGGATACCGGGTGTCCAGAAGGAAAAAAAAGGGGCCCAGATTTGCCAGAAAGAAGTCTGATATCTGGGTTTTCGGATAAGCAAAGGACAGAGAGCCTTAGGAGAGGAGGACTGTAATCAGTCAACAGCCTAGCCCCGCCAGCAGAAGGCAAAGCCCCCAGAGGTCCATCGCAGGTCCCCTAATCAGCTCCCCTTTAAGTAACCAGGACTACCAACCAGCTGAGGAGCAATGGGCCAAACAGGCTAAGGTGACCAGGACCTCAGAAGGCCTGTGGAGGCTCCCGGACTAGCAGATTTATGTGCCCCAGAGCCAAGCAGAACAGGTGGTCCAAAACTGTCATGCCCTGACCCATCTGGGAAAAACGGTGCTAGAAAACTTGCTCCGGAGGTATTTGTATATACCTAACCTTGCTACGCTATGCACTAGTACTGCAAACAGGTGTGTAACATGTTCCAGGAACAATGCATCAGGGAACAACCGAGTTCCACCCGGGATACAACATCAGGGGACCTAGCCCCTAGAAAACCTGCAAATAGACTTCACAGAAGTCAAGCCAAGCTGGGGATACAAATATCTACTTGTTCTAATATGTACTTTTTCCAGCTGGGTCGAAGCTTTCCCCACCAGAACAGAGAAGGCCAGAGAAGTAGCCAAGGTCTTACTCAGAGAAATAATTCCCCGACAT
>CM052541.1:79673286-79721312 GCA_028533065.1 Trachops cirrhosus
AAATTCAAGGTGGATAAAAGACTTAAATATAAACCGTGAAACAATTAAAGTCCTAGAGGAGAACATAGGCAGGAAAATCTCAGATTTTGTATGCAGAAACTTTTTTACTGACACGTCCCCTAGAGCAAGGGACATAAAGGAAAGAATAAACAAATGGGATCTCATCAAAATAAAAAGCTTCTGCATGGCTAAAGAAAACAGTATTAAAATAAAAAGCGAACCAACTGTATGAGAAAATGTATTTGACAATGATACCTCAGACAAGGGTTTAATCTCCAAAATATATAAAGAACTTACATGACTCCACTCTAAGAAGACAAGTAACCCAATTAAAAAATGGGCAAAGGACTTGAATAGACACTTCATCAAGGAGGACATTCAGAGGATCCAGAGACACATGAAAAGATGCTCAGTATCACTAGCTCTCAAAGAGATGCAAATTAAAACCACAATGAGATACCACTTCACACTGGTCAGATTGGTCATCATAAACAAAACAATAAACAACAAGTGCTGGAGATGTTGTGGAGAAAAAGGGACCCTAGCACACTGTTGGTGGGATTGCAGACTTATAAGACCACTATGGAAAACAGTGTGGAAGTTCCTCAGAAAACTAAAAATGGATCTGCCTTTTGACCCAGCAATTCCACTGCTGGGACTATATCCTAAGAACCCTGTAACTCCATTCCAAAACAACTTATGCATCCCAAGTTTCATAGCAGCACAATTTGCAATAGCTAAGTGCTGGAGCAACCTAGGTGCCCATCAGTAAATGAATGGATCAAAAAACTATGGTACATTTATACAATGGAATTCTATGCAGCTGAAAGAAAGAAGGAGCTCCTACCCCTTGCAACAGCATGGATGGAGCTGGAAAGCATTATGCTAAATGAAATAAGCCAGACAGTGAAAGACAAATACCATATGATTTTGCCATTAACAGGACCCTAAACAACAAAACAAAGAAACAAGTAAAATATAACAAAGGACACTGAAATAGAGGACAGGTAGTTAGTGACCAGAGGGGAGATGGGAGGGAATTTCAGGGGAGAATGGAAGGGTTTACAGGAACAAATATGGAGGACACATGGACAAAACTAGGGGGGTTGGAAAGGGGAGGTGGGAGGGGAGGAATGGGTGGGTGGGCTGGAAAGGGAATAAAGGATAGAAACTGTACTGAATGAACTAAAATAAAAAAATTAAAAATTATAAAAAAGAGATCTGTAAATGTATCTTTTCCAAATTTCGAATATAGTCGCCTAATCTGAATGAATAAATTCATGCTTGACTTAAGTATCCCTTATGTCTTTATACTATAATTTCTATTATTTCTAGGCTTAAAAGGTCCTAGGATTCTGTTTTATGCCCCTGTGAATACACCCTTCCTCTCCAACATTCTACTCTCCTCCCTGGAATTATCTCAATTTCCCATCACCATTCATTTTTAGCAGCCTCTTGCAAACAGACGACTCTCTATCTTTCTTCCTCTCTCTGTAGATCAATACTTATTCATTTGTGCTGGGCATTTAAGGAATTTTTCACTCTGGTTCTTTACTTTTAGGAAATTATCTAAAATATTTCTTTGATAATTTTCTTTTTTAAACCAATACTCCTCTTGCAAACTATTACCATCACCAGTATCACCAAAAACCTTATTAAGAAGTAGCCTTCAAATGCGCATATATATATATATATATATATATATATATATATATATATTCCAAAGGAAGTCACAAAGAGTAATCAGTAGGCCACCCTGGAGAAAGGAGCCAAGAAAGAACAAAGGGAGAACTCCTAAGGGCCACCTAGAAAACAGATGAGAATGATTCCTTGATACTAACAAAACAATGCCACGGTCACAGATACCATGTGGGAAGCACCAAGGAAAGGGTGTACATCCGTGGACAGCAGTGGTCTATGAGGGCTCCTGGAGGAGAGAAATTAGCAGAAATAATACCTTAAGGATAAGTATTATTGAAATGGTCATTCATCTCATTTAATAATATTTAATGAGTAGCTGCTATGAGCCAGGTATTTTACTACATCAAAAGCTAATAATAAATAATAATAATATTAATTATAATGGCTTGTCTTGTGTGTTGCATTCTGTAATTCACAGTTACATTGGGAATGATGAGACTGACTATTAGGGAAAGGAAATAAAAGGATAAATGGGGATTGATGAATACCTCTGTGCTCCTTGGACTGGGTTGGCACTTTATGTCTGTGATTTATAGAAACCACTCTCTTAGGTCTGTTGAATTGTCATTCCCAATTTAGATTTGAGAAATATTGAATCAAGAGAGATATTAGGTGACCTGATCAAGTCACAGAGCTTGTGCTATAGAGCAGGAAACTGAAGCAAGATCTGAATTTCTTTAAAACCATACCCCAGGTTGGAAGAATCAGAAGGTACAGTCAGGGTTCAGTTTGAACAGAGCCCTGAGAAAGAAGGAGAGAAAAGTGGGAGTGTAGAGTGGTGGAAAGAGAGAGGGAGAAAGAGAAATAAATCAGGAAGAAGAGGCTAGACTGTTTTCTTACAGAAGTCAAGTGCACTCACCAAAGAACATCTGTCTCCCAGGGATTAGTTAGCACCTGAAGCACTTTTTCCAATCCAAAGATATTCTTTATTGTAATCACCAATTACTCCTGTCATTTTCCTGGGATAGTTGATGAAGGTTGAGATTCCAGCAGGTGAGATGTTTCACTAACACCCTGCAGTTAATGATGGTGATATTCAGAGCAGAACTGGTAACTCACACTTGGAATGGATTCCCACTTATAGGACCAGACTCTCCCAGGACCTGCACAGTTTGATTTTCCTGTGCCCAAGCACTTTAACAAGCTACTGATAGCTAGTAACAACTTGTGGAACACTCTGGTCAGAGAACAGAGCAGTTTATCCCTGAATAATTTAGCAGATTTATTTTATTATTCAGAGATTTGTAAAAGGATGATTCATTTCCCCCCTGCTCTTAAGTGATTCTCTGAACCATCCTGCTCAATTTTGCCACACTGATTCTCATTTCTGCAGAAGTTGGACAGTGTAAAGTTCCATCCAGAGCCCAGATTGGAGAGACAGCAGCCAGAATATGGGGTCTGCAGACAAAGCAGTGCACTTGGATTTCTGCCAAAAATCAGAACATGGTCATTAATAGGAATGCCCCTACGCAGGTCACACAGGCCCCTACACAGGTCACACAGTCCCCTCCTGCTTCCAGCATGCACAACACAGCACCTGTAAGACTTTATTGCACTGATTTGCTTTCATATCAGCCTCCTCCATGCAACTGTGCATCCTTCCATGTCAAAGACTCTGTGTGACTTAATTTCTGGACCAAACCCAAACCCAGGGCCCACCCTGAGTAATAATGACCTGAGCTATTCATTTGCTTTCACAACATCTGTTGTCCACTTTCCTGATAATAGCACTTCAGTGTCCTTTTAAGAAATCAGCCTTTCCCTTTTTCAGCTCCTGTTATGGGTGGGGCTAAACTTTTCCAGAGCAGCAGGTAGGGCACTGGACATGGGAGTGGGCTCTCTAGTCCAGAGGGCTTGGTCCAGCCTGGGCACATTATCCTATTAGTACCAAGGAGAATAAAGTCCAAGGCTTTTCCACAGTCATCAGGACAGAAATTTTCTCTTTCCACAGGGGCTCTTAACTCAGCAGGATGTAAGGCTGAGCTATCTGTTAATATATTTGTCATTGTATACAGAGAATCTAACTAATGAAAAAAAATGAAGGAAAAAAACTTTTGGATCTGTAGAGTGACAGAATCCTAATGACATAGATTGAGCCTCTAGATTCACCCCTTCCTGAAGCCATTACTCTCGACTCTTGGATGCACTAGACTCCCTTCATTTTCAGTATTGACCTATTGTACATTTCTGCAAAACAAACCATCCCAAAACTTAGTGACATTAAAAACTCATCCTGCTTTATTCTCAAAATAATCCACTGAGGTAAGTGCAAAAGGAAATGAGATAAACCAGGACTTCAGTGAGGGCTCTGCAGATTTCACAAACTCCTTGTGTCCTATAAAGGGGTTGAAGAGGCACACCCTGAGAAATATTCTTCTGGATGTTTCAATGTCTTGTTCCTGAATTGGGAAGTACACTGTGGCTCTTAGAGATTCTCGCTTGTTTCCTGTGGATGTGAGGGCCTCTCAGAGTCTGGAAGAAGACAGGAAACAAGCAAATGCTGTTTTAATTAGCACCAATAGAGACTCATATGCCACCAAGTCCTCCCTCCACAGTCCCTATGATAGGAACTCTGACCTCTCTCAGTACCTGCAGCAGGCAGCACTGTGCATCCTTGGCTAGTGCACTAAGCAAGGGCAAACTGCATGGAAGAATAGAAGGAAAAGGAATAGCTGTATGGATGCTATAACGAGCTCACTTCCAGTGTTAATATGCCTTGCATCCATATGCAAGGAGATCTATCCCATAAAAACCTTCTTTCCCTCCTCCAACACACACACACACACACACACACACACACACATACACACATTCTTTAAATCTTTAAACTCTTCCCTCGATTTCCTCTTAGGCAATTAACTTCATGAAAAGTTTCACTCAAAACGTTAGCCTCCCAACCACTACAAACATGTTGGTTATTCTGAAGTTCTCACAAGATTCTCACATCCTATGTAGTGCACCACCAGAGAATTAAGAGAACAAGAATTTCACATTTACCAATAATTTGATGATTACTGTTTTGTCTCTTTAGAGAGAGACAAAACAGTAATCATCAAATTATTGGTTATATTTGTTGCTGAGATATAGATGTTCATAACATTGAAGCAAATGCTTAAAGCCTGGAAATGTGAAGTGACCTCAGAAAATTTAAATGTTATGTTTTATTTTGTGTTTTTAAGCCAACAACTCTTCATTTTCTCTGCAGAATTTATTTTTTATATAATGTCCTTTTTTTCATTTTGTAGGAAATCTAATTCCACTGATCTTGCTTTATTGTTAAAAATAAATGCTTTTCTTTAATGTAACCATCCCCCTTTTGTGCTTTGCTTAGAAAAAAAAGAAGAAAGTTAGTTATAAAGGAAACAATGACTTTGGCTGGCATGAGGTGAGGGTGATTTAAAATGTTTTCATCCAACTGAAAATAAAACTGGTGGCCCTTTATAGCTGAACTTTTAGAAACTACCCTGCACATAATTGGAGTCCATGTGAATATCACATGCAGCAAAATGAGAAACTGTCACTAACTCATCCTTCTTCCATGAAGAAATGTCTGCCTTTCTGCTCTGAGGGCTTGAAGGGGGCCAGATCAGATGAGAGGCAATTTTTCCCCTTTCTCTTATTTGTGTTCCATTTTCTTATGACCCTGTGGAAAGGAAGCCTCAAATAAGAAAAAAAAGTGGGGGCAGTATTGCCCCTGCATTGTCTTTATAGATGTCCATTCATGAGACACCAAAGGATTCCTCCTATATTGATGAGAGTGTTGCCCACAACTGAGCCACATGGTAGGGGCTGGACAAGGGAGAACAAATGGCTCTGTGGTAGCACCTGGGCTGAGGCTTGCTCTGGGCCAGGACAGAGCACGTGGACAGTTCCCTGAGTGAGAGATAAAAATCAAAAATCTACAAGCACCTCATGTTTTGGATGAGGTTATGAGAAGGGTGGTTTGAGAACAAGATTGCCTTGCTTGAAAACAAGATTAATTCTGTTTTGCTTAGGATTGCCTGATAAAACACAGGATGCTTCCCAGGCTGTTGTGGCTCAGTGGATTGAGTGCCTCCTTGAGAACCAAAGGGTCGCCAGTTCAATTCCCAGTCAGGGCACATGCCTGGGTTGCAGGCCAAGTCCCCTGTTGGGGATGCAGTTGGGGGTACGTGAGAGGCAACCACACATTGATGTTTCTCTCCTTCTCTTTCTACCTCCCTTTCTCTAAAAATAAATAAAAATTTAAAAAACACAGTATGCCCAGTTAAATATGAATTTCAGATAAACAATAAATTGCATGGGATATATATATATTTATATATAAAATAAAAATATATAAAATATATATTTTAATATATTAAAATATTATATGTTGTTATAAAAATTATCTGGCAAAATCCAGCAACTCTAATTTTGCCATGTATTTGCTATATGACCTTAACTTTTCCATGCTTTGTTTTTTTATTGGAATAATAATACCCCTCAATAGAAATAATAACAATAGCACTTCTTTATAGGATTGCTATAAAAATGAAATAAGTTACTATTTCTAAAGTACTGGTTGTTGAGCCAACTAGATCCACTAATGGGACTGTCAAAAGTGGTTTATACTAGATGAAAGCAAACCCTATTAACTTTGCTGTTATGAGGGAAAGGCAGAAAATTGATCTAGAAAGGTTCTTGAATCTGTTTGAGGTATTGTCTTTTTAGGGGTGAAAGTGGAAATAGAGCAGAAAGAGCAGAAATATTCTTGGATTAAGATGCTGCATATGTACATCTTAATCCAAGATTAAGAACCAGAACAAGCCAAGGGCTGCCCAAGGGCTGGTTCTTCCCAAGGGCTGCCTGGCACCTCAAGTATGATTGCAGAACTTAAAGTGGTTGAAGCTGTGCGGACTATAACACTCATTATCTCAGCCCTATTATTCCATTGTGCTAGCCACTATGGCACAATTAATATATTACTTTTCCCGCCTAACCTGAGGATGATTTTCTCGAACAAGTATGTGTTCCAGTTCTCTATTATACACTCCAAAACTTGCCAGCTTAAAACAATGGGGTATCATTTTCTCACATGGTTGTGGATTTGTAGGCTCAATGAGGCAGTGCTTACTCACAACGTCTCTGATTGCTGCTGTCAGTTGTTGCTATGCTTTCAAATTAGTAACATGGCTTGGCCCTTTTCCTAGGAGTGGGTAAGGTACAAGGGGATAGTTTCACAAGTCTGTTATAGGTGCAGTGCCATGATGAGGGGCATGTAGGATCATAGCCAAGAATAACCATATGTCAAAAGCCAGAGTGGCAACAGGACAACAATATGATAATGGGCAACCCCATCTTTAGCTTAGGGAACCACAGGCAAGGTGATGTGAAGAACACACTGAGAGATAAGTGAGCATTTGCAGCAGTAGTCCTGAGTGGGGACTCCAGGCAAGGAACATCAGGGCTTTGCTCCTGGTCACCATGGAGCTTGACAGAAGCCAGGCAGGCTTAGCATCTCATCACTGACCAAATAGTCATGCCTGTCTTTGTATTTGTTATTTTGCATTTATCTTTCCAGTGCTTTCTGTTGTGGACTGTGGTTTTTCTTCCTCCTTCCATTTTTTTTTCCTTTGTTAACATCTATCAGTTCCAAGAAGTAGAGAGCATCCTCAGACACATTCTTACTCTGGTGTCCACAGTCCTTTCTACTCACACCCTGGTAACTCCCCACTTTACACTTCTGGTGTGGAATGAGTGAAAAAATTTCCTCAGTAATCAGATGGAACATTGTAGGACCTTGCAATGGCCTCAAAGGTCCTGCATTTAGCAGCTTTCCCTGGGCCTTACTATGTTGGTCCATGGTGGTCCTCTCTCAGGTCTCAACCAACCATTTGGTTTTGCTGAGCTCCACAAGCATTTAATGAGCATCTACCACAATCCTGGCTGAATGTTCACCATGCAATGTATCACCTAATACTTATTGACCACTGACTATATGCTAAGCCTATAAACTGTTTTCTTACATCACATATCTGTGGTAAGTATAATTATTAATCCTGTATCACTGAATCCTGTCTTATAGGAACTCATAAATCAAGAGGAGATTTGTAATCACAATACAGGGTGAATATTTAGTCAAAAAATTGTCTTAGTTCCACTTAATTGGCAGGCACTTTGCTAAGTTCTGAAGTCCAATACTAGAAAAGCTAGGCATGGCCTCCAACTCCATGGCATGCACATTCCCTCAGGAGGTCACCAGACAAGCAGGTGTTTTGTAGCCCCTTCACCATTTGTGAGTGGACATGATAAGTCAGGAATGTCCCGCCTAACCTGAAGATTATTTTCTTGAACAAGTATGTGTTCCAGTTCTCTATTATACACTCCAAAACTTGCCAGCTTAAAACAATGGGGTATCATTTTCTCACATGGTTGTGGATTTGTAGGCTCAATGAGGCAGTGCTTACTCACAATGTCTCTGATTGCTGCTGTCAGTTGTTGCACAGTGCTAGAGATATCTGAGGTCTTGGCATGTTGGATATTGAGATAGCTTCTCACTCATGGGTCTAGCCCCTGGGCTGGTAGAGCAGAACAGCCAGGGCTGGTCATGCATCTGTACCTTTATGTGACTTTTCCTTGTGGTTATTTTGGGCTTTTGTATAGCCAGGTGGGCTCAGGGACTTGAATACCCTTCAGGGGTATTCCCCTGTCCAAACTTTTGGCATCTCTGGGCCACACTGGACAAAGAGTTGTCTTTGGCCACACATTACATGCATTGACATGTAATCACAAAAATATCTCATAATGTTTTAAGTAAAGTTACCACTTTGTGTTGGGCCACATTCATAGTCATCCTGGGCTGCATATGGCCCACAGGTCACAGGTTGGACACCATGCCTTACATGGTGTCTGACTTCCTCCAGAAGTATGCCAAAAGATCATTGAGGAAAACACAGGGTTTCCTTTAGCTTAGCCTCAGAAGCCACCCAAACTCTTTATGCCACATTCTATTAATTATAAATGAATCCCAGTCCAACCCAAATTCAAGGAAAGTAACCTTGCATTCAAAAGCCCTGAATTCAGGGAATCTGGTTTATTGGGGGTCCACAGAAACTAGCTACCACAATAAGGGGTGTAGGCAATAATATAGGTATGTGATAATAAAAAAATTGATGAAGTCCTAAAGTAATTATAGTAAAAGTTGTTATTGACTGAAGATCTACTCATTAGGCAATAGACATTTCATTCATGTTTATATACTAATATATTATATATATATTTTTAAATAATGTATTTCTAATTATAACCATCTTACAAAATGGGCATCACAACTTTTGTTTTAAAAAGTGGGACTCAGATTCAGAGAATGTAAGTAATTGTGCTCATGGAACTATTTCCTTCCATTGAACACATTGGGATTTGGAAAAAGGGTGAAGCTGACTTTTAAGCACATTGCAATGTCACTTCTGTTTAGATAATCACCAAAGATTTCGTAAAAAAAGATGATGCCCTCCCTGTGTCTTAAAAATACATAGGGGCCTCCCAGACAAAAGAAAAGAAATTACAAAAAGGACTGTATACAAAGTATTCCTGGGTTGAAAGCCTGCACTATTCTCAGTATTGTTAAAGCGCAAGATGCAACGGCAAAGCTTAGGCTGCACAAGAAGGCAAGGAAAGGTTATGTATGGCCATGTATACCAAGGCAAGAACTTTATCCTGTAGCAGTGGAGAGTCAGAATAATTTCCACTAGGTAAATAGCATACTCAGTCCTCCTGGCTCTTCTAGAGAGGCATGAGGTTCTAGGTCTCAGAGTAATCCATATCCTTCTCCCAGCAGGCAGGGGTACAGACCTCAGCAACTGGTTGGATAAACTGACTTTCTAGATGACAGAAAACATGCTTAGTCTTAGAACTGAGCCTGCCACATACTGAGCGACCAATGAATGATGGAGGGGTGGGTATAAGGGTGCATGCTTTAAATAAGAAAAATGTGCCATAACTTACAGCTCTTAAGAAGGAAACATGCAGACAAACTTTGGCATTGTCCTTTCCTATGAAACTCACCACAGCAATCAACTGCCTATGCTGAAATGCCATCTGAGCTCACAGCTCACAATTCCATGAATGTCCACCTGACTTGCTACTCGCATGTGGCCCATCTGGCCTGGCTATAGCTGCTGCTCGTGCTTGATGTACTACAGGCTTTTGTCCTTTGCTCTCCTCTCAGGAGATACAGTCCCGGTGGAGAATCAGATTCACTTCCTATTAAGCTACTGCTGTGACCTACTGGTGACTTTTCTCAAGTTGATATCCTTCAGTCCAGGTCATGCTCTTCATCACTACCTGGTGGAAGTCTCAAACTCAACATGCAAATCTGAACTCATTGTCTCTTTCCAATCCCTGCTTTCCACCCCCCACCCAGTGGGTCCTTCATAGCTGAGTTAGTGGTACCACTATGACATAAGTTAGAAACCTGAGAGCTATCCAGGCTCTTTCTTTTTATTCACCATCACCTAAAATAGTCACTAAGTCCTGGCAATCCTGCCTCCTAAGTAGCTCTTACATATGCCTTCTCCTTGCCATGATACCGTCAAGCCCCATGTCAGACTCTTATCATCTTGCAGCTGTCTCTCAACCAATTTCTCTGCCTCCAAGCTGAACTTCTATGGTTTATCTCCAGACTACATCCCAAAACATTTTTCTAAAAGGCAGACTGTACCATATCACTCTGAGATGCAATTGTTTAATATAGTCAAGTAGTTCAAACTGCACAGCACAATTGTGTGATGTTTTTTGCTTCTTACTTGTGTCCCATCACCCACTACCCTACATACACACATATCTGTTTGCTTGGTTCATCTGCAGGTCTTCAGGCACACCCCTACCTCAGCTCCAGTCTGTCTTGCTTTTGAACCTATGTACAGTCTGTTCCTTTATTCTTTCTACTTCGCAAATTCTGGGTGAATGTCTACTTCCAGAGTCCACTTAAGCTGTGGAAATCAGTATTGCCACACTTCCACTGCCCCACTTTATAATATTGCAAAAGCCTCAAATCAACTGAAGGCATCTTCTATTATTCATTTGCAATCCAGAGCCATCCTGAGAAATAAAGAAAAACATATTAAAAAATAATTATTCCCCCCACCTCTTCCTTATTCCTAAAATGTTTTTCTCCATCAAGTAACTGCCCTTATAGAAGGATATATGTAACTTACACATTAACCTTTCCTATTAGCAAGTTTAGTGTAAACAGGGAACAATGACACCAGAAGTGCCCAGAGAAGGGTATAAAAATGCAAGGTTTGGTAATATCACGGATTTCTTTAGGGCTATACCTGGTGCTTTCTCACCTTCTAAATTCCCAATCCCTTAGTCCATAACTGAGCTTGCTTTGAATGTTGGGATGCTATATACTGTAAAATAAAAACTACTAAATTCTGAACAACATTCTGTGCGCAAGATAGAATGTTCTGATCATAGAATGTTCTAATCACTGGAAGTTTGTAAAGAGACCTCTGTTGACTTTTATCAGTGCCCAGGTGACCTCATTCCCTGCTCCTATGTTCAAAGTAATTTCTGTTTCAAATAGTCCATCTCAGGAGAGAGATCCCAGGGAACTAGAATTTGGTAAAAACAGGTTACATTTCTCTGGCACTCCACTAGGCACTATTTTTTGTTCTATTTTATTTTACCTCTCAATTTGTAAGATTTTTTCTGCCATCATTCAAGTGATTCCAAGCCTCAGAGGGTTGCAATGTGCTCAGGATCACATGACTTGTAACTGAGGCCTCCAAATGTCAAAGGCATTCTGTTACACCAGTCACACTTCCCTGTCTTGCTACCCAAATTCGCAGAGTATTCATGTCATCTCTCCATGTCCTTTTTTATATTAACTTTCTCCTAGTTTCAGTCATGATATCTATATTCAATTTCTATTATTCTTAGTCACTGTGAGCAATTTTTAGGAAAACATCTCTTTTGTGCTATGATAAGGTATATGTTACTTGCTTTTTCACCTTTTTTTTTCATTTGACAGTAGATATTTTTCTAAGCCCCATTTTACTGCTGGTGTAAAAAACACCCTATTTATAGAAAATTACTTCTTAGGGTTCTTTTGATGCACCAGAAGCTGCACCTTTCACAATGTACTTTCCATTATATAGTCCTTCAGCCAATGTGAGAGGACAGGATACAAGTAGTAGTTTGAAGTACCAGCTAGAAGCCTTTAATTGATCAACAAAGGAGGGAGTTAAGATGCACTCCTCAAATACAAGACACAGAAAACAAGAGCTATAGTATTTACAAAGAAAAAGGCAAATTGTTCATTCAGAGGCAGCCACTGAGAAGAAAACCTCAGTTTTACAGAAGGATGAGAAGCAGAGATTTATTCTAGAAAAACTTAGGAAAAGGTTCTAGGGACTGAGATAAGTGCCATTTCTAATCTTCCAAATAAGTAAATATATGTATGAATTCATAAAATTGTTTTAATTAGAAAGTGAGTTAGAAATATAAGTAGGTATTTAATTTATCCATTTTATCTACTTTTCTTTTCATATATTTTATATATTCTCTATTTTTTTATGTTTCACTCTCAAAAATTGGAGATGGTTTGTGAGCATACAAACTATAAAATTACAAAATAGATATTAAAAACCACTGAGTATTATTTGTGTCACACATGGTTACATACTACATATTCATTTGAATGAATGGATGAAGATTAGCTAGAACAGATTTGGTGGTATGAATGGAAGAATAATAAAGCACAGGAAAACAGGGCACAGGACACTACACATTGGTATTACTTAGTTACCAATATGGTAGCACTTTTTGGGAAGGTAAATGTGGAAGAAGAAACAAGACCCTGGATTCTGGCCCCAACTCTTCTAGTGACAAATTTGGTGCCTTGAGCATATCCTCTCTGAGTCTCCAATTCTTCACAAGTGCTCCCGAAGCTCCTGGCAGGCAGGAGTTTATCTTCTATTCTCACCACTCTATTAGGGTTGGCCCACATCAGCCTAGGAAACATTTGTGGAATTAGCAGTCTCTACCCATTTTATGAACAAACCTTCTGACTTACCTATTTCCTACATTTAACTATGTCTTTCCCCTAATGATGCTGCACGTGGAGTCTAGGAAGGTCTACACTGCAGGCAGGTGGGGAAATGACCCACACAGCTCTCATAGGGCTTGCCATAAAGACACAATCCCTGATATCAGGTGTGTGCAGTTCTTCTGTGTGAGCTGACATTTCCAAAGGGATGTGGTTAAAGGCACTATGACACAGACTTGGAGTCACAAAGTGCTTTTCCAGGATGCAGTAAAGAAAATACCTGAGAAACACTAACCTTTTATTGTAGTCACTGAGTCACTGATTCCTTTAAGAATATTTTCTGTGTCTACTACCTGAGTCACTTGCTGGAATATGGGCTGAGTAGAATTACAGGGACATCTAATGCTGGCTAATATTAAGTCCATCCTTGTTTTGAGGGGAATGCACCTCATTCAGTGGGATTTCAGCTTACACTGTAGGCAAGAACTAATCCTCATTCTATAGAATACATGAATGTATAGGAAAATCATCTAAATATGACATCTCCCCATATTCTCTGATTGCCAATTCTAGACTCAAACTCAGAGGTAAGTTCTTCTAAGAAAATGTGTGTCACTTATACATACAGACAACTGCTTGATAAGATGCATATCAGAGGGGAAAAACGCATAATAAATGATTAGCAATACTCAAAGCCAGCTGTTTAAGATGAATGCAAAAAAGCTGGGTTTATTTTTCTTTTTTTAAAATATTTGCCAGAAATGCTTAATAGCTTAAAAGGAGAGTAAAAACAAACAAGGTTTTCAATTCGGCTAAGCAAAATATTTTGGATGATAATTTCCCAGATTATACCTGACTCCTTTTCTTCATTTCCCGAGCAAAGAACATGATTTGATAGTAAACCAGCATTCCATTAGGAGCAAGTTGAGATGAGATGCTCCTGGAAGTTGATGTATAGTCAGAATACACACACACACACATACTTTCAAACAGACATACCCTTTCACATACATGCACATACTCTCAATTTCCAATAAAGGAGAATATGGGCATTAAGATATAACACAAGCTTCAGGGAATGTAAAACAAACCCGTTAACTTATAAAATCTTATTAACATTAACATTAAATAATGTTTTATTGTTTACACTATTACAGTTGTCCCATTTATCATCCTTCAACCCCCTCTACCCAGTCTGCCTCCCACTTCCATAGACAATACCCAAACCATTGTCTATGTCCATGGGTCTTTCATGTATGTTCTTTGACTACTGCTTTCACCTTCTTTCAGTCAGTCCTCACCTTCCCTTTCCCTTATTATAGCTATAAGTCTATTCCATGATTCCATGCTTCTGGTTCTATTTTGCTCATAAGTTTATTCTGTTCATTAGATTCCTGTTATAAGTCAGATCATATGACATTTGTTTTTCACTGACTGATTTAATTCATTTAGCATAATTGTCTCCAGTTCCATCCATGTGGCACAAAAGCTAGGAGTTCCTTTTTTCTTTCTGCTGCATAGTGTTCCATTGTGTAAATGTACCACAGTTTTTTTTTTTTTTAATCTACTCATCTATTAATTGGAACTTAGACTGTTTCCAGCACTTGGCTATTGTAAATAATGCTGCTATGAACATTGAAGGGCACAAATTCTTTTGAGTTGGTGTTTCAGAATTCTTAGGGTATAATCCCAGCAGTGGAATTACCCGATCAAAAGGAGTTCCATTTTTAGTTTTTTAGAGGAAATTCCATACTGTTTTCCACAGTAGCTGTACCAGTCTGCATTCCAGCCAACAGTGCACTAAGGCTCCCATTTCTCCACAACCTTACCAGCACTTGTTGTTTGTTGATTTGTTAATGACAGCCATTCTGGCAGGTGTGAGATGATATCCCATTGTGATTTTAATTTGCATCTCTCTGATTGTTAGTGATATTGAGCATCTTTTTATATATATATGGACCATCTGTATGTCCTCCTTGGAACCTATTCAGGTTCTTTACCCATTTTTTAGCTTGATTGCTTGTCTTCCTGGTATTGAGTCATACGAGTTCTTTATACATTTTGGAGATTAAACCCTTGTCTGATGTATCATCAGCAAATATGTTCTCCCACACATCCATTCACTTTTCATTTTGATACTGATTTTTTCAGACATGTAGAAGCTTTTTAATGTGAAGTAGTCCCATTTGTTTATTTTTTCCTTTATATTCCGTGCCCTAAGAGATATATAAGCAAAAACAGTGCTACACAAAGTATCTAAAATGTTATGAACTATATTTTCCACTAGGATTTTTATGGTGTCATGACTTACATAAGTCTTTTATCCAATTTGAGTTTATCATGGTGTATGATGTAAGTTGATGGTCTAGTTTCATTTTTTTGCATGTACCAGTCCAGTTCTTCCAACACCATTTATTCAAAAGACTGTCATTTTTCTTAATTTTATTTTTTTAATTTAACATTTATTGCTGGAATAAACCTAAATGCCCATCAGTAAATGAGTGGATCAAAAAAAAAAAAAAAACTGTGGTAAATTTACAAAAAGGAATACTATGCAGCAGAAAGAAAGAAGGAGCTCTTACCCTTTGTGACAGCAAGGATGGAACTGGAGAGCATTTGGCTAAGTGAAATAATCCAGGCAGTGAAAGACAAATACCATATGATCTCACCTATAAGTGGAACTTAATCAACAAAACAAACAAGCAAGCAAAATATGACCAGAAACATTGAAATAAAAAGCAAACTAACAGTAACCAGAGGGAAGGGGGAGGGGGATAATGGGGGAATGAAGGGGAAGGGTCAAGTCAAGGGACATGTATAAAGGACCCATGGACAAAGCCAAAGGGGAGTAGGATTGGGGATGGGAGGTGGGGGTTGGTGGGGCAGAGGAGAGTGGTGAGGGGAAAATGGAGACATCTGTACTTGAACAATAAAAAATAAAAATAAAAATAAAGTGCACAATTGATAAGTTTTAAATATATAAATAAATAAAGTTTAATCTTTATTACATATTTTTACATTACCATTTAGGCCCCTTATACCCTATTCCACCCGGCAATCACCACACTGTTGTCTATTTCCATGAGTCCTCTTTCCTTTTTGCTTAATTCCTCCACCCACTAACCTCCCCTCCCCCATAGCTGTCATCCTGCTCTCCATCTATGAGCCTGTACTCATTTTCCTTATTAGTTCAGTTTGTTCATTAGATTCCACATATGAGTGAAATCATATGGTATTTTTCTTTCTCTGACTGACTTTTCTCACTTAGCATAATATACTCCGGATTCATGCATATTGCCACAAAAGGAAAAATTTTCTTCTCTTTTAAGGCCAAGTTGTGTTCATTGAGTAAATGTTTCATAGTTATTTTATCCACTCATCTATTGATGGACACTTCAGCTTCACCCATAACTTGGTGATTATAAATAACACTGAAATGAACATAGGGGTTCTTATGTCCTTTCTTTTTTTAAGTATTTTTTGTTGATTATGCTATTACAGTTTCCCAATTTTCCCCCTTTACCCCCCTTCATCCTGCTCTTAACCCTCCAGCATTCCTCACACCTTAATTCATGTTCATGGGTTGTACATACAAGTTCATTGAGGCCTCTGTTTCCTATACCATTTTTATCTCTCCCCATCTATTTTATGCCTACTAATTATGCTTCTTCTTCTCTGTATATTTCCTCTCCATTACACCCTTCCCCCTCCCCACTGAACTCTCTTCCTGTGATGTCCATTTCTCTGACTCTGTTCCTGTTCTAGTTGTTTTCTTGGTTTTTTTTTTTTTTCATTGTTTTTCTTCTCTTTTAGGTTCATTTGTTGATAGCTGTGTTTGTTGGCATTTTATTGTCCATATTTTTTATCTTCTTTTTCTTAGATAAGCCCCTTTAACATTTCATATAATAAGAGCTTAGTGATGATGATCTCCTTTAACTTGACCTTATCTGGGAAGAACTTTATCTGCCCTTCCATTCTAAATGAAAGCTTTGCTGGATAGAGTAATCTTGGATGTAGGTCCTTGCCTTTCATGACTTCGAATACTTCTTTCCAGCCCCTGCTTGCCTGTAAGGTTTCTTTTGAGAAATCAGCTGGTAGCTTTATGGGAACTCCTTTGCAGGTAACTGTCTCCTTTTCTCTTGTTGCTTTTAAGATTCTCTCCTTATCTTTAATCTTGGGTAACTTAATAATGATGTACCTTGGTGTGTTCCTCTTTGGGTCCAACTTCTTTGAGACACTCTAGGCTTCTTGAACTTCCTGAAAGTCTACTTCCTTCACCAAATTGGGGAAGTTCTCCTTCATTATTTATTCAAATAAGTTTTCAATTTCTTGCTCTTGTTCTTCTCCTACTAGCACCCCTATATTTTGGATATTGAAACAGTTCAGGCTGTCCCAGAGGTTTGTAAGCCTCTCTCCACTTTTTTGTATTCTTGTTTCTTTATTCTGCTCTGGTTGGATGTTTATTTTTCCCTTTTGTTCCAAATCATTGCTTTGAATCCTGGTTTCCTTCCTGTAGCTGCTGGTTCTCCCTGAATATTTTGCTTTATTTCATTTTGGGTATCTTTCATTTGTGTTTTCATTTTTTGACCAAGATCAATCAGTTCTGTGAGCATCTTGATTATCAGGGCTTTGAACTCTCCATCAGATAGGTTGGCTATCTCCTCATCATTTAGCTCTCTTTCTGAAGTTTTGCTCTGTTTTTTCATTTGGGCCATATTTCTTTGTCTTCATGCACCTGTTAATGTTATAAGGGGGCAGGGCCTTAAGAATTCACCAGGGCAGGGCAACCCTCTTTGCTGCATTGGGTCAATGTCTCTGAGGAAGGGATCATAGAGGAAACAATGCAGCTTCCTTGCTCGGTGGTAGTACCAGTTTTCAATGAACTCTCGTGTGAGACTGGGAGTTTTTCACATGGTGGCAACTGCCCATAGTCCACAGCCTGAGGTTTTTCTTAGCTGACCTCACACACATGGCCTTGCCTTGGATTCTTACCAGTCTGGTTGTTCTGGTTGATTTTTTTCTTTAATGCCTTGATTGTTGGAGTTCCATGCAGTTTGCTTGCCTGGTGCTTCTGGTTTTTTATTGATTTTAGATTTTGTTGTGTGAGGAAGTGAAGGGTTTCTACCTATGTCTCCACCTTGGCCAGAACTACAGTGCTCATGTTCTTTCAAATTAGTGTTTAGAATTCATTTGGCTATAGTCCCAGAAGTGGGATCACTGGGTCAGAAGACAGATCCATTTTTAATTTTTTGAGGTGCCTCCATACTGCTTTCCACAGTGGCTACACCAGTCTGCATTTTGACTAACAGTGCAAAAGAATTCCCCTTTCAGCACATCCTCACCAGCACTTGTTATTTGTTGATATACTGATGATAGGCAATCTGACAAGTGTGAAATGGTATCTAATTATAGTTTTAGTTTGAATTTCTCTGATGATTACTGACATTGAGAACCTTTTCCCATATCTATAGGCCATCTGTATGTCCTTTTAGAAGTGTCTACCAGGTCCATTGCTCATTTTACAATTTGGTTGTTTGGTTTTTTTGCTGTTGAATTTTGTAAATACTTTGTAAATTTTGGATATTAACCCCTTATCAAATGTATCAGTAAATGTGCTTTCCCATTCTGTCTTTTATTTTGTTGATGACTTCCTTTGCTGTGCAAAAGCTTTTTAGTTTGATGTAGACCCATTTGTTTATTTTTTCTTTTGTTTCCTTTGCCTGGGGAGATATATCTGGTAAAAAATTGCTATGAGTAATGTCTGAGACTTTGCTGCCTGTTTTCTTCTAGGATTTTCATGGTTTTAGGTCTAATATTTAAGTCTTTGATCCATTTTGAATTTATTCTTGTGTGTGGTGTAACAAGATGGTCTAGTTTCATTTTTCTGCACATATTTGTCCAATTATTCCAATAATACTTATTGAATAAAATATCTTTAGTCCATTGTATGTGTTTGGTTACTCTGTTGAATACTAACTGATTATAAAGGTATGGGTTTATTTCTGCACTTTCTATTCTGTTCCACTGATCAGTGTGTCTGTTTTTATGCCAGTACCATGCTATTTTGATTACTATAGCCTTATTGTACAGTTTGATATTGGGTAGCATGATTCCTCCAACTGTGTTCTTTTTCTCAGTATCACTGTTGTTATCTGGGGCCTTTTATGGTTCCATATAAATTTTTGAAATATTTGTCCTCGCTCTGTGAAATACGTCATTGGAATCTTGAAAGGAATTGCATTGAATCTATAGATTGCTTTAGACATTTTAATAATGTTAATTCTTTGAACCCATAAACATGGTATATACTTCCACTTACTCGTGTCTTTCCAACTGCTTTCTTCAGTGTCTTATAATTTTCCATGTACAGTTGTTTTACATCCTTGGTTAGGTTTATTCCTGGGTATTTTACTCTTTTTGAAGCAATTGTGAATGGGACTGTGTTCTTGATTTTCCTTTCTGTTAGATCACTATTGGCATATAAACATGCAACTGATTTCTGAATATTAATTTTGTACCCTGTTAGTTTGCTGAATTCATTACCAGTTCTATTAGCTTCTTGGTGTAATCTTTGGGGTTCTCTATGTACAAAATCATGTCATCTGAGAATAAAGACAGTTTTACTACTTCCTTTCCATTTTGGATGCCTTTTATTTCTTCTTCTTGTGTGATTTATGTGGGTAGGACTTCCAGACCTATGTTCAATAAGAGAGGTGAAAGCAGATATCCTTGTCTTATTCCTGATCTTAAGGGGAACACTTGTAGTTTTTGCCTGTTGAGTATGGTGATGGCAGTTGGTTTATCATATGTGGCCTTTATTATGTTTAGCTATGTTCCCTCTACCCCCACTTTGGTAAATTTTTTAGCATAAATGGATGCTAAATTTTATTGAATGCTTTATCTACATCCATTGATATGATCATATGGTTTCTATACTTCATTTTGCTTATGTGGTGAATCACATTTATTGATTTGTGAATATTGCACCAACCTTATACTCCCGGAAAAAACACCACTTAAACATGGTGTATGATCTTTTTGATGTATTGCTTTATTCAGTTTGTTAATACTTTGTTGAGGATTTTAGCATCTGTGTTCATCAGATATTGGCCTATAATTTTCTTTCCGCATAGTGACTTTTTCTGGTTTTGGAATTAGGATAAATTTAGGTCTGGCCCCTAAAACAAGTTTGGGAGTCTTCCTTTCTCTTGAATTTTATTAAATAGTTTGAAAAGGAGAGGTGTTAGCTCTTTGAATGTTTGGTGAAATTCCTGTATGAAGCCATGCTTTTCTTTGTTGGCAGTTTTTTGATTACTGCTTCAATTTCACTGGGTGTAATGCTTCAGTTTCACTGGGTGTAATTTATTTATTCAGATTCTTTTTTCTTCTTGATTTAGTTTTGGAAGATTGTATGTTTCTAGTAATTTATCCATTTTGTCCAGGTTGTCCAGTTTGTTGGCATATAGTTATTCACAATGTTTTCTTACAGTCTTTTGTATAGGTGCAGTGTCAGTTATTTGTCCTCCTTTATTTGAGTTTATTAATTTGGGTCCTCTCTTTTTCTTTAAGAGTCTGGTTAAAGATTTATCATTCTTGTTTATCTTTTCAAAGAATCAGCTTTGGATTCATTGATCTTTTGTATTATTTTTTTCAGATTCTAGGTCATTTATTTTTGCTCTGATCATTATTATTTCCTTCTTTCTATGTATTTTGGGCTTGTTGTTCTTTTTCAAGTTCCTTTAACTGTGAAGTTAGATTTTTTTTTTATTTGATCATTTTCTTGTTTGTTTGAGATAGGCCTGTAATGCTATGAATTTCCCTCTCAGGATTGCTTTCCCAGTGTCCCACAGATTTTGGATGGTTTTGTCCTCATTTTCATTTTTTTTCAAGGTATCTTTTTCAATGGATCTCATTGTTGACCCAATCATTGTTTAATAGCATGTTATTTAGCTTCCATATTTTTGTGTGGTTTTTATTGTTCTTCTTGTGATGGATATCTACTTTCATAGCATTGTGGCCACAGAAGACCCTTGATATGATTTCAATCTTCTTAATTTTATTGAGACTTGTTTTGTGTTTTAATATGTGGTCTAATCTAGAAAATGTTCCATGTGCACTTGAAAAGTATGTATATTCTGCTGCTTTGGGATGAAATGCTCTGAAGGTATCAATTAAATCTATTTGATCTACTGTGCTATTTAAGGCCACTGTCTCCTCATTGACTTTCTGCCTAGAAGATCTATACTTTGAAGTCAATAATGTCAAAAAGCCCCTGACTGTGACTGTATTTCTGTCAATCTCTCCCTTTAGGTCCATCAAAATTGGCTTTACATATTTAGTTGCTCCTATGTTGGATACACAAATATTTCTTAGGGTTTTATCCTCTCATTGGATTTCTCTCTTTATCATTATGTAGTATCCTTTGTCTCTTACTATAGACTTGTATTTTGTTTTAAGTTTGGGGTTGTTAGTTATTTTTTTAAATTTTTGTGTAATTACAGTTGTCCCCATTTCCCCCCCATGACTCTCCCCTGACCTACCCACCCCCACCTCCCACATTCAATCCTCCCCCCAACCCTGTTGTCTTTGTCCATGGGTCCTTTCTACATGTTCTTCAATGACTATTCCCCTTCTCTGCCTCATTATCTCCTTCCTACCTCCCTTCCTGTTACAGTCAGTTTATTCTTTATTTTCAGGTTTCTGGTTCTATTTTGCTCACTTGTTTTTTTTGTTGATTAGGTTCCACTTATAGTGAGATCATATGGTATTTGTCTTTCACCGCCTGACTTATTTCACTTAGCATAATGCTCTCCAGTTCCATCCATGCTGTCACAAAGGGTAGGAGCTCCTTCTTTCTTTATGATGCATAATATTCCATTGTATAAATGTACTACAGTTTTAAAGTCTGTATTGTTGGACATAAGAACTGTTCCTCCAGATTTTTTGTTTCCATTTGCATGAAATATCTTTTCTTTTCCATACCTTTACTTTTATCCTGTGTGTATCTTTCAATCTGAGATAGATCTCTTGGACACAGTATATAAATGGGTCTTGTTTTCTTATCCATTCAAATACACTTTGTCTTTTGGTTGGAGCATTTAAGCAATTTACATTTAAGGTGATTATTGATAGATACTTGTATAGTTCCATTTTATTGTTAGACTGTTTTCCTCTTTTTTTATTTCTTTTTCTTTTTTTAAAGCAAGCCCTTTAACATTTGTTGCAGTACTGAATTAGTGTTAACAAACTCCTTTAGCTTTTTTTTGTCTGGGAAGCTCCTTATTTCTCTAATTTTAAATGAGAGCTTTGTGGGTTAAAGTAGCCTTGGTTGTAGATCTTTGTTTTTTATCACCTTGAGTATTTCACACCACTCGCTTCTGGCCTGATGTTTCCATTAAGTAACCAGATGACAGTCTAATTGGTGCTCCTTGATAGGTAACCACCTGCTTTTTTCTTTTGGCTTTTAGGATTTTTTCCTTGTTTTAAAGCCTTGTCATTTTAATCATGATGTGTCTCTGTATAGGCCTCTTTGGGTCCAACTTGTTTGAGACTCTCTGAGCTTCCTGGACTTGTGTGTCATTTTCCTTCACCAGATTAGGAACGTTTTCAGTCATTATTTCTTCAAATAGGTTCTTGATCCCTTGCTCACTCTATTCTTCTGGTATTCCCATGATGCAGATATTGTTATGCTTCATGTTTTCCAAAATGTTTCTTTGGCTCTCCTCATTTTTTAAGTTCTTTTTGCTTTTCTGACTGTGTTTCGTTTTTACTTTGTCTTCTAAATCACTAATGTAACCTTTTACTGCATCTAACCTATTTATTCCTTCCAGTGTATTATCTATTTCTATTCCTAGGCATCTTATTTTGTTGTTATTGTTGGTGCTTTGGTGAAAGGGATTTTTTTCTTAGTTTCTCTTTCTAATAGTTCATTGTTGCTGTATAAAAATGCCATCAGTTTCTGAATGTTGACTTTGTACCTCACTACAAAGCTAAGTCAAGTAGCTTTTTAAGTGGACCCTATAGAGTTTTCTATGTGAACTATCATGTTTGTGAATAATGACTATTTTACTCCCTCCTTTCCAATTTGAATGTCTTTTAATTCTTCTTTTTGCCTGATCACTGCAGCTTGGACTTCCAATACTATGTTGAATATGAGCGGTAAAGCAGACACTCTTGTCTTGTTGCTCATCTTAAGGGAAACACTTTTAGTTTTTGCCTATTGAGTATGAGGTTGGCAGTAGGTTTTTCATATATGGCCTTTATTATGTCAAGCTCTAGTCCCTCTAGTCCCACTTTGCTTGTTTTTTTTTTATGATAAATAGGCACTGGATTTTATCAAATACTTTTTCTGCATCTAGTGATATGATCATGTAATTTTTGTCTTTCATTTTTTAATGTGAAGTATGTCATATATTGATATGTGAATATTGTACCATCCTCAGATCCCTGAAATAAATCCCACTTGATCATGGTGTATGATCTTTTTAATGTATTGCTAGATCTGGTCTGCCAATATTTTGTTGAAGATTTTAGCATACATATTCATCAGAGATATAGGCCTGTAATTTTCTTTGTTGTGTGCTTACCTGCTTTTGTGATTAGGATAATACTGGCCTCTTAAAAAGAGTTTTGGAGTCTTCCCTCTTCTTGATATTTTTTGGAATAGTTTGAGAAGGATAGGTGTTAATTCTTCTTTTAAAGGTTGGTAAAATTTGCCTATGAAGCCATCTAGTCCAGGAAATTTGTGTGCTGGGAGTTTTTTGATTACTGCTTTAATTTCACCAGTTGTTAAAAATCTGTTCAGGTTTTCTGCTTCTTCATGATTCAGATTTGTAAAATTGTATGCTTCCAGAAATTTATCCATTTCATCCAGGTTGTCCAATTTCTTGGCATATAGTTGTTCATAGTAATTTCTTAAAATAATTTGTATCTGTGTGGTGTCAGTTTTTACTTCTCTTTCATTTCTGGTTTTATTCTGTGGCCCCTCTCTTTTTTTTTTCTGATGAGTCTAGTTAAAGGTTTGTCCTTTCTTTAATTTTTTCAAAGAATAAGCTTCTGAATTCATTGATCCATTGAATTAGTATTTTTGTTTGTTTGTTTTTGTTTCTATGTCATTTAATTATACTCTAATCTTAAATGTTTCCTTCCTTGTACTCTGGGCTTCTAGTTTTTTTGGTGTAGAGTTAGGTTGTTTATTTGAAATTCTATCTTTTTTAGGTAGGCCTGTAATATGAACTTCCCTCTCAGTACTACTCTCACTCTGTCCCACAGGTTTTGGATATTGTGTGTTTATTTCCATTTGTTTCCAAGTGCTTTTTGACTTTGCCTTGATCCTGTTGTTAACCCGTTCATTATTTAATAACATGTTATTCAGACTCCATGTATTTGACTGTTTTTGAATTTTGTTCTTGAGGTTAATTTCTAGTTTTAAGCTGTTGTGATATAAAAAAATGCTTCATATGATTTCAGTTTTCTTGGATTTGTTCTGGCTTGCTTTGTGTCCTACCATGTGATCTATCTTTGAAAATGACCCCTGTGTATTTGAGAAGAATGTATATTTTGCTTCCTTGGGTGAAATATTCAGTAAATATCAATTAAGTCCATTTGATCTAGAGTTTCATTATATGTCACAATATCCTTGTGATTTTTTGTTTGGAAGATCTATCCATTGTCAACACTGGTTGGTTAAAATCCTCTACAATTACTTTATTGCTATCTATCTCTTTCTTAAAATCTTCCAAGATTTTATTTACATATTTAGGTCTCCTATATTGGATGCATATGTATTAACAAGGTTTATATCCTGTTTTTGAGTTGCCCCCTTACATATTATGTAATAACCTTCTTTCCTCCTTGTTCTGGCTTTAGTCTCATGTCTATTTTGTCTGATACAGTATTGCTACCCAATATTTTATTCATGTACATTTTCATAGAATATTTTTTTCCATCCTTTCACTTTCAGCCTGTGTAAATCTTTTGTTCTGAGGTGGGTCTCTTGTAGACAGAATACTGTGGGTCATGTATTCTTATCCATTCAGTTACCCTGTTTATTTTGATTGGAACATTTAATACATTTACATTTAAGGTTACTAGATAGATACTTATAATTGTCATTTTTGTCCTTCGTACCTGTGTTTTTCTCTCTCCCTCTCCCTCTCCCCCTCCTTCTCTATTTCTTCTTTTTCTCAATGTCATCCAATTAGCAATGCTTACAATGCTGGTTTGGGGGAAAAGTATTTCTTTAGCCTTTTTTTTTTATCTTTGAAACATTATTTCACCTTCCATTTCAAATGAGAGCCTTGCTGGAAAGAGTAGTCTTGGTTGTAGGCCTTTGCTTTTCATTACTTGGAATATTTCATGCCAATACATTCTTGCCTGTAATGTGTCTGTTGAGAAATCAGTTGATAGCCTAATCAGAGTTCCTTTTAGGTAACTAGCTATTTCCCTTTGCTGCCTTTATGATTATCTTTTTTCTTTAATTTTTGCCATTTTAATTGTGATGTGTCTTGCTGTGGGCCTCTTTGGGTTCAGCTTTATTGGGACTCTCTGTGTTTCCTGAACCTGAATAACTCTACCTCTCACCATTTTAGGAAAGCTTTCAGTCATTTTTTTCAAACAGGTTTTCCATCACTGGCTTCCTTTCTTTTCCTTCTGGTATCCTATGATATGAATATTGCTACATTTCATGTTGTCCCATAGTTCCCTTAAACTATCTTCATTCTTCTTGAGTCTTTTTTCATTTTGTTGCTCTGATTGGGTGATCTTTTCTACCTTGTTGTCTTCCAATTTGCTCATTTGATTCTTTGTTACATCTAACCTTCTTTTCATTTCTTTTAGTATATTCTTCATTTCAGATGTTGTATTCTTTGTTTCCAACTGGTTCTTATTCAAGGTTTCCATGTCATTTTTCATGGTGATGTAGTTCCCACTAAGTTCCTTGTAGTCCTCACTAAGTTTCTTGAGCATTCCTATTACCATTACTTTGAAATTTATGTTTGATAAATAGCTTCCCTCAATTTCACTTAACTCTTTTTCTGGAGATTCTTCCTTTTCTTTCATTTGGAGGTTGTTTATTTGTCTCCCCATGTTAGCTGTTTCTTCGTGTTTATTTCTATGTGCTAGATTGATCTGATTTTCTCTCTGTCTTCTGGAGGGCCCTTTTCTGTTAGGAGTCCTGTGGGACCCAGAGATGCAGACTCCTTGATCTCTTTATCTGGATGCTCTAGGAGTGTCATCTGTGTACTTTTCTGTTGTACTTGGGTTCTGATTCTTATTGGTTCATTCATTGGTGGGAACTCTCTTCCAGCTGGGTGACTAAGAGTCTCAGCCCCCACCACATCTTGCATATTGTTGTATAGGTGCTGGAAGAACAAAATAAAACAACACAAAACAACACCAAAACAAGCAACCCTCCCAACATCAACAATGACGAGAGCAAAACATAATAAAATAGGAAATGGCAATGGAATAATAGTGAAAGGGGGAAAGGGAAAAGAATATGAAAAGGCCAAAAGAAAGAGAACTGGTTATAAGAGGAGAAAGGGGAAGAGAACTAATCTTAGTAATGAATTAAAAGAAAAAAGGAAGAAGAAACATAGAAAAAGTGACAAAAATAATAAAAGGAGAGAAGAAAACAATGGAGTAATCAAAGATAAGAGTAATATAGGGGATATGAAAGAAGAATTAAAGCACCAAAACTAAAAGAAAAAGAAAAAAGATAATAAAAGGTTATAAAAAAAGAAAAATAACAAAAATAATGAAAAAAGAACCAACTGCATTCATCTCATCAGAGTGAAGTGCTTGCCTGTTGGTTTACCCCTTTGGATGCTGTTCTCATGTCTGAGTCTGGTGTAAGCTAATGTCAGGTGCTGTCCACATCTAGCAGTCTTTTGCTACCTACAAGTAATCCAGTTTGTGTCTAATTCTTCCAGGCTTGTCTGTCCCTAGGGTGGATCAAGCTACTTGGCATAGCTGACTTTAATCAGCACTGGGTCCGGTGGTATGTCAGCAAACATCCCATGTCACCACAGGATCCGCCTCTGCCTATCTCTGCCTGTTGGCCTGCTGTCAATCTTAGGCTAGTCACAGACCCAACTATTTCTGAGAGGGCTTCTGGCAGAAATGGGTGGCTGTGATTCCTGGATCTCCCATGCCAGGGGCCTCTCGGACTTCAGGAAATATAGTGGGTGTGTTGCCCTTCCCCCAAGTGATAATTCTGAGTCTGTCAGAATTGTTTCCCTTTACTCAGCAGGGCACAGCCCTTACTAAACTTCCAAAGCCCAGATTTTGGGTCTGCCAGACACTGGGCAGGTGTTTTATTGTCTCACCTGTGAGTGGGAAGGACCAGTCTGTTTCCCAGGAAAGTGTATGGATTGGCTGTACCCTACAGCCAGTCTCTGACAACACCCGAGTCTGTTATGTTGCTCTCTCCTCAGCAAGGGTTAAGATGTAAGATAAAAGAAACAAAAAACAAACAAACAAAACACTCCAAGACAGAGCAAAACTGAAAAAAGAACAAGAAAAGGTGCAGGTGGAGCAAACATGATTTCAGAGGGTGTGGTGATCAGAATTTCTGAGGGTGGAGCTAGCAGCATCCCACCAGGTAAGGTAATTGCTTTTCCCCTGGGATGGGGCTAGCTCTTCTCAAGAAAGGTGGCTACTGTAGAATCCATGTATATCCTAGCTCTGGAAATCGTTTAGCTGCTCCCCCAAGTCTCTCCTCAGTGTCTCCCACTCCAGCTTCTCTTTGCATGACTCCAGTCTGCACTACTCTCCCTTTGTTGGGGCCCATGGTGAAGAGCCACAAACGAACCATGTACTTTGCCCTCTTAAGGAAAAAAAAAGATGGTGGGTTTGTCTACAGAAGTTTTTCTCTCTCATCAGAGTAGACAAAAAGCCCTGTGGCCTTACACTGCTTGATGCTCTGTAGTGGGCTGAACTTAGCACTGACTTTCTGTGCTTTGGAGCCTGGTTTGTGGTCCTAGCTTCATTCCTCTCAGGGGAAGCTCCCTCAGAGGCACGACCACCTCAGCCCACTGCCTCAGCCCTCCCTCTCAACCCACCACCCTTATGTTCAGGGCCAGCCCATTTTAGATGTCCCTGCACTTACTACTAGTCTAGGGGTGGTTTTTTTTTTGGCCGTCTTTAGTTGAAATTCTCCTTTTCAGATAGCCTTCAGTTTAACCCACTCACTTATAAATTCTGTAGGAATCTTTTCTGGAAACACCCCCTGTTTTTAAGTACTAAACAATAAATTAATGAAAATTAAAATTCTCTTCATGCTACCATTTCAAGCTATTCCCCAGTAACATTTCGGTGGATTTTCAGGATGCTTCTTTGTTAATGTAATTAGTTAATAGAAAAAAGATAAAAATATATGAGAGTCTGACAGATAATGTCAAAAAAGAATAATTTAAAGGGTTTAAAATAATAGATTTAAGATACATGTCATAAATATACACAAATACGCATTAACATACACATTAGAAATCATGCTATATCCTATGCCATTTTGTATTCTTGGGAATGGAACTCTTTAGGACTTATGTATATCTACATGCAAATGTAACTTATTTAACTACTCTTGTGGGTCATTGTTCCTGTTTTTATTTTTTTATGATAAATAATATTTAACAAACATCCTTGTACAAATAACTTTTGTACATGTATTTATCTGAATTAAACAAAAACACTAATTTGAGAAGACATATGCATCTTTATGCTTATTGTAGCATTACCAGCAATAGCCAAAGATATGGAAACAACATTAGTGTCCATTGATAGATGAATGGATAAAGTAAACGTGATATATGTGTGTGTGTATATATGTATATGAATATTACTCAGCAATAAAAATGAAATTAATGAAATCTTGTCATTTGTGAAAACACATATGAGTGATATAAGTCAGATAGGAAAAGGCAAATACAGTATGATTTCATCTATATGTGAAATACAAAGCATAAAACAAAACAAAATAAAAATAGACTCATAGAAACAAAGATCAAACTGTTGGTTGCCAGAAGGAAGGGGTATGGAAGGATAGGTAAAAATGGTGAAGAACATATTCAATGGTATTGTGATAAGTTTACACAGTGACAAATGGTTTCTAGACTTAGTATAGTGATCATATTGTTAGGTATATAAATGTTGAATCACTATATTAGCGCCTGAAACTAATATGATGTCGTATATATGCCTCTCTGTTTAAATAAAAAATAATAAGGGCTTCAGTTCCACATGTCTTAAAGTGAATTCTGGCACCTCTGTTACTCTGTGACTTTTAGCAATTTAACTTAATAATTTATGTCTCAGCTTCCTCATTTGCAAAATGGTTATAACAGTGTTCATTTTATAAAAGTGTTGTTAGGTTAATGAATTAATACTTGGAAAATGCATAGTACACTCCCTGGCATGTGATTCCTGTTCAATGACTGCTAGTACAGTGAGCTGTTATTTGGGGGAGCAGATTACCTATGTATTGAACACAGCTGCACATTTGAAAATCTTTTCCACAGCTATTACATTATGTGACCTTCTCAATACCTCATGACATGAGCATGGCAGATTATGGTTCCCACTGGAAAAAAATAAGGTAAATAACACTCATAAGGTCAAAATATCTTTCAGTTTAGTGATAGTCTTGAGCTTGAAACATAGGCTTCCTGGGTCTGTGCTTCCTACAATGGCAAGCAAGATTTTGTGTACCAACCTGTGTGAAGAAAACAAATACAAATGTTGGGATATGTAATTGACTCTATTGGAATATATCAGAGAGCTACAAAGTTAGAGAATGTTTACCTTCCAGACTGGGGAATAGGGGGATCAAGAGAAACAAGCTCAATATTCAGCACCACTTTTCCCTTTGAGTGACTATTGCTTTTAAAAGTAGCTGCAGAGAAGCTGACAAGCCAAAGGGGGGACCATCAGTGCCTTAAGGATGAGGATACATAAACCACCAGAAACAAGTATGTCTGGTAAAGAGAACAGGATTTTAATTAGGAGTTGCAAAAGAGCTACACCCTGAGAATAAGAAAGAATTAGAAATATACAAGCCATCATGGAGAATGAACCCCAACTTTTAATCAACTTAATCCCTAATTATGCTAATGCATTTTGTCCTTAAATTAGCTACTTTCCAGGGCAAACATAGATCTTCTATGAGTAACGATTAAGAGCATTATTAAGAACTTCAATTATCTTTAAACATTTCAGATATAATGTCCAGCCTTTAAATGAAAATTATGTGTATAAAAATATAAAAGATTTGACTAAAAAGAAAAAAAATCAGAAAATAGAAACAAGAAGTCCAGTATACTGAAAGGCAGACATAAGAAGATAGTGCCTGAGAATAACTGACAGAATACATCAAGCCTCTGATTAAAAAATATAAATTTTATGGACTGAATGTGTTGGCCCTCAAAATTAATATGCTGAGCCTCTAAACCCCAGTGTGATGGTAATAGGAGGTGGGGCCTTTGGAAGGTAATTAGGTTTAGATGAGAACATGAGGGTGGAGCTTGGTTGATGTGATTAACACCCTTATAAGAGGAATATACGCCAGAGCTTCCTGTCTCCACCCCTTGAGATTGCAGCAAAGAAACAACTGTCTACAAGCCAGGAATAGAGCCCTCCCCAAGAATCAAATATGCCACCACCTTGTTCTTGGATTCTCCAACCTCCAGAACTGTGAAAAATAAATTTGTATTGTTTATACCACTCAGTCTACAGTTTTTTTCTATAGAGGCCCACATTGATTAAGACAATAAAGAAAGTCCAAATCTTGGAATCTTATAATGTTACTGCAAACCAAAGGCAAAGAGCAAAAGACATATGGCCTTCAAAGACTAACACTAAAATGAAGAGCTCATTTTTTTATAGAAAATATGAAAGCCAGAAGACAATGGAGCATGGAACTATGTACTTAAATTTATAGTTATAGAAAAAGAATTGCCAAATAGGAATTCGGTACCAAGCAAAGTAAACTTAGGGAAAAGGTGAAATAAAGACATTTATTTTATTTTATTTTTTAACATTTTTATTGTTGTTCAAGTAGAGTTTTCTGCCTTTCCCCCCCACCCCTCCCCCCACCCCAAACCTCCCCACCTCCCTCCCCTGTTTCCAACCTGCCTTATTATTGTCCATATGTTCTTTATAATTGTTCCTGCAAACCCTTCACCCTTTTCCCCTGTAATCCCCTCCCCTCTCCCCTCTGGTCACTGTCAGTCTGTTCTGTATTTCAGTGTCTTTGGTTATATTTTGCTTTCTTGTTCATTTTGTTGATTAGGTTCCTGTTAAAGGTGAGATCATATGGCATTTTTCTTTCACCATCAGGCTTATTTCATTTAGCATAATGCTCTCCAGTTCCATCCTTGCTGTCACAAATGGTAGGAGCACCTTCTCTTTTTCTGCTGCATAGAATTCCATCATATAAATGTACCATTGTTTTTTGATCCATTCATTGACTGGTGGGCTTTTAACTTGCTTCCACAACTTGGCTATTGTAAATTGTGCTACTATGAACATTGGGGTGCATAGGTTCTTTTGGATTGGTGTTTCAGGATTCTTAGGATATAATCCTAGCAGTGGAATTGCTGGATCAAAAGGCAGTTCCATTTTTAGTTTTCTGAGGGATTTCCATACTGTCTGCACACCAGTCTGCAATCCCACCAACAGTGTACTCAGGTTCCCTTTTCTCCACGACCTCTCCAACACTTGTTGTTTGTCGCTTTGTTTATGATGGCCATTCTCAACAGTGTGAGCTGGCATCTCATTGTGGTTTTAATTTGCATCTTTCTGATAGCTAGCAGTATTGAGCATCTTTTCATGTGTCTCTCGACCCTCTGTATGTCCTCTTTGGAGAAGTGTCTGTTCAAGTCCTTTGTCCATTTTTTAATTGTGTTGCTTGTTTTATTAGAGTGGAGTCATGTGAGTTCTTTATATATTTTAGAGATGAGATATCATTGACAAATATGTTTTCCAATATGGTTGGTTCTCTTTTTGAAATAAAGACATATTTAACAAATATTAGAAAAGAGATTTACTATGAGTATATGCACACCAAAGAAAACACTAAATAAAGTTCTTCTGGTCAAATGAAAATTATGTGTGTTTGAAGTTCAGATACACAAGAAACATAGTGAAATGGTAAATAGTTAGCTAAATCTAAATAAATAATGACAGTATAAAAATAGCAATAATTAAAAATATATAGAGACTGCCAGGGTTGTGGAGAAAATGGAACCCTAGTATACTGTTGGTGGTGATGCAGACTGGAGCAGCCACTGTGGAAAACAGTGTGGAAGTTCCTTAAAAAACTGAAAATGGAACTGCCTTTTGATCAGGCAATTCCACTGCTGGTATTATACCCTAAGAATCCTGAAATACCAATTCAAAAGAACCTATGCACCCCAATGTTCATAGCAACACAACTTACGGTAGCCAAGTGCTAGAAGCAACCTAAGTGCCCATCAGTCAATGAATGGATCAAAAAACTATGGTACTTTTACATGATGGAATACTACACAGCAAAAAGAAGAAAGGAAGAAAGAAAGAAAGAAAGAAAGAAAGAAAGAAAGAAAGAAAGAAAGAAAGAAAGAAAGAAAGAAAGAAAGAAAAGAAGGAAGGAAGGAAGGAAGGAAGGAAGGAAGGAAGGAAGAGCTCCTACCTTTTGTGACAGCATGGATGGAACTGGAGAGGATTATGCTAAGTGAAATAAGCCAGATGGTGATAGGCAAATACCATACGATCTCACCTATAAGTGAAACCTAATCAACAAAGGAAACAAGCACACAAAATAGAACCAGAGACATGGAAATAAAGAACCAACTAATAGTAATCAGAAGGAAGTGGGGAGGTGGGTAATGGGGGAAAGAAAGAAAAGGATCAAGTCAAGGAATGCGTATAAAGGACCCATAGGGAAAGACAACAGGGGCTCGGGGGAGGGAGGATTGAAAGTGGAATGTAGGGGTGGGTAGGGCAGGAAGGAGTAATGGGGAGAAAGTGGAAACAACTGTAACTGAACAATAAAAAATAAAATAAAACATAGACAATTAAAATAGACTAAAATAATCATTCAAAAGGTAAAAGAAAGTTAATGGAGTTGAAGTGCAAAGACTGTTACATTATCAATAAAGTGGTTATAAAAAGCTAGTAAACATTATATTTTAAGTGTTAAGAGGGTGTGCTGCAAGATCTAGAGTAGCCACTCCAAGGGCTTAGTTTCAGTAATGGGCCTTTCCACTGTCAGGTAAGATCTGTGGGTTTCAGAGCCCGAGCCAGAGATAGGGCCAATATTCCAGGGGCAAGAGGCAACAAGTAAACCTCAAGTTTCCAAGAGACTGAAGACAACTCACCTTTCAATAGCTTATCCTGAACCTACCTTACTTCTACTGGAAAATTTGAATGCAAATTCCAGCAACACATCTCACCCTTTCCTTCTTACAAACCATGCAGATACAGGGGATTGTCAATGGGAATGTCAGCTCCAAGCATGAGCCCCAAAGCAGAATTCCTCTAATATTTCAAAAAGTGAAATGTTTGAATAAATGAAAACAGACTCAACAAATGAAGGAACTTAATCCTTATCAACAAAGTAATAGAGAAAATTGAATGGAATAATATCCTCAGCACTATAGGAAAATTAAAAGTGTAACGGAGATCCTGAAAATGTAAATTATGTTTACAAAAAAAGGAATAAATGGGATGAAGGGTAAATACTGAACTGGATGCCTGAGGGACACTGCCTGATCATAATATAAATTGTGGAAACATGAAAAGTACGTAAAGAAACATAACAAAATAAAAGTAAAATGAAATTTTCATATCCATCTAAAAAAAGATTTAAAAAGGAATAGACAAAAGTTACTAATGAAATAAATACTAATAGAGTTTTGCATAGCTGACATCAATACAGGGCATAGAGAAACAGAGGAATACCCAGAGGAAGGAGATGATCTTTAAAGCAACTAGAAAGGAAAAAAGAGATTAACATGAAAGGATAACAAAATTATATTGACAAAAGATATTTCATGAACAACAACAAAAGAGAAAAGATAATTAAATTATACCATCAAAGTCCCTAGTGGAAATGACCACAAATGCAGAATGTTGGATCCAGACAAAGTACTAATAAGGTTAAAGGACTAAATAAAGATAATTCTACATAAAGAAGAAACCAAAGCAAAACTCTAGAGAAGTGTTATAGAAAAAAAGAAGAAAAACAATCTCAGAGACATTGCTAATTGCTAAGAAAATATTAAGATAAACTCTTTGCTGATACAATAAAAAATTTTGGAAAACTATACAAATTCCTGAAGAAAATATGAATTTAAAAACTAAAGAACATTAAAAATTTAATATTTCTATAAAAAAGTGATCCTAGATTCCATTTTGCTGCCATAAATTCTAGTATGTGCCTATTGTCTCAGTGAAAATATTAATAGTGACTTTTTTCACTTTTGAAAGTACAGTGGTTTGGATAACAAATTTCATTGTCACTAGGCTATAATTACTAAAGTTTTAGTGTCAATTATTAAGAAATACTAAAAAATAACATATCAAATATATAAAAGCTTTTATAAGAAAAGCACACATAATATACAATTAATATGAGTTCATAGTATAACAGATTAACAAGACTGCATGACAAAGGATAATTATGAGTCACTTTTATTTTTTATTTATTTATTTTTTAAAGATTTTATTTATTGTTAGAGAGAAGGGAAAGGAAGGAGAAAGAGAGGGAGAGAAAGAAAGGTAGAGAAACATCAGTTTGTGGTTGCCTATCACGTGCCCCCTACTGGGGACCTGCCCTACAAACCAGGCATGTCCTCTGACTGGGAATAGAACTGGCAGCCCTTTGGTTCGCAGCCCACACTCACTCCACTGAGCTACACCAGCCAGGGTTTATTTTTTAATGTAAATAAAAAATGTCTAAACAAAGTACAGCATATAGGATTCAGAAGTTGTTGTAAAAAAAAAAAGCCCCAAATTGCAATGGTTTAATGCTGCAGACACTGCCCCATAGTGTCTGCGACATCATGGATGAGACATGAGACATTCACATGGACTACCAAGTCTTGTGTGGAAGAAAAGGGATGGCACAGCTACCCTCTCAAGGGGAGGGTGCCTCTGAGTGGCCTGGTCACTCTCTCAAAGGAGAGTGCCCCATCCTCTCCTTCACAGGGTTTTTATTGGCTTTTAAATTGCACAGGAATACAGGTAAAGTTTGTTGATTATAGTCTGGCAGGGAAGATTAAACAAGGAGATAATTTTCAAAGAGCTAAAAGGGTTCATGCTGAGTTGGGGTCCTATCACCTAAAAACTACAGAGCTTAAGGGGATAAATTCATTTCCTGCCGGGGTCTTCATAATCTAATTAAGAACATCCTCAGCAAAGCGGGATTCACAGTATTTTACATATCCTTTTTGTTTCAGGACTGATTACCCTGGGAATCCCGCTGTTTTCCAGCATAGGTCTGCACCGCCCCTTGTCATTGTTACAGGCTTGAGTCAGGCAGAGGAGACAAGGCAGCCAAGGGGTTTGAGACTTCTCACAGGCAGAATAAGGACTCAGGCTTGTCAAAGCCCAGGGGCGAGGTTTGATCACCCCCATTTTCCACACACCCCCCAGTCCTTCCTTGAGGGCCTTCCCACATGATTGTGCCTCTCCTAGGTCCATCCTCCTCTGAGGAATATTACCTGTCATTGGCTAACCTACCAAGCACTGGGGGCCAGGCAAGGAGCAGAAGCAGTACTCCTGCCAGGGAGATAAGCTTGTCTCCTTAGTGGCTTCTGGTTTGTAGGTCTCTCACTCAGCCTTAGCCATGGGGGGTTACAGCTCCTGAAACCAGGCAGGGCGGTTTCCAACAGTTTAACATTAGAAAATATATCGATATATTTAACAAATTAACAAAGGATTAATGTAAGGACTTGAATATATGTAGAAAATGCATTCAATTAAGTTTAAAACATTCATAATTTTTTACTTTCAGCAAATTAGGCATACAACAACCACCACTAAGTATATCTATCAAATACTTATATTGTAGCACTGTTTATACACAACATCTTATTAGCAGTCTTAGCCAATCCCGTAAGATATCTAGTTAATTAGGTAACCAGCCAGCTAGTTATTATATATATATTATAATATATTACATATATATGTATATGTATATGTGTGTGCACACACATATGTGTATACACATATTATGTATAATATATAGTATGTATGTACGTATTATATAATGTGCATATGGGTATATATAGTATATATTATATATACATATATGTATATTCATATATAGTATTACATATAACAGAATTCTATAGTGATATATAACTATATATGAAAATTAAATATTAACACTGGCCGGTGTGGCTCAGTGAATTGAACACCAGACTGTGAACCAAAGGGTCGCTAGTTCAATTTCCAGTCAGGGTACATGCCTGGGTTGTGGGCCAAGTCCCCAGTAGGGGGTATGTGAGAGGCAACCACATATTGATGTTTCTCTCCCTCTCTTTCTCCTTCCTTTCCCCTCTCTCTAAAAATAAATAAATAAAATACTAATGTAATTATTATAAGTTTCTAGTTAATATATATGTAAAATATAAAAGAATCCAAATACAAATTATTAGAATTACCTTTTTTAAGTTCACAAAGAGTGATGTTAGCAAAATGGCAGATAAGCAGCTCTAAACTCCTATTCCTCTAAAGAAACATTAAAAACCAAACAGAAATTATCTGAAGCAACTCTATCAGAACTCTGGAAAATAGTAAAAGATTTATTGCAGTCAAGTGGACAATGAATCAAGAAAAAAGGCAAGTTAAAAATAATATGAAAGCTTGGTGGTGTTTTTACCTGCCTCTGTCCAACCCTCTCCCAGGTTAGTGGAATCTAGTGGATGTCAGCCCATATTTCTAGTGCTGGGCCTTGGCTCTGGTTCCAGAGGGAGCAAAGCAGACTTTATTCACTATTGTTTAGCTGATATAACCCACGGGGAGGTTACCTGAAGAACTGACAAAAGGCATTTTTCTCTGTTTCACTAGCTGCAAATTCTGTAAGCGTGAAAAAGCAGTGAACATTGTTTGAAAACATTGTAAGATAAACAAAACACTAACAGCTTCCTGAAACAAAAAATATACTACAGAGTATGTAAAACTGGAGATGAAAAACTGGAGAGAGTTTGAGAAATTATGTAATTCAATAGTGTCATGTATACTAGGAATTTATAAACTCACACAGATTCTAACAGAAGTGATGCTTGGAAGTTACCAGGGGACACCTAATCTTTCACCTCTGGAGGAATGCTATGACCAGTGTAAGCAGGAACTAAATGAAGACTAAGGCAGAATTGTGAACACCTACCTAAGTATTAAAGAAGTATTTCAGCAAAGAACAAATCTGCAAAGACCAGAAAATGGTCTTTTTATTTGTTGTTTGTTTATATTTCATTTTAGATGCAGATATTCAAGAAAATATCTGTTAAAACATTAGCTGAACACAAACTAAGGGAACAGAGAGTTTAGTTCCTACAAACATTGAGAAATAGAGTCTTTTCAAAAATAGTTTGAAAAGGTCATCAGACTAATGATCAACTGTAGCATTCAATAATCAAAATCAGCAAACCCAAGGAAAGAGAAGAATCTAATTTTCTGAGTTCCCACATTAAAATATTCAATGTCCAGTTTTCAGCAACAAAAAAAATGACAAATCATACAAAAAGCATGGAAACATGGCCCATTCAAAGAAATAAAATAACTTGACAAAATACCATTAAAAAAACAAATTTAAACTTACTAGATTAATACTTTAGATCAACTGATATAAACATGCTCAAATAGAAAAAGGAAATCATAGAAAAATTAAGGGAAACTAGAAAAACAAAGTATAAACAAAATTATAATGTCACTGATATGGCAATTATAAAAGGGAAACAAATAAAAAGTCTGGCTCTGAAAAGTTCAATAGCTGAAATAAAAAAAATCATAAATGGTCTTTAACAGCAGACTTGAGCAAAAAACAAAACCAGTGATTTTGAATGCAGAAAAACTGGAATTATCCATTTCAGAGAGCAAAAACTAAAAAGAACTAAAAAAAAAAAAAGAGCCTAAAGAATCTGTGGAACACTAGCAAGGGAATAAACATATATATGATGAGAGTGGGAGAAGAAGAAGAGAGAAAGGGGAACAGAGAATATTAGCAATAATAATGGATGGAACCTTTGTGTATTTAATGAGAGATGGAAATTTACACATACAAAGAAGTTTCAAGTATAGCAAATTCAAAAATATTCACACAATGTATATTTTAATAAAACTGTCAACAGTCAAAATAAAGAGAATTTTGAAATGAGGAAAACAACATGTTATGTATAAGGGATTCTCAATGAGATTAACAGTCAACTGCTTTTCAGAAACCATAGAGTCAGTGAACCAACATTTTTTAAAATTTTATTTTAATAATTGTTCAAGTACAGTTTTCTATCCTTTACTCCCATTCCAGCCCACCCACCCGTCCCTTCCCTCCTCCCTCCCATTTCCAATTCCCCTAGTTTTTGTCATGTGTCCTTTATATTTGTTCCTGTAAACCCTTCCCATTCTCCCCTGAAATTCCCTCCCCTCCCCTCTGGTCACTGACAACCTGTCCTCTATTTCAGTGTCTTTGGCTATATTTTGCTTGTTTCTTTGTTTTGTTGTTTAGGTTCCTGTTAAAGGTGAGATCATATGGTATTTGTCTTTCACTTGCCTGGCTTATTTCGCTTAGCATAATGCTTTCCAGTTCCATTCATGCTGTTGCAAAGGGTAGGAGCTCCTTCTTTCTTTCAGCTGCATAGAATTCCATTGTATAAATGTACCATAGTTTTTTGATCCATTCATTTACTGATGGGCACCTAACATTTTTAAGGTGTTGAAAAGAAAAACTGTTTTCTCCCACCCCCAAATAAAAAATGTAATGCAGTTCTAGTTCTATAAGATTTCATTTATTTGCTGAGATTTTAGGATGCTTGTGCTTCCACAGTCACAATCAACTTTCCTTTCATGTATATAGTTGTACTTGCCCTGTCATGCTTCTACCTTCATTATGAGAACAGCAGTGCCGGGTAGCCTCTGCTCATCAGCTTGGAATCAGTCCATATGAAACAGCCATACGTGTCACCTGTCAGAACTGCAACCTGAAGCAGTCACTTCAGCCACCATAGTCTCCCTGTAGACCTGTGAAGAGGTTTCAAATGCATGTGCAAGGCAACTTCTTATCTCAATAACTTACTCAATGAGATAGCATTCCCAAGGCCACCACTTTAAGTTGAGCACATGTTTGTACTCCACTCTCTGTGGTCTCAGATTATGTGAAAAATCACAGAATTCACAGATTACATGAATGTGGCATTCTCCTGGTAAAATGTCTGCTTTTGATGCTGTTTTTAAAATGTCTGGCATTAGAATGAAATGGTCACTTTTTTCAAGTGTCTACTCAAATACCAACTATCAATTACATCATTCTGATGAACCCATGTAAAATAGCTGTGCACTGTCTTCATACTCACCATTTCACTTGTTTATTAGCTTATTGACTATCTCTTCACAGAAGAATATATGCTACTAAACATCAAGGGTTTCTGTCTATTTTCTTCAACTCTAAATCCCCAGCATGAAAAGCAAAGCACAGAGGACTGTAATATTTGCAGGATAAATGATGCAAGAAAAGTCACTTAATAATGCAAGCATCTAATTTTCATCATTACCTTATACTATATTTATTAATTCCTGCTGCTTCTCTCATTTCATAGATAGTAGCATGATACTGAGAGTAGTTCACAAATTTATGGGTAATAAAACATATTGAATCAGAGTAGAGCAAAGTTTTCTTACTCCATCCAATCCAACCCAGTGCTTTTTTCCACACATTACAGATATTTTCCAATTCATATCCATGAATAACAGAACTTTAATGGTACACAAGATGAAAGCATCAAAAGAAATTCCAAGACTCCTGATGCTTACAAGAGGGAAACTTTTTCATGCCCAATTTAACCAACCTGGGCTATCAGCTATCAACTCTCCTGCCATAAAAAGCCTAAGGCCTCAGGGAGAGAGGAAATTCACTTTGTCGTGTTTATAAGAAATTAGTCTTATTCATATTTATCTTGAATAAAACTAATTTCTTATTCAAAATATGTATTTTTATTTTAGAAACTTGGCAATGTTTGTATTTGATTCAAGGTTGTTGCTTTTCCCACTCTGGGCACCAGGATCCTTAATGTAGAAAGAAAAAGAAACCTATCTTTATCCTCACCACAGTCACTTAATTCATCCCTTTGTGATGGCAACAATTAGTTGAGAATAATACAGAATAAATTTATGGAATAATATATGCACTATACCCTTAATGAGGCAAAAACATACACCAGAAAACTCTACTCTACAATATTTCTTTATTTTCTCATCTTGAGGATATCTCATCTCCAAGTTTCTGATTTTTATCTGTATTTCTTTTGAGCACTGCAAAAGTTTTGCTCATATTCCTTTGTGTGTCTTGCTATATACTTGCTCCATATAATCTGCAATAAAAGATTCTATAAATTTGATATAATTATCAATATAACTGAGTTTAAAGTTATTTCACCATTAGTTTTCAATTTTTTTATTTGTTTCATAATCTCTTTATCCTTTTTGTGCCTTCCTATAGATCTATTAAATAATATTTTGTCATTTCATTTCCCTCTTGATTTGCTTACCATAAATTATTTTACTCTTCTTTCTGTGGCTTTACAATCTTTTATTTATTAATAAAATATAAATGAGTTATTTGTATACATCTGAGATATTGTCAATTCTTTAAAAGTTTTATTCCCTTTTTATAAATTTGGCATTATTTTTATGTATTTTAATTACACATTGGCATTAAGTGTACAAGGTATAATTTTTCTATAATTAACATAAGTTTACATATATTTCCCCATACACAGTTACTAATTTTATTTATTCATGTCTGTATTTAATACTTCTATCTAGAATTACTTCTCTTCTATCTAAATAACTCCTTTTCAATTTCTCTTAATGCAGATTCAGTTATGAATTTTGTTTCAGTTATTTTACCATTCTTTTTGAAGTATGTTTAGTTGGTTATAAAATTATATGTTGGTTTTAATTTTATATTAATACCTTTTAAGTGACATTCCATGTCTCTAGATTCAGTAATTTCTACTAAGACAACTGTGAATTTTGTTGTTGATCTTTGAATTTAATATATTGAATTTTCTCTGTCTCAGTTAAAATTGTCTCAAGGACTGGTTTGTAGCGGTTGTACTCTGATGTGCTTAATTATATGTTTCTTTGCATTTATTCTACTTGGAGTTTGTAAATCTTCAATCTGTGATTTGATGTCTTTATGTATTTTGGCAATTTATTTACTAGCATCTCTTCAAATATCACATCTAGATCACTCTCACTCACATCTTCTTCTGGGACTCCAATCATATGTAGATTAAACATTTTCACTATATTCTGTATCATTTGTGCCTTTCCATATTTTTGTTATTTTTGCCTATGTTTCAATCTAGATATTTTCTATCATATACTTTTCTATTGACTATCATATATGTTTCTCAATCTCCACCTTAGCTAATTTTTAAAAATTTATTGTTAAACCCATCTACTGGGTTCATAATAGCATATATTTTTCATTTCTATAATTTTTTTTATTTTCAGGAAAACATTTTTCTTTTTATTTTTAAATTATTTTATTGTTGTTCAATTACAGTCGTCTGCATTTACTCCCCACTACACTCCCCAACCTCAGCCAAGCCCTCCTTCCTCCCTTGCTTCCACCCCCCCTTGGTTTTGTCCATGTGTCCCTCATAGTTGTTCCTGAAAACCCTTCCCCCTTACACCCCCATTATTTCCTCCCACCTCCCTTCTGGTTACTGTCAGATTGTTCTTAATTTGAATTTCTCCAGTTATATTTTGCTTGCTTTTTTCTTTTGTTGGTTAGGTTCCAGTTAAAGGTGAGATCATATGGTATTTGTCCCTCACCACCTGGTTTATATCACTTAGCATAATGCTTCCCAGTTCCATCCATGCTGACACAAAGGGTAGGAGATCCTTCTTTCTTTCTGCTGCATAGTATTCCATTGTGTAAATGCACCAGAGTTTTTTGATCCACTCATTAACTGATGGGTATTTAGGTTGCTTCCAGCATTTGACTATTGTAAATCGGGCTGCTATAAACATTGTGGTGCATATGTTCATTTGGACTGGTGTTCCCGGGTACTTAGGATATAATCCCAGCAATGGAATTTCCAGGTCAATAGGCAGTTCCATTTTTAGCTTTCTGAGGAAATTCCATGCTTTTTTCCACAGTGGCTACACTAGTCTGCATTCCCTCTAGCAATACACTAGAGTTCCCTTTTCTTCACATCCTGTCAAACACTTGTGTGTTGATTTGTTTATGATAGCCATTCTCACCCACGTGAAGTGGTACCTCGTTGTGGTTTTAATTTGCATCTCTCTGATGGCTAGTGATGCTGAGTATCTTTTCATATGTTTCTGGGCCCTCTGTATGTCCTCCCTGGAGAACTGTCTGTTCAAGTCTTTTGCATATTTTTAATGGGTTGTTTGTCTTCCTGGAGTGGAGTTGTGTGAGTTCTTTATATATTTTGGAGATCAAACCCTTATCCGAGGTATCATTGGAAAATGTTTTCCCATATAGTTGGTTCTCTTTTCATTTTAATGCTGTTTTCTTTAGCCATGCAGAAACTTTTGAATTTGATGAGGTCCTATTTGTTTATTCTTTCTTTTATGGCCCTTGCTTTAGGAGACATATCAGTAAAGACATTGCTGCATGGAATATCTGAGATTTTCCTGCCGATGTTTTTTCCTCTAGGTTTTTTATGTGTCATGACTTATATTTAAGTCTTTTATCCACCTTGAATTTATTTTTGTGTATGGTGTAAGTTAGTAATCGAGTGTCAATTTTTTACATGTAGCCTCCCAGATCTCTTAACACCATTTGTTGAAGAGGTTATTTTTACTCCATTTGGTGCTCCTGTTCCCTTTGTCAAATATTAATTGACCATAGAGACTTGGGTTTATTTCTAGGCTTTCAGTTCTGTTCTATTAATCTATGTGTCTCTTCTTATGCCAGTACCAGGCTGTTTTGATTAAAGTGGACTTGTAATATCGTTTTTAATCAGGTACTGTGATCCCTCCTAGTTTGGTCTTCTTTCTCAAAATTACTGCAGCTATTCTGGGTCATTTATGGTTACATATAAATTTTTGAAATGTTTGTTCTTTATCTGTGAAATATGTCATTGGTACTTTAATAAGGACTGCATTGAATCTATACATTGCTTTGGGTATAGGAACATTTTGATGATGTTAATTCTTCCAATGCATGAGCATGGTACATGCTTCCATTTGTTTGTGTCTTTCTTAATTTCTTTTTTCAGTGTTGTATAGTTTTTTGAGTACAGGTCTTTTACTTCCTTGGTTAGGTTTATTCCTAGGTACTTTATTTTTCTTGTTGCTATATCAAATGGGATTTTTATTCTTGATTTTGGTTTCTGATTTTTCATTATTGGTGCACAAAAATACCTTTGATTTCTGAATATTGACTGTGTATCCTGCTGTTTTACCAAATTCACTTATTGTCCGAGTAGTACATTGGTGGAGTCTGTGGCATTTTGTATATGTGCTATCATGCCATTTGCAAATAATGACAGTTTTACTTCCTCCTTTGAAGTTCAGATGCCTTTTGTTTCTTTTACTTGTGTGATCAGTGTAACTAGAATTTCCAGTACTATGTTGAACAGAAGTGGTGAGAGTGGACATCCTTGTCTTTTCCCTGATGTTAGTGGGGAAGCTTTTAGTTTTTGCCCATTGAGTATGATGTTGGCTGTAGGTCTCTCATACATGGCCTTTATTATGTTGAAGTATGCTTCCTCTACTCCCACTTTGCTGAGTGTTTTTATCACTAATGGTGCTGTACCTTATCAAATGTTTTTCCACAACTATTGATATGGTCATGTGATTTTTGTCTTTCCCTTTGTTTATATGATGCATTATGTTTATTGATGTAAATATTGTACTATCCTAGCATCCTGGAATGAATATCACTTGATCTTGCTGTATTATCTTGTTAATGTATTGCTGGATGCAGTTTGCCAATATTTTGTTTAGGATTTTAACATCTATGTTCATCAGTGACATTGGTCTGTGGTTTGCTTTCTTTGTTGTGTCTTTACCTGGCTTTGGGATTAGGATGATGCTGGTTTCAAAACAAGAGTTTGGAGTCTTCTCTCTTTTTGGATTTTTTTGAATGGTCTGAGAAAAATATGGGCTAGCTCTTCCTTAAATTTTTTGCAAAATTCTCCTGTGAAACTGTCAAATCCATGGCTTTTTTGTGCCAGGAGTTTTTGATTACTGCTTTGATTTCACTAGCTGTATCGGTTTATTTATGCTTTCTGCTTCTTCTTGACTCTGTTTTAGATGATTATATGTTTCTAGGCATTTGTCCATTTCACCCAAGTTTTTGAATCTCTTGGCATATGTTCATAGTAATTTCTTACAATCATTTTTATTTCTGTGGTATCAGTTGTAATCTCTCCTATTTCATTTCTGATTTTATTTATTTGGGTCCTCTCTCTTTTTCTTGATGAATCTGCTTAAAGGCTTGTTGATTTTGTTTATCTTTACAAAGAAACAGCTCCAGGATATATTGATCCTTTGAATTGTCCTTTTAGACTATATGTCATTTAATTCTGTTCTGATCTTCATATTTCCTTCCTTCTACTCACTCTGGGCTTTGTTTGTTCTTGTTCCTCAACTTCTTGTAGATGTTGGGTTAGGTTCTTTATTTGAAATGTTTCTATCTTTTTTTACATAGGCTTGTATTGCTATGAACTTCCCTTTCAGTGCTGCCTTCTCTCTGTCCTATAGGTTTTTGACTATTGTGTGTACACTTTCACTTATTTCACTTTCACTTGTTTCCAGAAATTTTTGGTTACTTCCTTCATCTCATTATTAACCCATTTATTATTTAATAGCATGCTATTAAATCTCCATGAATTTGAATGTTTTTGAGTTTTTTTCCTTGAGGTTGGTTTCTAATTTCAAACCCTTGCAGTACAAGAATATTCTTGATATGATTTCAGTTTTCTTGAATTTGTTGAGGTTCATTTTATGTCCTATTGTGTGGTCTATCTTTGAAAATGTTCCATGTGCATTTGAAAAGAATGTTTACTTAGCTTCTTTGGGATGAAAGGCTATCTATATATATCAGTTAAATTCATTTGATCTAGGGCATTGTTCCTAGATCAAATGCTGCAATATCCTTGTTGATATTTTGTTTGAAAAATCTACCCATTATTGAGAGTAGGTTGTTAAAATCCCCAGCTATAAGTGTGTTACTGTCTACATCTTTCTTGAAGTCCTCCAAGATATTCTTTATATATTTAGGTGCTATTATATCGGGTGACTATATGTTTGCAATGTTTTATGTCTTCTTGATGGATTCTTCCCTTGAATATTATGAAGTTCCTCCTGTGTCTTTTTTTATGGCCTTTGTTTTGAAGTCTATTTTGTCTGATAGAAGTATTACTACCCCTGCTTTTTTTCCTGTCCATTTGCTTAGAACATTTTTGTCCAACCTCTCACTTTTAGTCTGTGTAGGTCTTTTGTTCTGAGGTGGGTCTGTTGTAGGCCGAATATGTGTGAGTCATGTTTTCTTATCCACTCAGCTACCCTATGTCTTTTGACTGGGGCATTTTTCCTTTACATTTAAGGTTATTATTGGTAGGTCCTTATTCATGTTTCCCCTTTGTACCTGTGTTCCTCTCTCTCACTCTTTTTCTTCATCTTCTTAAAGCATTTGCTTTAACGTGTCTTGGAATGCTGGTTTGGTGGTGGTGTATTCTTTTAGCCTCCTTTTGTCTGGGAAGCTCTTTATTTCACCTTCCATTTTCATGGACAGCCTTGCTGGGTAGAGTAGTCTTATTTGGAGGCCTTTGCTTTTCATTATTTGAAATATTTCTTGCCATCCCTTTTTGGCTTGTAGTTTTTCTGTTGAAAAGTTAGCTGCTATCCTTATTGGAACTCTCTTGTATGTTACTGCTTGTTTTTCCCTTTTCTCTTTTAAGATTCTTTGTCTTTAATATTTGGAATTGTAATTATGATGTGTTTTGAACTGTGCCTCTTGGTTCCTCTTGATTGGAACCCTATGTGCTTCTTGAACTTGCACAACTTTTCCCCTCTCTAACTTAGGGAAGTTTTCTGTCATTATTTTTTCAAACAGGTTTTCCATCCTTTGCTCCTTTTCTTCTCTTTCTGGTATTCCTATGATGTGAATGTTGTTACATATCATGTTTTCATGCAGTTCCCTTAAGCTAGCTTCAATTTTTTTAACTTTTTTTCATGCTGCTGCTCTACCTGTGTATTTTTTTCTCCCTTGTTTTCTAGCTCAATAATTCAGTCCTCTGCTTCACCCAGCTTGCTTTTAATTCCTTCTGAAATAAAATTCCTTTATTTCAGATATCGTATTATTCATTTCTTCCTGGTTCTTGTTTTTAGTTTCTGTTTCCCTTTTCATCACATTGCAATTTCCAGTCAGTTCCTTGTAGTTTTTACTTAGTTTCTTGAACATCCTTATAACCACTCTTTTGAGTTCTATGTCTGATAGTTTGCTTGCCTCCATTTCATTTAGCTCTTTCACTGGGGAATTTTTGTTTCCTTTTTTGGTGGGTTCTTTCTTTGTCTCCTCCATTTAGGTGGCTCTTTTTGTTTGTTTCTGTGATTTCAGATGCTGTGCTTTGCCAGCTGTCTTCATGGTGAGAGCTTCTGTGGTAGGGGTTCTGTATGACTCAGTGGTGAGGTCTCTTTGATCTTCTTGTCTGGATGCTTTGAAGTTTCCCTTTGTCTCATTTTTGTGGGCTCTCTTGTTATACTTGGGCTTTACCTGTTGGTGGCGTCTTCATTGGGCTTACTAATAGTCACAACTCCCACCTTGTCATGTATGCTGTTGCACAGGTGTTGGTTAAGAAAGCAGTATTACCAGACCTCCAAATCTATACCAGCAAAAAGAACTCCCCCTACAACATCAGCAATCTCAACAGCAACTGAACTAAGATTAAAATAATGTGAAGAAAGATTGTGGATATTATAAAATATGACAAAGAGAATATGAGATGACTAAAAGAAAGGAAAACGTTATTGAGTGTCAAGGCAGAGTAGAATTAGTAAGAGTTGGGATACAACCAAGGCAAAGAAAAGGAGAATATAAAATTTACATTTTAAGCAAAATATGAAACTGTGATGGGAACAATGGGATAAGAAAGGGGAAGAGTATACTATGAGGTTTGAAGTAAAATTGAGAAGGTACTTCACCAATGCAAGCAAAATTGCAAAAAATACCACAGCTGGGCCAATAGCAATGAAAACTGAATGAAGTTTAATAAAGGCAGAACAGGAATAAGAATATTACAGAAAACCAAAAGTGAATATGAGATGTCTACAGTAAAGAAAAATTATTTTGAGAGGATGGGGAAGCAAACTAATAAGAGAAAGGAGTAAAGCCCAGGTTGAGAGAGGGGGTAAAATTGAGAGAGGAAACAATGAAATAAATTCCTCACTCAACTGATCAGGGGCAGGGGGAGGCAAAATGGAGTGAGATAGTGGGAGAGTATTCTATTGGATTTAAAGTACAAACAAATAGTGAACAAATAGGAGTTCCTTTGGAGAAGTATAGCAATAACAATGGTATTTCACCCAACTAGCCACTGTTTATAAAAGACAGAAAAGAAATGAGACTCTGATTAGACAGGAAAAAGAATGTGAGCTGACTTTAGAAAGAAGAGTGTTTATGCAATGTTAGATGGAAGAGAAGTAGTGAGAGTAAGGGATAGAAACATGATGTAGCATGAGAGAAAATAAAGTTTACAATCACAGTAATTAAGCTCAGGAAGATGGTGAAATGGATTAAGACCAGGGTAGGGTGTTGTGTGGGATTTATATTAACAATAGTATGATAAGAAATATATAATCTGAATAAACAGAATAAAAGTAAAAGATCAAGAGTAGTATGTTATTTGGAATACAAATGAAGTGAAAGAAGAAAAATTAAAATGGCATATGAAAGGGAGAATTAAAAATCAAAACAAACAATAAAACTAAATCAAACTAAATCAATCAGTAAATGAATGGATCAAAAAACTATGGTACATTTACACAATGGAATTCTATGCAGCTGAAAGAAAGAAGGAACTCATACCCTTTGCAACAGCATGGATGGAGTTGGAAAGCATTATGCTAAGCG
>CM052541.1:79721812-79740095 GCA_028533065.1 Trachops cirrhosus
AAAAAAAAAAAAAAAAAAAAAACTAAATAAACAGAAAGAAGCAAGAGAAATTCTTAAAAATGCAAGTTCTAATGAAGAGCAAAATAAAATTTGCCTCAGCTGTTAGTGTTCACCTTCTGACTTCTTTCTGGATCTGTCTCCAGTCTTATTTTCTTAGTGTGGGCGAAAAAAAAAAAAGAAGCGTCTTGTTGGCTGATTTTAATCCTGCCAAGCCAGTTGTGCAGGTCTTCAGGGATCCTGCAGGCAGAGTGAGGCTGGGCTCCTTTTTCTCCTTTCTTATGGTTCTACAAGGTTGGGGGCACAGTCTGGGCTATGGTAATCACAGGTGCCCAGTTTCCAGTCCATGGTCTTATAGTGCTGTGTGACCACATTCTCCACTCTATGCATCTGTGCCAGGCTGGCACTGATAAGCCACCTCACTTTGCACCCCTTTGATCAGTCCAGGAGGTGCACTGAGTGGGAGCAAACCTGCCAACACTCCTCCCTCTTTCCTGGCCTGTCCACTGTATGCCTGAGGTCCCTGCACGGTGCACCTCAGTTCCTCCTATGAAAAAAATATCTTTGGGTGCCATTAACACTCCAAGGCACCACCTGCCTTTCCACATAGTCCAACTCTCTGGCAAGTCCAGAGTCTATGTGGGTCACAGTCAGTCACAGCCTACCTCCTCTCCCTGCTCCAGTTGTCACCAGGATCTCCCAAATTCTCCAGCATGATCTCAGCTGATAACCCAGCCTGGGTATACTGCTGGCTGTGTGTCACTTGCTGCCTTGTTTTCCCCCCAGTGACTTTATGCGTCCATGTCTCTTCAGGTACAGGCCTGGGACTTCCCCACCCTGGAAGGGGAGGAAACTGCTGGGCTGCTATCACTGACCTGGCTCTCCTCTGATGTCATGAGTCAGCCACAGTCTTCAGTGCCAGGTGCAGGGACCTTCCCCATTGGCCTATAAAACCTTCTTACCAGCCATTTTGAAGTGTCCTCTGCATACTTTGGCTTTCAAACTTAATATCAGCTGATATTCTGTTGGCCGTTCACTTTGTTTTTCAGAGGATTGGCTAATTGTCCCAGTTGGGTGAATGAGCAAGTGGGCTCAGCTCCCACCCACATCACCACCATCTTCTCTCTATTGATTTTGTATTGTTTTTACACTTTGTAGTTTTTTGTTAGGAGGAGCATTGGGCAATAACAAGCACTCTGTTCTTACTGGAGAAGGAAAATCCAAGTGTTACTTATGGATTCTAGCTTTTATAATCAATATTCTGATAGTAGTTGGATTCCCCTAAATGATCTTTGAAAAGTCAGCTTCCTGCTTTACTTAAAACTAAGAAAGTCAAAAACATCTTTCTGTGCATCTGTTAGATGTTATTTTCTCCCTGCCCATGTACCCAAATCATTGTTGTCCTGCCTTCCATTATCACTAGTCTATGATGATAAAGGGTTGTGGTTCATTCTTTCTTATGGGAAAATCCATTGCTTATTTGGGATGTGGGCTGAAAACCACTCATTTTGAAGAAACATAGATATTATTACACCTAAATCTTCCCATATGGCCTTAAAACTTTAGCAGTGTTATTATTTAATCATCACACTTCTAAAAATATAAGAAGCACAACCATACACTCTCTAACGCTAAGGCTTCCTAACTAACTGACTATACAGATTCTCTGGAGTTCCAACCAGATCCTTATTTCAAATCCAAATATATACATCTCAGCTTCCAGGATTATTGGATGCTGAAAGTTCCCAGCTCTATCTATACTGGACAATTACCCTCAATAATAGGGAACTGTATGTGCATGGTTATGCCACTAAGATGGAAGGTGATACAGGGAAACAAGGGCCTGGTTCCTATGAAAAATTGTCCCAGCTTCAGGGTTTTCTTAGATGGGGCCTTAGATGAGACCACAATGCAGGTCATCTTTTCTCTTTGCCTAATTCTGACTTTTTGCTTCATTAGACGCTCATCTCTTAATGATTACAACTCAAAAAACGTTGGTCCTATGCCAGTCCCATCTCAGAGTCTATTTTCAGGGAAACTATTCTAACACCATTGACTTAATATTTGCTACAGTTGGTGACTACTGCTTTTTCTGGTCCCCACAGCAGCTTGATATCTCTAAAATATCATCTTCAACTCTAAACAGATGACATCCAATTGCCTAGATGTGGTCTGAAAGCTCAGGGGCAATTTGGGTCAAAGCAGGAAAAATTTTAAGACAGGTAGCTTAGGAAATCATGATATGCCCACTAAAACTAATTTTTAATCAGCTCAGCTCTGCAGTTTACAAGATAAACTCAGTGGTGTGAATAGGGATTAGTTGAAACTAAATGTCTATTTACCAGCTTTGATAATGAGCCTATTGTAAAAACAGGCACACAAGAGAATGTGAACTGAGTAGATAAGAGTTCAGGATAGACTGCTGAAAGTCTCCATTTTGCTGTGTCTAAGGATTTCTGGGTTAAATGAGCACTAATTATCATTGTTTTGATTTATTCTTAGCTTCTGGAAATCATGAGGTTAGGGCACACCACTGGAGGAAAAGACAGAGCAGGATTTCACTTCAGAGAAAATTTCAAATTAAAAGGTAATCAAAATACTAATAATTAACCAGATGGCTAAAGATATCTATAACTCTCAGTTATTTAGTTTATTTAGTATCTTACAATGCTAATAAAGAGCAACTGGTTTTTATTGATTCTATGGGTGCAATTTGAACAGAATGAAAGTTAAACTCATTAAAACCTCTTTGTTGGAAAGCTCTGCACATTGATGAATGGTTGATTTGAGAAGCAGTCAATATTTCTGTAGATACAAGATTTACTTTAACCACATTGTAAATGCCATTTTACACTATATTACACAATCTGCTTCATTTTCCCTCTTTAAAAGTCTGGCATTTGGTACACTTTAAAATTATACTATGATAGAAGCTTAAATTGTATTACCTAAAAGCTCTGGCACATTCAGTCATTTGCTGAAAGCTGTATTATAAAATGTTCAGTATTATTTATAATTAATTGGGGAAACTAGTATCTTATCAAATAAAACCCTCAGAAGACTGAACTATAAAGAAAAAATAATCGAATTTTAAGGTAATGAAGGTGAACAGTTTAGGAAGCCTTTACAATGAAGACCTGCAGAAGTCATACAGACTTATTTGACTAGCTTTTATTCTTCACTAGAATGAAAGTCCTTGAAGATAAGGACTTTCTTATCTTCTACTTCAAATACTGCTTTGAACATAATAAGGACTGAATAAATACTGATGCAAATAATAAAAGAAAAACTGAATGTAAGCTGTATAACTGGTTCTTCCTAGAAGTGAAACAGAAAAGATGCATTAGGTTTACTTTAAAAAGTAGAAGTTAACATTTTCATAGGAAAGCTATAAGACTTTTGTATGTTAAACATTCTGGATATGACAATAAAAGACTTTACAGGATAAAATTCATAAGGATTCCTTTACCTGGTAAAGCTGATATAGTGCTGATTGTGAAAGATTATCTGTGGAACATATTCTGATAACCCTGGTCTAAGCTTATCTTCTTAGAAATAAGCTTAGAAAAAAGAAAAACAACAATTAAAGATAAAACCACAATAATAGAAAATACCTAAATCCAAAAAATACAATATATGACAAGAACAGAACAAATAAGGTAAATGGTTAAGGATAATACAGACTACCTAGTGAAAATATAGCCTCTTCAGGTCTATGAAAGGACTAGAACTCTGCAAAAAGTACCCCACCAAAGGAACAAAATAATTCCTCTTTGAGTTGAAAGTAAAAAATTAAGTTATTCAGAAAGCTAGAGTACTCCTGAACCTTGTTTGACAGTTACGGATTGGCAAATAAGGGAAATATTACCACTGACATGTTAAAATAGAAAAAAAATGTGGGTGGTAAAATCTGTAGCTATTAGATATTTATTAAGTCTAGGAAAGTATAGATTAAATCTCTCACACACACTCATACACACAATATCTTTATGCAGGACTTTATAATTATTCTACAAGAGAGTTAAGCCTGAGCATAGGTGAACATTTTATGGACAAATAAATAAATAAAAGGGCTCTCAAATTGCTGAAGTTCTGCAATAAATACTTCCAGTATCTTCTTAAGACAATATATTTCAAAAAAATTTAGCCCATTAAGACTTAACTCTCTACTATCTCCTTCCTCCACCCCTTTTAAGATATGAGTGAGCAATAAAAAGAAAATATTAGCAAAACAGGTAAAAATATTCAAAGTAAACAAGAAAGAAAAAAACACATAGGCAATTGATTAATATACACCAAACATATTACACAATCCACATAATAAATGTTGTGATCAATATTTCTCTATGAAATTGAAGAAATAATCTATGGTCTCTATAAAGCAAGAAATCAAAAAAAGATACAAGATTTCCAATAAAAATGTTATGAAACAACAAAATAGGCAGTGGGTTGTTAAAATATAATCATTAGAATTTTAGGAAGGTGTTGCAAATGGCAATATAGCTTTTCAAATTTGCCTAAGTCTTATATAACTATTCTCTCTCTCTCTCTCTCTCTCTCTCTCTCTCTCTCTCTCTCTCTCTCTCATATATGACAACAAGAATAAGTTAAGTAAGAACATGACAACATATAGACAACATTTATGATAAAATTTGGTGAACAGGTATTCCACAGATCCCAAACCAGGAGCAAGAAAAAAAATCAACACCTACAAGATCCACATGGAGAAAGATAATAGGGTTCATCATGACTATGAGAATAGACAAACTCCAAACCTGACACAAAATCACTGAAAAGTATGACTAACCAATTCAGAAGAGTAGCCAAAATTTGAAGGGAGCCCTAAAGTATTCAATTCAGATTACTCCTAGAAAACCTTTATGCTAGAGCAATATCGGTTCTAAGAAATCTCTAATTTACAAGCTATATCCCCATTCCAGGAAATATGTTTCCACTAAGGAGAAATTGCTAGGGATAGAACACACATTAAACAATGAAATCAATTTTTAAAAAAAGATCTAAATACAGTTAGGAATAAAAGCAGAGAAGGCACATCTCAGAAAGCATGTGGCCATATTTTTCCTTCTTTGTGAAACAAGAGACTCACCTCTCTGTAAAACAATGGGATTTCCAAAGAAATAAAACTGTAAATGCTATTCAGATGAATTTCTTTCTTCAGAGGTTTAGGAAATGTTCATATAATAAACAAGACCCCCAGAAAATGTACCCACAAAATTAACCAAGAGAAATTAAGAGGAGGATAAACACCAAGTAAAGGTAAGATATTTAGAAGATAAAGAATGGTTTTAAAACAGAGGTGATAGATTTAAGGAAAGTTATAAAAAAATAAAACCATTATTTCAGAAATAAGCAATTAGCAAAAAGAGCACATGATAAATAAGACAAACATCATAATTTGTGATAAGAAAAAAATAAATAACTAAAGTGGAGCCAAAAAAAAGATTCAGGAGAGAGTAGTAGATATAGAAAGAAAAACAAATGAAATTCACTATACATAGATTTGGAGTTCCCAAGGAAGAAAAAGGAAGCAACAAATGAAATACTAAAAATATAATTCAAAAAATGTTCTGAATTAAAACATTATTTGAATCTATATAGTAAAATAGTATGTCACATAATTGTGAAAATCTACCCAGAATGACCCAAACAGAGACACATTAAACTAAAATTATTGTAACACAAAAAAGAAACCATCCTTTGGCTAAAGACCAAATAACTTCTAAGGGAAAGAAACTCATGAAGCCATGAGATTATTTGATGGTGACATTTTATATCATAAGATATTTAAGGTATTCCAGAAAATAAAATATAAATCAGACCTTATATCCAGTCAAATTGATATTCAAGTACAAAAGTCACAGGCACAGTTTTATTTCTATGCAAGATTACAGAGAATATTGTTGTCATGATTCTTTCCTGAAGAATCTAAAAGTGAGCTACAGTAAATGTAAATGACTGGAAATGTGGGAGGCTCATTTCTTCTTGTTGACACAGTAGAGAATCACAGATCAGCAACTCTCTTAGCATGCAAGCAGAATTTTATTAGTAATACATTCTCAGAGAACAGCCCTATTGGGATAGATGGGAAAGACATAGGCTCTCAGTCTCTTTTACCTGAGGACTTAGGTAATTTGTGGGGTAGAGTGAGGGAATTGTTATTGATTTGGTGGAAGAAGATGGTGCATACTCTTCCAAGGGAGGGTATGACCTCTTAATCATAAGTATGGATAGAGGTCTGTTAACTCAGATTTTTATCTTATTGCAGACCATCTTTTGTTGTCCTGTTTGAAAACAGATATGTGGCCACAGGCAATTAATCAAAGTTATTTATGGGCTTTTTCTGCAAGTACTATGGATAGCCCCCTCCCCACCCCTCCTCCTTCTCCTAAACTTCTTTCTAACAAAATGATATCAACAAGACAGGTTATAAACATGAATTATGCATTTGCTTATTATAACAGTGAGGAATTATAACCCTCACTGTTCTTTTAACATCATTAACCATCTATAACCATCATTCTTTTAACATTGTTTCTGTAAATAATGAATATGGAGCATTTTTTCTCTGGAGATTTGTTCTGTTCTTTCATTTAGGGCATCTTTCTTTGTCTCTTTTATTTCAATATCATCATTGAGAATGCCCTCCTTCACTTGCAGGAAGAACAGGTGCTGATTCTGGATCAGATCCAGAATCTGGAATAGATCCTGGATCAATTCCTCGGATACATCCTCAGGGTAGAACTTGGCCTGGAACTTGAAGAGCAGAATACATATTCTGACAAATATGTAGCCTGTAGATAAATAGCATGCTTGTATAAGAATCCTAGGAACTAACTTCAGAAGATACAGACTCCAAATGTCAGTCATCCCAGCTCTGGGAGATTTGCTGACCTTCATCCATGGAACTAGGATGATGTAAAACCAGGATGAAGCACACCAGACCATCACTTGACCAATTTCCAGATTATTATCATATTGGACAGTGCATCACTTGACTAATCTTATGGTATCAGATTGGATGTGCTGGTCTGCTCCCCTTGATCATTTTGTTCTCTCCCCTCTCCTTCTTAATAAACCTCTTTCTGAACCAAGATATGAAGGTGGGTTTGAGACAAGAGACATTATCTTCTCAGATTGCTGGCATATGAGTAAACTCCTTTCCTTTTCCACCAGCATCTGTCTCATGAGTCTGGCTTTCATTCTAACAGGCAGCCAAACCTCCGTTTGATTACATGATGGATGTTAAATACTGTTAATAGTGAATTATATGTAATTAATATTATAAGGAATACAGCAGAGTTAGTACTAACAATATGCTTTGACAATGAAGATTTAGTTTAACTATCAACAATAGAAAGGAATGATTACCAGAATAGTGAAGAGATTGCCACAGTGAACTGCTCTCCAACAAAACAATTTAAAAAACTGACAAAGAAAAACTAACCATTTCAGAACTTGAAATTAACTGAAGCCACAGAAAAGGTAAAATTATTTATCTATGATAAACTACCAAACCTCCTTAACACAGCAGGGCATGTGACCTTTTAAGTTGGGGCTATTCCCATATCTCTCCATTCCCTGCTCAGTAATGTGATAGACATGAAAAGTCACTATTCTTGTAGCCAACAAAGATGAATGACCTCTTCTAAAATTCCTTTAAAAGAACCATCTTAAAAGCACAGTAAATATGTTTTCTAAACATCTAATGTCAGGAAAACCCCTATTGCCAGGTGTTGTGGTCTTCAACTCAGAGCTCATCTCATCAAGAAGGAACAAAAATCCTACACTTAGGTTATCAACAAAGCAATATCAATCACTTGACAACAGCTGCCTAAGGCTATGACTTGATTTTCTTATGGCAAATAACAGGCTTGCCAAGAATACAAAAGGAAATGGAGAACAAGATGACTATATGAAATTTCAAAGGCTCTGACATATTCCTGGAGAGCTGAGCATTTGCTCATGCACAAGGCTATGCACATGTCCAAAAAAAAAAAAACCTGGTTTAGAGACCCACTCTGATCTGGTTGTATAACAGGGTGCAGCCAAGAGCGGCCCCCAAATAAGGATTTATAATGGGGTCCAGAACTCAAGAGTATTCAGGAAATATTAGGAAATATATATATATATATTTTCTAATAAACTATATATATTATATATAATAAACTATATCTAATAAACTGTATATCTAATAAATAAAATATATCTAATAAATTGTGTGTGTGTGTGTGTGTGTGTGTGTGTGTGTGTGTGTGTGTGTGTAGGATGTCCTCACCCCTCAAAAGTCTGCACAAGTCTGAGCTGGGAGATGGGACACATGGAGCAAGGCCATTGACAGTTGTTTTGAATAGCAACAGTTTAGCAGCTAACCTCTAGAATGGTCATTTAGCATATCTATAACCTTTAACTGGTTTCATTGATATGTTCAATAGCTGTGGCCAGGGGGATGGTAGTGACTTCAACCCATGATGTAACTGGGAGCAACTTCCCCTGGTAACAGTGCCTGTGTGAGACCTTGGAGATGATTGACTCCATGCCATGGGGCCACATCTGCCTGGACTTACTATGGCAGCCCAGTAAAGCTTGAAGATTATGGGAATCCTAGCAAGTGTAGCGGATTACAGGAGGAGTTGGAAATGGGGCTGCAGAGGAAGATTGGTGCTGGGATTTAAACCCAGGCACAGCATCCATGTGGGGCTGTTGGGACCACGTGACTTTGGGGTGCTCCCTTTTTGCCACATGGCTTAGGAAGCAGGAGACACTTTGCCTGGAAGAAAAGGGATGAAAGGGTTCTTGCTGGTGGGCCATGAGAAGGTGTCACATGGTTTGAGGTTAGCTGGAGATCACGGTAGCAATACAGCTGATGATGCCAGAATTGAGGGGCTGCCTGAACCATGGACTTCTACTCCTTCTCACGAGATATGGTACCTCAGACTGGGTAAAGGGGGGAAGGAGGGACTGTGCATTTGTGGGTATTCTAAAGGACTTTAGTATTTTTAATGAAGATATTAAGTCATCACTCTAAGTCTGTATAACTTTTTAAACAAATAATCCCTTTTCTTTTCACCAATCTCTGGCATTGAGAGATGTCTTTCCCTGGCAGTGGGCAAGGTGAATGAACCTAGTATGGTGGGGGCATCCCCGGAAACAAGGGTGGGTCCATTCAGTAATAGTATATCATTTGCCCCCCACCCAAGTCTGTTCCATATCAGTTGAACTTAAAGCTCTATACATGGAGGAAGTAAAAGCTAAATCTGTTTTGTAAACTGCCTGAAGTTTGAAGGTGTGCCTTCTTACACAGATCCTTTTGGACAAACTGGCACAACATTCATGGATATCTTCTGATTTGCAAGAGCTGACTACTATATTATGCTAATTATGGATGGGTCCTGGGAAGCTAAGCATAAAACTAAAAATAAAAACTTTTTTTTTTAAAAAATGTAGCAGAGATGCCCTGGCTGGTGTAGCTTAGCGGATTAAGCGCAGGCCTGTGAACCAAGAGATCACGGTTCGATTCCCAGTCAGGGCACATGCCTGGGTTGCAGGCCAGTTCCCAGCAGGGAATGCACAGGAAGCAACCATACATTGATATTTCTCTCCCTCTCTCTTCCCCTTCCCCTCTAAAGATAAATAAATAAAATTAAAAAAAAAATGTAGCAGAGAACTTAATGGTTTTTATTACAGATAATACAGAATCTACAGAATTTATCCAGGTAATTCCCTAAACAAACAAACAAACAAACAAAAACAACAACAGTAAATAAAAAGAAAAAAATTACAAAGAGGAGTAAGCAGTATGACCAGAAATACTACAACATATTTTCTAAAATATTCAGTGTTCCACAATAACAATGAAAGTATCATAAAAAATTCAAAGAAATAAGAAAATATGCTACATGTACAGGAAAAATGAAGACCCAACAAAAAATGTTCATGAGAGAGGCCAGATATGGGACTTTATAGACAGAGACTTCAAAGAAGTTATAAATATATGCAAATAACTAAAAGAAATAATGAATAAGTAATTAGAGAAAATATTAAAACTATGTCTTCTCAAATTGAGAATATAAATAATGTTATTTAATAAAACATCTAAATATTGATAATGATATGGGAATTGTAAAAAACTACTACATAGAAGTTCTGGAGTTGAAAAGTATAATATCTAAAGGAAAAAAACTTACTTGTTTGTTGATTTATTGATGATAGTCATTTTGATAGGTGTGAGATATCTCATTGTGGTTTTAATTTGCATTTCTCTGATGACTAGTGACATTGAGCATCTTTACATATGTCTATTGGCCATCTGTGTGCCCTCTTTGGAGAAGTGTCTATTCAGGTCCTTTGTCCATTTTTTAATGGGTTGTTTGGATTTTTTTTTTTTTTGGTGTTCAGTTTTGTACGCTCTTTATAAATTTTGGATATTAACTCCTTATCAGATATATTGGTGAGTATGTTCTCCCATTCTGTGGGGTGTCTTTTTATTTTGTTGATGTTTTCTTTTAAATCCATCTGATTTAGTCTGTCATTTAAAGCTGCTGTTTCCCTGTTGGTTTTCTGTCTAGATCTATCCATTGATGTTAACGGGTGTTAAAATCTCCTACTGTCATTGTATTACTGTTGATTACTCCCCTTATGTCCATCAAGATTTGTTTTACATAAGCGATCTGTCCAGAAATTATGTAGCCATATAATATGAAAAGTAGAGGCATTTATTGAAGATACAAAAAATATTGTACATTGTACAATGTACAATGACATCTCAGTGCTTTTCAAAGTAGGCACCTTAGGACCTCATACAGTTTTCCCAATCACCATCAAGCTACCCCATCATATTTTCTGGGTTCTCATCGATAGTCTGAAATTTCTTCCCTTTCAAAGGTGAATTTAATTTTGGAATAAGCCAGAAGTTGCAGGGCACCAAATACGGTCTGTAGCGGGGCTGAATCACCTGGGTGGCTTAATGTTTTACCAAAAACTACATGAAACATAATTCATGAGCAGGCACATTGTCATGATGAAGCTGCCAATCACCAGTTTCCTGTAGCTGTGGTCTTCTGAATCATCTGAATAGTTTCCATGGAGGAATGTTCAAGCTTAATGCAAAATTTGATGCAGATTAATTGCTCTACTCGCACAGGCATTTTGAATGTGATGGCCATACAGTACACATGCCCACTCAATAGCATCTACCACCCCCACTGATTAGTACAGTGAAGTCCTCATTGTTCACACACACACATTCCAGTCTACTCTCATTGGCTGCCATATTACATTGATGTCACACAAACCATTCTCATTATATTAACAATGTTGGACTGCATATTTAAGAGCTTCTATGTTAGGTTCCTAAATGTTTACAAAAGTCATATCCTTTTGTTGGATTACTCCTTTCACCATTATGTAGTGTCCTTTTTTGTCTCTCACTACAGACTTTGTCTTAAAGTCTATTTTGTTTGATATAAATTTTACTACCCTAGTTTTTTCTTATTCCATTTGCATAAAATATATTATTCCATTTCTTTATTTTAGTCTGTGTTCTGTCTTTCATTCTGAGGTGGTTCTGTTGTAGACAGCATACATATACGAGCTTATTTTCTTTTTCATCCAGCTACCCTGTCTTTTGATTAGAGCATTTAAGCTATTTGCATTTAAGGTGATTATTAATATCTATGTAATTATTACTACTTAATTATTTTAACTGTGTTTCACTCTTATTTTCTTCTTCTTAAAAAAGACCCTTTAACATTTCTTATAATACTGGCTTGGTGATAACAAACTCCTTTAGCCTTTTCTTGTCTTGGAAACTCTTTATTTCTCTTTCAATTTTAAATGATAGACTAGTGGGTAAAACATTTTTGGTTATAGGCCTTTGTTTTTTATCACTTTGAATATTGCATGCCAATCCCTTTTGGCTTGAAATGTTTCTGTTGAGAAATCAGCTGACAATCTTGTGGGACCTCTCTTGTGCCTACTTTTCTCTTGCTTTTAAATTTTGTCTTTAACCTTTGGATTTTAATTATAATGTATCTTGGAGTGGGGCTTTTTCAGGTTAGTCTTGTTTGGCACTCTCTGTGCTTCCTGGACTTGAGTGTATTTTTTCTTCACCAAAATATAGAAGTTTTCAGCCATTATTTCTTCAAATAGGTTTGATTCCATTGCTCTCTTTCTTCTCCTTCTGGTACCAGAATATGGATATTTTTACACTTCATGGTATCCTAAAAATCCCTTAAACTAAAATTATTTAAAATTCATTTTTTAAAATTCTTTATTCATTTTGCTGCTGTTTAGGTGTTTTCTGCTACCTTGTCTTCCAAATTGCTGATTTGATCCTCTGCTTCATCCAACTCCTATTTATTCTTTCCAGTGTATTCTTCATTTCAGATATTGTATTCTTCCTTTCTGACTGGTTCTTTTCTATGGTTTATATGTCTTTTTTCATGCTGTTGTAGTTCTAAGTTCTTTAAGCATCCTTATTAGCAGTTTTTGAACTCCATGTCTGATAAATTGCTTGTCTTTACTTCTATTAACTTATTCTTTGGAGATTTGTTCTGTTCTTTTATTTAGGGCATCTTTACTTGTCTCCTTATTTTGGCTGCCACTTTAGGTTGTTGTTTTTTTTTTTTTCTGTGTATTAGGTGTTATCTGTTTACTCCCAGTTTGGTAGTATGGCATAATGTAGTAGGTGCCCTGTGGGACCCATGGCTGCAGTGTCCTTGAGCTCCTGAGCTGGGCGCTCCAGGAATGTCCCTTTTGTGTGTTATATGTGCCTTCTTTCCACAAAAGGGATTGCTATCAGTCCATTTTTTTCATGAAGTCAACCTTCAGACTGGCTGGTTGTCAGGACCAATGTTTATCACAGTGTATGAGCTGCTGTGCAATTACTAACCACATGACCCAAAGTTCACATCAACAAGATCTGATGCCTGCTATGATTTCTCTTTGGATATGCCACTTGTGAAATAATTGTATCCTACTCTGACATTGTCTGAATCTGGCCACTGGGTATGTTGTTTCTTGGGCATCTTGGGAAAGACTCTGATGCTGGCCCGTGTCAATGCTATCTAACTGGCCCTGGGAAACCTTTTTGGAGCTACAAAGTAATCCATACTTTGTGGCTGCCTCTGTGGAGCCTGGGTGTGCACACTAAGGACCAACCTATGTACCAACCCTGGATTTTACCAGCACTGGGCTCAGGAGCAGGTTAGCAAAAGTCCCAAGGCACCCCAAGGTCTGCTTCCACCTGCTTCTGCCTATCAGCTACCATTTAGGCTCATTCACTGAAAGATCTCTGGTAGTCAAGGTGCATGAGGTAGGTTCTCAGTGTGTCTCCAGGTAAGGGTGAGTGATGTTCACCAGATTGTTAACATGTTTAAATTTGGTGCCAGCGCTAGGTCTGTCACTCAGCAAATGTTCCAGGGTATACCAATTCTACTTGACACCTGCTGGGTGTTCACGCTCCTTTTTCATGGGGTAGGGTCTCAAGGTTCACCAAAGTGAGGCCAGCAAAATTTATGAGGCCCAAACAGACCAAGATTTGGCCATGTGAAGGAAGGGCTCTGCACCTCTCAGATATGAGTGAAAAATGGCCTCTATCCTAGAGCCACACAACCAATCTGTCTCAGATCTTGCCAGGAGCCTGATCTCAGCAGTGCAGTGCCACCAAGATTCCAGAGAATAGGGCTAGTGGATCTCTCATGAAGGAGAGTTGCAAACAGGCCTGGGGGAAAAGGGGTGTGGCCCCTTCCATAGAGCAACACAACTCACTCTGTCCTTCATTCTGCCCAGACTTCATCAGGGCAGGGAAGAACTACCAGGACGCTAGAAGGTGGGGCTACTGGGAGTTTGGAGAGTGGAACTAGCAGATCTTCCATGAGGGGATGCACCAGTCATATTTACAAGAATGTTGGGGGATGGCCCCCATTTCAAAGACACACAACTCATTCACCAACACCTTATGATTCTTCCCAGGCCTCGATACCCTGGCCCAGGCAGCTGGCTCTTCAGCAGAGTACATGCACATAGTGTGGGGCTACAGGAAATCCAGAGGGTAGAGCTATTACATTCCCACAAGCTGATGACATAGGAAGGGAGTGCTCCATTTCAGAAAGATGGCATCTGCAGTGTGGGAGAGTGACTCACCACAGGTATTGTGGCAGCTGTCCCTTCATCTCTTTCTCTATAGCAACAAACCTCATTCACTTCTCACATGAATGTAGTCTTTTCTGCCCTCACTGCATCAGAGCCCAGGGTAAGTGGCTGCAAATTTGATTTAGTCAGTTGGTCCTTTAAGAGGGTACCTGTGTCTGTAGCAGACTCCTGTCTCTCCCTAGTGGACAGAATCTCTGCTGATTTTCATATACAGATGTGTTTTGTACACCTTTTTCTGGCTCTTTGCTTTGAGTTAAGAAACCCATTCTGGAGTTGAGACCCCTTTCTTCTCAGAGGGAACCTTTGTGGCTGAGATACTCAACTGTTGCCTATGAAGGAGGAACAAGCCCTTTTCACATTTCCACTCTTGTTACCAGTTTTGATGTGGCTTCTTCTGTAAATCCTTTGTTATGAAACTTTTCTTCAACTAGTCTTCAGTTCTTTCTCAATACATTTCTTTTAGTAAAAAGAAATTAACAACAGAACAATAGTTCAGAGATTAAAAAATATGTGGAAATTAAGCAACATATTCATGTATAGCTAAAGAAGAAATTGTAAAGAAAATTACAATATTCCTTCAAATAAGTAAAATAAACAACATACTGAAATTAATAGGTTGCTGGTAAAATAATGCTCAGAGTAAAATATAAAGTATAATAATTAGCTTGTTTTTAAAAGATAAAATATCTCGCCCTGGCTGGCGTAGCTCAGTGGATTGAGCACAGGCTGTGAACCAAAGCATCGCAGGTTCGATTCCCAGTCAGGGCACATGCCTGGGTTGCAGGCCAGGTCCCCAGTGGGGACCACATGAGAGGCAACCACACATTGATGTTTCTCTCTCTCTCCTTCTCCCTCCAATCCCCTCTCTAAAAATAAATAAATAAAATATTTAAAAAATATTAAAAGATAAAATATCTCTAATTAATCATTATAAGCAGAAGAAATAAAACAATATTGTTTAGGGTGAAAATAAATATTAAAACACATTAGAAAACTGATAAAAATATAAAAAAAGTTGCCTCTGGAAAGATAAACAAATTGATATATGTTTAGCTTACAATCATCAAGAAAATAAATAATGAAAATACAAATTAATAAAATCACAAATAAAAGAGGGGGACATCATTACCAAATTTACAGAAATAAAAAAAATATTTATAAGGGAATACCATGAATAACTATATACCAATAGATGAATTAACTTAAATAACATGGACAAGTACTATAAAGGAACAATCCATTAAACTGACACAGACATTTTTGAAAATATAAATACACCTATAACAAGTAGATAGACTTAGTGATTTAAAAATGTCCCAAAGGAAGGGCACAAGCCCAAATGGTTTAATTGATACATTCTTCCAAACATGTAAAGATTCAATAATAACACAGAAGAGAGAACACTTATCTACTTATTCTATGAGGTCAATATTATTCTAACACTAAAACTAGAAACATTACAAAAAAACTATAGGCTAATATTTTTTTAACATAGGTGTAAAAATATTCAACAAAATAACATAAAACTGAATCCAGTAACATAAAAAATAATTTTACATAATGACCATAAGGGATTTGTCTCAATTTAAAGTTCAATTCAAATCTCAAAATGACCCAATGTAATGTACCATATTAATGAAATAATAGACAAAAGCATCATTATAATCTCAATAAATACAAAAAGGCACTTGACATAATTCAATACACTTTAATTATGAAAATATGCAAGAAACTAAAAATAGAAGTGAACTTCCTCATTCTGAAAAAGAGCATCTAGTGAGTTCCACAATTAATATCATATTTAATGAAAATATTAAGTACTTTTCTATTAAAATAAGGAAAAGAGAAGAATGCCCATTTTTGCCACTTCTATTCAACATTACACTGAATGACCTAGCCAAAACAATTAAGCAAGAGAAATTTTTTAAATCTAAATTGGAAAAGAAGTAAAACTATCAAACTTCATGGATGTTATGGGTGTCATATATATATATAACTTCTACATATTAGCAGTGAAAAATCCAAAAGTGAAATGAATGATAAATTTTAGTTTGCAATAGCACCTTAAAGAATAAAGTACCCAGGAATAATTTTTAAAAATAAGATTTTTATATTCAATATCACAACACATCTTTTGAAAGAAATTTCAAAGACCTAAATATAGAGAAACACATTTATATTCATGGATCAGAAGACTACAATATCAAGATGACAATATTCTTCAAATATCTTTACAGAATCAAGGCAATTTTTATCAAAATACCAGCTAGTTGTTTTGCAGAAATTGACAAACTGTTTCAAAATCTATATGTAAATTCAAGATACTGAGAATAGCCAGAACAATTTTCAAATAGAATAACAAGTTTGGAAGACTCACATTTCTTGGTTTCAAAGCTACAGTAATCAAGACAGTATGGTACTTGCATAAGTATAAATATATAAATTGATGCAACAGAATTGAGACTCAAAAAATAAATTTTCTGATTAGTAGTCAATTGATTTTTTACACATGTGCCAGAACAATTCAATGTGAAAAATGTAGTTTTCCCAACAAATGGTGGTGGGACAAACGAAAACCCACAGCAAAAGAATGAAAGCAGACTCCTTCCACACCTTATACACAAATAATGATTTTAAGCAGATCACAGACTAAATGTAAGAGTTAAAACTTTTAAAATTCCCATAAGAATATATAGAATTATTGTGGCATTGGTTTAGGCACTGGTTTCTTAGATGTGACACAAAATGTATAAGCATCAAAAAAATAGGTAAATTGGACTTTGTCAAAACTAAAATATTTTTACTTTGGGTCAAGATGGTGAAGTCGGTAAGCACTGTGCTCACCTCTTCCCACAGCCATATCAAAATTACAACTAAACTACAGAACAACCCTCATTGAGAAACCTAAAACTAGCTGAACAGAAGTACTAACTAAGAATATTCAGGGACTTCCGGCCAAGACAGAAGAATAGGTAGACACACTGTGCCTCCTCGCACAACCAAAATAGGGACAATAACAATTTAGAAACAGAATAACAACCAGAACTGACCAAAAATTGAACTGTATGGAAGGTGGACAACCAAGGAGTTAAAATAGACACATTCATCCAGACCAGTAGGAGGGGTGGAGTCAGGAAGCTGGGCAGAGAGGGGTCACATGGCACAAGGAGCATTGGGACCAGGCATGTAAGACCACAGAGGGCGGACCCTGGGTGTGCAAGTGGTGGCTGGCAAACCCCAGCTGAGAGATGGTAACCGGCAGGCCCAGGGAGGCGGCAATTGTGAAGCAAGGCACTGCGTGCAACCCAGGATCCCAGCACTGGGAAATAGAGCCTTGGGGCACTGATCGAAAACACTTGTGGGGGTTGAGACACAGGGAGAGACTCCCAGACTCACTGGAGAGGTCATTGGAAAGGGGTGCACAAGCCCACCCACACGGGAATCAGCACCAGAAGGATCCATTTTGCTTGGGGGAAGTGGTGGAAGGGACTGAAGTCCCATGAGAGCAGAGCAGGCACCATTGTTCCTCCTCGAACCCCGCCCCCATATACAGCGTCACAACCCAGAGACACCTAAGGCTCCACCCCTCATACATAACAGGTGCTACCAGACCAAAAAAAAAAAAAACAGATGGCTCAAACAGAAGAAAAAATGAAAGCACCAGAACCAATCCTTTTAAGTCACCAAGAGATAGCCAACCTATCAGATGCACAGTTCAAAACACTGGTGATCAGGATGCTCACAGACTTGGTTGATTTTGGTCACAAATCAGATGAAAAAAATGAAGGCTACAATAAGTGAAATGAAGAAAAATGCACAGGGAACCAACAGTACTGGAAAGAAAGCTGGGTCTCACATCAATGGAGTGGACCAGAAGGAAGAAAAAACATACAATCAGAAAAGAATAAAGAAATAAGAATTCAAAAAAATGAGGAGAGGCTTAGGAATCCAGGACATCTTTAAATGTGCCAACATCTGAATTATAGGGGTACCAGAAGAAGAGGAAGAGCAACAAGTGGAAAACTTATTTGAACAAATAATAAAGGAGAACTTCACCAATCTGGAAAAGGAAATAGACTTCCAGGAAGTCCAGGAAGTTCAGAGAGTCCCAAAG
>CM052541.1:79740595-79794650 GCA_028533065.1 Trachops cirrhosus
ACCTTGGCTAATGTAATTATGATGTGCCTTGGTGTGTTCCTCCTTGGGTCCAACTTCTTTGGGACTCTGTGAGCTTCTTGGACTTCCTGGAAATCTATATCCTTTTCCAGATTGGTGAAGTTCTCCTTTATTATTTGTTCAAGTAACTTTTCCACTTGTTGCTCTTCCTCTTCTCCTTCTGGCACCCCTATAATTTGGATGTTGGAACATTTAAAAATGTCCTGGAGGTTCCTAAGCCTCTCCTCATTTTTTTTTTTGAATCTTGTTTCTTCATTCTTTTCTAGTTGGATGGTTTTTTTTTCTTCCTTCTGGTCCACACCATTGATTTGAGTCCCAGTTTCCTTCCCATCACTATTGGTTCCCTGTACATTTTCCTTTATTTCACTTAGCATAGCCTTCATTTTTCATCTAATTTGTGACCAAATTCAATTAATTCTGTGAGCATCCTGATTACCATTGTTTTGAACTGTGCACCTGATAGGCTGGCTATCTCTTCATTGCTTAGTTGTATTTTTTCTGGAGCTTTGATCTGTTCTTTCATTTGGGCCCTTTTTTTTTTTTTTTTTTTGTCTTGATGTACCTGTTACATAGTAAGAGGAGGAGTCTTAGGTATTCCCCCAGGAGGGGTAACGCAAATCACTGTGTTGTGATGCTGTATGTGGGGAAGGGGTCTGAGAGGGAACAATGGCTCTTGATCCACTCTCTGCCTGCTTTCAATCAGTCCCCCCACTTCCCACAAGCAAAGTGGGCCCTTCTGGTGCTGATTCCCATGTGGGTGGATTTGTGTACATTCTAGGACCCTGTGGGTGTCTCCAACAGACTCTCCTGTGAGGCTGGGAGTTTTTTCTGTTGCATCAACCCCCACAGTTGTTTCCAATCAGTGTTTTGAGGCTTTATTTCCCTGTGCTGGGGCCCTGGGTTGCCTAGTCTGTCCCGCTCCCCAGTTGTTTCTCTCAGTTTATCTGCATGTGAATGTGGGACTACCCAGTCCACAATCCTCTGCCTCGCTGGGTCCACCAGATGCTGCCTTGCCTGCCCTGGTCCTCCACCACCACTTTGCCATGAGTCCTCTCTGCCCAGCTGCCTGTCTCCACCACTCCTACCAGTCTTCATGAATGTGTTTTCTTTAACTTCTTGGTTGTTGGTTTTCCATACAGTTCGATTTTCTGTTGGTTCTGGTTGTTTTTTGCTTTCAAATTGTTGTTGTCCTTATTTTGGTTGTTTGAGGAGGCACAGTGTGTCTACCTATGCTTCCATCTTGGCTGGAAGTTAATCTGTAATTCTTTACTGTGTCAGCAAGTAGAACTGAACCTCCCACAACATTTCTGGTGCCCTAACTCAGAGACCACCCTTTGTCTCCAACCATTTGGAGTGCAGTAAGTACAGCTTCATTGGCAATGCTTTCTTGCTTTCTCACCTTCAGGGTAAGAGAGATATAGGAGGTGTATTCAAGCATGCTAGGCCTGTGCTTGAAGGCAGAAACAAGGGCAAAATCTAAAAAAATTGTTGGCTTTTGTGTGGGTTCCAAAGACCAAAGATGCATTTCCTCCCTCCAGTTTGAGTTCTCAGGCATCCCTACATGAGTGGGAGCCTTGCAAAGGCATCTGGGTTCTATCCCTCAGACACACTGGGTCCTCATAGGGAACTCCCAATGATGGGGGACTCAAGAGTTGGAAAATTTTGGTTTAAGTAAATAGTTAATAAGCCTAGTAGGTAATACATATATTAAAACTATTGTTTCAGAAACTGCAGATAAGGCCCATCCTGGCTCCTGGGAGAGAGAGCTGACCTCCTGGGGCATCACTAAATATCACCACCTGGGGAACAATCTAATCAGCTTCTGATATTAGGAGAAAGTTACAAAAGCTTCTCTGTGGACCTGTGGTTTCTTAGGATGAAATGTTGACCACAGCCAATGCAGCATTTACAACCACAACCAGGAGAAGGGGCCAGGGCTTAGGAGAAGGAGAAACAGAAGGAGACTAGGTACACCCAAGTTTTAGCTGTGCTTGTGGGACATTTACCATCACATTCTGCAGGCCTTGCACAGCTTACTCCAAAAGACACTAAGTGTCATGTGTACCAAAAGGCAGGGCATCGGACAAAGGAGTGCCCTAATCATAATAAGCCTTCTTACATGCCCTGCCACAAATGCAGTACTACAGGCCATTGGGCAGCCCTCTGTTATAGAAGACTGTTCTACGTGGTGTGGGCCCAGCTCACACTAGGAGAAGCACAGGACCCATGCCCACAGATAGGCTCTCCCATGGGGAATCAGGCCTGAATTGTACCTAGACTGCTATGAGACTTGTTTTTGCTAAAACTCCCTCGCCCTGAATTGAGGCAGCAAATGTTTACTGCATAGCTTTATATTAACTTCCTAAAATCTATGCTAAACCTTCCAAGGATGAATGTAACCAGTTCAACCACTTTTCCCTTTGCATTTGCAAATATCCTTCTTCTGCAATGTGATTAGCGGCATCCTCTCCTTTGTTTTCTGTAAAAGGTAACCACCTAAAGCGAACCTGTGCATAGTAAATGAGGATCATCATGTAATGTGCCCAGAAAAGCAATAAAAGCTTGTCAAGGCAAGGGTCGGGGTTGCTCTCCCCTTGAGAGAGTGGCCGTGCTATCCCTTTTCCTCCACAAGACTTGGTAGTCGATGTGAATTTGTCGTGTCTCATCCACAATGTCGCAGACCCCACAAGCCAGGGTCCGCATCACTCTGTCCCTATGGTTGAAGGGCCCCCAGCCCTGAAGACATGACTGTCTTGCAGATGGTAACTCAGGACTGAAGCTGGCTACCCCAGTCAGCCCCACCTCAAGGCATCACTATTACTGGACTGTAGCCTAGATTATGCATTGGTGTGGCAGTAGGACAGTAACCTTTTTACTGGATACTTGGGCCATCTACTCTGTCCTTATTATCTTCTCCAGACCCCTTTCTCCCCAAACTTGCACTGTCCTGGGTGTGGCAGAAAAGCTCACCACTAAGAATTTCACTCATCCTTTGGACTGTTTTGGGAATGGATATTATTTCATCCATTCCTTTCTTGTAGTCTCTGAATGCTCAGCTCTTTTTCTTGGGACAGGTCTTCTCCAATTGTTAGGAACCAAAATAGTTATAGAAGAAAATCCTGTCCTAAGACTGCCCCTTCAAATGTTAGTTATGCAAACTGAAGACCATCTGAATACACCCCTACATGGGAGAGTAAAATCAACTCAGTGGTCTGGAACACTGGGGTTCCTGACCAGGCTGAAAACCTTACCCCAGTCCTCATTAGTTATAAGGATCTTTCACACATTCCTCACCAGAAGCAGTACCCCTAAGGCCTGAGGCAAAGTCAGGGCTTCAGCCTATAATTTCTAAGTGCCTTTCTCCTGGGCTACTTAAACTTAGTAGTTCCTCTTGTAACACTCCTGCAGTAACAGTCAGGAAAAAGGACAATTCCTATAGACTAGTCCAAGGTTTAAGAATTATTTAATGAAGCAGTAGTTCTGCTACACACTGTTGACCCCAATCCATATGCCCTTTTTGGGGACAATTCCTGCAGATTATGCATCATTCACTGTATTATATCTAAAGGATTCATTTTTGGCACCCTGCTGGATATAATGTCCCAATTTCTTTTTGACTTTCACTGGACATTCCCTGAAGTGTGATCCCAACAACTAACTTGGACCATCCTACCTCAGGGATTCAGAGACAGTCCCCATTTATTTGATCAGGCCCTGGTTGAGGACCTGACTGATTTAAAGCTAAAAGACAGGACAGCCTTTATTTCCTCCATAGTCCAAACAATCTCCAAAGCCCTGGAAATAGATTACACACTCCCCTATGCCTGCAGCCCCCAGTCACAAGGGACAGGTAGAGAGAGCCAATCAATTCTTAAAAACTGCTATTAGAAAAATCAGAGAGGAGACCTCTCTTAACTGGAAGGAAGCCTTGCCAATTGCTTTGCTCTGGACCAGTGTGGCCCCCCAAAGCTTGTTTGACATTCAATACCTTTGATACTCTATAGCTGGCCTTTTCCATATTCAGAGCTCTTGTTAGATATGGAGGTTTCCTCCCAAATGCCTATGCTCAAACAGCAGCTCAGTTTCAGACCACCCTCAGGGAATCTGGCCTACAGCAAAAACTTAGGATTCAACTGCCCTGTTGTATCCCCCCCAGTAGTCCAGGTTTTAATGAAAGTTTGGAAGGATGGTTCCCCTGGTTCTCAACTACAACCCTTGTGGAAAGAACCCCTCCCTGTTCTTATGTCTTCTCCAACAGCCATCAAGGTCTCTGACATGCCCCTCTGCATATATCACTCTTGAGTGAAACCATTGAAGGAATTAACTAATCTCACAGGACTTTCAAAAACAATGGGACAATGTTATCTACTGTGAGCTGGTGGAGGACCTCAATTTCCTTTTTTGGAGGACCATTCTTGAGTCTGATAAGTAGCCTCTTATTTTACTCCTTACCACTTTTAGATTACTCTAGGTCTCTGCCTGAAACCACCTATGAATTTTCCAATCACATGGCCCAATCTTTAAAATTAAATTTTTGTTGGCTTTGTCTTTCCACCTATAGCTGGCATTATGTTCAGCCATTAGCACTGGAACTGTGGGGAACCATCTCAGCTAGACAAAAAGACTATACATTCCACCCCATGGGGCACCATAGCTATTCAAAATCTTGCTAAATTGTTACCCAAAACTTTTTCCACTAACAGTCAATGGACCCCTAGAGGAGGTCTATTCTCTCACATAATAAACTATCTTCAGGTCAGCTATCCCTTCTGCATTGTCAGTAATACTCCAGGGGACACATCTATAGGAAGGCTTGCTAACAGCCAGTACCAACAGAATTTTCTAATCCCCAATCCTTCTCTTACAAACATTACTCATGGGATTTTCCTCACTGCAATATCCTATATCTCTGGAGGAATTCTCAACCCAGGAGACAAAACAGATTTCATACATACCCATTTCCCAAAGCCAGTCATTCCTAGCCTGACTTTACACAAAATCTTACTCAAAACAGCTTACTGCTGAAGCCCACTGTCCTATCAAATTAATGAATCCCTCCCACAGGAAGAGGATTACTGTATCACTCTTTATCTCAGCTCCCAAGTTGCCATACATTTTGGACTGAATTCATAAATAGCACAAGATCCTGCAATCCCATAATTGACCCCCCTGGTTTCAGTCTCACTGGCAGCACAAGGATTACAATGGTGGAGTACTGAATACCCAAGAGCTGAACAACTAGTCAATGGTAGATAAATTTCTGTAGAAACTCTGTCAGTTAAACTTGCAGATAAACTTGCTTTGGTGGCAGAAATACTCTCTTTTACAGGAGTCTATTGGGTTTACAAATCCCAGGCATACTAGACCCTCCTTCTGCAATGGACAGTAGTCTGCTCTCTTGGGTATATTCTCCATGACATTTCCATAGTGTGGGAAAATGCCATCCTCCTATTCCCCTTATGAGGACAAGGACGTCTTTTCAAAAGGACTGATCCTTTTATTCTTCTAATATCACTTATTTGTATTCTCTCTGCCACAAAAACATCAGTAGTGGGTACCTTTTAGGAATCTACCACCACCTATAACAGGAAACAGCTGAATCATCAACTAGAACAGGGAAAATGCTTGCAATGTTCCAAGAACAGCTGGACTCCTTAGGTAGGGTCACAAAGGGCATTAGAATTCCTTCTGGCCTTAGAAGGCGGAACATGCCTGTACCTTAAGGAAGAGTGTTGCTTCTATGTGAACAAATCAGGGCAGATCCATCAAAAAATCCAAAGCATTCTTGAATCCATGTCTAGGATCAAAACTTCCACCTCTTTCTGGTATTCAAATACATGGCTTGTGTCTTTACTTCCCCTTGCAGCTCCATTACCAATCATACTAGTGTTATTACTATTTGGAACAATGATAATCAACTTACTAACTAAATTTATCTCTTCCAGAGTAGGAGCTATAAAGCTACAAATGATCATCATGAACAACTATGTACCCCAGGGACCCCAGACTCCACAAACCTATCATGGGCCAATGGACGAACATTTCCTTCTGCCTCCTCTGATTCATAGTTAGGAAGCCGATAGAACCCAAAGAAGTCTCAACAACCATTTACAGCTGGAAGTAGCCAGAGTGGTTGTCATCCCAAAGTCCCCAAATGTTTGGGTTTCTAATGCTTGAGGGGGAAAATGTTAGGTAGAAGTTTAGGAGTAGAAGAAGTGTTGGAGGAGGTCCATAGAACCTGGAGAAAAAGTTCATAAATAACTTTAATTAACTGCCTCTGGCCACAGTCTGTTTTTAACAGAATAATGAGAGGTGATCTGGAACAAGAAACATATCTGAGTTAGAAAACCTCCACCCATACCTATGCTTAGGAGGTCACACCCTCCTTGCAAGAGTATGCACCACCTCCTCTCACCAAATCAATATGTAATTCCCTCACCCCACCCCACAAATTATCTAAATCCTCAGGACAAAGAGAACAGTGCCTGTGTTTTCTTACCTACCACAGCTAGGCCCATTCTCTTCCATAAGAACATATCACTAATAAACCTTGCTTCCATACTAATAGGCTTGCTGATCTGTAATTCTTTACTGTGTCAGCAAGAAGAACCAAACCTCCCACAACACAAGGACCTACAACTAAGATTACTCTACCCAGCAAGACTATTACTTAGAGTTGAAGGAGAGATAAAGAACTTTCCAAACAATAAAATGCTAAAGGAGTTCATTATCACCAAACTGGTATTACAAGATGTATTAAAAGGATAAGAAGAAGAAGGAGGAAGTGGAGGAGGAGGACAAGAAGAAAAAGGAGGAAATCAAAATATGAATAATAATTTTGCAATAAATACGTACTTATCAATAACCACTTTAAATGTAAATGGATTAAATGCTACAATTAAAAGACTTGGGGTGGTTGAATGGAGAAGAAGACATAACCTATACATATGCTGTGTACAAGAGAACCTGTTCAGATATAAAACACACACAGACTATGAGTGGAGATGAAAAAAGATATTTCATGCAAATTGAAACCAAAAAGAGCTGGGATAGCAATATTTTCATCAAATAAAATACACCTTAAAACAATGACTATAATAAGAGACAAAGAAGGACCCAGCAATTTCACTTCTGGATATTTATTTAAAGAAACATAAAACACTAATTCAAAAAGACATGTATGTCTTTGTTCATTGCAGCATTATTTACAATAGCCAACATATGGCAGCAACCTAAGTGTCCATTCATGGACAAATGGATAATGAAAAAATAATACATACTGGGTAAAGCAAAAATAGTTTTGAGTTATGAGTATATGAAACACACAATTTATTATTGAATGATTATTTATTAATTATTGTGTTATTTTCCATGTGAACGACTGTAAACCTACTTTTGCCCTACCCTGTATATACACTGGGATGTTCCTCAGCCTTAAAAAACAGTGAATCTTGCATTTGTGGCAAAATTGGATAAAGTTGGAAGGTGTTCTGTTCAGTGAAATAGCTCAGACCTAGACAGACAAATACCATATAATTTCACTTATATGTGGAATCTAAAAAGAATAAACAAATAACAGAAATAAACTCATACAGAGAACAAAATAATGGCTACCAGATGGAAGTAGGTTGGGGGGATGAGTGAAAAAGGGTAATAGATTAAGATGTGCAAATTGCCAGTTATAAAAATAGTAATGGGAATGTAAAGTGCAGCATAAGGAACAGAATCAATAATATTGTAATAATTATGTACAGTGACAGATGGGTACTGGGTTTATTGAGGTAATCACTTCATAAGTTATATAAATGTAGCATTATATTTTATACCTGAAACTAATATAACTTATGTCAACTATAATTGAAAAATAAAACATTTGAAAAACTAAAATTTTGTGATTCTAAGAACAGCATCAAAAAAGTTAAAAGATGACATAAATAGAAGGAATTATGATGCAGACCCCAGCTCCTGGGGTCTGTGACATTGTGGATAGGGGAGAGACATTCACACAGACTACCGAGTCCTGTAGAGGAAGAGGGTGGGTGGCTTCACTCTCAAGGGGAGCAAAAAGCCGTGGCCCTCACCATGACAGACCTTTATTGGTTTCTTGGCAAATTACATGATGGTCCTCATTTACTATGCACAGGTTCAGTTTAGGTGGTTACCTTTTACAGAAAACAAAGGAGCCAATGCCACTAATCACATCACAGAAGACGGATATTTGCAAATGAAAAGGGAAAAGTGGTTGAATCAGTTACACTCCATACTGGGGAGTTTGAGCTTGGATTTTAGGAAGTTAGAGTAAGCACTTGCTGTCTCAATTCAGGGTGAAGCAGTTTTAGCAAAAGAAAGTCTCAAAGCAGCCTAGGTACATTGTAGGCCTGATTCCACACAGGAGAACCTATCTGTGGGCATGGGTCCTGTGCATCTCTGAGTGGCAGCTGGGCCCATGCCATGCAGAACAGTCTCCTATAGAATTATTTATAAATTATTATACATATATGTATACAAAAGAACTTGTATCTTTAAAAACCTCTTACAACTCAATAACAAAATATAACTTCAATTAAGATAGGGGCATATAACTTTAATTAATATGTCTCTAAAGATAACAACACAAATGTCCAATAATCATGTAAAAATATACTGATATAATTAATCAATAAGAAAATGCAAATGAAAAAACATAATGAGATACCACTTCACACCTATTGTAGTGATGATAAATAAATAAATAGGTGTGAATTTGGAGAAATTGAAACTCTCAAACATTGATGGTTGAAATAATAACATTGTGAAGATGTATTGGAAAAAATTTATAATTCTTTCAAATCTTTGATTTGGAGTACCACATGACCAAGAAATTCACTCCCAGGTATATGAAAATCAAAATGAAAATATTTTTCCTTTTTTTATATAATGTTTATTATATTTTCCATTACCTTTTAGTCCCCTTGTAACCCCTTCCCCGCAGCAATCACCTCACTGTTGTCCATGTCCATGAGTCCTTTTTCCTTTTGCTCAATCCCTCTTTGACACAAATACTTGTACATAAGAGAAATGAAATGTGTTAACACTAAAACTTGTAAAGGAATTTTAGCATCAGCACTATTTATAATGGTTCAAAAGTAGAAACAACCATGCAGTAGATTCCTGTAGCTACCATAAGGAATTACCACAGACTTGGTGGCTTAAAACAACATAAATTTATTTTCTCATAGTTCTGGATTCCCAAAGTATCACTGAAATCAGCATCACTGAGCTGAAATCAAGATGTCAGCAGGGCTTCATTCCCTAGAAAAGAATTTGTATCTCATCTGTTTCAGCTTCTGATAGTTCCAAAATCTCTTCACTTGTGGCCACATCACTTCGGTATTCAAGACCAGCATCCACAAACGTCTTTCTGCTCCATCTTTACATTCTTTATTTTCTGTGTGTGTGTGAAACATCCCTTTTTCTCTTTACAAGGATACATGTGCTCACATTTGCAGCCCATCTAAAAAATCCAGGATAACTCCCGTATCAAGATCCCAAATCATATGTGCAAAGATCATCTTTTCTGTAACACAAGTTACAGAAATTTGGAAGTGTATAACTTTAAGAGGACCATTTTCTTCTGAGCACAAACCAAGTGTCTATCAGTTATTAATAAACAAAAAGTGGTATGCATGCACACACATGCATATATACACAATGAAATAATCAAAAATAAAAATGTGTCACAAATACATGCTACAACACAGGTGAACTTCACAAACATCATGCTCAATGAAAGAAACCATCCACAAAAAGCTGTGTTTTATGATACCTTTTATTTTTATTGTATATTTTAATTTTAGTTTTTAATTTATATTATATATTTGACTTACAATGTTATAGTTTCAGGTATACACAGTGATTCAACATTTATGTATATTATGATTTGGTCTCCACACTAAGTTTAGTAATCATTTGTCACCATGTAAACTTACCACAACATTATTGATTATATTTCCCTTCACCTTTTCCACTCATCTCTCTACCCCCATTCCTCTGGCAACAGAGATATGATTCAATTGTATGAAAATTTATCAAAATAAAAATTATATAGACAAAAAAAGGAGGATGGGATATTACTGCAAATGGGCATAAAGTATTTTGGCAGGTGATATAAATGTTCTAAAGTTAGACTGGTGATGGTTGGACAATTCTGTGCATTTACTAGAATGCACTGAACTGTACACATTCAATAGGTGAATTGTATGAGGTACAATTTATATCTCAAAAATACTGTTGTAAAATAGAGGGGAGAATGAAGTAATATATAAAAAGAAAAAATAAGTTTAATTATTGCCTTTTGTGGATTGGTTGGGAATAAAAGTATATTATATTATCAAATCAGACACTGGAAGGAAAAACAGGAACAAGGAAGAAGTTTCCATTTAATTCCATTACTGTTCTTAGTAGGAAATGGACAATAGCTAAAATAAAAGAGGAACAAAAGGCAATATATAACTTTTAAAAGTTATATATCTATCAAGATACTGATTAAAAAGTGCAGTTTCCTAATACCAACAGATAACTCCCAAAAGATACATGTCTCTTTGCGATGATATATGTTATGACAATTTTTAAAGTATATTTTATTGAGTATGCTATTAGTTTTCCCAATTTTCCCCCTTTATTACCACTCCACCCTGAACCTCCCAACTCTCCAGCATTCCCCCCCTTAGTTCATGTTCATGTGTTGTACATATAAGTTCTTTGACTTGTTTCCTATATCATTCTTAACCTCTCCTCATTATTTTATGCCTACTAATTATGCTTCTATTCCCTGTACCTTTCTCCCACTATTCTTGCCCTCCCTTTCCCCACTGAAAACCCTCCATGTGATTTCCATTTCTCTGATTCTGTTCCTGTTCTAGTTGTTTGCTTAGTATTTGTTTTTATTGTTTTTTTTTAGGTTCAGTTGTTGATCATTGTGTTTATTGTCCTTTTACTGTTCATAGTTTTTGATATTCTTCAATTTCTTAAATAAACCCCTTTAACATTTCATATAATAAGGGCTTGGTGATGATGAACTCCTTTAACTTGACCTTATCTGGGAAGCACTTTTTCTGCCCTTCCATTCTAAATGATAGCTTTGCTGGATAGAGTCATCTTGGATGCAGGTCCTTCCCTTTCATGATACTGCTTTCCAGCCCCTTCTTGCCTGTAAGGTTTCCTTTGAGAAATCCGCTGATAGTCCTATAGGAACTCCTTTGTAGGTAACTCTCTTCTTTCCTCTTGCTGCTTTTAAGATTTTCTCTTTATCTTTAATCTTGGGCAATTTAATGATGATGTGCCTTGGTGTGTTCCTCTTTGAGTCCAACTTCTTTGGGATTCTCTGGGCTTCCTAGACTTCCTAGAATTCTATTTCCTTCACCAGATTGGAGAATTTTTCCTTCATTATTTTTTCAAATAAGTTTTCAATTTCTTGGGGGTAGAGCCTTAGATATTCACCAGGACAGGGCAACCCTCTTTTCTGCATTGTGGTACTGTCTGTGCGGCAGGGGTCAGAGAAGTAACAATGCAGGTTACTTGCTGGGCTCTAGCCCCACTTTTCAACAAACTCACTCATGTGAGACTGGCAGTTTCTCCCACCATGGCAACCCTTGCTGTAGTCCACAGTCAGCTCTGAGTCTGTTTCAGCCAGCCCTGCCCACATGGTCTGCCACCTTGCTGTGGGTTTTCTCTGTCCATCCATCTGCCCTGTCTTGCTCCTACCAGTCTGGTTGGTTTGGTTGACTGTTTCTTTAATTCCTTGGTTGTTAGAGTTCCATGCAGTTTGATTTTCTGGCACTTCTGGTTGTTTATTGTTTTTAGATTGGTTGTTATCCTCCTTTTGGTTGTGTGAGGAAGCAAAGGGTTTCTACCTACACTTCCATCTTGGTCAGAACCCCACTTAAATCTGTTATGACAATTTTTGTATGACTACTGATAGTATGAAAGAGGGAATACAATGGAGGGATAACTGTTCTTCTTTGCATATACCTAGTTCTGTACATTTGACTTTATTCTGTAAAAAAATTAACACAATTATAATAAACTTAAATTTAAAAGCCATCCCTTAAAATAAATAATTAAAGAAATGACCCAAACTGAGTATTTGTTTGATTGTATAATGTGTAGAAAGGCTATTCCAGATGGCTTGTAAACAGTACTTTTTAAATGTTTATACCCAGTGGGGTATTCTCTAGAAGTATAAACAATTGCCACACAAGCAAACTTAAACCTCTATGCTAGCAGTGTCAATATAATTATAAAATTGTTTAGTGTGTGGTATGAAATAAGGAAAATCAATCATTATGATGCAAATAATTAGAGCTTAAAGTATCAGTACAAACATACAAAACTACTTAAAAATATTTTCCTCTATACATGGAAAAGTCCTAAAAACAGTAACTGATAGAATAGGAGTAAATACCCTTCATGCCCAGAATACTTTCTCTAAACAGTTTCCTGCTAAGATAAACCAGGACTCCTTGGAAAAATGACTCCAGACCTGAAGCAAAACAAAATGTACAAAATGAGGCTATAACAGTTTTTTTTTTTTTTCTGGCAGAAAGGAAGAAAAGATCAAATACTACTAGGTTATGTCAAAAGAATTCATGAACCAAGTTTAATAAGCTCATATTTTCCAGGAATGAGAAAATGTGTTAATTAGGTTAATAATCAAATGGAGTGAAACACATCAAACAAATCTAAATCCAGGTGTTTATAAAAATACAAAAGCAACAACTAACAAGGTGAAATACTTGTCTTTGCTAAATAAACAAATTATTTTTAAAATTAGTGAAAAAATGCCAAATAACAATAATTTATTCTGCTTTTACTACATAAAATGATAAGAAAAGTTTACTGTTATGAAAATATTCCATGAAATAAACAAGAAAGAAATGATAGAATAATAACAGCAATAGTTGATATTTCCAATTAATTAATGGATCTGAACAATGAATTACTAGCTACTAACATCACAAGAAGACAGAAAATTAAATATTCCTAATATAAGTACACTGCAACTCTTAAAGTAATCTTGTAAAAAATAAAATTAAATATAAATTTAATATGTTCTCTAGATTTAAACATAAGTTTACAGGAAATACAGGGTTTGAAGGAATATAAAACTGATAGCAGACATCACAGGTTCCAGATGAGTTCTACCTCTGCTTAAGCTAAAAGATTACCCAAGCGCTTTCAAAACTTTTCCAGAAGATACACAGAGACCAAAACATCCCAAATGAAACTTATAAAATCATCATACTCTGGGTATGAAAATATGACCAAAAAAACCAACACAATGACATAAAATGATATGATATAGATAAAATTCACTAGTAATGTCATTGTAAATGTCTTAAATAATGCATTAACAAGCAGTCCTGCAGGATATGTGTTTAAGAATATATAGCCACCAAATGAAAATGCATAGGCATTTCTTTAGCTGCTAGACAAGTATTATTAAATAAAATTCAATACCCATTCCTTATTTTATAGTGAAAATAAAGCTCTATTATTAATAGTACTAATAGATTAAGTCAAAAGCCAGCATTATACTTGATGGTGAGACACTAAAAGCATCCCTATTAATGTCAAAAGAAAAACAAGATTGGCCATTTTCCCTATTTTTATCCTTATTCTAGAGGTCCTAGCCAGGACAAGTAGGCAAGAGAAGTATGAGGCATGAAATTGGAAACAATTCAAAATTATTGTCATTTGCTAAAAATAAGAGAATATATATAGAAAGCCTAAGAGCTGAAGGCAATTAAGAACCAAAAAAGAACTGAATAAAGTGGATGATTACAGAGTCAACATATAAAATTCATTAGCTCCCCACCATAAAAAGTTTAACCAGTTAGAAAATGAAATGAGAAAAAGACTGTAGTTATAATAGGAACAAAAAGTAAAAATATAATCACTAACAAGAAATATGATAATGCTCTATGAAGAAAAATAGTAAATGCTAGTGAGAATTTTTTTTAATTATTTCAACCAATGGAACAACACTTTTTTGGAAGAGAAAAAAGGCTATAAAGACTCTAAAATCTATAAATAAGTTGGTATAAATCTGTAAAGCTGTTAAAAAACAATCTATAAATTTGTAAATGTAAAACTCAACTGCACTTTCCATGGAATTTGACTCCTAAAATCTTTACAAAACAGAATATACTTAAGAATGGCATGAAACTTTGAGATGAAGAAAAAAGGTAGGCCAAAGCCCCATAACCTTTGTCCACCCTGTTACAGCTATCATATTCAAGTAAAAATAAAAATGTCTCTACCCACGTGTTCCCTCTTCTTTAAAATATTCATACTACAAGATGAGTACTGTATTTATCCTCTTTGACCTTAGTCAAATCCTTTGTAAAATAAGGTAAGTAACACATTTCCCAGAAACATTCAGTTATTATTTATTATTTCAGTTATTATGTGAAACAAAGAAGTATAACCCCCTTGAAAGTACATGTTTTCTATGATTGTTGTGGGTTGGTTAAGAGGAAATTAAATGTAATTGTTGACTATCATTAGTTAGTTTTTAGCTTCCTGTGGTCTCAGAAGGGGCCTGAAACCATATCCTGTCAAATTCCCATTGGCAGGAAGGGATAAACTCATCAGAGCCTTCTTTCTGTATAAACACCAGAGCATACTTTCTGTAAAAAAAAGTATTTGTTTATATATACTCCTCTGATTAAGGTCCAGCCTGCTCCAAGGTGCCTTCCTTAGGTAGCACTTATTTTCCCCAGTTCTTTGTTGTCAAGTGAGATGATGGTTAACACTAAGTAACAATGAAATATGCCTCCCAATATTGAGGTGATGTGTTTGACCCTCTCTGTTTAAGCAATGAATTATTACTGAAGGCCCCTTCAAGACATTTTACCTCAAAGTGAATTTTTTTGTTGTTTAAGAGAGAGAATACATTAAGCAGATTTATGAGCCTTGCCTATCTGCCTAGAACACTAGCTGTTTTGATATAATCTCCAAAAGATGCCTGATGTATTGAATTAATACAACTACAAGAGGGAATTGCACTGAACAGCCAGGCTTTCCTCACTTTCCAGCCCCTCACAGTGCCTAATCACAGTTTGGATTAGGTACTAATCAGCTGGAACCACACCTGCTGAAAACCGCAGGGGCACTGTGGTATGTATCCGCTGTTTACCGAACACATAACAGTCAGATATTGTTCTAGGTGCTGGGGACACAGGGGTAAATGAATCAGGCAAAAATTACTACCTTCAAGGAGCTTCCATTCTAACATGATGTGCAGTGTCACATCAATTACATGTGTGTGACTAATACTAGCAGGATTCCAATAAAAAGTAAGCCTAGACCTCTGAGATAGGCTTTTGTAGAAGTAGAAACAGAACAAGCATAGGGAACCAGAGCAGACAATTAACTACGTGATCTTTTCTTTATTGGGAACCCTCTTTAGGTACTTTATTGGCTATGTAATATTGTGATAGACAAGAACAGATACTGTGATTCTGACTGAGTTACAAGTAGAAGACAGATTCAAAATCAGACAACAGTCTGAATGCCCATTTGCTGTCTGTTCCCATCACTGTTTCACCATATTCCTGTGATACCCGACTACCTATCACTAGAAAATCATGGCTGTAGGTTGAAATAGTTGTCTGACTTGGACCAATCATTAAGCTTCTGCAATCAACTTTTTTTAACATCTTTTAACACTTCTTTTTAAAAACATTTTTATTGTTGTTCAAGTACAGTTTTCTACCTTTTCCCCACACTCCTCCCCACAACCCCAGCCCTTCCCACCTCCCTCCCCTGTTTCCACCAGCCCTTGTTATTGTCCATGTGTCCTTTATAGTTGTTCCTAAAAACCCTTCTCCCCCCTCCCCCCATTAACCCCTCCCATCTTCCCTCTGGTTATTGTTAGATTGTTCTTAATTTCAATGTCTCTGGTTATATTTTGCTTGCTTGTTTGTTTTGTTGATTAGGTTTCCACTTAAAGGTGAGATTGTATGATATTTGTCTTTCACCACCTGGCTTATTTCACTTAGCATAATGCTCTCCAGTTCCATCCATGCTGCCACAAAGCATAGGAGCCCCTTCTTTCTCTCTGCTGTGTAGTATCTCATTGTGTAAATGTACCATCGCTTTTTTTTATCCATTCATTTACTGATGAGCACTTATGTTGCTTCCAGCATTTGGTTATTGTATCTCAGATTTTAAGGAAACTGAGATTCAGAAAGGCTAGGTCAGTTACATAAGATCACACTGCAAGAAGCAGATAAAACCAGAGGCAGACACAGTTCTTTCATATGCTATGAACAGAAGTGAAGATGAAGCCCTGTCCTTGCTCTTTCGTACTTTATAATCTAATATGGAAACAAAACATCAACACAAATAATTGCAAGGAAGGAATATATCTTTGAGAAAATAAAACACAAATCGAGAAAACAGTCCCCTCAAGTAAAAAAAACAAAAAAACAAAAACAAAAACAACCAAATCTGTGAAGAAGTTCACATTTCAAAAGAAGAACTGCAAGAACACATGTATGTTCCAGGTACCAATAATTGTTATTGGCCATGAGGGCTGCAGATCATAGCCAGAGGTCTTCTCAAGCCACTGAGAAGTTTTGCTGGAAGACAGACTGTGTCTAGGCTGTCAGAGTTGGAGTTGTAAATATAACTGGACCAGTAAGCAATAGCCCTGGTCTTCCTCATTTTCTAGGGGCAGCATTCCTCCAGAAAGGCCTTATACCCTCTTTTCCACCCTGCAATTGTTAACATATTAAAAACTTTGCGCAGAATCAGACACTCTGAAGAAGCTGGGCTGCCCAGGTCTGTGTCTTGCTGCCCCAATGAGGTTCCAGAACAAAAGCCCTAGTGCCAGGCACAGCCCTTGTGTGAGCAACTCTGGTTAATGAATACTGAGGTAAATCAGCCTCCTGCAAATTGCCGGGGAACAGAGCAACCTGTGGACTAAGTGAGAGAAATTTCCATTGTGCTTTTTTATACCAAGAACAGGAATTAACTTTATTTTTCACAGTCTCAAGAGCAGTTTTCTTTTATGCCCTTTCATCTCCTAGGTTGTTACAAATAGCTTGCAGGGTGGCAGGGGTGTCTCTGCTGAGAAAATAATTAACAGGATTCTTTTTTTTTTTTTAATATTTCTATGAAACCCTCAGGGGCGAAGCTAACAATTTAGATTTTATTCTTGTACTGCAAGATCTGTTTTGATCATGGAATTATAGAAAGTCAAATCCAAACATTCTTACCAATTTTTAACCTAGAAGGCCTCTGTGTTTCAGGTCAAACAACTCATGAGCTGTGCAAGAACTATACCCTGAGCATGGTGGAAAGAGGCATGATTTGGAATGAAGAAGTTTATACCATGGAGACACCCAGGCACAATCCTACCTCTCTTCATGTTGAATTGTAGTCACTCCAGCACATGACACTTCATGAATGAAGTCGATAGATCCTCTCTGGTCCTCTCTCTCCAGACTCAAATACATCAGTCATCTCTGCACCTGATTGCTCCATTATTCCCTTTCCAAGGCTTAAAATAGTCTTGAGGATGGGAAAGGAAATGTCCTGGGGGAATTCCATCTGTATCCCTTTTTATCTGGTTGTGTAGTACTGAGTGTAGGTGAAAGGCTGGTCCCTAAAGCAGAGCACCTCTCAGCTCACCCAGTTTAATGATCATAGCTTCTCTGGTCTCAGTGGAGGTGAACACATGGTGTGAACTGTTTTTCAAAGCTGTCTTTGTCTTCTGATCCTGGCCTTTTTCTCCTAAAACAATAACCTGAGAAGTTTTTTTTACTTTTTTTTGTGAGATGGCCTGTTTTGTACAAGACTATTCTGGGCAATGCTCCAAAGGGGGAAGTCATGAAAGAGAGCAAAATGAGCTGATTAATGTTCTACTTCTGCAGATATTGATCTGCCTTCCACCTGGGTGTGGTCATCATAGTTGACATCACTCCAGAGATGTTCTGGGAGCTTTCCACAACAATCTTGCAGGTAGTTAGCATTAGACAGGAAACTGGGTAGATTCATCCAGGTTAACCCTGGCCTTTCTGTCCCATAGCAGCCAATAGATTGTGAGCTTGTGCAGGTGGGGCCATCTTAGTCCTGTCCCATCACAGATCCCAGCATGTAACAAAAGAAGTCAGTCTAAGAGATTTCACTGATTCATTTAATGGGAAACTTGTCTTCCCTGCACACCTTGCTTCCCATGGCAATCTCTCACTATAAAAAAATGAGCTTCTAAGCATCCATGAGAATAATATGGGAACTTGGGAAGATGTTTTCTTCTAAATATGAGTAGAAGGGTATTCCTAATATAAGACACTTTTGACCAGAATATATCACTGGTAAAAAAAAATCTGATTATACAAATACTTATGAATATGTCAAGTCATTAATATCAGCTTCCCTGAAGCAAATTACTTTCCATGCTTTATTTATATTCATTTATGTCTAAACAGAAGTATTCTCAGAAACACTCCACAAATATATTTTACACAGCTCTCTGAAAGCTTTCATCTCCTGGCTTGAGATGTGTCTGACAGAGGTGCAGAATGCAAGTGGCTCTGCAGGCAGAGAAGGAGGGGAAAGGGAATTGGCGGGGGGCGGGGGATGGAGGAAGGAAAGAAAGGGAAAAATGATTGTCGACCAAGCAGAAGCTATAAAAATTCATGATCCTGAGGCAGGCTCATGAGGCAGGCTTGGATTTATGCATTTAGACAATTTCATTAAACTAAATGAAAGTTAATCTATTGTAAATCTTCCCACTTCTCAGTGATTCTGCAGAAATTAATTTACAGTAATTGAGAATAAGAGGGAACATAACAGGTACTCTAATTTGTATGTATCGATTGTCACTGTGGACATAAGAAGCCAGCATTCAGAAGGTGACATGGAGATCACTGTCACCTGTACATCCCAACCACAGGGTGGATAAAGCAAGTGTGCCTGCCCCACCATTGGTACTGTCTGAATGCCAACATCACCTGCGTCATGCTGCCTTACTAGGTCTTCTTTACTCAGTGTCCAAGCCCTCAGAAGCCTAATCAGGAGAGATCAGCTGTCCTGCTGGTTATTTATCTGCCAAATGGGCAGGTGCCTTTGCATTATAGTCACTCTATTGAGTTACATGCCCTATACCTTTCATGATTGCTCCTGCCCCCTCTTACTGCAATACCATTTTGTCTGCCTCTGGACCTCAGGATCAGTCAATCAAACAATATCCATCTTGACCTGAATCTTGGTCAGCCTTGTATAACCCACATGTTATGTGCTCTGAAGCCAGTGGAGTCCATACATGTAAACATTTTGTTTAGTCACTGCTTTCAACCAGACTCTGCCAAGCTCTCTTCCTGTCCATCAGTGACATTTTGTGCAGAATTTGTAGGTCTCAGTCATTCTTAGTAATAGTAAATTGTTTAAACATCAATCTTATATCAAGTGACAAGTTGTGCTTTTCTTGAGCTAGACTCCATCCCTAGAAAGATGGGATGGAGTGGTGCATGGTTGTCTTTTTTGCTTGTAGTCCCCCATCCTTTTGTTGGGGGCAGAGGGGGAGCTGTTAGGAGTGATTCTGTGTCACTCTTGGGGGTGGAGAGAAGTCAGGTCTCTCTGTGGCTCACCCAACTTCATCCACTAGAGGCCCCTGCTCTGTGGAGGGCTCTAAAGATGTTGTGCATGGTCTTCTCAGTTCTGTACTCATTTACAATCCAGCTCTTTTCATTACTGATGACCCACTGCAGTTCCTTCCAGTTGTCCAGATCCTCAATACCCAATGCATTCAGGACCTCTGCAAGTTAGATAGCTGTCTAAGCAGCTCCGTAGATCCCACACTCCCATCCTCCAAGCTTCTTCCTGTATAGCAGATGCTGCGGGTGCTCCTCTGCATATATTTGCAAATCCCATTCTAAGCACACTGGCCTGTTTATGTGCATGTGCAAAAGTACCTCTTGTCTTTCACAAGCTGACTTCCCCAACTTGGAACATCCTGACCTTCTTTACTCCCGATTCAGTTTTAATTTTCTTTCAGAACAAACACAAGGCTACTTCTCTGAAAAGATTGAGTCTTCCTTGACTCTGTTCTACCCTTAGGAGATGTTGCCCCCTATATTTGCAAAGCATGCTGTACTCTCTTCCATTTAATTAAGTTTGATATTATACTGTGTTGGCCATCTTGTACTTCTTCCCAACTAAACTGTGCTCTACTTGCTTAAGAGCAGAGACCAATTATGTTTAAATACTCATGTTTAAATACACTCATGCATCTAGAAGAGCTCTGTGCATGCACTCAATGTTTGTTTACTAAATAAATGAACAAGTGAATGATGGTGGGAAACTCAGAGGCAATATATAAAGCTGCCTAGATTTAGCTTGCAATCAACTGTCTGGTCAGATAAGGTGGGGGATAACATAGAAGAAGGAAAAGATGGATCTAGGCAGTTAGTGTGAATGGACAAAATGGGCTAAGTGTGAGACAATGAGGTATGATGAGGGCTGTGGACACTACAGAGGCAGTCATTAGTTTTAGTCAACTGTTGCCTTGAAGAAACAACTGTTAGAGGTGCCAGATCTGTAGTTCCAAAAGAAGGCATAAATTTAGGTTATAAGGCAAATATTCTGCATTTTAAAACCACAGTTCTCACTTGTGAGGTAAATCTAACCTCTGCACTCAGTTTGTGACTGTGGTATAAACATTTTAAAACTCAGATAACAGCAGACAAAAAAATAGTGGCTTGTAGTAAGACCAGTCCCATAAGGTGAAGAAGATGGCTGGCAGCTTTTCATGAACATACTTTAGGGAGCTCCAAGAGAGCTACCAGACAACAGCATATGAGACATCTAAAATCAATAGCTCTGGGTTCTAGAATTGAGATCTACATAATAATACCTTATATTCATTGGGATCTATGTCTTTCAAATCATATGTATTTTAATTTCTCATTACATTATGGATATCTGATATAAATAAAAGGATTTTCATGAGAGCCTTGGAGCGCAAAGTGTCAGTTCCTTCTGAGGAGCATGCACATTGTGTAGATCCCCCCAGGAGTAAGTCACCATGATTTTTCTCCTTGGCTATTACTAGATGTGTCAGAAATGGAAAACATTCTAGGCCAAAGGAGAACATCTGAGTGGAGTATGGTATGAGGCTCACCCGGCTAGGCCCCCAGTTGAGGATGAGACAACTCAACACAATCAGAAGGTTTTAGAAAGTGTAAAATGACATGTCTGAGTTACAAGGCAAGGTGCCTTCCCTGTGAAGGCCCTTCCAGGTCTCATCTAATGTGACTACAGGGAGAATTAAGGGAAACAAAGTGAGTAAGTACATGGTTGGGATCCACAGTGTTGGACCACCTTGATCTGGTAACAACAAGTGAGTTCAGAATCCAATGCTGAAGGTTTCCTTTATTGGACAGGATTTTTGCACCTGTAATTCTTCACAGAGTACAGGAGACAGTATTTGACAGTGAGAAATGTGTCCCCTGAAGGGAATTTGTGTGGTTCCAAGAGCAGTAAATTGGTTTCTCTGGATAATAGGTCCATCTTTGTTTCACCTCATCTTGGCAGAGGCATGGTAGTTTCACCTTTACCTTGAATCAGGTCATGAACTCTGGACATCAAATTCTGGAGGTGTATGCATACCACACACTTATTTTGTTTTAGTTTTATAAACTGTCACTTGTTTTTATAAGTAAGAGGTCAGTGAGCAAGAACCCTAAATCCACACCCAACCAAAAATAGAAGTCCAGGGTCAACACAGACTTCATAAATGGCTTTGGGTACATGCTTTCCATTCCATGGTAGTCACTGTAGTTACCCCCAAATCCTGCCTTTCTCTCTTTTAAAGATCTTTGTTTGATTGGTCAACTTCCTCTGTGTTTTTCTCAGAGCCAATTCCACATACTTGCCATCAGAGTAGTGACTCCTCAACAAAACTCACACCCAGTCACAGATACTGTTCAGGACTGACAACCCAATCCAGTCTGGGTAATGAAACTGGAAAAATACTACCTAGTCACTTTGGGGAAAAATGTATCCTTTCTCTTCATAGAGAGTTTTTGGAGAAGACAACCCTTCTGTTGGTAGGACCTGAAAGGCTAAAGATCTGGGAGCTATTGGCAACCAATTTGCAAACTTAAGGCTCCAGAAGAAGGCACAGAAGAAGGAAAGAGAGAAGCCAGGTCCAGCCAACATTGCTAGAGTGCCCAGTCATGCAATTATGGTCCTGGGACACCCACAGAAATTTTACATGAACCAATTTCTACCTAATGCAACCGCCTGAATCTTGGACTTGTCAAAATATTAGCTCTGCATCTGTCAATAATTCATCCATCTATTCATTAATTCAACAAACAAATCACTTACTTTTAATTAGTTACTTGGAACTTGGAGTAGAGCCCACAGTAAGTCCCAAAGCCTTGTCTTTAAACTCACAATCTAGAGATAAATATAGGAACATCTTACTAATACAAAAAAGAATGAACAATAGAGAGAAAAATGACATAAAGAAGGTGTTATAAGGTACAGAATGGAAAAAGGGGTATAAACCAACTGCACTTTATGTGGGGAAAGGAATCTGGGTCTCAAACACTGAGATGTTCTCTCCAGCCAGAAGGGCTTTCTCCCAAAACCAGGTTGAAAAAAAAGCATGTGGAAGGATTCAGAGGTCTGAAATAAGAAAGAGCACAAGGAACTATAAGCAGCTTGCTATGACTAGAGTATGTAGACATGAAAAAAAAATGTTGAGTGACAAAACTGAATAGCTACAGATGAGAATATTTGGTGGGCTTTGCATGCCACCATTAGAGAGATATTGAGAGTTTAAAGGAGTAGTTTTCATTTTTGAAGGTTCTCCAAAAGTCACTCTTCCTCCAGAAAATCTTCCATGAATATATATACATATCTATGTATATGTTGTTTATTTAATAAGCCATGATCTAATTTTATTTTATTTTAATTGTTGTTCAAGTACTGTTTTCTGTCTTTTATTCCCAACCCAGCCCATCCCTCCAGCCCTCCTCACCTCCCTCCCATTTCCACCCACCCTTAGTTTTTTGTCCATGTGTCCTTTACACTTGTTCCTGTATACCCTTCCCCTTTTCCACTGAAATTCCCTCCCCTCTCCCCTCTGGTCATTTTCAGCCTGTTCTCTGTTTCAGTGTCTCCAGTTATATTTTGCTTGTTTGTTTGTTTTGTTGTTCAGGTTCCTGTTAAAGGTGAGATCATAAGGTATTTGTCTTTCACTGCCTGGCTTATTTTGCTTAGCATAATGCTCTCCAGTTCCATCCATGCTGCTGCAAAGGGTAGGAGCTCCTTCTTTCTTTCTGCTGCATAGAATTCCATTCTATAAATGTACCATAGTTTGTAGACCCATTCATTTATGATGTGCACCTATGTTGCTTCCAGCATTTGGGTACTGTAAATTGGGCTGCTATGAACATTGGGGTGCATAGGTTCTTTTGGATTGGTGTTTCAGGGTTCTTAGGATATAATTCTAGCAGTGGAATTGCTGGGTCAAAAGGCAGATCCATTTTTAGTTTTCTGAAGGATTTCCATACTGTTTTCCATAGTGGTTGTACCAGTTTGCAATCCCACCAACAGTGCACTAAGATCCCCTTTTCTCCACATCCTCTCCAATACTTCTTGTTTGTTGCTTTGTTTATGATGGCCATTCCGACTGGGGTGAAGTTGTATCTCATTGTGGTTTTAATTTGCATCTCTCTGATAGCTAGCAATATTGAGTGTCTTTTCATGTGTCTCTGGATCTTCTGTATGTCCTCCTAGCAGAAGCGTCTGTTCAAGTCCTTTGCCCATTTTTAATCAGGTTGCTTGTCTTCTTAGAGTGGAGTCATGTGAGTTCTTTATATATTTTGGAGATTAAACCTTTCTCTGAGGTATCATTGGCAAATATGTTTTTCCATACAGTTGGTTCTCTTTTTATTTTAATACTGTTTTCTTTAGCCGTGCAGAAGCTTTTTATTTTGATGAGATCCCATTTTTTAAATTCTTTCCTTTATGTCCCTTGTTCTAGGGGACATATCAGTGAAAATCCTGCTGCATGAAATATCTGAGATTTCCCTGCCTATGTTCTCCTCTAGGATTTTAATGGTGTCATGGTATATATTTAAATCTTTTTTCCACTTTGAATTTATTTGTATGTATGGTGTAAGTTGGTGATTGAGTTTCATTTTTTTTGCATGTAACTGTCAGCTCATACAACATCATTTGTTGAAGAGGCTATTTTTACTCCATTTTGTTTTGCTTCCCGCTTCATCAAATCTTAATTGACCACAGACACTTGGGTTTATTTCTGGGCCCTCTATTCTGTTCCATTTTTCTATGTGCCTTTTTTTATGCCACTACCAGGCTCTTTTGATTAGAGTGGCCTTGTAATACGGTTTGGTATCAGGTATTGTGATCCCTCCTACTTTGGTCTTCTTTCTCAAAATTGCAGCAGTTATTTGGGGTTGTTTATGGTTCCATATAAATTTTTGAAGTGTTTGTTCTATGTCTGTGAAATATGCCATTGGTACTTTAATAGGTATTGCATTGAATGTGTAAATTGCTTTGGGTAGTATGGACATTTTGATGATGATAATTCTTCTGATCCATGAACATGAAGTATGTTTCCATTTGTTTGTGTCTTCCTTGATTTCTTTCTTCAATGTTGTGTAGTTTTCTGCATACAGGTCTTTTACCTCCTTGATTAGGTTTGTACCTAGGTATTTTATTTTTTATTTTTCTATGTGGAATGGAATTTTTTCCTTGATTTCTGCTTCTGCTGTTTCATTGTTGGTATACAAAAATGCCTTTGATTTCTGGATATTGACTTTGTATCCCCCATTTTGCCAAATTCATTTATTAGGTTGAACAGTTTTTTGGCAGAGTCTATAGAATTTTCTAGGTACATTATCCTGTCGTCTGCAAACAGTGACAGTTTTGTTTCCTCCTTTCCGATTTGGATGCCTTTCATTTCCTTTTCTTGTCTCACCACTGCGGCTAAAACTTCCAATACTATGTTGAATAGAACTGGTGAAAGTGAACAACCTTGTGTTGTTCCTAGTCTTAGTGGGAAAGATTTTTGTTTTTGCCCATTGAGTATGATGTTGGCTGTAAGTCTCTCATATTTGGCCTTTATTATATTGAGGAATGCTCCCTCTATTCACACTTTGCTGAGTGTTTTTATCATAAATGGGTGCTGTACCTTCACAAATGTTTTTTCCACATCTATTGATACCATCATGTGATTTTTCTCTTTGCTTTTGTTTCTGTGATGTATTACATTTATTGATTTGCAAATATTGTACCATCCTTACATCTCTGGGATGAATCCCACCTGGTCATGGTGTGTGATATTTTTAATATAGTGTTGGATGTGGTTTGCCAATATTTTTTGAGGATTTTAGTGTCTATGCTCATCAGGAATATTGGCCTGAAGTTTTCTTTCTTTGTTATGTCTTTATCTGGTTTTGGGATTAGGATCATTAGGCTTCATAAAAAATAATTTGGGAGTCTTCCATTACTTAGGATTTTTTGGAATAGTCTGTGAAGGATAGGGGTTAGCTCTTCCTTAAATGGTTTGTAGGATTCTCCTGGGAAACCATCTGGTCCAGGGCTTTTGTGTGTCAGGAGTTTTTTGATTACTGCTTCAATTTCATCTCATGTTATCGGTCTGTTCAGGCTTTCTCCTTCTTCATTGAGTTTTGGAAGATCATATTTTTCTGCAAATTTATCCATTTCACCTAGGGGTTCAAAATTCTTGGGATAGAGTTCTTGGTAGTAATTTCTTACAATCCTTTGTATTTCTGTGGTATCACTTGTAATCTCTCCTCTTCCAATTCTGATTGTGTTTATTTGGGTCTCTCTCTTTTTCTTGATGAGCCTGCTTAAAGACTTGTTAATTTTGTATGTCTTTTCAAAGAACCAGCTCCTGGATTCATTGATCCTTAGAATTGTGCTTTTAGTCTCTATGTTTCTTAATTCTGCTCTGATCTTGGTTATTTCCTTCCTTCTACTTGTTCTGGGCTGTCTTTGTTGCTGTTCATCAAACTCGTGTATGCCTAGGGTTAGGCTGTTATTTGAAATATTTCTATCTTTTTTAGGCAGGCCTGTATCACTATGAACTTCCTTCTCAGGACTGCCTTTTCCACGTCCCATAAGTTTTGAGTTGTAGTGAGTTCATTTTCATTTGTCTCCAAAAACTTTTTGATTTCTTCCCTAATTTCATTCTTGACCCATTCATTGTTTAATAACATGCTATTCAATCTCCATGATTTTGAGTGTTTTCATTTTTTTCCTTGGGGTTGGTTTCTAGTTTCAATCCCTTGTGGTCAGAGGAAATGCTTGATATGTTTTCAATTTTCTTGAGTTTTTTGAAGCTTGTTTTTGTCCTATCGTGTGGTCTATCTTTGAATATGTTCCATGTGCATTTCAAAAGAATATGTATTTAGATTCTTTGGGATGAAAGTCTTTCTATATATCAGTCAAGTCCATTTCATCTAGGGCCTTGTTCAATGCCACAATATCTTTGTTGCTATTTTGTTTGGAAGATCTGTCCATTTTTGACAGTGGGATGTTGAAATCCCCTACTATAATTGTATTGCTATCAATATCTTTCTTGAAGACCTGTAAGGTTTTCTTTATGTATTAGGGTACTCTTATGTTGGGTGAATATATATTTACAATGTTTATGTCTTCTTGGTGGATTCTTCCCTTGAGTATTATGAAGTGACCTTCTGAGTCTCTCTTTATGGCCCTTTTTTTGAAGTCTATTTTGTCTGATAAGGGTATTGCTACCCAAGCTTTTTTTTTTTTCCTGTCCGTTTGTTTGGAAATTTTGTTTCCAGCCCTTCACTTCCAGTCTGTGTAGGTCTTTTGTTCTGAGGTGGGTCTCTTGAAGGCAGCATATTTGTGGGTCATGATTTCTTGTCCATTCAGCTATTCTGTGTGTTTTGATTGGAGCATTCAATCCATTTACATTTAAGATTATTATTGATAGGTACTTATTCATTGCCATTTTTGTACCTGTGTTCCCCTTTCTCTCTCTCTTTTCCTTCCCTTCCTTAAAGCAATTCCTTTAGCATCTTGTGCAGAGTTGGTTTTGTGAAGGTGTATTCTTTTAGAATTCTTTTGTCTGGGAAGCTCCTTATTTGGACTTCTGTCTTGATTGGCAGCCATGCTGGGTAAGGTAGCCTTGGTTGAAGGCCTCTGGTTCTCATTGCTTGCAATATTTCTTACCATTCTCTTCTGGCATGGTGCATTTCCATTGAGAAGTCAACTGCTAACCTTTTCAGGGCTCCCTTGTATGTTATTTTTTTTCTCCCTTGCTGCCTTTAAGATTCTTTCTTTGTATTGGAATTTTTTCATTATAATTATGATATGTGTCGACTGGGCCTCTTTAGATTCCTCTTGATTGGGACTCTCTGTGTTTCCTGGATTTGTGAGACTTTTTCTGTCATCAAATTAGGGAAGTTTTCCATTATTAGTTTTTCAAATAGTTTTTCTATCCCTTGCTCTTCTTCTTCTCCTTCTGTTATCCTTATTATATGGATATTATTCTGTTTCATATTTTCCTGCAATTCTCTTAATTCCTCTTCAACATTTCTGAGCCTCTTTTCCTTTTCTTACTCTTTCTGGGTGGTTTTTTTACTTTTTCTTCTAGCTCGCTGATCTGATCTTCTGCTTCATTGATCCTGCTTTTGATTCCTTCTACTGTGTTCTTCAGTTCAGAAATTGTATTCTTCATTTCCTCCTGGCCCTTGTTGGTAGTTTCTATTTTCTTTTTCATGTTGATATAGTTTGCGGTGAGTTCAATGTAGTTTCCCTGTAGTTTCTGGGATCATTGTGAGCTCATTCAGCTTTCTGATAACCATTGCTTTGAACTCCATATCTGACAGTTGACTTGCTTCTCTTTCATTTAGCATTCTTTCTGATGCAGTCTCCTTTCCTTTCACTTGGGGATTGTTTCTTTGTCTTCCCATTGTTTGTGAGACTCTTCTTGTTAGCCTCAGCTTCTTAAATTGATCTGCTCTGGCTTCCTGTGTTTATGGTGTGAACTTCTATGGTAGAATACCTGTGAGATTCATTGGTGTAGTCTCCTTGATCTCCTGAGCTCACTGGTCTTGGGCTGTCATTTCAATTGGCTCTGTGTTTGTCATTGGGGTTTGATTGTTGTTGGGTTTTTCTTTGGTGGGTCCTTCCCCCAGCTGGTTAAGTGATGGACACTCTGTCCACCACCTCTTGTATTTTGTTGTACTGGTGTGGGCAGGTTGTGTTGAAGCTGGTTCTTACATGTGTACAGGGTTTTGAGTATTCTCTCTTGCTCTTGTTCAGTTGTTTGTTGTGGTTACTTTCTCCACTATTTAGTTGTATTTCCAGATAGGTCCTGGATTGAGGTTAATCTGGCTTCCACTCCCTCCTTCCTCTTCTTCTGTTATCTGTTGGTGGTTCCTTTGTTGTTGGGTTTCCTCTTTTAGCAGGTTCCCTGGTGTTCACAGCTTCCACCTACTGTTTTTTGTGATCAGTTGGAGGGGGAACGCAAAATGGTTTAAGACAACAAGAGTGTATTCTATGATATTTACAGTAGCACCTGGTTGAGAAGAGATAGGAGATCCTTTAGCTTTGTATAGTTTTAACCGTGATATTTCACTCCACTAGCCACTTTTTAGAAGGGGTGGAAAGAATATAAGACTCCTGTTGAGGAGGGAAGGATTGTGAGTTGGGTCTAGAAAGCAGTGAGGTTGCGAGAGGTCAGATTCTGAGGTAAGGTGAGAGTAAAGGATAGAAAATAGGTGTAGTGTGTGAGAGAATAGAGTTAACCACTACAGTAATAGAGTTCAGGGAATGGTGAAGTGGGCTAAGATCTGGGAGGGGTGTTGTATAGTATTTACAATTGTATGGAACAGCTATTGTTTACAATGATAATGGAACCACAATCATATGACAGAATCTATGTGATCTGGATAACAGGTGTAGGAAGTATAGGACCTTGAGTAGTGTGCTAATGGAACACAAGTGAAATGAATGACGGTAAATTAAAGATACACTATGAAAGAGAGAAGAAGGGAAACCTGTCAAACAATATGATTTAACCAGCCAAGTGAAGAAGACAAAACAGAAAGAAGAGGAATATAAAAATACTATTAAAATAAAAGATGTAAGAATAATGAAAAAATAATAATACAAATATGCAATAACTTGCAGGTTCTCTGTAGTTAGCAAAGTATAATTTGTCTTACTGTCTCAGCTGTTGGGTTGATCCCTCTTTGGGTCCAACTCTGGTCTTTTCACAGTTCCAGGGTTTTTTTGTCTCACTTGTGGGAATTTAAAAAAAAAAAGAAGAAAAGAAGAAATTATAAAATAGGAAAGAAAGGAAAAAGGAATAAAACAAGAAAGAAGGAAGTGAGGAAAAGGAGTTAAAAGTAAAAAATGATAATAGAAATAAAAAGTGTAAGAATTACTTAAAAAAAAAAAAAGTTTCTTGTTGGCTTCTATCTGGTCAGACCAGTTTTGCTAGTCTTCCTGTCTGCAGCCAGCTGAGGGGAGATTAGTTTAGCTCTTCTCCCTTCCTGATCAGCAATCTGTCAACTGCCAGCCTAGCACTCCAGCAGCCTCTGGTCCCTTAAGTTCCACAATTCGGGTGCACTCTCCTCAGGGTTACAGGTGTGGGCTCAGGGCCTTCCACAGAGCGAACTCTCCCTGGGTTGTTGGTGTGCATGCTGGTCCAGGACACCTCTGGTCCCTCAGGTTTGGGTTTGCACCCTTCCCAGGGCTATGGGGGTGTACAGGGCCTTCTGCACTACACCTCCGGAGCACTGCCCAGCTGGGTGGGGAGGAGGCCGGAGTGGCTGCTGCAGGAGAATTTCCCAAAGAGTGTCTCTTTTTTCACTTTTTCTTTTTGAGAAACCCCTCATACTCAAGCCTGCTGCTCTGTACAGAGGCCTAACCTCTCACACAGCCCAACTCTTCAACCAGACTGGGGACTGTTGAGGTCAGGATCTGTCACGGCCCAACTCTCAACATTCCCGAGCCAGCGCTCACAGGCTGTGGGTGCTCACAGCTCCACTTAGTCCTTATTCCCCTCTGTGACTTCAAGCATCCAGGTCTCTCCAGGTCCTGTCCAAACCTTGTTTGGCAGGGGAGGGAGCCATTGACCCGGCTCTCTCCCAAAAACCCTGTGGCAGATCTGGCAGGTGCCAGGCCTGGGGCTGCCACAGCCCTGGTCCCCCGTGCTGGTCCCAGGGACCTTATTGTCCTGAAGCACTCTTCCTACTGTGTGGTTTTTCAATGTCCTCTACAATTTTTTGACTTCTATCTTCATATATGCCGGGGTACTGTTGGCTGTTTTCTCTGTTTCTCCATAGATCAGTTAGGTTTTTCTCCCGTGTGTAGGGGGAAGTGGAATCCACTCCCTCCTACCTTGCTGCCATCTTCTTGCCTATATCAGCTGTTAAGTTCTCTTTTTTTATGTTCTTGTTAGCATAACCTCAGATAACTAGCAATAACTCTTAATTACAGGTTGACTTTATTTTTTTTCAAGTGGTTCCCTAACTGCCACGTCCAACTCCAACCATGTTGTCTGAGCAAAGTCCGGACATGGGGGATATGTCTTCAAAGAAGCATATCCTGGCCTGAAGGACGTGGCATTACTTGGGATCTGTGTTTGGTTTTGTTCTTTCTCCTTTTTGGATTCTATATTTTTATTGCCTTAATCAGCTAGGACCTCTTAGAAATGACCACCACTCTTAGAGCTGACCAGCAGCTGACACAAACAGGATATAATCAGACCCAGGCGTCTCTGTTCAACAAGTCCCTGAATGTCTAAAAGTCGTTAGAGTAACAGCCCCTCCTTTACCTTGAATAAAAATATATATCAATTAGATAGCCATAGAAATAAGAAAAGCTGGTTAGCTATTAAGCATGTAGAAACAGTCACTATGAAGTCAAAGTTTATAGGACACAAAAAAACATCTTAGAAACTGTTATTATGAAGTCAAAGTTTATAGGACACAGAGAAACATTTTAGACAGAAAAGATAGATAGCTAAGTTAGATGTCACAAAGGCCTTATCGACTCTGCTCAATCTACCGTATACTTTTGCTCTATGAACAATTACTAAAAAATTATAATCATCTGATTTATGACTCTCCCAGTTAGAATAATCTTTGTTCACTATAACTGAATCTATAGAAACTTTAGTCAAAACAATCTTTATTTAACATAATTATATCCATGGAAACTTTTGTACTTTTCCTGGTTACCTTTGTATTAAGTTTTCTGCTTAACTAATCAGGCGATACACCTGCAAATGTTAATCTATGCCAAAAAGGAAAATATAAAATTCCACTTGTACTTGCAATAAACGAATCAGTGCTTCACCTGCCTCTAAGCTGTGTAGTTGCCTGATCTCCACGCGCCAACGCCTTACCCACCTATTGGGACCCCCTGGACTCTGCTGCAGCCGGCCCGCGGCACCTAACCAAAGAACAATAGTGAATGCAACCATTTCTCCTTATGTATAACAACTCTACGTATGATAAAGCCTAGAAGAAAAAATATTAGGTACTACAGAAGTATTTAATGAGAGGCCTGAAATTTTCTAGGGAAAAAAAAAAGAAGGTGAGGGAGAATAGTTTTAAACTGAAAACTGTCAAAAAGCAGGAATTAACCTAAAAAGGGAGAAGGAGCTTTCAAAAAAAGAAAAAGTATAACCAAAGGCCTTGAGGCAGGAAAGAACTTCAAATTCCAGGAAGCCAGAGATGGCCAGGGGGACTATAATGAAGTGAGCCAGAAGGAAGTGATGACATCAGTAACTGAAAGTTAGACAGGAGTAGATCAGTGCCTTAGAAGCCAAGCCATAGATTTTGAACTTAATCCTAAGGAAACAGAAAGTCATTTAAGAATTTCAAAGAGGGCAGGGACTCTTTAATTAAATTTCTTTTTGTAAAGATGGTTACATTTTCTTTCTGTAAAGATAGCTCAGTCTGCTGCACAGAGAATTGTCAGAGTGGGGAAAGTGGCTAGAGGGTGATTAGTTAGAAAAACATGAGAGATGTTAAGCAGAACAAGAGGATTGGCTAGATTCTACCCTGAGAAGAGTGTGAATTGAGTGCAGACCAATGTCACTTACTGGCAAAGCCACATGATCCTGATTTCTCTGATGTCCAGCTCAGTACTCCTTCCCATCTATCATCAAGTCAGTCTACAGGGAGTCCCTGAGGTGTCCTGACAGCACATACATTTCCAAAGGGGCTGAACAAAGCAAAAAGAACAGTTGGGTACTTATGAATAAGACTTATGGACATTCAAAAGCACAAACTTCTTGTGAGAATTAGACAAGAAGGAATATGTTAAGCCTCTGGTATGGGACTTGGAATATGGGAAGGGCTCAGCAAATATTGACTGGCACTGCTTAATTCTACTCTTCCTCTTCTATGTCCTACATTGTAGCTCTGAGCTTCATGACAGGAAAGGTAAGTTTCATATATCTCTTTACCTTCAGCATTGGACAGTCTCAGATATATGTCAGATTAGCAAAAAATCTTTGCTGAATAAATAAATAAGCTAGATTTAAAACTTTCTCAAGATAAGAATTTTGGTTTAAGAAACTTCTGTTTGATTTATGGCATGCCTAACAGTCCAGGGCACCCAAAATCAAATCCAAAAATGATGTTTATTAGAAGTCATCTACAGGACAACATGAGAAGAATGGCAATGTGACATATCCCCTTGGTCTCTCCCCCTCAAATTTCAATGAGTTGATCAGCTATACCTCAACAAATGGTCCCCTGTTCAACATACAGGCACACCTGAAAGATCCATGCATTGAAGCATCTAAAGGTGGACAAATGGAACCAACCAGAGGAGGAGAGGAGGGAGCAAAGCTCATATGGGCCATGGTCAGAGACCTGACACCCAGAGTCTGTGGTGTTCTTGGTTCAGACAGGGGTGGAAACTGACAGTAGTCAGCACTTGATTTGGCCAAGAGGAGCAGAGTCTTGATGGACACTCATGCAGGAGTGTGTGGTGCAAACTGGCTGAGCCAGCCAAGAGGCCTGGGCAAGAATACAGTGCAGGGGTTCTGCCATGACTGTTGACTCTTGCCCAGTCACTGTTCCAAATGAAACAAAGCCACAGAGCCCTGATGCTTTTTAGACTCTCCAAATTTAGTTCCCATGGCATTAGTATTGGGTTTTGGAGCACATTATATTCAAAATCAAGAACTTTTTGTCAGAATTGCTATTTCTCTCTGTGAGTGCTCCCTGGTTGTGGTGTGTGGCAGGGGACCCTGCAGAAGTCTGAGGTCTCCATTGCCAAGGGGGGAAAACAAACCTCACCCTTAAACATTGTAGCTATAAGTGGCTGTACTGATGGCAGCCACAGAGGTCAGCTTTGGGAGTTCACAGAGCTTAAAAACTTGTGATTCAGTGCCACCTACTGAAAAGTAGTAGAAAGACCCTTTGATAGAAATCTGTTAGTAGAGTGCAACTAATACAATAGATGCCTAGACAAAGAAGGAGCCCATCAAACACCATGAAGAACCAAAATAGTGAGGCAGCTCAGAAAGAGAATGAAAAATCTCCAAGAAGCAGAGCCAACCGGATAGAAGAAAGAATTGGTGATATCAAAGATAAAAATCTAGAAATAATGCAAAGGGAAAAAGAGAGAGATCTGACCTCCCCACCATGAAGAAGAAGAAGAAAGAAGAAGAAGAAGAAGAAGAAGAAGAAGAAGAAGAAGAAGAAGAAGAAGGAGGAGGAGGAGGAGGAGGAGGAGGAGGAGGAGGAGGAGGAGGAGGAGGAGGAGGAGGAGGAGGAGGAGGAGGAGAATGAGCTCTATGAGAGCTATCTAATTGCATCAGAAAAACAAAAACAAAAACAAAGTAATGCCAGAAGAAGTGAAGAAAAGGGGACAGAGAACCTAATAAAAAAATAATGGGTAAGAACTTACCAAACCTATGAAAAGTACTAGATCCTCTAATCCATGAAACAAACAGAACACCTACTGTATTTTGCACACCCACATTTTTCTGCACATTATACATAGGATTATTATACTCAAGATATATAATCATTATACCCATGAAAATGTTCATCCTTATTTTCCCTCAAAAATTTGGACAAAACGTATGCATTATACATGGCAAAATACAGTAGTTACTTTAAACCAAAGAGGCCCTCTCCAAAGCACATTGTATTAAAACTGTCAAAACTCAATGACCAAGAAAAAATTCTCAGAGCAACCAGGGGTAAAATGATAGTGATCTACAAAGGAAAGCTTATCAGGTTATATTGGACTTCTCAGCAGAAACTCTACAAGCCACAAGAAGTGGAATGAAATATTCAAAATACTGAGAGAAATTACCAGATAAAAATAATATATCCAGCATAGTTATCCTTTAAATATGAAGGAGAAATAAAGAACTTTCTGGATATACAGAAGCTAAGGAAATTTATTACCAGAAAGCCTTTACTTCAGGAAATACTAAAGAGGGGGTGTTTCTACCTGAAAAAAGAGCAAAAGGTCACAAATCTATGAGTGAGATCAGCAAAAACACTTACAGCATAAACAGGAATAATATGTGACAACAAAAACATAAAAGGAGGGGGCAAAGGTTTGAACTAGAAAAGGAAGATGGAGATCAGATGCACTCAAAAGAAAAAAATATATACTGTATATATACAACTTTCTTTTTCATAAACCTAAGGGCTGCCACACACAAAATCCCAAAACTGAGACACATAACTTAAAAAAAGAAGAAACAGAGGAAAGAAGAAAGGGATAGCACCAAACAAAATCAATAGACAGAAACACAAGGAGATACAAAGGATCATACTAGAATACTATGAAAGACTATATACTGATCCAAGATAGCAGAAGGGAAGGAAAAGGCTGCACAAACCTCCTCTTGGGGCAAAACTGAAATTACAACTAAATTGTAGAGTTATCATCCTGAATAGCCAACTGCACATAAACTGGAGAAAAGATAAATAACCAAGGACAGACAGAAGAAGTCACTTCATCACAATGTGACTGGTAGAGAGTGTGGAGGAGGCAAGAGAGGGCTGGTTGGACATCAACATGCAGCAGTTGAAGTGTCAGGCAATATTTAAGTGCACGAGGGGTTCCCACTGAGAAGTATGGGGTCTAAACCTAAACTGGGCTCACCAGCCTATGGTACCAGGGCAGGGAAAAGAACTCAAACAACCAGCTGTGAAAAGCAGTGGGGTTCCTACCCACCAGGGGATGACAGCAGGAGACATAGAGAGCTTCTTAAATGGCCAATGCACAAAATTCTGCTTGGAGCCACTTACCCTGGACTCTGGCCCCAGGAGGGCAGAATTGACTATAAAAGCATGAGGAGAGTCTGGGGCTGGTGGCTCTGGGAACAAAACTGAGGAAGGGCTGCCAGGATACCTGTGCTGAGTCATTCCCCACACTGTAGGATCCATTATTCTCAGGCAGAGCACTCCTCTCCAAGTGGCATCAACCTGAAGGGAAGCAATAGCCCCACTGAGCTGCTGAGTACAGCTTGAGGTTATATCAATAATTAAATTTAACAAATAAGGTAGATCTCTGGGAACTGTGACTTTAGCTGACCCTCCCCTAAGTCTGGTGCTGGTAAAAGCTGACCTTGGTGCACAGCCTGTTTCTGTCTCCATACAAACAGACCCTGTAGATCACTGATAGCTTCAAATAGGTTGCCCAATGCCAGTCACATACAGTGTTTGAACTAGGTCAGCACCAGAGTCTTTGCAGATCTACCTATTACATAGAAACAAACACAAAGAGGCAGCCAAAATGGGAAGACAATGTAACAGGCCCTAAATGAAAGAACAAGAGAATCCTCCTAAAGAAGAACTAAATGAAGTGGGGGCAGGCAATTAATCAGATATAAAGTTTAGAGGAATGATTATAAGGATACTCGACAGTATAAAAAAAGACATAAAAACAATAAAAAAAAGGCCAGTCAGAAATAAAGAATCCAATATCTGAAATAAATAATACACTGGAAGAAATAAACAGTAGGTTAGATGAAGCAAATGATTGAATCAGAGATTTGGAAGACAAGGTAGAAAAAAATAGCCACACAGAGCATCAAAGAGAAAAAAAATTAAAAGAATAAGGATAGTTTAAGAAACTTTTGGGACTAAGTGTATCAATATCTGCATCATGGGAATACCAGAAGGAGAAGAGAGTAAGCTATGAATCAAGAACTTATTTGAAGAAATAATGACTGAAAAATTCCCTAGTCTTGTGAAGGAAAAAGACACACAAGTCCAGAAAGCTCAGAGAATCCCAAACAAGAGGGACCCAAAGAGGCCTGCACCAAGATACATCATAATTAAACTGGCAAAGCTTAAAGACAATGAAAAAATCCTAAAAATTAAAAGAGAAAAGCAGGCTTCAAATAGCAACAGCAATCTTGAGAGAGACAGGCAAAGTTGGAGGAATCATGCTACCTAATATCAAACTATACTATAAGGCCATAGTAATCAAAATATCATGGTACTGGCATAAAAACAGACAAATAGATCAATGGAACAGAATAGAGAGCTCAGAAATAAGCCCACACCTTTATAGTTGACTAATATTCAACAGAGGAGCAACTACATACAATGAGCTTAAGATGATTTATTCAATAAATGGTACTGGGAGAATTGGACATATATGTGCAGAAAAATTAAACTAGACCACCTTCTTACACCACACAAAAGAATAAATTCAAAATGGATTTTGAAGACTTAAATGTTAGAACAAAATCATAAACATCTTGGAAGAAAACATGGGCAGTAAAATCTCAGACATTGCTTGTAGCAATATTTTATCTGATATATCTTTCCAGGCAAGGGAAATAAAAGAAAAAAATAAACAAATAGGATTATATCAAACTAAAGTAAATTTGCACAACAAAGGAGATCATCAACAAAATAAAAAGACAACCCACAGAATGGGAGAACATATTCACTGATATGGTTAACAAGGGATTAATATTCAAAATTTATAAGGAACTTATAAAACTCAACACCAAAAAACCAATCCAATTAAAAAATCATCAGGGGACCTGAATAGACACTTCTCTAAAGTCTACATACAGATGGCCAATAGACGTATGTAAAGATGTTCAATGTAACTAATAATCAGAGAAATACAAATTAAAACCAAAATAATATATCACCTCACACCTGTCAGAATGGCTAACATCAATAATCTATTAAAAAAAAAAACTGTGCTGGTGAGGATGTGGAGAAACAGGAACAAACCTCTCTTCACTGCTGGTGGGATTGCAGACTGGTGCAACCACTGTAGATATTAATATGGAGATAATTCAAAAAATTAAAAATGAACCCACCTTTTGACCCAGTGATCCCACTTCTGCAAATACATCCAAAGAAATGAAAAACACTAATCCAAAAGAATATAAGAATCCCTACATTCTTTATAGCTTTATTTATTATCAGCAAGATATGGAAGCAGCCCAAGTGTCCATTAATAGATGATTGGATAAAAAATCTATGAAATGTTTCCACAACGGAATGACACTTGGCCATAAAAAAGAACAAAATTTAACCATTTGTAATATTATGGGTGGACCTGGAAAACATTATGCTAAGTGAAATAAGCCAGTCAGAGAAAGACAAATACCATATGATTTTACTTATATATGGAATCTAACAAGCAAAATAGAGACAGACTTACAGATAGAGAGCAAGATGACAACTATTTGGGTGGAGGTTAGTGATGGAGGGATTGAGCAAAAATGAAAAAGGATTCATAGACATGGACAACAATGTGGTAACTACACGGAAAAGGGATGTATAAGGGGGTTAAATGGTAATGGAAAATACAATATTGTTTTAAAAGAAAAACTATATGCCACCAAATTCAATAACCTAGAAGAAATGGGTAAGTTCCTAGAAATATATAACCTTCCTAGACTAAAGTATGAAGAATTGGAAAACCTAAATAGACCAATCTGCTATGAGAAAATTGAAGCAACAATCAAAAACCTTCCAAATAAAACAGTTTAGGATCAGACAGCTTCACCAGTGAATTCTACCAAACATTCAAAGAAGATTTAAAACATATCCTTCTCAAATGCATTCAGAAAATTGAAGAAGAGGAAATACTTCCTAACACATTTTATGAAGCCAACATAACCCTGATACCAAAGCTTAACAAGGCTTACACACACATGCAGACAAACAAAAACAAAAAAGAAAACTACAGACCAATATCTCTGATAAGACAGATAAAAAAACCCTAAACAAAGTACTAGCAAATCAAATACAAGAACACATCAAAAAGTAATACATCATATGTGTAACCAAGTGGGGTTTATTCCAGAGGTACAAGGATGGTTCAACATATCTATCCAAATCTATCAACACAGTATACCACATTAACAAAAAAAGGACAAACATCATATGATCCTATCAATAGATAAAGAAAAAGCATTTGATATGGTACAACATCTGTTTTATGATTAAAACACTCAATAAAATGGATATAGAATGAAAGTACCTCAACATAATAAAATCCATATATGAAAACCCCAACCAATATCATACACAATGATGAAAAACTGAAATCTTTTCCTCCAAAATCAGAAACAAGACAAGGATGCCTACTTTTATTTAACAAAGCTCTGGAAGTCCTAGCAGAGCAATAAGGCAAGAGAAAGAAATAAAAGGCATCCAAATTGGGAAGGAAGAAGCAAAAATGTCACTTTTTGCAGACAACATGATTCTGTACATAGAAAACACTAAAGACTCCACCAAAGAAATTATTAGAAACAACCAACAAATACAGTAATTTGCAGAATACAAAAATCAATGTACAAAAAACCCACTGCTTTCTTATATACTAGAAACAAAACTTCAGAAAAAGAAATGAAAAATATTCCATTTGCAATTACAACCAAAAGAATAAAATACCTAGGAATAAACTTAACAAAGGATGTAAAAGACCTATATGCTGAAAATGACAAAGCATTATTAAAAGAGATAGAAAAAAGATACAATTAAATGGAAAGATATTCTGAATTCATGGGTTGAAAGAATGAGCATTGTTAAAATAGTCATATTACCCAAAGCAACATACAGATTTCATGCAATTTATATCAAAATCCCAATGTCGTTTTTTAAAGAAATAGAAAAAAAAAATCACAAAAATCCCCCAAATAGCCAAAGCAATTCTGGGGCGGGGGGCGGGGGGAGGGAAGCAGAAGTATCACACTACCTGAGTTCAAATTATACTACAGAGCTATAATAACAAAAACAGCATGATACTGGCAGAAACACAGATCAATGAAACAGAACTGATATAAAACCACATGTATATGGGCAGATACTTTCAACAAAGGAGCCAGAAACATACAATGGAGAAAAGAAAACCTCTTCAATAGATGGTGCTGGGAAAATTGGAAAGCCACATGCAAAAGAATGAAACTAGATTACAGTTTGTCCTCATGTACAAAAATTAATTCAAAATAGATCAAAGACCCAAATATAAGGACTGAAATAATAAGTTTACATACTTATTATACACAAAAACATAGGTACTAAACATATGAACCTTGTTACTGGAGAACATTTTATGAATTTGACCCCAAGGACAAGGACAGTAAATGCAAAAATAAATGAATGTGACCTATATTAAACTAAAAAGCTTCTGCACAGCAAAAGAAACTGAAAACAAAACAAAAAGGCAACTGACTGAATGGAAGATGATATTTGCAAACAGCTCCTACAAAGGTTTAATATCTAAAATATGTAAAGAACTCATAAAACTTAACACCAATCAAACAAACATTCCAAATGAAAAGTGGGCAGAGAACCCCAACAGACACCTCTCCCAAGAAGACACACCAACAGCAAACAGAGTGAAATGCCACCTCACACCAGTGACAATGGTTATTATCAACAAGACAAGTGATAACAAGAGTTGGAGAGGGTGTGGAGAAAAGGTAACCCTCTTTCACTGCTGGTGGGAACATAGACTAGTAGAGTCACTATACAAAAGTCTGGTAGTTCCTCAAAAAATTAAGAGTAGAGTTACCATATGACCCAGAAATCCCTCTCCTGAGTACCTAACAGATACTTGAAAACAGGTATTTACAAAGATACATGTGCCCCTGTGTTCATTGCATCATTATTCATAGGGGCCAAGACATGGAGACAAGCAAAATGTCCTTCAATAAAGGATTGGATAAAGAAAATATTGTACATAAACACAATGTAATACTGTTCAGCCATAAGATGAAAAATGATCATTTGCAACAACATGGATGAACCTTGAGAATATTCTGCTATGTGAAATAAGTCAGTCAGAAAAAACTAAGAACCATATAATTTCACTCATAATGTGGGATATAAAACTGAAGCTCATGGACACAGACTTTGAAGTGGCAGTTGAAAGAGGGAAAAGGGTGGGGTGAGAGGGTGAGGGGTGGAGGGGACCTAATACATGGTAATGGAAGATGGTTTGACTTTAGGTGGTGGGCACACCATGCAATATATAGATCTAGAATCATAGCAATGTACACTTGAAACCTTATACTTGAAACCTATATGATCTTATTAACCAATGTCATCCCAATAAATTAATTTGTAAAAAGAGTGAAAAAAAAGCCATCTAGGAGCATCTGAAGAACAGGTCTTGTTTCTGCTCAGAGCCTGGGAATACCCAGAGGAAGTGTCTTCCAAAGTAGAGCAGAATCCAAAATCAAGTTCTCTACCAGGTCAATGTTACAACAAGGCTGCCCAAAGCCATGTGGCTGGTATGGCAAAAGCCACAAAGAACCAGAATGACAGTGCACAGCCTCAAACCTGAAGGCTCAGGTAAGAATGGAGCCAGGTAAATGAGTAATGAGGCTGGAAGCTTATCAAGCAGAGAGCAATGTAGAAGATGAGGTGAGGAAAGGGACAGGCCAGTAACTCAGAACTGAGACATGAGCATTAGCAGAGCTGGACCTGCCAATGGTGAGTGGTGACTATTGTGCAGAGTACAGTAGGCTTGCAGCCTGAAGAAACTGTGCAGGGCAGCATCCTGAGTTGAGTGCTGAAAAGGACAAGGAGTATGCTGGGATGCAGACATTCAAGACATTCCTGTGCTCACTCACATGATCCCCAATAAGCACAAGTTAAGTGAACAAACTTCTCCACATTCTCAGTAGCTCACCTGTGCTGTTTGTACATTGTGATCCAGAAAGCTACAACTCTGCCAAGGAAAAACACACATATTAATGACTTAAAAAGCTTTGATAGTTCATTCCTTTGTGAATTTGGTGGATCTCAGTAAGTAAAATTTGTTTTTACTCACCCCTAAATCATAAGTAGAAGCTGAGGAAGTGCATCCAGAGAGGTACCATCTATAATAATGTTCTAAGAAAAACAGGAAACCAACCAGGAGGACCACAGATGTGAGACGTTTCAGACCAGAAGAGTGTATTTAGAAAGAGGGCCTGAGAAACTCTTTATCTAGGATAGTGTTCGGAGGCCCTAACTAAAACTCCTTCCTGCCTCACGCTGAGGGCTGGGTGAGGAAGACTCAGACTCGGGGGTCATCAGTGCTCAGAAGACAGCATGCTTCAGTGGGAAGAATGTAGGTTCTGGGATCAGACAGGCCAGAGATGAAGTCCCTGTAGAAACAACCAGTCATCCTAGCTATAAAACACAGGTGACCATAGACACTTGTTTCAGCAAGATGATTTGAATATGCAATGAGATAAAATGGGTAAAGCCCCTGGCCTGGTGCCTGGCCCATTTGAGATGTTCTTTTGGTTTAATACATTGAATAAATATTTAATGAGCCTTTAATGAGCACCTACTATTACTGGGGATATAGTATAGCAAACCCAAATTTCTGTCCTTTTAATTTTTTTTTTATTTATTGACTTCAGAGGAAGAGAGAGAGAGAAAACAGCAATTTGTTGTTCCATTTATTTATGCATTTATTGGTTGCTTTTTTGTGTGTGCCCTGAATGGGGATTGAACCAATAACCTCAGCACATCAAGACAATGATCCAACCAACTGAGTTACAGTCAGGGACAAATTTCTGTCCTCTTAAATCTTATATTTTAGAAAAGATGAGAAAAAATAAGTAAGTTAGAGGTAGGAAGCAATAAGTGCCACAAAACATAAATTATTTAAGAACATTTTTATAGGATGGTCAGGAAGTGATATTTGAACAAACACACAATAAGGGGAGAGGGCGAACCATGCACAGATTGGAAAAGACAGTGTTTTAGGCAAAGAGAGCAGCCAGAGAGAAGTTCCTGAGATGGAATGTGCTAGGTGTGTTCAAGAAGCTGCAGTGACAATTTCTTTTCCTTTTTGCATTCCTTTAGTACAACTCAATTTGTGACATCTGTGGACACCCTAATCCTTACCCCTGGAGTTAAATCATTTAACCCTCTTGGAGAGATCCTTTCTGATTCCATCCCTTTATATGGAATGTTCCTATCTGCCAGCAGAATGTTGGCCTCCTTCTATCCGAGAGCTAATGTGTCCCCAAGCCTGAAGATGACAGCAGTAGGTAAATGGACCCACCCTCAGGCCTGGCAACTTTCTGGTTATCACAGGTGCTTAACTTAGCATGTCTTCCAATGCAAATGCAATGGCCTCAAGGGGGAGTGACATTATTTATAAGTGCGAGTGTGAGAAGGGAGATGGACAGAGAAGGTCAGTGGACACAAAGACCTACAGCCACACCTTTTCTAATTTCTGAGGAGAAAACAAAGGCTTGAATCTTGTTCCCAGAGGGTTACCCTCCTCACACTCAATGTTTAATGAAAAAGGTAGGTGGGAATGAAAAGGCAAAAGGGAAGTGTTGAAAAATTTTCTTTTGCTTTGTTGGCTTTGGAAAGCTAAAAGAGAATTCAGCACCTGTGAATCCAGCTCAGATTGCAAAGCATTCTGATATTTTAACTGGGAGTCTATAGTTAACAGATTCTCAGTCTGGCCTTGCAGCTCTGCAGCAGCCAAAAAAGATTAGACAAGTGCTGGTGTCAGGAATGGTTTCAGAATGCCAGCAAAAAATAAAGTAGGGATGGACAGGGAAAGCAAGGGCTGGTGTTATATGCTTGTCTGTGTGCTGGCTGGGAGGAGGAGCATATGCAGAAGAGGGAGAAATGTAGCCAAAACAAAGGGAATCTAAGCATGTGAGAGAAGAAACATTAGAGGGAGGCAGCCAGAGAAAGGATTCAGGTAACCTCAGAGAAGGACTAGAAATTTTGGTTCAGGGAGAAGGGGTTATTCTACACCTTTGCACCTCTTCTGGGCTCAGTCTTATGGAAGAACAGGGACATCATCAAACCACAGATTTAAATATAAAATGAGATAAAGTATGAGGAGTGTGAAAATATCCTGTTTCTCTAGCAGCCACTGGCCACTGTTCTCATTGACTATCTTGGTAAGCCAAGAACAGCTGCATTTCCCTCACATATATGCACTTTGTGTAGATCACAAATGTATACCTTCACCTGATGATCCTGTTCCTGCAGAGAAACTGATTTTAAGTGAGGCAGCAGTACTTTGGAATGTTAAAAAAGAGTTATTTTGTCATAAGAAAGTAGCAAGTGGGGCGAAGTTAGATAGTGCAGCTCTATACACTGGGCTGTGAGACTGTCAGGCAGTCCAGAGTAGGCAGAAGTTGCTCTGTGATTGCCTTTCCACACTCTTTTAGTCTCACAGAGGCAGTAAATGAATGAGTGGATTTTTGAATTCACAGATCCTGTCCCATCCCAGTCTTTCAGTGGGAAGAGGAAGGAATATGGAGATAATGTAATGATTATCTCACATTGCACTAGGTTATAATATAGGCATTTATTCTGTATTCTTCTTATACTAGTCATGTAACAGCACCAAGATAATCATAATCTCTTGCCTCAGATGACTGGTGTAATGATTACACAAGATAAAGCAAAGGTAGCACACAAAAAGATTAAGAGCATGAGCAGACAATGATGATGATGATGATGGTTTCTTCTTCACAGAATTATTCAATGGGTAAATTAGATAATATGAGTAATTTAGCACACTTCATGGTTCAAACAAAGTAGGTTCTTCATAATTTTTCTCTTTCCCATATTTTTCTGCTTCCACAATTCGAAGTGAGAAGAAACGTCCAGTTTCAGATGTACAGAACTAGAAAAGTGTTGCTCTTACCTTTACAATAAAAACAATGCCGAGGAAAAGTAATTAGTTTTCTTGGACTCATTAGAGAACGAACATCAATCACAAGGCAAAAACTAAATGAGAATCTGGAGAATGACCTGCAGAGAGACCCAACAAGACACTACTAAATGCCTGTAACAAGATTCAGCAAGAAAATTCCTGTGAATTACTAAAGTGTGAATGTACGCTAGTGTGAGAGTGTGAAAATCCTATGGGCTCAGACATAGAGAGGTCCACCCCTTATTAAAGGCTTTTGTCCAGGATCCCACCAGGGGCTCACAGAGAGACCCAGGAGAAACCTGAGAAGGCTTTCCCATGAAGCTAGCAGGGGGTGCTGGACAGTAAGCACTGGTCCACATCCATTTATTTCCCTATCTCTCCTACAGAACAGAAACCTTACTCTACAAGAGAAAAGGCAACAGAAACAGTAGCCTAATGGCACTGGAGAAAAACCTACTGCAGCTGGAGAAAGGGAACCAGAAAAAAAAATCTACCTAGAAAAGAGAGGCAGGAATACATGCTATGTTCACCATTACTTGTAGAAAAACTGTGAAAAATAACCCACCAAGATACAGAGTGACTGCCTAAGAAGAAGATTTAATCATAACATTAGGGAATGCCCTCACCCCTGCTTTTCCTATTGCACTAATTGGAAGTAAAACTAGAGTGCAACAGAGCTAGAGCACTGTGAAAGAAAGATTCTATCTGACATGCATTGCAAAGTGAAGATACAGAGCTAAATAGGTAGAACTGAACCAAAATGGGCATAGGCATTGAGGAAAATGTTATAGTTTACTGGCCCACAAAGTAAACACAGCATTGTACTGATGAAACTTAAAGCCTCTGGTACATAAGGATGACAAACACTGCAGACACAGCTCAACTCTCAACTACAGAAGATAACACAAATTTCCCTACACTGACAGCAAAGAGACAAAGAAACATCATAAAAGCAGTGAGTTGAGTACACAACATGTTTGATTGTTGCCTCCCCAAATGAATTTTCAACATTCTTGGTTAAACACTGTGTCTACTTCTTAAGTTGACTCATATTAGTGACGGGCACTACTGTTTGTGGTAAGAGATGAAATCAGTCTGAATGCAGTGGTATTGGCATCTCCCTTCAGAAAAAGGGAATCCTGAAATTATTTCATTTAATGATGAAAGAACGAGACAACGTAGAACAGTACTGGGAAATAGAAAGATCAGGGTCTCCAGTATTCCACTGCAGTATTTATCTAAGTGAATTGTAGTACAATATGATCAGTGAAAATAATAAAGCCTACTAACAGACACAGGTAGTATTTTTAAAAACCTTATGCTTCAAAGGATACCATCAAGAAACTGAAAGATGACACAAAAATAGTATATATGCAAATACTATGTGTAATAAAGCACTTGTATCTAGAATATATAAAGAACACTTGCAACTCAATGACACAAAGACAAATAACCCAATTTAAAAAATGAGCAGAGGATTTGAATAATCATTTATCCAAAGAAGACACTCAATTTCCAATAAGTACATAAAAAGGTGTTCAATATCATTAGCAATCAGGGTAATGGAAATGGAAACCACAATGAGATATCACTTCACACCCACTAAGATGGTTATAATAAAAATAAATAAATAATAACATGTTGGTGGAGATGTGAAGAAACTGGAACCCTGAGGCCTTCCTGGTAGGAATAAAAAATGGTACAGCTAGATGCTCAGGAAAAACTGCACTTCCTTTAAAACTTAAATATTTTTATTTGACCCAGCAAATCTGCTACTATACATCAGCCAACAAAAATGAAAACATTCACACAAAAAGGTATACAGATGTTCATAACAGCATTATTCATATTAACCCAAAAGAGAAAATAACTTATGGGTGGATAAATAAAATGTTTATGCCCATACAGTGGAATATTATTTGGCAATAAAAAGACGTGAAGTACTACTAATGCATGCAACTGTAGCCATGACTTAACATTCCAATTAAACAATAACAGGGTGTGTATTTTACAAGATTGTAGTCAACCCTGTTTCTTTAGAGGGTATAAATAAAGCCCTGTATTTTCATTCCTTATCTAGACTTTTTTTACAGCTTAGATAAGTCTGGTTTGGGGGTGGGGGTGGTGGGGAGGAGGAGGGAGGTTGATTGGCAGCCAGCTATGAGGATCAAGCATCTGCAGTAAATCTACAAGTTCCTGTTTGAAGAGAGATAGCACTGAAATGAGGGGAGGAAGCTGGAGAACATTCCCACTCCTTCAGCCCCCTCTTCACCAGAGGTGCAGTGCTCCACATTTTCCTACCCCTGATTTTTTTGTTCTGCTTTCCCTCTCCATCCTTATAAAAGTCTCTGCCTGCATTGAAATTATTAAGATGGGCTTTGAGACATGACTTCCCCCATTAGATGCTGGTGGCCATCATCTGAATAAGCCACTTTCCATTACACCAGCACCTGTCTCATGAGTACCAAGTATCTGCTTTCAAAGCAGCAGGAGGCCAGATCCACTTTCAATTACACTACAACATGGATGAACCTTGAAAATGTTTTAAGTAAAAGTGTCTAGATTCAAAAGGTGACATACTGTATAATTCCACTTACGTAAAATTTCCATAATGTGAAAATCTATAGAGACAATTTACATTAGTAATTGCCTACAGCTGGTGAGGGGGAGGAAGTTTCAGAGGAAATGAAAATGATTGATAATGATTACAGGATTGTTTGGGGGTAATGAAATATTCTAAATTTGGTTGTGGGTGTTTACACAATTCTGTGAATATACTAAAAGTCATTAAATTACACATTTTAAATGGATCAATTATATGGCATGTGACTTACATTTTAATAATGCTCTTATATTAAAAACAGAAAAGTCCAAAGCTGTTGACTAAATTAAATGATTTTTTTTTTGAAATTTTGTCTGACTTTGATGAAGAAAGCCACTCCCCCATGAGAAGCAAACTTCATATGTGAGGGATGCAAATTTTGGTGATTGTATTAGAAAGTTAGAGAAAATAAACTCTGTTTTAAAGTTAGAATTACATATTATTTTATTAAAATTCTCACTTGCTGCCTTAATCTCCTTTGCCTACCCAGGGAAGGCCTGCACAGATGGGTGACCTACCAGTTCAGGAGGCTGAACAGAACCCTGCTTCCACGTAGGAAGCCCTCCAAACAACAAACAATGACAAATATCTCCAGAGCTCCAGATGGCAGCAGTGAGTGGAGACCCTGCTTGGACCTTGCAACTCTGAACATACCTTAGAATTTCTCTGGACTTCCCATCCCTTTTTTAAAAATTATTATTAATACAAATGCTATTTCAAAGGACCACTGTGGAAAATAAAACCACAGTGTGTGAAAGTGATTAGAACACTTTAAAACTGCTTTACCATGTATTCCAAGATGCAGGTAATGGTGCCAATGTCTCCATCTTACAGAGAAAGCTCCAAAGGGCCAGAGTGAGTTCTGGGACAACAGAGTGGCCGAGTCTCGTCTAGAATTTAGGTATTATTTGTATCCCTCTTCCTCCAGACAAGACTCCTGTTCAAGCACAAACTGTTCTCAGAAGACTATACCCCCAGCAAATTATAAGAACTGATTTCTTTGGTGATTTTATAATGTGGTTTTATAAATTAATTAGGTTCCCAAATATACTGTAAATGTCCACATCTGCTACTTTATAATATTGATTGTATCTGTCAAAGATCTATTCTGTGTCAGAAATTCATGTTTGGTGTTGGTAGATGACTGAAAAAGTTAAGAAAATATCATAAGCAGTCACCAAATTGATGGTCCAATTATAAATCAGAAGATTTAAAAAAAAATTTTTCTATTCTTTTATTGCCCTCAGGGGGAAAAAAGGTCAGATTCAAACAAGATAATTTATGTGCAAAGTGCTGTGAAACTTGTAAGGATAACGATGTCACCTAAAAGATGATCAAATTTGCTATCTTTTTATCTGTGGAAAATATATGTCCTATGAATGTATTGCTTAAAATAATAAAGAATTTCAGTAAGGAAAGTATGAATTGATGGCCTCCCTTTACTCTGAGCCTCGTGGGTTGCTAGTATGGGTATTTATGAGGGTCTGAAATGTGTCTCCTCAGAGTGGCTGGACTCCAATCTGATCAGTCTGAGCCAGGCCTAAAGGCAGCAGATAAGCATACATTTTATCCTTCCTCCTTGTGAAGAATGTGACTAAGGAAGTGCACTCAGTGTTTAATATGCAATCTAAACTAACTCTTCAGCATGTGCACAAACACACACAACTCCCAGGATGCACTGTGCTCTGCCTTTTTCTGGATGTGCCTTCTGCCAGAAACACAATGCATCCACTTCCTCACTGGTTTATCCTTTATGTGTCAGGGACTATGGTAAATGTTGAAACCAAATATTCCCAGTGTGAACTTCCTTCCTTGAGAAGCCATCCCTGACCCTCCTCTCATTGCCACCCTGCTAAGCTGACCCCAGACACACAAGTAAACTAAGAACCAATCTCCTAATCCCCTTTAATACTATACATCTCATACTGTTTGCATTTATGTCTCTGTCCCCCAAACCCAACTGTGCACCTCATGAAAACAGGGACCAGGCCTGGAATGACAAGCTTTGTACTTGCATGTACCTTTCCCTCTTGGCAGGACCTGATGGAACAGAGGCTCTATGGATATCTGGTGAGTGACTAAAATTGAAGAACTGAATGAGGACTCATGCCAAGGACAATGACACACAGACCCTCTGCTTTGGGGATAAGTTCTTGATGGCAGAGCAGAATGCAGACTTCCCAGGGCCCTTCCAGGCTCTGTAACAGCAGCAAGGCCATCAGGCTTCCAGATTCCTAACCCTCCCTATGCTGCCAGCTCCTCAGGCCAGAAGCCAGACTTAACCGTCTGGGAGCTGGTATGCCCCACACACTGCACAGGGTTAGAACGTGCAGTGTGTGGGGTTGACTACACAGTGGGAATTCCAACCCAGAGAAGGCTCACTCTGGCACTTCCCAGTGTCAACCAAAAAGAGATCTGTGGCTATAAAACAGTTTAAAAGTTTATTTAGGATCTAAAGGAATTGAATCCAGGACACATGGTTTCAGGGGAAAACCTGAACTGTGCTATGTGGAGACAAACAGTGCCAGAGCTTACAAAGGTAAAAACCACAAGCTGGAACATAATAAACTTTTCTAATTGGTTATTTAAAATAATGTGATGGCTCTTTCAAAAGTGATTAGTGTGGTCCATGTCCCAGTGATGAAAGGGAGGTAAGTGTTGGCATGGAAACAAGGGGGAGTGAGCAGCCCACAGACTACTCTCTCCACAGCCCACCTGACAGCTACTTTCTATGCCTCTTGTTACCTAGGACACCATCTTCGAGTTAGACTATAGAAACAGTCCAAATTGTGGATACATGTTCAAAACATGCATGGTGCTGCTTTTGAATATGGCTTCAGGTCTCCAGTATAAAATATTAATCAAATATGGACAAAGAGACCTAAAAACAAACTGCCCGTACTGTACTAATTTTGCCTTTTACAATGTACCTTAAGGAAAGTCTATAAAGTAAAACCTTTTTTTGTCGAAGTATGTTCCTTACAGTTATATTTGTTGTAAAGAAAAATAATAGAAGCAGTACATGCACCTAACTATGGCCTATTTTATCTCTAAAGACATTATAATAACATAAAAATCATATACATTATAGCATTATGTTAAAAAACAAGATCCAAAATTGTCTGTTAACTACATCAAAAGTATGCATAAATGCGTACACCCAAAAAGGAAACAGTAAAAGATCTCCTGATGTCCCTATCAGAGGCCTTATGTATCTGTGATGAGGTGCCTTCCCTTCCATCAGAAACAAGCCTGAGGGGTGCTGAGGGTTTGAGTAGAGCATTGGAGGGCTGAGTCAGGTGCCATGCACTGGGGCACCTGTCCTTCTTGCTTCCCTGGATGGTTTGGAAAACAGGCTCATTGCTTTGCTATATGTACACATATTGGTGTCCCTGAGGCTGCACTTATCTTTTTGTGCAAACCAATTTTCAAACACAGAATTTGCTCTGTATTGGATTTTTCTGTTCCTGGAACTACCTCCTCCCTTGGGATGAGTCCATTCATTCCCAACATATTCACTAAGGAGCAGTCTTATTCTCATGGGGAACAAGAGACAGGACACAGATGCACAAACTAATCAGCTTCTGTGGAGTCCTCCAGAGTTCCAGGAATTTACAAATACACTGATGCATATGCAGACTGATTAGAAGTTAAACATAAAGAGGGGTTCACACTTGGCTTTCCTGTCTTGACCTATATCTTGACACTCTTTCCATTCCACTATAGAGGTGATGCTTGTGATTTTCCCAACAGCACAGGACTCCAGTACTGTGTGTGTCTCTATTTACCAATCTTTAATCAATGGATATTTTGGTTCTTTCAAGTTCTTTGACATTACAAACGAGACTCTACTATCCTTGTCTGCAATGGCATCATTCTTTAAAATATTTCATATCAGGCTGTTTTACAGAAATACTAAACTGAAATTTCCACCAAGAAGCTCAAGTGTACCCATCTTCCCATTAGCAGCATTAAATGATGTTCTTGGCAATAGAAAAGGCACCTTTATTTGTATTTCGCTAGTTGTTGGTAAGGTTGAGCATCCTTTCATACAATTTTTAAGCCATTTTCTTTGTAAATCATCTATTCGTCATATGTTCCTGTTATTCTATTGCATACCATTTTTTCAATTTGTCAGAACTTTGGTTATATTATGCAGAGCTTGTCAAATGGTGCACAATAGGTATTTGCCATATTTGAGTCATAAGCTTGCTGAAATGTGGATAGCTTTGGTCCTCAAGCAGACATTTCTAAGGTATCATTACACCAGACTTTGTTGTTCAGGCCACACACAGCCCCATTCATTTACCCGAGGATGCTGAACTTATATGATCTATTTTTACATGTGACATGATCTGAAATCAGTGGGCAAATGTATATTATACATAAATCTTTGGCATGTAGATTGCAATTTGTTTACTCAATCTGTTGTTTGTCTTTGTTTATAGTATCACTTAACATAAACATTTTACCCTGGCTAGTGTGGCTCAGTGGATTGAGTGCCAGCCTGTGAACCAAAGGTCACTGGTTCAATTTCCAGTCAGGGCACATGCCTGAGTAGCAGGCCAAGGTCTCCAGTAGGGGGCACACGAGAGATAACCACACACTGATGTTTCCTTCCCCTCTCTTTCTTCCTCTCTTCCCCTCTCTCTAAAAATAAATCTTTAAAAAATAAAAATAAACATTTTATGTAATTATTTATATCTACATTTTCTTATGCCATTTGATATTCCTGTCTAATTGTTCAATAGACTATAGTTTCCACAAGGGTAGAGATTTTTGTTTGTTTTGTTCATTGTTATATCCTCAGTGCCTAAAACAGCATCTGCCCCATAGTAGATGCTCAATAAATATTAGTTAAACTAATGAATTAATTAGTTGAATAAATTAAATGAGGTAGTGTGGGAAATGCAAGATAATGGAGGTATATATACTGTGTCTGTTGTGTTTCCTTTCAGAAGGTGAAATTTATTTGGGGGTGGCAAATAATGTGTGTCCTTCTTGCCACTCCAACTCTTTCTCTTTGATTCTCACATGGCGGCCTACTCAATGTTTAATAATTAGGGATGAAGCCACAGGACACCATAGGGCTCCCTTGGGCACCAAGATCCAGTTTCCAGTGGGCATTCTCTTTGGGTTCCTCAGTGGCACTGAAGGAGAATCTGTTTGAAGTTATGGGCCTCTTCTGGACCTAGCTGTTCCTGATTGTCATAGCACTAGGTCAATGAGATAGGTCCTGATTTCCTTAGCTATTTCCAGTATCAAGACCCCTGATAATACAGAGAAAATAAGTATATGCAAGCAAGACTTAAAGAAGTGCTGATGTTGGAGTGTTGCAGAGCATCAAGAGGGACAATGGAAATGAATCAGGCAGGTGTGAACTCCAGTGCTGCCTCTGCTCATTAACGGTGCATGATCTCGTGCTTATTTTAATTTCTTTCATCTCAGGTATCTGGTATGTAGAAAGGTAATAACAATACCTACCATGACATTGTAATAATTATAGGCCTTAAAGTGTCTGAAAGATTTAGGTAATTAATAATGGTTGTTATTGTAATAGTAGCATTTTCAGAGAAGCTACTCTTTTTTACTTGCAAATAGCATCCTTTGACAATACTTCACAGATTTGAAAACAGCCTTCCACTGTGTTTTAATTGCAGGAGCAGAACTACCGATAACACCAGATGTGTTACCACAAATTATGGTTGGATTCCCCCTTCATTTTTAGAGTATGCTTTATCATTTCTGCTTACCAGACATCTGCAGGATGGGGGAGCTGCAGTTCAAGGGACAGTGTAGGTGGTATATTGCACTGGGACTCAGACTGGAGGCTATGCATACATGCAAGAAGAAGTCAGAATTGCCAAGTACTCAAGAGAGGGAATGTTGTGTGGAGAACAAGATCATTGCTGCCCATTCCTCTCCTGCTCCATCAGCCTGTGCTGGCATCCCACCATTGGCCACAGTGCCCCTGGGAATCCTTAGCCCAACCCCATTTCAGTGCACTCCCTGCTCTTCATGTTCCTTTAGGTCCCACCTCTCACATCACTTTTTCACCCTCTGTTTTCATATCTCATAACTGACCTCCATCTCCCTTGTATTATTACAACAGAGCTAGCAATTCATCTCAAAATGAGACTTTGTATTCCAGATGGTTGACTAAGTATATACAGTGGTCTTTTCTTCTCTAAGACCCTAAAATGATAGCAGAAGCAAAAAAAATGGAATGAATCTATATTACTAAAACATGAGACAATGAGAAGGGGTCATCAGTGGTCAAAATATACCCAGCACATTTCTGGAAGGGGAAAGAAGAATAGAAGTATATGACAACTGAGATAGGGCTCAGATTCTAGAGAGGAGTAAAGCCAGAGTTAGCAGGGCTGGAAGGCAGAATAGATGGAATCACAACCAGGGAACTCATGAGAGGCAGGTGACATTCAGCCTGATATTGAATCTCTGAGAAAAACAAAAGTATAGACAGCTGACAGTGACTAAGACTTCTATTATGGTTGTTGGAACCACTGATAAAGGTCCCCTGATTCTAGCAACAAGTCAGAGGCTGTAGTTGGTTGGGGGAGAGGGTAATGAATGGCTATCTCCATGCATTTTGAGTCAAATCCTGCCAGGAACAGGCCCGATGATATCACAGACTGCCTTCCTCACCAGAAAAAAAAAGGCTTACCTGCCATTACTACTTTTTTCAGAGACAGAAGAAAACTTGAAAATCACAACTTTTATTCTAAAGATTAAATATTAAATTTAATTTGAGAAAGAATTGGACGTTATTTTTTTAGTATAATTTTCTTTAACATTTATAGATAACTTTACAGTTTACAAAACATTTTCATATATGTTATCTTCTTATAGTATCACAATGATTAATTTTAAAATGTATGTTAATCCAGTTTTATGGAAGAATATTTTCGTGACATCTCAAGTAGCCAAGTTTAATAAATCTATATTTTTATATCTTATTTTTTTTATTTTAGTTTATTCAGTACAGTTTCTATCCCTTATTCCCATTCCAGCCCACCCACCCATCCCTCCCCTCCTCCCTCCCCTTTCCAACACCCCTAGTTTTGTCCATGTGTCCTCTATATTTGTTCCTGTAAACCCTTCCCTTCTCCCCTGAAATTCCCTCCCCTCTCCCCTCTGGTCACTGACAACTCTATTTCAGTGTCTTTTGTTATATTTCACTTGCTTCTTTGTTTTGTTGTTTAGGTTCCTGTTAAAGGTGAG
>CM052541.1:79795150-79835208 GCA_028533065.1 Trachops cirrhosus
TTGCTAGCCTCAGCTTCTTAAATTGATCTGTTCTGGCTCTCTGGGTTTATGGTGTGAACCTCTGTTGTAGAGTACTGGTGAGATTCAGTGGTATAGTCTCCTTCTGGTATCCAGGTGTTCACAGCTTCCTCCTACTAATTTAATCAGCCAAGCAAAGAAGTCTGCAACTTCTTAAGTTTCATCCCATCAGCCAGGGTCCCAGCAGGAAGCAGAATTCCTGGACATTATTTTTAAAAGAGAAGAGGAAATAGGAACAAGCTATTGGCCAAAGGAAAAAATTATCAAAAATGTTTAATTAGAATGCCTAGAAAATGTCATTGAGGAAATTTTTCGGGTCATGGAGTTAAAAGAGATGAGAGAAAAGGGACATTGGATTTCAAAGCAAGTGCTCTAAGAAAGAGAACGTGAAATGGAGATGAAAACATTTTGAAGAAATAATAGAAGAATAAATTCCCAGAGCTAGACAGAGGCATAAGACATTGAACTGAGAAGGTGCATCATGAAATGAGCAGAAAAAAAAATGAGAAATAATTCTCATCTCAACACACTTTTATGAAACTACAGAATACCAAAAATAATAGAAGACTAAAAAGTCTTGAGAGAATGCAGGAGGGGGAAGTTCCTTAGAAACACTTGAGAATCAGTGTTTTACATTTCACACTTCCATGATACCATACTCCTTTTTAGCAAAAAGTACAACAGAACACCAGCAGATTATAAGGGGAATTATTTAGATCTTAGAGTTGATAGCAAACCAACAGCCACATTATTGATCAAATAGTATGGCAAAATAGATACATTTTCAAACATAGATTCATAAAATTTATCTCACATATATCTTTTTCTTAAATTTAAATGATCTAAAATCCTCCAACAAAATAAAAAGAATGGAATTCAAGATAAAGGAAAGCTTGGCGTTGAACAACAAGGGGTCTAGGCTTCTCTGTCTGTGGAGTGTTCTCTTTGTCTCACTGCTTCACTGGTAAATTCTTTCACTTTATGCTCTAAAACAAACAAACAAAACAACAAAACAAGGAGTCTAACCCAAAAGTTCAATGAAAAAAAGAAACTATGGAATTCCAACTATGCAAATAGGTCCATGTTAGAATTTGGTGTGTTGGGATCTCAGAAGAAAATCACCAAGAAAATAGAATTTGCTACACTCAATAAGTACATTCAGAAGGAACTAGAAGTTCTTAGTAATACAATGAAGGTAGCTCTTTTATGAACACATACCAACTTAGAAATATAAAACAAACAAACAAAGTAATATGACAAATCAACTCAAGAATGTAAGTGATGAAGGTAAAAAAACAGACTTTGGATGAAATATGTTATTTCTCTTTCTAAAATCCAAAGGAAAAGAAAAAAAGTACAATTGTTTCCAAAGATTAGGACTAAGGTGGGAAATGATGGGGCAGGATAGGAAGGGCTACTGTTCTTTTATTAGAAGACTTTACACACCATTGGATCCCTTCCTATGTACACAGGAAATACAGATAAAAGATGTGAACTTAAATTATTTAATTTATTAAAAGTCTAGATATTCCAATTATGTTACTTTGGATATAATTTGGAAACTTTCTTTTTAAAGTCCCCTGGTGATCTAATATCAGCCAGCCCAGAAACTAGTACTGAGGAAACTACACAATAAATTTTTCTTTGGGTAGACGTCTTGACTCAACCCCTTGCATATGAATGGATAGCTGCCATCCTCCCTCTTCATTGGTACTGTATTTATGGGTGTGGATCAGGTCTCCAGAGATCTTTAAGAGGACGTAGGCTGGGCCTATATTTCTCTTTTCCCACAACACTTTAGACTCAACACACAAGAACACTTAACAATTAGTCCTCTAACTCTCAAGGTTAGAAAGTAGCTAAAAAATCATCAATTTTTTAATTCCCACTCGGATCAATAGTGAATTAGCAAAGGACATGAAAGTAGACCTCAAAATAATTTCCCTGGAGACTACTACTCTAGGTGTATTTCACAATCCTACATTTACTTACAAAAGCCAATACCGAGGGAGATGAAGGGACCAGAGGACCCATAGCACATGAGATCTTTATTCCCCTTCCCCTCCCAAGACTCTTATTTATTCTTCCAAATCTAACATATTGGTGTCTTTTGATGTATCCAATTCTCATTTCATTTCACTTATTTTTGATAAAATTTAAGCTGCAATAAAACATATACTGGTACATTCAAGTATATCATATAAAGAAATTTTGCATAAGGGAGTCTGCAGCATGGGTAGCTGGGTTAACCTCAGGTTAAATTTCCTCTCTTACCATCTCAAAGCATATATTTGAATTTGAAATTTTATCTCCTACCAGGAAAGGATCCATTCTGTAGTGAGAGTCATCAGAAGTCTGCTCACATGTCTGTAGAGCTGCTCCAAGCACACATGCACACACTCAGCTGAATGAACTGTCCAGCTCAGCCATGGCAGGGCAAGCCCTGCAGGCAACATAAGGTGAAAAGTGACAACACTGCCCTCTACAGACTGGAAGCGCAAAGTTACAGCATAACTATACTTTGAGCAGCAAATAAAATAAAGAACCTGAAAATCAAAATTTATAATCCACATGGATCACAGAACAAAAGAATTGACCATTTTCATATTTGAGATGCTATTTGAAAAGAAGTAGTGAGAAATCACAGATTTCATATAACTGCACTGTTGAAATTTGCATGATATTTAAATTATTTCCTACCAAATAATGAAAATTAGATTGACCAAGAAATCATAAGAAGTATAAGATACACATTTTTAGGAAATATCATTGGGACATCAACTTTGAAACAAAACATTCCTGTTATTCCTTTTCCAATTTCCAAACTTTGAGATTGGTTTAAATGACTTGAGACAAAAAAGGGAGTTACTAGAAACAACTTAGTATTTTCAACTGGTTACAATTTAAAATTTAAAATTTTCAAATATTAAGTTTTCCTATGTTTTCTTTTTTATTGAATTTATTGGGGTCACATTAGTTAATAAAATAGATTTCTGTAGTGCAATTCTATATAATACATCATCTGTATATCGTATTGTGTGTTCATCACCCCAAGTCAAGTCTTCTTCCATCACCATTTATTCCTCTTATATCCTCTTCTACCTCCCTCTACCCCCCATTTCATTCTGATAATCACCATATCACCATACTGTTGTCAATAAGGGTTTTTTGTTTTCTGTTTTTTGCTTAATCCCTTCCCTCTTACCTCTTCCCATCTGACAGCTGTAAGTCTTTTCTCTGTATCTATGAGTCTGTTTCTATTTGTTTATTAGTTTACATTTGTTAAAAAATAAAATTACATTAAAAAATAAAGTATAGTGTCTAGTGGTATGCCACAGGGCTCAACCCAGAGCCCTATCCTGTTCATCTTTATCAATAATTTCGATGCTGATGTTGCCAGCATTCCACTCAGCTATGGGGATCAATCTGAAGCAAGGAAGGCAAATAGTGATTCTGAAATCTCAGAAGCAAAATTGAAAAATTCCAATAAAGTGACAAAATCCACTGAAAGTTAACAAAATGAATTCTCTAGAGGTAAATGTAAAATATTAAGCTTTGTCCTATAAACATAAATAAACAAGTACAGGATGGAAAAAATACTGCTATCTGGTAGCACATGAAGAAAGATTGCTTGTAAATGTGTTAACTATCTTTGAATTTAAAAGTAGGAATACAATATGACTGACAAAATGTTACTTTGATTTTATGTTTTATTAATAAAAGTATATTACTTAAAAACAAAAATTTATTTTCAGATAATATAAAACAGAAATAAATTGGACACTGAAGCTGATGTAACACTGTTTGTCACATTAAATTTTTTTCTAATGTTTACAATTGTCAGGATACCCCAATTGACTAATTTTACAAGTAAATTTTACAATACAGATTTATAAAATGGGTATATAGCTAATGTTGCTTTTATTCATGCTTTTATGTATTGTGTTCTGTGATAACTTTTGCCTGAACACAAAGTTTGCTATACTTGACATCAGTCAGAACTAGGTAAAGTCCAGGTCCTGTCACTTCAGGAAAAAAAAAAAAAAACACTTGGAAAAATTGGATGCTTTATTAACTTCTGCAAACCTCACTATAAAAATTGAACAGAAAGGTTTTCTTGAGGATTGCTGTGAAAGTTCTGAGCCCTGCCTATTGGCACTGAGAGACCAAGGCTTCCAAGGTGGCTCAGTGCTCACAACAGCTCACCTGTCTCAATGTCAGTCCTCTTCACTGTGAGGGGACCCACAGCTGCCCACAGCCTTGCAGAGCTGTTGCAGGGGATAAAAGACACAGGCTCCATAACATGCAACCCTGTTGCCTTTTTCTTGGTGGCTATACCACAAATACTACTATGTTACCCCGTGCACAGGTTTCTACATTCTCCTTTTTCCTTCTCCATGTGTCCTGATGAAAAGAAACTTCAGACCTCAATTCTCACTGCTGTGTGAGCACACTTGTCAGGGGCCTCTGAAATCCCAGTGTTTAGATTGCATCTCCTCCCCTAGCATAATGTGTGCAGGGTCCATCCACCTCTCAGCAGCTCTTAAGCAAAGAAGTCAGAGTGACACAGAATATTATTATCACTATTATTATTATTCACTGATCTCTAAATAGTAGTACCTTGAGAACCAAAAGAGTAGCCTCCACAGTTAGACAAAAAAAGTTATTCTGATTCTCACAAAAATTATAGGTTCACCAAAATATATTTCACAACCACAAAAAAACTTCATATTTTAAAAGCCAGATGAACAATAGGTCATTTAAGGCAGCAGTCCCCAATCTTTTTGGCACCAGGGAGCAATCTTGTAGAAGACAATTTTTCCACTGACCGCGGTAAGGAGGATGGTTTCAGGATGATTCAGGAACATTACACTCAAGCTCACTTCCTGCTGTACAGCCCCAGTTCCTAAAAGGCTCGAACAGGTACTGGTTCTTGACCTGGAGGTTAGGGACCCCTGATTTAAGGCACACATATCAGAAAAAAGTCTTCCTCTCTCACTCTTCATCACCAGACCCTTGATATGTGATACGTGAGTGACAGGTTAAAAGAAGTTTGGAATTCATATGCTGTCTTTATTCCAAAAGGAATAAAAAGTTTACATGACCCCATTGTGTCAGGAGCCGACCAACAGTCGACCCTTGACGCAGTCAGGACGGATGAGACACATCTCCACAGCAAAGGTGACTATGGCCAGATCTCCTGTCTATCTCTTCCTGTATGCCTGTCCCTGCTAGCAATAGGTGGTGGGATTTTTGGATACCTGTGTGTTATAACAAAAATTCTGCATGATGCCTCTGATTCTGCGCAAAGTGACTTGTTGACCACAGAATAGAGACCCCTAGCAACCCTAATGCTGCCTGCTTCCCCGACCTGGGAAGTTAAGGACAAAATTAAACAATGGGCAGACCAACTGCCAGAACACTGAAGGAAGCTGTTACTAGGAATGTTTCTTAAGGAGTCACCACTCAAAAGCTTAAGATTTATTGGAGCCACTAACCCTCTCATACTCTGGACAGGAGTGTAAAGAAGCAAGGAATTCTAGTCAGAAATAATAATCTCAAACACATGGAAACGAATACAAAACATGGCCCCCCTCCAAGATGTACAAATCAAAAAACTTAGGCAAAAAACCAGTTACCTAACCGAGACAAATATAACCTCAATGGACAATAGCTAAATTCTATATAATCTATAAATCTCCCCTTGCACCCCTCTAATTTAGGCCAATTCCTAGAATTTTAATAAACACTTAGTTACTGATTGGCACCTGAAAGTTTGTGCCTGTATAGCTTCATTGGCTATCTGATTAATGACCCTCTTGGTCAAAATAACCTTTGTTTAACATGGTTGATATGTGGGACCTCCTGTACTTTTGGTTATTTCTTTGTTTAACATGATTGATCTATAAAACCTTCTGTACTTTTCGAAATTATTTCTATGGTAATTGTTTCTGTTTTAATCATCACAATCACACTATGCATTGAATATTGTATAACCATGGTAATCATTTCTGTTTTAATAATCACTGTGCATTGAATGTTGTATAACTTCCCCTATAAAAATAAAGATTGATTCTTCTCGGTGAGTCAGTTGGGCCCAAAAAGCCTGGCTGTCCTCTGGCACCTTACTTGGTGTCTGTCTCTTCTCCTGAGCCATGCATCCTTTGGGAACCCTGAGACCCCACCAAGGATGGACCCCGGCACCATTGGATAAAAATACATTTATTATTTTTAGAATCTCTTTAGTTGAAGGACATTTTATTGGCTTCTCTCAATAAACTTTTAAAAAATAGGTCAGATCTCCAAACTCTCTTAATATAAGGGTCCCAAGAAAGCTTTGTATGTTCTGTTCCCTTTCCCCCTGTCACACTGAATATTATCACATAGGGTGGAAAGCAGCCTTGTCATCCTGTGTAGGCAGGCAGAAGGCAGGCAACAATGCTTTTGGCTAGTGTATTGGGGTAAAGAATTACTAAGGAAAATCACAGCCAAATCTCAGGAATGCAACTGGCATGAGGGATTGCTGAGGTTGGGCCAAGCAGAAGTAGTACCTACCTTGAGCACCCCATGAGAAAAAGCCCTTGAACTCACCAGCCAAACAACAGCAAAGCCCACAAAAGCATCAGTGGCCAGAAGAACAAGGACAGGTTAGCATGAAGAGAACCACAGGCCAGCTTCCTCCTCCCCCGCAAGGGTACAATAAGCTCTCCTCACACACAAACCTGCACGTTGGCATGGAGAAGGGCAGAGTGGACACTGAGAGTCTTAGCAGTAACCTAAAGGAATATATTTAAACCAAAAAGACAGTAAATCAAAAGAAACAGATTTTTTTTAAGTTGGCAAGTTTAAGTTTTCCCACTAGCAGGCCAGTGGGAGCTCCTTGGGAAACTTACTGGTACATAAAGAAGGGACATTTGCTTTGTCCATCTGGACCTGTGTGAATATGCATCCACACAAAATGAATATAATACAAATGTATACATTTACATGCACACACATGCATGTAAAGCAATAGTCAATTACACATGTATAGTAATTGGATAATAAACTGTGGACTAGAAAATTACCATTCCTTTATCTGAGAACAAAGCACTTTTAACAGAGATTGTGCTCCGTTTCTAACTGTCCTACTACCTGTAATGTAGATGTTACTCCCCAATTTTATAGATGTGGAGACTGAGGCTAAAGAATTGAAGTGGCACATTCAAGGTCACTCACTTGCTAAGTAACAAGATCAAGGTTTTAAACAAAATCTGTCTAACCCCAAAGTGTATACTCTATCCCTTTGCCCTGAATAAAGTCACATAATGGAAAGAAAATGGGTCAGTGGCAGTGGTATAAAGGTGGAAAAAGGGTTCTCTTTCAGGATGAGCAAAAACAGGCCCCCATGGCAGTGCTGGAGACAAAATTAGGGAAAGGAGGGGACAGGCTGTGAAAGGCCTGCTAGTTGCAGAATGAAAAGCACAGAGAATAAATGGGGGGATTTTCAAGAAATGAGACTGTCAAAGGAGGCAGAGTCCTGCAGGCTTGCTCAGAAGGCTAAACATGGAGGTGGTGGGGAGCCCAGCATGCCCTTCTTCTCCAGGTTAGGAAAGTGTCCTGCTTCACATGATGGCAGCCCTGGCAGCCATCAGCTTAGAAGGCAGAAGTGTATATCACCACAGCCAGCTATTTTTGCAACATAATTTCCCCACTTTGTACCTATAAAGTACACACTATCCTGGGACAAGGGGACTCTGCCAAAAATTATCACTAAGGGATTTCTCCCTTGGTTGGAAGTCTCCTCAGCACCCTTAGAGTTCAGAAGGGAAAAGTAAAGGTACACCCCTGGGAGGGAAGAAAGTTGTGGGCATGCCACAGAGACAGCCCATCCTGGTGTTTGTTGTGAAGGTTCTTATCTGTTTTCTTTTTTTTTTTCTTTTTATTTTAATTGTTGTTCAAGCACAGATTTCTGTCTTTTACTCCCATCCCAGCCCACCCCCCCAGTGCTCCCCACCTCCCTCCCATTTCCACCCCCTCCTAGTTTTTGTCCATGTGTCTTTTATATTTGTTCCTGTAAACCCTTCCCCTTTTCCCCTGAAATTTCCTCCTCTCTCCCCTCTGGTCACTGTCAGCCTGTTCTCTATTTCAGTGTCTGGCTATATTTTGCTTGTTTGTTTGTTTTGTTGTTCAAGTTCCTGTTAAAGGTGAGATCATATGGTATTTGTCTTTCACTGCCTGGCTTATTTTGCTTAGCATAATGCTATCCAGTCTCATCCATGCTGTTGCAAAGGGTAGGAGCTCCTTCTTTCTTTCTGCTGCATAGAATTCCATTCTGTAAATGTACCATAGTTTTTTGACCCATTCATTTACTTATAGGCACCTACGTTGCTTCCAACACTTGGCTATTGTAAATTGGGCTGCTATGAACATTGGGGTGCATAGGTTCTTTTGCATTGGTATTTCAGGATGCTTAGGATATAATCCTAGCAGTGGAATTGCTGGGTCAAAAGGCAGGTCCATTTTTAGTTTTCTTAGAAAATTCCATACTGTTTTCCATAGTGGTTGTACCAATCTGCATTCCCACCAACAGTGCACTAGGGTCCCCTTTTCTCCACAGCCTCTCCAACACTTGTTGTTTGTTGCTTTGTTTATGATGGCCATTCTGACTGGGGTGAAGTGGTATTTCATTCTGGCTTTAATTTGCATCACTCTGATAGCTAGCAGTACTGAGCATCTTTTCATGTGTCTCTGGATCCTCTATATGTCCCCTAGAGCAAGGGACATAAAAAGGAAAGAATAAACAAATGGCATCTCATCAAAATAAAAAGCTTCCAACAGTATTAACATAAAAAGAGAACCAACTGCATGGGAGAACATATTTGCCAATGATACCTCAGACAAGGGTTTAATCTCCAAAATATATAAAGAACTTACACAACTCCACTCTTTAATTTTTGCCCAATTAAAAAATGGGCAAAGGACTTGAACAGACACTTCTCCAAGGAGGACATACAGAGGATTCTTATCTGTTTTCTAATAGCAGGAATTTTAAGGGAGATCTTAGGGAAGGATCTCAATACAATATTCATCAGTTTTTATGCTGATGTGCCAAAAGGAGATTTATTTCCCTAACTTCACCCATCCTTGGGTATGGTTAGCACAAATGGCACTAATTGCATTCCTTATCTCTCTCTCCCTGAAATGGAGACTTAATCTACTTATCCTCTCTGGTTGAGAAGGAAAAGTGTAAACCATTTACTCTTAAGTGTCCTCGGTTAGGAAAGATAAGACTTTTGCAGATGGCTATAAAATGTTTAATTATTTATCTGTCTCAGCTTCCCTATTCCATTTGTCCTGGCCTACTAACCTGTATCAATATGAGATGGATCTCAACAGCAAATGTGTCCAGGTTGGAAAACCACATGAAGGCTGAGTTATCCAAAATTGTGTGATGAGATCAGGGGCCATCGACCCAGCTCCAAGCCTCTTGTTTTGTGAAGTTAGAGCAAGCATTCACTTCTTAGCTCTCAATTCCTCATGCTAAAATGTAGATTATAGTAACAACTACTTCACAGTGCTGTTTACATGGATCAAGTGAGCTAATTTCTATGAGACAGTAGTGCATGTTAGTTGTTGTTAAGAACTCACTCTTTCCAGTAAAACTCGGTGGCCACAGAGATACTAACGATTACTTCAGAAACAGAAATGAGACTTCCAGTAATTGTAGAAAGTGATGGAGGGGTGGGGTCTTTAATCCCAGACAGATTTCCCAGACTCCCAGATTCCCAGACTTACGCATGATCTTATCTTGAGGAAAATGCCCTAGGCAAGTGCCCCAACCTCACTGAGCCTAGTTCTCTCATTCATAAGATAGTGATAGTAAAATACCTATGGATTCATAACCCAACTAGATCACTTACTTCAGCTTCCAATGTCTTAGTTTTTTCACCTGAGAAATGGAACAGTAATAGTGTCACTGGAAGCTCAGTCCTTCTCACCAGTACAGTAAAGAATTACAGATCTGCAAGCTGAAAATGGATGAGTAAGGGTTTTATTGGCACCAACCATATTTTGCCATGTTTAATGCACACATTTGCCCAAATTTTTGAGGGAAAAATAAGGGTGTGCATTATACATTGGTAGTACTAATTCTGTATCTGTATAGATGTTTTTAATTCTTTTATTTATGCTTATGCATTAAAAATGTAACTCTAGAAAGCAATAACAATACCTGTATGCAAAATTAATACCCGGGAATACAATAATTGGTTTTGTTGTACCTAATTTCTTGCACCTTGTACCTGTTCTTGTGTTTTGTAATTATTTGTACATAAAATTTCTTGTGCCATAATATCTTCAAAAATAAATGCTAAAATTCCTTTGTAATACAAAAAAACAAGTATCTAAATATAAATTTAAAAATTGAAACAAAATATTCTTTTCTTGAAAGTTTGGGCCGAAAATGTGTGCATCATACATGGAAGCACATTATACATGGCAAAATACAGTATGTTCTCAAGGAAGAAAAGTGGGCCTGCTAAGGTTGATGCCCATTTTCTTGTTTTCTTTAATCTGCTGGCTTGAGGACATGCATGGTTATGATATAGAGAGATCCGATCAGGTCACTGGGGAGAAGTAGTAAGGGGTGTAGGAGGAGGTTGCACAAGGCAATGGTAAACAGTCTAGGATGGCATTGGCTGAGAAGATGAATGTTTCTGGTGCACATAGAATTATGGGCCAGAAGATTTAAACACTAGGAGGGCAGAGACTCGGGCTCTCTCTTCTCTTCCTCAAGGATGTTTGGATGATGTGCTATAGCTGCTTGCATTTTCCAAAGGATAGTATTTTAAATGGAAGAAGGACCTCTGGCCACATCCTAGGACTGGTCTGGGCTGGCAGAGGATGGCAAAGTTATTTTTCTTTGAGTATTCTAGAGAAGATGGGCTTTTAGGAAGAAAACGGACACTCTTCCAAACTTGTGTAGCTTTTGTATCTTATGCTGTTTTAGTTTGTAAATTAATCATATAGAAATAAGATAATTAAAATCTAGTAAGGGGAATCATAGGGGAACTCAAGAGTTAAAGATTTTAGCCTTAGTTGATAGGCTTAACTGATTAATGCATTTAGAAAGCTGTTACTACAAAATTTCATGGCTTTTGAATAAAGACTCCTTTCCTTTTTATTTACCAAACCTCTGCTTCCAGAATTTTTTGTAGGTGTGGTGGTGGGCAGCAGAACCCCATTTTCTCTTTGGTAACAATTATTGCATTGTCATCAGGGAGGAGTTCTATACTGATTGACAGAGATTTTAATTTTAGTCTCTTCGGTATATGTCCTTTCCCATAATTCTCCCTCATTGCCCACTGCAATGGAAATTTTTACTAAGTCATTTGACAATGAGCTTCTGCACATACTCCTCACAAGGGCCTTCCCTCTGATATCCCATCCCTCCAGTTGTTCTTTATCTGAACTGAAACTATTTTAATTATTTGCATTGGGACAACTGGGTGGTGGCCCCCTCCCTCCTTCCTGTTGTTCATTTCTGACCTCTGCTTAACATTTTCCCCTCAAGCAATAGGAACCCAAATATTTGGGGACTACTGAGGTGATAAGTGCTCTAGCTGCTTCCTGCTGGGGAAGGTGGCATAGTACCTTTGGGTTCCCATCTTGTTAATGGTCTATGATAGATGGTTAAGAACTCTAGTCTCAGAGGCTGATATCCTTCTATAATGATCACTTGTAATTTTATGGCTTCTATTCTGGAAGAAATGAATTTAGTTAATAGGTTAATTATCATTGGTCCAAACATTAGTAGTATTAGGATTAGTAGGGGAGCCATAAAAGGGAGGATTAAAGACATGAGTCATGACTTTGAATCCCAAAATGAGGTCAAAGTTTTAATTTTGGATGCAGACTCAAGGATATCTTGAATATTCTGTTGTACTTGTCTTGATTTGTTCACATAGAAACACTGCTCCTTGGGACATAGAGACACGACTCTTTCTGAGGCAGTGAGGAGATCTAATGCCCTTTGATTCTGAAGGGTGATCCTGCTAGGAAGCCCAGATACTCTTGGAGGAATTCTAAAGTCTTCCCTGTTTTAGTTAGTGTTTCAGCAGTGTTCTGGGAGAGGCAATGGTAGATGCCTAAGGAGGCTCCTCCTATAGTCATTCCCATAGCTGAGAGAATGCCTGTCATTGATATTAGGGGAATGAGAGGACTAGTCCTCTTGATTAAGTGTCCTCGTGCCCTTATTGGGAATGTGAGAGTAGTATTTTTCTAAGCTACGGAGATATCATGAAGGATGTGCCTAAGGGAGCAAATTCTACTGTGAAGAAGGGGTCTGCTTTGCCTTGGACCTGCAAATTCAGTATACTCCTTCTGACAGGGGTAGTTCTGCTGCTAGAGTGATATCAACAAGTTTGAGAGGTGGGTCCTCATTGGTATATTTGCCCTTACTAATGATTGTGTGTTTGTAGGCTTGGTTCCCCACCACTGGACCCTTGGGCTGCTAGAGAGGCTGCTACCAAGGGATCAATGGTAGGATTCAAAAAGTCCTTATCGCCTATAAATACAGTAAAGATAGAGCCCATTTTGACCAGAAATGCACACCAACATGGGAGTTATAAAAGAGGGTACTGCAAGCGTTTATCTCCTTTGGGAGAATTAATTAATTAAACAGGTGGGTCCACCCATACAGTATTTAGAGCCATAATAGGTAGTTCCCTTGGGGGACTTATATAGCTTTACCATTAGGGAAGGGTTAGGGTAGGCTGGTTGAGGAAACTGAGTGTGTACAAGGCCTGTCCGGAAAAAGTCAAGTCACTGTCAATATAATGAGAATGGTTTGTGTGACATCAATATAACCTAGAAGCTGAGGAGAGTAGACTGCAATGCACATGTGTGAACAATGATGACTTCATTGTACTAGTCAGTGGGGGGCACTAGACACCACTGAATGAACATGTGTACTGTGGCCATTGCATTCAAAATGACTGAGCGAGTAGAGCAATGAAATTGCATCAAATTTTGCATTAAGCTTGAACATTCCTCTGCAGAAAGTATTTGCCTGATTCAGAAAGCCACAGCTAGACAACTGGCTATTGGTAGCTTCATCGCAACAATATACCAGCTCATGCATCATGTCTCATGCAGTTTTTTGGCAAGACACCAAATCACCCAGGTGACTCAGCCCCGCTACAGCCCAGATTTAGTACCCTGTGACTTCTGGTTTTTCCCAAACTAAAATCACCTGTGAAAGGGAAGAGATTTCAGACCATCAATGAGATTCTGGAAAATATGACAGGGCAGCTTATGGCAATTGGGAGAACTGTGTGAAGTTCCAAAGTACAATGTTTCTTATAGCTTATATCTTCTTTAATAAAAGTCTCTACTTTTAATATTACATCGCTGGACACCTTCTGGATGGACCTTGTATTTTTTCCCCCTTTCTATTCCTTCAAGGTGTGATTTCAAGCCAATTCCATAGCAGGTTATAGTTGGAGAGGATTAGGTACTATGAAGAATTGCTGGTATTGTAATATTTGTATTCGTTTTATAGGGCTTCCCTTTAAAACATCACTAACTACATAAAAGGGATATTTCACTTCTAGATGATTGACTATATGAGAGAAGATTGTTCCCTTTGGAGAATGAGCACTAGAAGTAGAAAAAGGCTTAAGAGATTCTAGGATGGGTTTATCCTTTTAAAACTTCTGTGATGCCAACATAACCCATGAATTTGAGTAGTAAGTGCATTGATCTAGAATGGCAGAAATATTTCCCCACTGTTCTATGGGCAAGGGGTGGACATATCACCAACTCTGTGTAGAAAGGCAAACCCAGAAAGAAGTATTTAGCCTTAGGAGTTGAACTGTGTGGTTTGCCAATCATAAGCTGTCTCTGGTTGGGACTGTGTGGGAGTAGGTAAAAAAAAAAAGAGAGAGGGAGAGAAATAGAGTAGGCACTTACCTAGCTAAAGAAGATGCTTTTGAAAGAGAAATTTGAGATCTTCCAGCTTGAAAGAATATGTAGAATCATTTTGCCATTCCACTGGTTCAGTTGGCTCCTTCCATGTCTTAACTCGCGAATGTGGATTCAGCTGGAACTACTGGGAACTCTCGATGGCTGTTGAAGAGGACACAAGAACAGAGAGAGACACTTTCCATGAGTGTTGTAGCTAACAATTGGGGAAACCATCTTTCCAAACCCTTATCAAAGCCTGGGCTCCCAGAGTGTACAATGGGGTAGTCTGAGTCCTGGCCAGGTTTTTGCCACAGGCCAAATTCCCTAAGGATAGTTTGAAACTACCGTTTGAGCTACTGTTTGCACATAGCCTTCTAGGGAGAAAGTATCTGTGTCTAGTAGGAGTTCTGAATATAGAAAGGATGGGCCATATAAGTTTTCAAATGGCTGAACATTAGCCAAGCCTTGGGGGCTACTCTAGTCCAGAGTAAGGAGCCTCCTTCCAGGGAGAGGTTTTCTGGGTAATCTTTCTAATTGCTGATTCTAAAAACTGGCTCTTTCTACCTGTGCCAATGATGGGGGTGCCAAACACAGTGGAGGTCATAATCTATTCGTAGGGCCTTGAAGATTGTTTGAACTATGGAGGAAGTGAAGGGTGCCCCATTATCACTCTGGCATGAGTAGGGTGTCCTGAATGTAGGAAAGATTTCATGTTAAGAGCTTCCTAGCTACCTCCTGGACCTTCTCTATTAGGGTTAGAAAAGCCTCTATCAATGCCATAAAGGTGTCTACAAAGACTAACAGATATTTATGTACTTGAAAAAGAGCATTTGGGTGAAATCTACTCACCAATCTTCACCCAGATAGGATCCCTTATGCTGGGGAGGCTGGGCCAGTGATGGCTTAGTTGATACCTGGGGGTTATTAAAAAGGCAGGTAGGGCAGGAGGATACTACCTGATTGGTAATTTTGGATAACACCTTTCCCTGAAATACCCTGTTAATAATGGTGGTTGAAGATCTCCTTCCCAAGTGAGTTGATCATGGAAGGACTTAATGACTTCCCATTGTAAATTTTGGGGGAGGAGTAAAATAGTTCCTCAGTTAAACCATCCTGAATGGTGAAGTTGAAACCCCTTCTGTGTCACCCAAGATTGTTCTTCCTTGGTATAAGATGGAAAAGGTAGAGGTGTTTCGGGGATGAGAAGCCCCATAGTGACTGAGCTATCTGAAATTTTTATATCATAAAAGGCCACTTGTCTGGCAGTGGTATCTACCAGGTAATTTTACTTGGTTACCTCCGAACCCCCTTTTAATGTCCCTTACAACAAATGACTGATGTCTGCTGAGGCTTCTGAACAACCTCAAGGAGATCTAGGATTTATCTGGGGCCTATATTTGATAGGGCTGTGATTAGTGGTAAGGAAACCCCTTTCCTTCCGGATGACTGCATGTGTGTAGTACTAAGAAGGCTTATTTGGAGTCTTGTGAAGATATTTTTTCTCTTCCCTTCTGCCAATGTAAGTGCTTGGATGAGAGCTATTATTTCTGCTATCTGGGCTGGGGAATTGATAGGTAGTGTTCATACCCCTATTGTCTGGTAGAATGAAACTACTGCATGCCCTGCCATTCTTTTGCCTTCAAGAACAAAACTGCTAACATCTGTGAACCAAATAATGTCTGGAATGTCTACTGACTGATCAGAAAGATTAGGGTGAGGGTTGAAGGAGATGAATAGGACTTCAGAGCAGGAATAGAAAGGTGAGTTTTCAGCAGAGTTGGGAATGAGACTGGTGGGATTTAAGATTCCACAAACAGAGATGGTAATATCAGGATTTTCTAAAAGTAATGCTTGATGTCTTGACAGTGTATTATCAGAGAGCTAGTAGTGGCCCTTTGTCTGTAAAAGCTCTGGAATTCTTTGACTGCTTTATGCCTAGATTGGGGTCCCAAAGGTTAATTTAAATACCTCCTCTGTAGAGAAGAGTGAGGACCCCAATAGCTCAGGGGTCATCCTCATGCTGTAGGGTCTAGACTTTTGGATATGTAGGCTATGGGCTGATAGCTGTTAACTAACTTTTGGGTGAGGATCACCAAGTCCCATGTGTATATAACTGGAAGGGCTTGGAAGGATTTGGGAGTCCTAGTGCTGGGGCATGAGTGAATAGGGTCTTAAGTTTATTGAAAGCCTTTTGCTGATTCTGCCCCCATTTGCAAGAGGCTGAATCTTCTTGGCCCTTGAGGCTGTCATGAAGAGGTTGTATAATGAGGCCATAATTAGGTATCTAGAGCCTGTCATACCCAGTGAGGCTAGGAAAGGCCCTTGGTTGTTTCCAGGTGCTAGGCTCAGGGAGCTGAATAATTTCCTGAACCTTTACTTGGGAGAGACCCCATTTTCCTAGAGAAAGGACCAGACCTAAGAAGTAAATCACTTACTGAACCAACTGAGCCTTAGATCTGGAAACTTTGTTAACCTCATGTGGCTAAAAATTTAAGTATCTCAATTGCATGGTTGACAGCCTTTTCCTGACTTGGAAAACAGTTGAGGAGCCCATCTACATACTGAAGTAGGATTCTGCCCTCTATCTGAAGGTTTGATAGATCTTGTACTAAAGCCTGGCCAAATAGATGTGGGCTATTCTTAAACCTCTGGGGTGAGATAGTCCAGGTCAATTACTATAAAGATCCCTCAGGAGATGTCCACTCAAAGGCAAAGAAGAACTGTTACCTCAAGTCTAATGGAATGCAGGAAAAAAAAAGCATCTTTCAGATCTAAAACTGTGAACCAGATAGAATCCATGAGAATGGTGCTTAGGAGAGAGTAGGGATTGGGTACTACAGGATGTAGTAGGACTATGGCTTCATTGATGATCTTCAAATCTTGTACTAAGCAATAGGAGTTATCCTTTTTTTGTGACTGCTAGTATAGGAATGTTACATGGTGAGTTGGTGGGTCTAAGTAGTCTGTGGGAAAAGAATTTTGAGCTAGGTTGAAGCCTTGCCTTTGCTTCAGGTCTTAGAGGATACTGCTTCTGATTAGGAATTTGTGTGGGGTCTTTGAGGCTAATAAGAATGAGGATGTCATTTTTAGCTTGTCCAGGAACCCTGTTATCCCATACTGCCAGAGCAATTTGGCTTTCCCATAAAGGAATAAGGGTATCCGGGTGATCCCTTGCCAGAACAACTAACATTTGTAATGGGGACCTTGATGTAGGGCTGCCCCCTATAATTATTCTAATTCCTAATAATTGAAGGAGGTCTCTTCTGAGTAGAGGGGTTGGGCACTCTGAGATTATGAGAAAAAAGTGAGTGAAATAATACCCATCCCAGAGACAACCTAAAGGAAGGGCGGAATTTTTGGTTGTAGGCTTTCTGGCTAGTCCTAAGATGGTGCAGGATTGTGAGGAGAAGTGTCCAGAGAAGGAAGTGAGGACAGAATAGGTGGCCCAAGTATCCAGAAAGAAAGTTATTGCCCTACCTGCCACATCCATGTGTACCCTAGGCTCCAATTCAGTAACAATGACCTCTTGAGGTGGGGCCAACTGGAGTGGACAACATCAGTCCTGTGCCACATCAGCCCTGTGTACTATGGACCAAAAGTCCTCCAAGTCAAGGGACAGAGAGACACCCAATGGCCTGCCTTTTTTGCACTTGTGACATGGCACTTGGAGCAGCTTGTCACTATTTGTATATTCTTTAGCCCAGCACACCACCTTTCAGCATACATGACACTTTGTGTCCTTGGTGGTGGACTGTGAGATGCCTGTGGAGTATAGCTGTGAGTGTCCTGCAGTAGTGTCTAGAAATTGGGCATAACTCAACTCCTTGCTTTTTTCCTTTTCCTGAGTCCTGGCCTCCCTTCCCTGGCACCAGTTATAAAAGACTGCATTGCCATAGTTAACATTTCATGGAAGGACACCCTGGGCTCCTGAGTGACCTTTTATAAATTTTTCTTAATATCAGAGGCTGATTGAGTTGAAAATTTGTCTTTTAGTATTAGCTGGCCCTCATGTGATTCTAGATCTAGATTGGTGTGCTTGATGAATGCCTCTCTTAGCCTTTTAAGAAATGTAGTGGTATTTTCATCCAGTCCTTGACTAATGGCAGAGACCTTGGAATTGTTAATAGCCTTCTGGTGACTGTCCTTAAGTCCTGCTTTAATACAGAATAGGAAGTGATTCCTTTCCCACTTCTGGGAAGAGCTGCTATAATCCCATTCAGGATCCATTGGTGGGACTGGTTATTTCACCTTTGGGGACTTGCTGATCAATGTAAGTTGTTAGCAAGTTTTCTGGCCTCCTTTATTACTTTCTCCTGCTGAGTATCTGATAGGGTCTGCCCCAGGACAACTAAACATCCTTCCAAGTTAACTCACATGCCAAGTGGAGGTGTTGAAAAGTGTCTATGTTTGTCAGGATAGTTTCCAAAATCAGCTTTAATTTGCTTAAACTCAATAAAACAAAAGGGTTTGTGGATTAACTGGGAGCCGAATTCTCCTACAGTTTCCACTAGAGAGAAAGTCTTATGGGTGGGAAAGTCTTAGAGGGGAAGAAGCAGGGACCATTGGTTGGGCTGAGGGCCCTGGACATGGGAGAAGTAAAGAAGAAGGTGGGGGCATTTTTTCCTGAGGTTCTATAGCTGAAGTAGGCTCTGAAATGGTTGGGAATTAGAGGAAAAGAGAGGTTGGGAATTAGAGGGTGAAGTAGTGGGGAATAAGCTTACACTTGTCACCAAGACCCCCTAAATCAAAGCATGCCTGCACATATGGGATTTCAGACCACTTACCAAGATGTTTGCCAAAAAAAAAGGTTAACCTCTAAAGCTTGTTGAGTGGCCAAACCTCCCCATCCCCTAGCTGATATTGAGGTTAAGCCGTGTTGTAGGGAAATATGTTTTTTCCTCAGAAATATATTTTGGAGATCAAACTGGGGCCAATTGGAATGGATACATCCTAGAGGGTTGTCAGCAAGAATAGACTCTTGGCTTTACATCTGGAAGGAAGAAATACTGTAAGGTTAGAAAGCCCAGCGTCCCGGGGTCTAAACCTGAGGTTTTGGTATACTGAGACTAGGGATCTGGGCCTCAGTGTCCTGAGAACCTGGGTCCAAAAATGGACATCTTCATAGTGGATAGAGTGGAAGCAGGGACAAGTCTGCTCTTCCCTTCCAGAAGGGTTGCCAGAGGCAGAGGCAAGTCTGTTCCTTTCTTTCTTGAGGGGTTGCTTACCAATTGTAGGAAGAGTCTTGATAAGAGGTGTCTTGGTAGTTCCCACTTTCTTTTGGAAGCCAAAAAAGCTCTTACAGCAGTGGGAGCCAAGGAGGCTCAACCAGGGATTGAGAAGGAAACAATAGAGGACACAAAGGGAAATATAGAAGGAGGGAGTCATGTAGAGCCTAGGTATGAGTATAGTGGAGGTAAAAACTTAGGTCTCATTGCTTGCTGGTGGGATCTTATAAGCTAGGTTCCTGCTAAAAACCTTAACACTGGGACCAAGTGAGTTATTAACCACATGTCCTGATAAGATTATAGGCCTAAACTGAACTGACTAATCCAGTAACAATGACTCTGAGAAGGGAGAAATACTCTCGAGGACCAATGGTCTGGACTGGGCCAGTCTCATGGGTCCTTGTGCCTTAAGCAAAGATGATGTCTAAGGAGGAAGAGGAAGACCTCTATCTTGGTAAAGAACCAGAGGGGAAGGTTGTGAACCCAAATTTGTACCCTCTGTCTCTCAAAAGCACACAAAGGACAGGTTTGTGTCAACTTATCTTCTCTTTGAAGATTCTTTAGGAATTGAACCTGATTTGAAAAGGTGTACAGGAAAAGATCTAAAAGGAAAGATGAAGACTTATGAGCAAGACTGACTGAATGCAAAGGCATGGTTAAAAGAGAGGGGCCTAGAAAGGCTGGAATTTCTGCTGAAGGTTAAGAATCTAAAGATCTACCACAAGACTATGCAGAAAGTCCAGACAATATAGAAGATATCTGAGTTATGGCACCAAAAGATGGCACTGGAAGCTTGGTTCTTCTCACAGATGCAAATAAAGAATTACAGATCAATGAGATGAAAGTGGATAATGGTTGTATTAGTATATTATCAAGGGAGAGAACAGGCTTGCCGAGGGTGGTGAGAAAAAGCCCGTTTACTTGAATCTCCTGCCCTAAGTACATACATGATTATTGCATTGTCATCAGGGAGGGGTTCTATATTGATTGAGAGAGATTTTGGTTTCAGTCTTTTCTATGCCTGTCTTCTCCCACATTCTCCCTGATTACCCACTGCAATGGAAATTTTTACTAAGTCATTTGAGTATGGTCTTCTGCACATGCTCCTCACAAAGATCTTTCCTCCAGTTTCCTGGCTTCTTGGTTGTTCTTTATTTGAACTAAAACTATTTCAACTATTTGCATGGGGACAATAAGGTGGTGGCCCCCTCCCTCCTCCCTGTTGCTCATTTCTGACTTCTGCCTAACAATAGTACCTATCTCACTGCCAAGGAAAACCTTTCAGAGGAAACTATGTGTAATTCATTACATTGTTTTTCATTGCTGATAAGATATTGAGAGCTCCTATAAAGATACTGGTTCCAACAATCAGGAAAGATGCCTGATTGTATTTCAGCATGGGAAAGAAATAAACCTTAGTTATATTAAGGTAATGAAATTTGAAGTTGTCTGTTAGTACTGGAGAATCAATGTTTTATAACTGATTTAAGCATCATAAGTGTGTGGTTGGTATTTAAAGCCATGGGCATTGAATAAAACATCCAGGACATGAGTATAAGTAGAAAAGAGAAGAAAGAAAAAAAGAAAGGTAGAAATTGAAAGGGAGAGGAGAGGGGAAGTGGAGATATGAGGAGAGAGACAGAGATGAGATCCTGGAACATCCCAATACTGACAACTCTAGATGAGATGATAGCAATAAATGTAATAATAAATAATAATAATAATAATAATAATACCCTGGCTGGTGTGGCTCAGTGGATTTGATAGAGGATTCAAGAGTTGGAAAATTTTAGTTTAAGGTAAACGGTTAATAAGCATAGTAGGTCATGCATATATTAAAGCTATTGTTTCAGGAACTGCAGGTGTGGCTCACACTCCCTCCTAGGACATAGCTGGAGACATCCAAGCCATTGTATTCCAGAGAGATACAGAAGCTGGCCAGGTAACTTCCCAGGGCTAGAAAACTGCAGTTTTTTAAATCTATTTTTCCCTGAATTTCAAAACCCCTCACTGCACTTTGTTCTCTGTTATAAAAAGGCTGGCTTGGAAAGAAAATGTAAGGCAGTCCATTAAGGTTTAAACCTGCCATCTTCTCAGATTGCCAGTCATCTGAATAAAGTGCCCATAAAGATTTAATCCCTGTCTCTGCTTATTGTGTTTGGAACGTGACAGGCAGCACGAAATGCTGGGTTTTTTCCCATTTCAGGCTGAGTGCCAGCTTGCAAACTAAAAAGTTGCTGATTTGACTCCTGGTCAGGGCGCATGCCTGAGTTGTGTGTCAGGTCCCCAGTTGGGAGTGTATGAGACAACCAATTGATGTATCTCTTGCACATTGCTATTTCTCTTCCTCTCTTTCTCCTTTCTTTCTCCTTTCTCTAAAAGTAAATAAATAAAATCTTTAAAAAATCCTCAGATTCAGATATCACAATGACCTCCAATAGAAAATAAAACAAAATAAGCAAAAAAAATCATAGCTGAGATTATACACACACACATCATATATATATGTATATATGTATATATATGTGTGTGTGTTTATACATGACAGACCTAGGTAGGCTTAGGAGGAATGGAAAATCACCAGGCGGGAAAACTGCACTGTGGGAAACTGTAGCCTGGAAAAATGCCTGCCTGAGAAACTGCCTGCTGACCCTACCCAGGACAGATGCCTGGCTAAGATTAGGGTCTGGGGTCGGCCTATCCAGCATAACAGGATGTAGCTTTAACTTAAGCCTGACAAGATGTATCAAGAATAGTGGTCAGCAGAAATGGAACCCAGCAACCAGCTCTAGCCAATCAGACTCTGACATGCCAACCAATTACCCTTTGCAGGGTTTGCACTTCAAAACCCTGCCCTAAGAACAACCGAGCAACTCCTAACCTCCCTAGGTTGGCTCCACTTTCCCTTTTATTTCCTGCTAATAAACCCTGCTCCTTAGCTCACTGCATCTGTCTGGTTTCTTGAGTAACTCCAACCTAACATTTTTAGCGCTGAAACCTGGGACTGGGCACCTGGTCAGAGGCCTGCACTCCCATCCTCTGGTCAACCTGATTCCCAGATCACAGAGTTGTTTAAAAACCCTAGGAGACAGCGGCTCGAGCTTCCTCTCTGGCTTTTCCATTTCATTTTGTTCCTCACTCTAGAGGACCCTCCCTTCAGGGACCCTTGCCACTATACCGGACCTTTCCAGTCAACACCGGTCACTATTCTCTCAGGTGAATCCTTGACCTTTGATTCCAAGCACTCTGGGGGTTCCATGCATGCTGCACTGGCCTCACTTCTAACTCCGGGAGTTAGTACTTCAAATCTGAGCATTCAGTTGGAACCCTCCACATATTTGGTGATCCTGTCTCTCCTTGGGGACAGCTGTGCACACCCGACCCCGCTGACCCTACAGATGCACCCCCACCCACATTCCCCTGTTGTAGCAGCAGCAGCAGAGGCCATGTGGGACCCCCCCAAAGCCACCAAGGTGCTCCCACCCGGTTGGGCCGGACTAGTGCTAAGAAGAAGGAGCAGGCGCCACTGCCAGAGGAGAGCAGCAGGGCTCAGGGAGTCAGCAGTCCCCAGAAAGACTTAACTCAGTGAGGAAGCCAAACTACCCTGAAGAAACTTTGAGAGTGCCTAGCACCTAGGACAGCAGAGAGCGGTAAGGTGGTGTATGAAGTAACCTTAACTGGTGCACCTCAAGGACAGCACAATTGGTGGACTGAAGGTGTAGGTCTGGCACAGAAGGGCACTGGGGGCCCAGCAGTGAACTAAGGAACTGGGCTGAAGGCTGCAAAACTGTGAAAAGTGCCACCCAGACCTGGCCCCCATTGGTGCAAAACCATAGGAAGGGAGTAAAGCAAAACCCAACCCCCACCCCCAACCTGCTGCAACCAGGAAGACCAGCAGAACTCACTTGCCCAATTTAAAGCCAGCAGGAGGCTTTCTTATTTCTTTACTTTTTTTTATTTTTCACATAAGTGAGATAATAAGAACTGGAGCTGTGAAAGGACCAGAGTAAGACCCAAAGAGGGATCACAGGGCTAATACCAACAACTGAAAAAGTGAGACAAATTTCACTTTGCTATTCCAGAGAATTTGTGTGTTACTGTTTATTTGTGTTCTTATTATTTTTCACTATTTTTACTTCTTTTATTAGTATTTTTTATTTCTCTTCTTTCTGTTAATTTTTCTTCTTTTGTTTGTTCAGTTGCATTGTTTCACTGATTTTCCTTGTTCTCTCTTTCATAGTTTATTTTTAATTTTCCTTCTTTCACTTCATTTGTGTTCTAATAGCACACTGCCCTAGGTCATGTCCTTCCTATTCTTATTATTCACATCACATAGATTCTGTCACAGGATGTTTTTTCAGTATTATTGTAAATTATTGTTGTTCCATATTATTAAAAATATTACAGAGCAGCCCTCCAATATCTTAGCCCAGTTCACTGTCTTCTGGAACTTTCTTACTATTGTGGTTAACTCTGTTCCCTCACACACTAGGCCTATCTTCTATCCTTTACTCTCATTATATCTCATAATCTGACCTCCACAAGTTCCCTGTTTTCTGGATTCAATTCACAATACTTCCCCCATCTAACAAGAGTCTTATCTCTTTTCCACCCTTTCTGAAAAGGGGCTAGTTGGATGAAATAGCACAGTTAATGCTGTACTTATCCAAAGGATCTCCTATCTCTTCTCTACAGGTTGGTACTTTAAATCTCACAGAATATACTCCCACTGTCTTAACCCATTTTCCCTCCCCCCTTCAAATGATCACATAAAAAAGTAGGTGGGAGCTATGAACACCAGTATACCTACTGGAAGAGAAAACCCACCAACAAAGGAACGACCAACAGATAATATGGAAGATGGTGAAAGAGTGAGCGGAAGCCACAATAATTGCCACGCAAGACCAATCTGGAAGCACAACTAAATGTCAAGAAATTACCCAAAACAAAGAAATAAACAATGGCAAGAGAGAAGCCTCAAAACTTCAGACAGACAAAAATCCCATCTTCAACACAAACTGTCCGCACTGGCACAACAGCATAGAAGACATGGTGGGCAGAGTGGCCCTCACTTAAACCAACTGGAGGGAAGGATCCACCAAAACAAGGCCCAACAAAATCAAAACACAAAGACGTACAGAGAGCCAACATAAAAAAAACAGTGTAAGATCAGCAAGTTCAGAAGATCAACAGACTGCACCATTGAATCTCACAGGTCTCCTACTATAGAAGCTCATACCACAAACCTAGGGAGTCAGAGCAGATGAATTTAAGTAGCAGAGGCAAACAAGAAGAGTCTCACAAATAATGGGAAGACAAAGAAATAATCCCCAAATGAAAAGAAAGAAAGAAGTCTCAGAAAGAATGCCATATGAAATAGAGGCAACTCAACTATCTGATATGGATTTCAAAACAATGGTTATCAGGAACCACAATGAGCTCACAGAGAATTACCAGAAACTACAGGGAAGCTACAATGAATTCACTGCAAACTATATCAACATGAAAAAGGAAATAGAAACCATCAACAAGGGCCAAGAGGAAATGAAGAATACAATTTCTGAATTGAAGAACACAGTAGAAGGATTCAAAAACAGGCTCGATAAAGCAGAGGATCAAATCAGGGAGCTTGAGGGCATGGTAGAAAAAAACACCAAGAAAGAGCAAGAAAAGGAAAAGATAATCAGAAAGAACAAAGAGGTGTTAAGGGAACTGCAGGACAACATGGAACATAATAATATCCATATAATAGGGATACTAGAAGAAGAAGAAGAGCAAGGGATAGAAAGCCTGTTTGAAAACATAATAATGGAAAACTTCCCTAATCTGATGAGAGAAAAAGTCACACAAATCCAGGAAACACAGAGAGTCCCAATCAAGAGGAACCCAAAGAGGCCCACTTCAAGAAACATCATAATTATAATGGCAAAATTCCAAGACCAAGAGAATCGTAAAGGTGGCAAGGGAGAAACAGTAAGTAACATACAAGGGAGCCCCAGTAAGACTAGCAGCTGACTTCTCAATGGAATTGCTCCAAGCCAGAAGGGATTGGTGAGGGATATTCCAAGTAATGAAAACCAGAGTCCTACAACCAAGACTGCTCTATCCAGCAAGGCTCTCAATTAAAATGGAAGGCCAAATAAGAAGTTTCCCAGACAAAAGAAGCTTCAAAAAATATACCTCCACCAAACCAGCTCTGCAAGAGATGCTAAAGGGTCTGCACTTTAAGAAAATGGAAAAAAAAAAAAAGAATGAAAGAGAAAGAAACACAGGTACAAAAACATGGCAATGAATAAGTACATATCAATAATAACCTTAAATATAAACAGACTAAATGCTTCAATCAAAAGACATAGAATAGCTGAATGGATAAGAAATCATAAACTACACATATGCTGCTTACAAGAGACAACCTCAGAAAAAAGACCTACACAGAATGACAGTGAAGGGCTAGAAACAAATATTCCAAGTAAATGGAAAGGAAGAAAAAGCTGGGGTAGCAATACTCCTATCAAACAAAATAAACTTAAAAAAAAAAACAGCCATAAAAAGAGACCTAGAAGGTCACTTCATAATACTCAAAGTAAGAATTCATCAAGAAGACATAAACATTGTAAGTATATATGCACCCAACATAGGAGCACCCAAATACATAAAGAAAATCTTAGAGGATTTCAAGAAAGATATTGATAGCAACACAATTATAGTAGGGGATTTTAAGACCCCACTGTCAAAAATGAACAGATCTTCCAAACAAAATATCAACAGACATATTGTGACATTGAACAATATCCTAGATCAAGAGAACTTAACTGATATATCATGGAGCCTTTCATCCTAAAGAAGCAAAATGCACATTCTTTTCAAATACACATGGAACATTTTCAAAGATAGACCACATGACAGAACGCAAAACAAACCTCAACAAACTTGAGAAAACTGAAATAATATCAAGCACTTTCTCTGACGACAAGGGACTGAAACTAGAAACCAACCTCAAGGAAAAAAACACACTCAAACTCATGGAAATTGAATAGTGTGTTATTAAACAATGAGTGGGTCAAGAATGAGATTAAGGAAGAAGTCAAAAAGTTTCAGGAAACAAATGAAAATGAATGCACAACATTCCAAAATTTATGGGACACATCGAAGGCAGTCCTCAGAGGAAAGTTCATAGCAATAGAGGCCTACCCAAAAAAGATAGAAATATTTTGAAAAACAACATAACCCTACAGCTACAAAACTGGAGAAACAAAAACAAACACAGCCCAGAGCAAGTAGAAGGAAGGAAATAACCAGAATCAGAGCAGAATTTAAAAATCATAGAGGCTAAAAGCACAATTTGAAGGATCAATAAATCCAGGAGGTGGTTCTTTGAAAAGGTAAACAAAATTAACAAGACTTTAAGCAGACTCATCGAGAAACAAAGAGAGAGGACCCAAATACAATCAGAAATGAAAGAGGAGAGATTACAACTGCTACCACAAAAATACAACAGATTGTAAGAAATTACTATGAAGAACTATATGCCAAGAAATTTGAAAGTCTAAGTGAAATAGACAAATTTCTAGAAAAATATAATCTTTCAAAACTTAATATAGAAGAAGCAGAAAGTCTGAACAGAACAATAATGCTTGACAAAATTGAAGCAGTAATCAAAAAACTTCCAGCACACAAAATCCCTGACTGTACATTTTCACAGGAGAATTTTACAAAGCATTCAAAGAAGAGCTGACCCCTATCCTTCACAGACTATTCCAAATAATCTAAAAACACAGTAGGCTCCCAAACTTTTTATGAAGCCAGCATCATCCTAATCCCAAAATCAGATAAAGACATAACAAAGAGAGAAAACTTCAGGCCAATATTGCTGATGAACAGAGAAACTAAAATTCTCAACAAAATATTGGCAAACCACATCCAGCAATACATTAAAATATCATACAACATGATCCAGTGGGATTCATCCCAGGGATGCAAGGATGGCACAATATTTGCAAATCAATAAATGCAATACATCAGGTAAACAAAAGCAAAGACAAAAACCACATGATTATATCAATAGATGTGGAATACACATTTAATAAGGTACAGCACACATTTATGATAAAAACAGCAAAGTGGGAGTAGAGGGAGCATTCCTCAACATAATAAAGGCCATTTACAAGAGATCTACAGGCAACAACATACTCAATGAGAAAAAACTTAAAGCTTTCCCACTAAGATCAGGGAAAAGACAAGGATATCCACTTTCACCACTCCTTTTCAACATAGTATTGGAAGTCCTTGCCACAGCAATCAGACAAGAAATAGATATAAGGCATGCAAATTGGAAAGGAAGAAACAAAACTGTCATTGTTCGCAAATGATGATAGTGTACATAGAAAAATCCTATAAACTCCACCAAAAAAAATACTTAACATAATAACTGAATTTGGCAAAACAGTGGGATACAAAATCAATATTCAGAAATTGAAGTCATATTTGTACACCAACAATGAAATATCAGAAACAGAAATCAGGAAAATAATCCCATTTGATATAGCAAGATAAATAAAATAACTACAAATAAACCTAACTAGGGAGGTAAAAGACCTGTACTAAGAAAACTACACAACACTGAAGAAAGAAATTAAGAAAGACAAATAAATGGAAAAAATATACCATTTTCATGGATTGGAAGAATTAACATCATCAATATGTCCATACTACCCAAAGTAATTTACATATTCAATGCAATGTCCCATTAAAGTCCAATGACATATTTCTTAGATACAGAACAAAAATTTCAAAAATTTATATGGAACAATAAACAACCCTGAAAATCTGCAGCAATTTTGAGAAAGAAGAACAAAGCAAGAGGGATCACAATACCTGATATGAAACTATTACAAGGCCACTGTAATTAAAACAGCCTGATACTGAACAGACACATAGATCAATGAAACAGAATAGAGAGCCCAGAAATAAACCCAAGTCTCTATGGTTAATTAATATTTGACAAAAGGAGCAGAAGCATAAAATGGAGTAAAATAGCCTCTTACACAAATGGTGCTGGGAGATCTGGACAGCTGCATGCAAAAAATTGAAACCCAATCACTAACTTACACTATACACAAAAATAAATTCAAGGTAGATAAAAGACTTAAATATAAATCATGACACCATAGAAGTCCTAGAGGAAAACATTGGGAGGAAATTCTCAGACATTCTACACAGCAATATTTTCACCAATATGTCCCCTAGACCAAGAGAGATAAAGGAAAGAAAAAAGAAATGAGACCACATGAAATTAAAAAGCTTCTGCACAGCTAAAGAAAACAGCATTAAAATGAAAAGAGAACCAACCATATGGGAAAACATATTTGCCAATGATATCTCGAACAAGGGTTTGATCTCCAAAATATATAAAGAACTCACAGGACTCCACTCCACGAAGACAAAAACCCAAGTAAAAAATGGGCAAAAGACTTGAACAGACAATTCCCCAAGGAGGACATACAGAGGACCGAGAGACACATGTAAAGATGCTCAACATCACTATCCATCAGAGAGATGCAAATTAAAACCACAATGATATACCACTTCATACTGGTCAGAATGACCATCAAAAACTAATCAACAAACAACGAGCATTGGAGAGGATGTGGAGAAAAGGGGACCCTAGGGCACTGTTTGTAGGAATACAGACTGGTGCAGCCACTTTGAAATACAGTATGGAATTTCCTCAGGAAACTAAAAATGGAAATGCCTTTTGACCCTGCTGGGATTATATCCTATGAACCCTGAAACACCAATTCAAAAGAACCTATGTGCTCCAATGTTCATAGCAGCACAATTTACAATATCCAAGTGCTGAAAGCAACCTAAGTTCCCATTCGGTAAATGAATGGCTCAAAAAATTATGGTTCATTTAGACAATGGAATACTATGCAGCATAAAGAAAGAAAGATCTCCTTCCCTTTGTGACAGCATGGATGGAACTGGAGAGCATTATGCTAACTGAAATAAGCCAGGTGGTGAAGGACAAATACCATATGATTTCACCTTTGAGTGGAACCTAATCAACAAAACAAATAAGCAAGCAAAATATAACCAGAGACACTGAAATTAAGAACAATCTGATTTTAACCATAGGGGAGGTAGGAGGGGGTTATAGGGGGAAGGGTTTTCAGGAACAACAACTATAAGGGACACATGGACAAAACCAAGGGGGGTTGGAATCAGGGGAGGGAGGTGGGGATGGCTAGTGTGGGGAGGTCCTGGTGGGGGTTAAATGCAGACTACTGTAGTTGAACAATAAAATATTTTAAGATATAAAAAATAATTAAAAAATAATAAAATAAAAATGTGTCAAAATATGTAAGTAACTCAATTCCAAAACAAAAAGAAATTAAAATATGGGCTAAGGGCCTGAAAATGGCATAATAAAAAATGTACAAACGACCAAAACATATATGAGAACATACTCAATATCACTAATCATCAGGGAAATAAAAATCAAAACTACTATAAGATATCATCTCATACGTATTATCAAAAAGTCAAAAGATTAATGCTTTTGGGAATGTAAAGTAAAGGGAAACTTTGTATATTGTTGGTGAGAATGTAAATTCCTTTAGCCATTAAGGAAAAAAAAATTGCAAGTTCCTCAAAAAAATATAAGTAAGACCATATGATCCAGCAAATCCACTTCCAGTTATATATCCAAAGGAAATGGAAGAAGGCTGTTGAAGAGATAGCTGTACTCCCATATTCACTGAAGCATTATTCACAGTAGCCAAGATACAGAAACAACCTGTTTGTCAACAAATGAATGGGCAAAGAAAATGTGCCATATAAATATACAATGAATTATTATTCAACCTTATAAAAAAGAAATCTTGTAATTTCGGACAACATGAATGAACTTGGAGAATATTATGCAGAATGAAATAAGCCAGACTCAGAAACACAAATATTACGTTATATATTTGTATGTAGAATCTATAAAATAAAAATTTTTAAAGTCAAATTTTTAGTTAAAAAAATAGTAGAATAGTGGGTATCAGAAGTTGGGGGTATGGGAAAAAGAGAGATATTGACCATAGAGTACAAACTTTTTGATCATAGATATTGATCAAAAGGATAGATAATCATCATAGGGTGCACGATGAAAATGTACTGGTGACCTAAGGTACAGCATGGTGACTACAGTCAACAATAACATAAGGTCACTTGATATTATCTAAGGGAATACATCTCAAGCGTATTACCAAACCACAAACACACCAAAAGAAGGTGCTATATGAGGTGATGAATATGTTAATTAGCTTGATTGTAGTAATCATTTCACTATATATAAACATCACATGTATACTTAAATAGATACAGGGTTTGGCACAAATAACAACCCTTTTTATTACAAAATCTTTTATTACAAAATCATAAGCATGTAATTCAGAAACATATTTTCAACAATTATTGTACAGGTACGGCAGAAGTAACGCCTATTTGAGTGTGGTTGGTAGGGTAATAATATGGGTGTAATAATGAGTCGATAAAAAAACTATGGTACATTTACAATGGAATACTACATAGCAGAAAGAAATAAGGAGCTCCTGAACTTCACCAGAGCATGGAAAGAACTGGAGAGCATTATGCTAAGTGAAATAAGCCAGGTGGTAAAAGACAAATATACTATATGATCTCACCTATAAGTGGAACCTAATCAACAAAACAAACAAGCAAGCAAAATATAACCAGAGACACTGAATTAAACAACAAACTGACAGTAACCAGAGGAGTGGGGGCAGGGGATAATGTGGGGGAGGGAATGGTCATCAAAGAACATGGATAAAGGACAAATGGACAAAGCCAAAGGGGAGTAAGATCTAGGGTGGGAGGTGAGGATGGATGGGGCAGGGGAGAGTAGTGGGGGAGAAATGGAGACAACTGTGCTTGATTAACAATATTTAAAGAGATTGCTTAAAATAAATAAATAAATAATAAATAAATATAAATAAATATAAAATAAAACAATTCTTTGTCCTAAGGACTTTCAAAACAAAAAAGACAAACAAACAAACAAAATGAAAAGCAAAAAGGACAAAGCAGGATAATATACACTTCTTGAATTCAAAACTTCCTTTAATGATGCAATAATATGACAGTATACAAGGATATCTAATATTACCAGTGGAATAGAAGAGTCTGGAAATAAACACAGTAATGATTAATCAATTTTCATCATGGTGCCAAAATATTGAAACTATGTACCCACTATACAGAAAATTAATCTAGACATTTACCTTATACCATAGATAAAAGTTACTCAATAAGTATCATAAACCAAGGACTTCTGGCCAAGATAGGGGTATAGATAGACACACTGTGCCTCCTTGCACAACCAAAAGAAGCACAGCAAATTTAAGAACATAAAACAACCAGAAATGGCAGAAAATCAAACTGTATGAAAGTCCAACAACCAAGGAGTTAAAGAAGAAACATTCATCCAGACCAGTAGGAGGGGCAGAGATGGGCAGCCAAGTGGAGAGGATTCACGGCAAGGCAGCAGCTGGAGGACCAGGAGAGCTGGTGGTTTGTGGACTAAGTGGTCCCACATTCATGTGCAGATAAACTGGGAGGAACAACTGGGGAGCAATATAGACCGTGCAACCCAGGGTTACAGAACAGGGAAGTAAAGCCTCAAAGCCTCTGACTGAAAACACCTGTGGGGTTGAGACAGCAAAAAAAACTTCCAGCCTCACAGGAGAGTCCATTGGAGAGACCCACAGGGTCCTAGAACATACACAAACCCACCTACCTGGGAATCAGCACCAGAAGGGCCCAATTTAATTGTGGATATCAGGGGAAGTGACTGAAAACTGACAGAGAGTGGAGCAAGTAGCATTGTTCCCTCTTGGACCCCTCCCCCACATACAGCGTCACAATGCAGGGACATGGGTTGCCCCACCCTGGTGAACAACTAAGTCTCTGCCCCTTACTACATAACAGGTTCAATGAGACAAAAAAGAATGTGGCTCAAATGAAAGAACAGATCAAAGCTCAAAAAATATATAACTAAGCAATGAAGAGATAGCCAACCTATCAGATGCACAATTCAAAACACTGGTAATCAGGATGCTCACAGAATTGGTTAAACACGGTCAAAAAATAGAGGAAAAAGTGAAGCCTATGAAAAGTGAAAAGAAGGAAAATGTACAGGGAATTGATAGTGACGGGAGGAGATCAGGACTCAAATAAATGGGTTGGAGCAAAAGAAAGAAAGAAACATTCAACCAGAATATAATGAAGAAACAAGAATTCAAAACAATGAGGTGAGGCTTAGGAAACTCCAGGACATCTTTAAACATTCCAACATCTGAATCATGGTAGTGTCAGAAGAAGAGGAAGAGCAAGAAATGGAAAACTTATTTGAACAAATAATTAAGGAGAACTTCCCCAATCTGGCAAAGGGAATAGACTTTTAGGAAGTCCAGGAATCTCAAAGAGTCCCAAAGAATTTGAACCCAAGGAGGAACACACTAAGGCACAACATAATCAAATTATCCAAGATTAAAGATAAGGAGAAAATCTTAAAAGCATGGAGAAAAGGAGATAGTTACCTACAAAGGAGTTCCCCTTAGACTATCAGCTGATTTATCAAAAGAAACCTTGCAGTCAAGTGACACAGTTACTGGCCAGCAGTAACCACAAGCTTCAAATGATCAAGGAAATGAAAGAAATACACACAGATTACCAAGTCTTGTGGAGGAATAGGAACGGAATGGCCACTCTCTCAAGTGGGGAGTGCCCCAAGCCGCTGCCTGAGTAGGCTTTTTATTAGGTAATATTGGGTAGGAACACAGATACAGCTTATTAACCATTGTCTAGCAGTGAAGATCAAACAGATAGATAACATTCAAAGGGCTCGCACTGAGTTGGGGTCTTATCACCTAAAAACTACAGAACCTAAAGGACTAGTTTCATTTCCTGCCCATGCCTTCATATTCTAATTAAGAGCATCCTCCAGCAAAGTAAGTTTCACAGGATCTTGCTTTTCTCTGCTTCAGGCCTAATTACTCTGGGAGGTCCGCTGTCTCTAGTCTGGACTGTACCGCCCCTTGTCCTTGCCACAGGCCTGAGTCGGGCAGAAGAGACAAAGGCAGCTGAGAGATTTGGATTTCTCACAGGCAGAATAAGGACCCAGGTTTGTCAAAGCCAAGGGGGTGGAGGTTGATCACCCCCTCTTTTCCACAGCCCCCTGAGTCTCTCCCTGAGGGCATTACCACGTGATCCTGCCTGTCTTCGGTCCATCCTCCTCTGAAGATTGTTACCCATCATTGGCTAACCGACCGAGCAATGGGGGCCAGACAAGAGGCAGGTAGTGCTCATGCCAGGGAGACAGGTTTGTCTCCTTAGTGTCTCTCACTCAGCCTTAGCTATGGGGGGTTGCAGCTCCTGAAACCAGGCAGGGCAGATCCCAACAGGCAAGTAGGGGCTGGAAAGAAGTATTTGAAGTCATGAAAGGCAAGGACCTACATCTAAGATTACTCTATCCAGCAAAACTATCATTTAGAATGGAAGGGCAGATAAAGTGCTTCCCAGGTAAGGTCAAGTTAAAGGAATTCATCATCACCAAGTTCTTGTTATATGAAATGTTAAAGGGACTTATCTAAGAAAAAGAAGATAAAAAATATGAACAGTAAAATGACAACAAACTCATAGGCATTAACAACCAAACCTTAAAAAAAAAAACTAAGCAAACTAGAACAGGAAGAGAACCACAGAAATGGAGATTGCATGGAGGGTTATCAGTGGGTGGGTGGGAGGGGGAGAGAGGGGGAAAAGGTACAGAGAATAAGTAGCATAAATGGTAGGTAGAAAATAAACAGTAGTAAGTTAAGATTAGTATAGGAAATGTAGTAGCTAAAGAACTTATATGTACGACCCATGGACATGAACTAAAGGGGGTGAATGCGGGTGGGAGGGGATGTGCAGGTAGAAGGAGAGTAAAGGGGGGGAATGGGACAACTGTAATAGAATAATCAATAAAATTTATTTGACAAATAAAGTAATATCACAGACCTAAATGCAAATGTTAGAAGTCTGAAGTTTGTGGAAAATTATATAGTAGAATATGTTCATGACCTTGGAGCAAAGAAGAAATTTATAGAGAAGACACAAAAACAAAAATCATAAAAGAAAATAAAACAACAGATACATTCAACTTCATCAAAACTAAAATTTTGTTATTCAAAATTTATAGCTAACAATATGAAAAGGCAAGTCACAAAATGGGAATAAGAATTAGTAAAACACATGATTGACAACAGGCTTGTTTATAAAATATATGCAAACTCTTAACAGTAATAGGAAGAGAAACAACCCTATGAAATGAGCAAACAATTTGAACAGATGCTTAAGAAAATAAGATATATGAATATCCAATAAGCACATACCATTAGTCATCAGGGACATGTAAATTAAAACCACAGGGAGACACTTTCAGAAGCTTCAGGTTTTTAACAAAATTGTTGTAAAAATTAAAATAGATGAACTTTGTGCAGAGCTCTGGCCAGTGATTTGCAGTCAGTAAGTGTCTAGTAATCACTAACTCCCTTTCTCCTCCTGTCCTCACAGTGATCCATTCATCTCTCATTCCACATAATAAACACAACAAACATGGACATGGAGATCTCACCTCCTTGGATTCCCTGAGACTGTCATCATGAAAGAATGGGGTTCTTTCATGATGACAGTCTAATTGTGAACTCCTTTAACATTCCCACTTGCAATGAAAAACCTTTGTGCTTTGTGAAAAGTGTCCCATAAGCTGCAGTAGCCCAGTCAGAAGGCTTTCCCTGGGCCCTCAAATAACACAGTCATAAATTAGAAGAGTCTGAAAAGTAAAAATGAAAAAAAAAGGCCAATTAAAATGACCAGTTCTTTATTAATTGTTAATTTTCAGTGGAGCCTTTCACTCTCCCTGTCTCCTCTTCTCCAAGGGCAATGTTCTGAAAGGTAAAACCCATATTTCAATGTGTGCCTACATAGCTCCAAAGAAATCTGCATTTGGAAAACAAGAGTAAAGGGCAATGTTTTAGTAGCATGGGTCAGTTCTCTGATATTTAATAATAATAATGTAAAAATCCACTCAGTCATGCCTTCTCAAAAGCAAGCCAAATACCTAACAATTTTGCAAGCCCTTAGTTTGAGCAGCAGATCCTTTAGGAGGCAGGCTAAGGAACAGGAAAGAAGAAGGGTTGAAGTCAGAGAGGTTCCATCTAGATGGGTTGTGCATGCAGAGTCCTTCCCAGGGCCCAGATCCTTTGTCCAATGTGATGACAGCAATTGTGAATACCAGGGCTGGCACAGGTTAGATGAAGCAGGAGCTGCCTTACTCTCCACCCCTTTAGAAACACCTTCCTCTTGTAGACACTGATCATTTCTGTCATTCCTTTGAGATTAAGGGAAGCTTCTCTGTGACTGTTTAATTTTAAAATAATCTCACAGGAAGTTTACAAAGAAAACCTTCACCCCCAAACTCATTTTTCTAATATGAGTCTCATATATGGCCCGTGACACCTTTCAGAGACACATCACCACCTGCGATTATGTACTCTTTTACCTTTTAGGCAAATCACTCACACAACAGTTCCCAGATCCCCCCTCCCCAGGTTTCCCACCTACCTGCATATGTAGACCATTCAGGAATTTTCCCTGCTACGTAGAGGTGAGTACTGTCAGCTGTCAGGCCCTGTGAGGAGGAGATACCCACATGGACATCCCATTTACTGAGGACTTGTCATCTGTCTTCATCAGCCACTGCTCCATCTGTCTTGTGTTCAAGGACAGCAAGCACTCTTACATTGGGTCTGTCAGGCCACACTTTTCTGCTCCTTTGTTTCTAGTTCTTTACCTTCTCTCATTCAGAAGGAGCCAGTGCACAGGAGTACAGGTAAACTAGTTACACAGATTTCTATCAAGAACCATATTTTGAGATGTATCTTTTGACCTAGGTACTTTTTTGTGTTAAATGAGTAAGAATAGTCTTCAGTTGACTAAAGAAATATGTGTTCTACTTTTCTTGAAACACTTGCCCTCTCCATCTGCCTTTCTACAATTTTAATGGAAATATGCACATAAGGAACATTTTATAAATCCAATTTTTTATAAGCACAAGAGCTGTGGAAATGCCAGGAAACTAACGTTTACCCAAAAATCATGAGGGTGAGAATTGGAGTGATGGGAAGAACATCTGCTCCATTCAAAGAAGCAGATGTTGCTCTACCTAGCCAGGCACTGCCCAAAAAACCACAAATCCTGGGTCCAATTACTCAAGAAAAGATGGTACCTGGATTTTTAAGTGAAGCTTCTGACTGTTAAATGAAAAGTAATGCAATGTTTTAAGCAATGTATGCTCTAATACTTGCAGGACACCAAGGGCTTGATTTGACTCCTGACCTGTAAGTCAGACATAAAACTCTTCAGCCTGGATGTCACTTATATCCACAATCCCACTCTGGCCTTATATCTGGGCTTATATTCATCAACAACTTACATTCAGCACCTACTACTGAACAGCTCACCACCAAAGTCAGGCTGTCCCTTGAATTTTCCCTCCTAGTGGTTTCCATGTTGTCTTTCTAGGAACCAGGAACATTCTCTCTTCTAGCCATTCTGCCAGAAGAGACACTCCACATGCTTCAAGCTCACTTCCTCCACTTTAGTGTCTGAGGAAACTTCTCCCTCCAAACATTCACGGTATTCATATTTATTTGTGCAGATCTCAGAAATTAAATTCCACGACCCTATGCTGTTCTCCAACCACTTCAGGTATGTTTCCCATCATTTATCAGCTAGACTCTAAGCTTTCTGAGGTCAGATATCAGATGTTTTTTAGATTCACTCATTGTGATTTTCACAGGGTTTTATACACAATAAAAGCTAAACTAAGACCCATTTTAGGGTATCTAAGATGGCATCGAGTTAGGAGGGGGCAGATTCCACTTCCCCCTACACACGGGAGAAAAACCTAGCTGATCTGTGGGGGAAAAGAGCAAACTGCCAACACTACCCCACTATATATGAAAATAAGAGACCAAAAAATTGTAGCGGACACTGAAAAACCAGATGGTAAGGAGAGTGCTTCGGGCCAATGAGATCCCAGGGACCAGCATGGGGACCAGGGTGGATGCAGCCCCAGGCCCAGCCTGAGCAGGGTCTGCCAAAGAGTCCTTGAGAGAGAGCTGGGGCAATGATTCCCTCCCCAGCCAAACAAGGTCTGAGCAGCACCAGGAGAGCCCTGGTTGCTTGAAGTTACAGAGAGGGGAATAAGAACTAAATGGCAAACACACAGGGGCTGTGAGCAGCCACTGAGTCTGCAGATGCTGGTTGGGGAGAGTTGAGAGTCGTGCAGTGAGGAGCCTTGACCCCAATAGTCCCAGGTCTGGCTGGAGAATAGGGCTGTTCAAGAGGCCAGGCCATTGTATCGTGTGGCAGGCTTGAGTAGGAGGAATTTCTCAAAAAGAAAAACTGTTTGGGGAATTCTCCTACAACAGCCACTCTGGCTTCCTCCTCACCCAGCTGGGCAATGATCCCGAGGTGGCACAAAGTTGCCAGGAAGGCCCTGCCCACACCCATAGCATGGGGAAGGGTGCAAGCCCAAACCCACAGGATAAGGCAGCCTGACCAAGTATGTGTGAGCCTGTACCCCAGCCCACAGTGGTAACTCAGGGAAAGTGTGCACTCAGAAAGGCCTGGATTCCATACCCAAGGCACTAGGGAGAAGCGCCAGTCTAGCTCTGGGGAGACTGTGCTGGAAGCTGACTGAGTGCAAATCAGGAAGGAAAAAGAGCAATACCAATTGCCCCTAAACCTGCTGCAGCCAGCAAGATCAGAAAAACCGGTTTGGCCACTATGAAATCAAGAGTTTCTTATTTTATTTTAACTTTTTTAAATTAATTTTTTCTCTTTTAATTTTTATTATTTTTTATCCTTCAATTCCTTTTTCCTCTCTTTCCTTCTTTCTTATTCCTTTCTTTCCAATTTTATCTCTTCTTCTTCTTCCTTTTTTTATAAATACTTACAAGTGAGAACAACAACAACAACAAAAAAAAACCGTGGAACCGTGAAAAGACCAGAGTTGGACCCAAAGAAGGGGCATCACAACAGCTGAAACAGTGACACAAATTTCACTTTGCTATTACAGAGAACCTGAAAGTTATTGCATATTTATATTATTATTTTTTCATTATTCTTACATCTTTTATTTTAATATCATTTTTGTGTTCCTCTTCTTTCTGTATAGTCTGTTTCGCTTGGCTGGTTATACTGTATCATTTCACAGGACTCCTCTGATCTCTCTTTCATAGTGCATTGCTAATTTACTGTCCTTCACTTCACTTGTGTTCCATTAGCACAATACTCAAGGTTCAAGGCCCTATACTCCCTATTCTTGTTATCCAGATCACATAGATTCTGTCATATGGCTGTTGCTCTAATATTATTGTAGATAATAGCTGTTCCATACAATTGTAAATACTTCACACCACCCTTCCCAGATCTTAGCCCACTTCACGGTTCCCTGAACTCTATTACTGTAATGGTTAACTCTATTCTCTCACACACTACACCTATTTACTATTCTTTACTCTCACCTTACCTCAGAATCTGACCTCCCACAAGCTTACTGCTTTCTAGATCTAACTCTCAATCCTTCCCTCCCCAACAAGAGTCTTATTTTCATTCCATCCTTCCTAAGAAGTGGCTAGTTGGGTAGAAGATCATGGTTAACACTAAACATAGTCAAAGGATTTCCTATCTGTTCTCCACTGGCTGCTACTGTAAATACCATAGAATACTCTTGCTGTCTTAAACCATTTTGCCTTGCCCCTCCAACTGATCACAAAAAAGAGTAGGTGGAAGCAGTGAACACCAAGATACCCAATGGGAGAGGAAACCCAACAACAAAGAATCACCAACAGATAACAACAGAAGAAGGTGAAGAAGGGAGTAGAAACCACACAAACACCAATCCTGGACCTATCTGGAAATACAACTAAATAGTGGAGAAACTACCTAGTATAAACAACTCAACGAGAGAGAGAGAATCCTCAAAACCTTGTACACATGGAGGAACTGGATTCAACACAATCTGCCCTCACTAGCACAACAAAATACAAGAGGTGGTGGACAGAGTGTCCGTCACTTAACCAGCTGGGGGAAAGACCCACCAAAGAAAGATCCAACAACAATCAAAACCCAAAGACAAACACAGAGGCAACTTAAAAACAGCCCAAGACCAGTGAGCCCGGGAGACCAAGGAGACTGCACCAATGAATCTCACAGGTATTCCACCACAGAAGTTCACACCATAAGCCCAGGAAGCCAGAACATATCAATTTAAGAAGCTGAGACTAACAAGAAGAGTCTCACAAACAATGGGAAGACAAAGAAAAAATCCCCAAATGATAGGAAAGGAGGAAGCCTCAGAAGGAATGCTAAATGAAATAGAGGCAACTCAACTATCAGACTCTGAGTTCAAAGCAATGGTTATCAGGAAGCTCAATGAGCTCACAATGACTACCAGAAACTAAAGGCTAACTACACTGAACTCTATATCAACTATATCAACATGAAAAGGAAATAGAAACTATCAACAAGGGCCAAGAGGAAATGAAGAGTACAATTTCTGAATTGAAGAACACAGTAGAAGGAATGAAAAGCAGGATCAATGAAGCAGAAGATCAGATGAGCGAGCTGGAGGACAAAGTAGAAAAAAGCACCAAGAAAGAGCAAGAACAGGAAAAGAGGCTCAGAAAGAATGAAGAGGGATTAATAGAAATGCAAGACAATATGAAATGTTATAATATCTATATAACA
>CM052541.1:79835308-79848736 GCA_028533065.1 Trachops cirrhosus
AAGGAGAAGAAGAGCAAGGGATAGAAAACCTATTTGAAAAAGTAATGATGGAAAACTTCCCTAATTTGATGAAAGAAAAAGTCACATAAATCCAGGAAACACAGAGTCCCAATTAAGAGAAACCCAAAGAGGCCCACCTCAAGACACATTATAATTAAAATGGCAAAATTTCAAGACAAAGAGAGAATCTTAAAGGCAGCAAGGGAGAAACAGGAAGTAACATACAAAGGAGCCCCAATAAGGTTAGCAGCTAACTCCTCAATGGAAATGCACCAAGCCAGAAGAGAATAGCATGAAATATTCCAAGTAATGAGATCCAGAGGCCTTCAACCAAGGCTACTTTTCCCAGCAAGTTTCTCAATCAAGATAGAAGGCCAAATAAGGAGTTTCCCAGACAAAAGAAATCTAAAAGAATACACCTCCACCAAACCAGTTCTGCAAGAGATGCCAAAGGGACTGCTTTAAGGAAAGGGAGGAAAAGTGTTGGGGTCCACCCAGCCTAGTTATAGGAACTGCAACACCCATAGCTAAGGCTGAGTGAGATACCTCCGAACAAGGAGACATTAAGGAGACAGCCTGTCTCCCTGGCATGAAGCGCTGCCTGCTCCATGTATGGCTCCCATTGCTTGGTTGGTTAGTCAATGATGGGTAACAATTCTCAGAGGAGAATGGACCTAAGACATACACGATCACATGGGAAAGCCATCAGGGAGAGATTCAGGGGGCTGTGGAAAAGATGGGGTGATCAACCCCCACCCCCTTGGCTTTGACAAACCTGAGTCCTTATCCTGCTTGTGAGAAATCCAAATCTCCTGGCTGCCTTTGTCTCCTTGGCCCAACTCAAGCCTGTAGCAACATCAAGGGGCAGTTCAGTCCAGACCAAGGCCAGTGGACCCCTGGGATATTTGGCTTGAAGCATAGATATGCAAGATCATGTGAAGCTTACTTTGCTGGAGGATACTCTTAATTAGAATAAGACACAGGCAGGAAACGAAACTAGGCTTTTAGGTCCTGTAGCTTTTAGGTGATAAAACCCCAAACTCAGCATGAATTGTTTTAGGTCTTTGAAAGTTACCTACTTGTTTGATCTTCCCTGCCAGACTATAATCAACAAACTATATCCTTATCCGTACCCATACCCAATACTACCTAGTAAAAAGCCTACTCAGGTGGTGGCTTGGAGCGCTCTCCACTAGAGAGAGTGGCCGTGCCATCCCTATTCCTTCACAGGATTCAGTAATCTGTATGTATTTCTCTCATGTCTGGAGCATCTGTAGCATTCGTGGTTACCACGAGCCTGTGACTGCATCAGAAAAGAGAGAGAGAGAGAGAGAGGAACACAGGTATGAAAATGGCAATAAGTACCTATCAACAATAACCTTAAACATAAATGGATTAAATGCCCCAATCAAAAGACATAGAACAGCTGAATGGATAAGAAAGCATGACCCACACATATGCTGCTTACAAGTGACCCACCTCAGTACAAAAGACCAACACAAACTGAAACTGAAGGTCTAGAAACAAATATTCCAAGCAAATGAACAGGAAGAAAAGCCAGGGTAGCAATACTCATATCAGACAAATTAGCCTTCAAAAAAGGGTCCATAAAGAGAGACCCAGAAGGTCACTTCATAATACTCAAAGGGAAGAATCCACCAAGAAGACATAAACATAGTAAGTATATATGCACCCAACATAGGAGCACCCAAATGCAAAAAGAACACCTTGGAGGACTTCAAGAAAGATATTGACAGTAACACAATTATAGTAGGGGATTTTAACACCCCATGGTCAAAAATGGATAGATCTTCCAAACAAAATATCAGCAAAGATATTGTGGCATTGAACAATGCCCTAGATGAAATGAACTTAATTGATATATATAGAGCCCTTCATCCCAAAGAAGCTAAATACACATTCTTTTCAAATGCACATGGAACATTTTCAAAGATAGACCACATGATAGGACACAAAACAAACCTCAACAAATTTAAGAAAATTGAAATTATATCAAGCATTTTCTCCAACCACAAGTGACTGAAATGAGAATCCAAACCCAAAGTAAAAAAAAAAACTGAAACACTCAAAATCATGGACATTGAATAGCATGCTATTAAACAATGAATAAAATTAGGGAAGAAGAAAAACGTTTCTGGAGACAAAAATGAACCCAGAACAACCCAAAATTTATGGGACACAAAGAAGTCAGTCAGTCCTGAGAGGGAAGTTCATAGTGATACAGGCCTACCCAAAAAAGATAGACACATTTCAAACAAAAAACCTAAACCTAGGCCTACAAGAACTCAAGGAAGAACAACAAAGACACCCCAGAGCAAGTAGAAGGAAGGAAATAAGCAAGATCAAAGCAGAATTAAATAACATAGAAACTTAAATCACAATTCTAAGGATCAGTGAGTCCAGGTGCTGGTTCTTTGAGAAGACAAACAAAATTGACAAGCCTTTAAGCAGGCTCATCAACAAAAAAAGAGAGAGGATCTAAATAAATACAAGCAGAAATGAAAGGGGAGAGATTACAATTCACACCACGGAAATACAAAGGAATGTAAGAAATTACTATGAAGAACTGAATGCCAAGAAATTTGAAAACCTAGGTAAAATGGACAAATTCCTAGAAAAATATAATCTTCCAAAACTCAATGAAGAAGAAGCAGAAAGCCTGAACAGACCAGTAACAGCAGATGAAATTGAAGTGGTAATCAAAAAACTCCTGACACACAAAAACCCAGGAACACATGCTTTCACAGGAGAATTCTACAAACCATTTAAGGAAGAGCTAACCCCTATCTTTCACAGATTATTTCAAAAAATCCTAAATGATGGAAGATTCCCAAACTCTTTTTATGAAGCCAGCATCATCCTAATCCCAAAACCAGATAAAAACACAACAAAGAAAGAAAACTACAGGCCAATATCGCTGATGAACATAGACACGAAAATCCTCAATAAAATATTGGCAAACACCATCCAACAGTACATTAACAAGATCATATACCATGTCCAAGTGGGATTCATCCCAGTGATGCAAGGATGGTTCAATATTCACAAATCAGTACATGTAATACATCACATAAACAAAAGCAAAGACAAAAATCACATGTTCATATCAACAGATGCAGAAAAAGCATTTGATAAGGTACAGCACCCATTTATGGTAAAATCACTCAGCAAAGTGTGAATACAGGGAGTATCCCTCAACATAATAAGGGTCATATATGAAAGACCTACAGCCAACATCATAATCAATGGGCAAAAACTAAAATCTTTCCCACTAAGACTAAAAACAACACAAGGTTGTTCACTTTCACCAGTTCTATTAAACATAGTATTGGAAGTTTTAGCCACAGTGATCAGACAAGAAAAGGAAATGAAAGGTATCCAAATCGGAAAGGAGGAAACAAAACTGTCACTGTTTGCAGATGACATGATAGTGTACATAGAAAATACTATAGAGTGGGCCAAAAAACTGCTAACCTAATACATGAATTTGGCAAAACAGCAGGATACAAAGTCAATATCCAGAAATGAAAGGCATTTTTGTACACCAACAATGAAACAGCAGAAGCAGAAATCAAGAAAAAAATCCCATTCGATATAGCAAAAAGAAAAATAAAATACCTAGGAATAAACCTAACCAAAGAGGTAAAAGACCTGTATGCAGAAAACTACACAACACTGAAGAAAGAAATCAAGGAAGACACAAACAAATGGAAACATATATCGTGTTCATGGATCTGAGAATTAACATCATCAAAATGTCCATACTACCCAAAGCAATTTACACATTCAATGCAATACCTAAAGTACCAATGGCATATTTCATAGACATAAAACAAACACTTCAAAAATTTATATGGAATCATAAATGACCCAGAATAGCTGCTGCAATTTTGAGAAAGAAGTGCAAAGTAGGAGGGGTCACAATACTTGATACCAAACTGTATTACAAGGCCACTGTAATCAATACAGCTTGGTACTGGCATAAAAACAGGCACATGGGCCAATGTAACAGAACAGAGAGCCCAGAAATAAACCCAAGGCTCTATGGTCAATTAACATTCAACAAGGGGGCAGCAACATAAAATGCAGTAACAATAGCCTCTTCAACAAATGGTGTTGGGAGAATTGGGCAGCTACATGCAAAAAAATGAAACTCGATCACCAAGTTATACCATACAGAAAAATCAATTCAAGGTGCATAAAAGATTTAAATATAACCTGTGACACCATTAAAGTCCTAGAGGAGAACATAGACAGGAAAATATCAGATATTTCATAGAGCAACATTTTTACTGATGTGTCCCCTAGAGCAAGGGACATAAAAGAAAGAATAAAAAATTGGGATCTCATTAAAATAAAAAGCTTCTGCATGGCTAAAGAAAACAGTATTAAAATTAAAAGGGAACCAACTGTATGGAAAAACATATTTGCCAATGATACCTCAGACAAGGCTTTAATCTCCAAAATATATAAAGAACTTACATGACTCCATTCTAAGAAGACAAACAACCCAATTAAAAAATGGGCAAAGGACTTGAATAGACACTTCTCCAAGGAGGACATACAGAGGATCCACAGACACATGAAAAGACGCTCAATATTGCTAGCTATCAGAGAGATGCAAATTAAAACCACAATGAGATACCACTTCACCCCAGTCAGAATGGCCATCATAAACAAAGCAACAAACAACAAGTGTTGGAGAGGTTGTGGAGAAAAGGAGACCCTAGTACACTGTTGGTGGGATTGCAGATTGGTACCACCACTATGGAAAACAGTATGGAACTTCCTCAGAAAACTAAAAATGGATCTGCCTTTTGACCCAGCAATTCCACTTCTAGGATTATATCCTAAGAATCCTGAAACACCAATCCAAAAGAACCTATGCACCCCAATGTTCATAGCAGCCCAATAGCTTCAATGTTCATAGCAGCAACAATAGCCAAGTGTTGGAAGCAACCTAGGTGCCTATAAGTAAATGAATGGGTCAAAAAACTATGGTACATTTACACAATGGAATTCTATGCAGCAGAAAAAGAGAAGGTGCTCCTACCCTTTGTGACAGCAGGAATGGAACGGAAAAGCATTATGTTAAACAAAATAAGCCAGGCAGTGAAAGACAAATACTATATGATCTCATCTTTAACAGGATTCTAAACAACAAAAAAAAAAACAAACAAGCAAAATATAGCCAAAGACACTGAAATAGAGAATAGGCTGACAGTGAGCAGGGGACAGGGGTGAGGTAATATCAGGGGAAAAAGGGAGAAGGGTTTATAGGAACAAGTATAAAAGACACGTGGACAAAAACCTGGGGCGGGTGGAAATGGGAGGGTGGTTCTGAGGGCAGCGGGCGGATGTCTTGGTTTGGAGTAAAAGACAGAAAGCTGTACTTGAACAACAATTAAAATAAAAAATAAAGAAAACAAGACCCATTTTAATACTTATATTTCAGTTACTGTGATAGAATAGAGACACTGTCTGCCCCTCCAAATGGGAGGGAAAATGCCACTGAAAATGCTGAAAAAATGTGGAATGTTTATTTTCTCATATTTTGACTCTTTGGCACAGAATGGAGAGTATTGAAAATGTCAAAGTCAAGTGAAATTTGGAACCTAGACAGTAGGGTAAAACATAGAAGCAATTTTTCTCTTAGAAGATATTGAGTCTCCTCCCTTCATGACATTGTAGAAATTGGGGATCAAGATACAACACACTGGGTCTACCAAGGTGAGAGTCTAATTCCATAAAGTTGAATCCAAACGGTCTGTACACTGGAGTGTTCAGTGCACTCAGTATCATATACAAAATCTGAGCAACATAACTAGCAAACTTAATTAAACATATGTAGTTAGCACATCAACACAAATCTTTCTTAGGCACATATGTAACAATTATGAAAATTGATCACATTTTAGTGTAAGAGTGAACAAGAAATAAACCTGCATCCCACACACATTCTCTCTTTACACACCACAAGGGGGGAAACATCAAACCAAGTCTGTCGTGAACTATTGGCACTGAGTGAAAGGGAAAATATCTATCCTGAGAATTAATTTAAAAATCCTGTTCTTAATCAAATCACAGCATAAAATCACACTACCTGGGAGTCTGAAAAAATCTCAAGCTGTAAACTCAGTTTAAAATATCAAGCCTAGGTAATAGGTAGAAGCAAATATTCAGCACGGGATTTATAGAATGCCTCACAGATGAACTTCCAAGGATTCTGATTTCACAGTCAAAAATCTAAGAAATAAGCAGGAGAACAGGTATCTTGAGTGAGAATTAGCAGCAATAACAGGAGGCAACCAATTCTCACCAACTTCATACTCAGAATTACCAGCAAGAATACCATATGGTCTCATATGTGTAATCTAATGAACAAAATAAACTGACAAACACAATAGAAGCAGAGGCATGGACACATGGAACAGACTGACAGCTGTCAGATGAGAGGGTCTGGGGGAAACTAAATTAAGGAAGGTGAAGGATGAGCCAAAAATCATATATACATAGCACATGGACACAGACAACAGTCTGGTGAGTGACAGAGGGAGGGGGGTGCAGGCTGCTTGGAGGTGGGCAAAGGGGATGGGAATGGGGACATCTATAAAAGTATAAGCAATAAAAATAAAGTTCAAACATATATTAAAGATGTATATTTAATGGGTTTTAGAAAAAACAAGACACTGATAAGATGAACAAATAATGAAAAACTATTAAAATGTTCAAACCATTTTGACAAAAAAAAGTGACTCAAAAATGTATAATGATTCAGGAAGCCTAATGGATAGTTTTAACAGAAAATTACTTAAAAGCTGGAGATATATAAGATGAAAGCTAGATCTAAAGACATTTTCTATAATGCAGTACAGAAACATGAGTCAGAAATAACAAAGGAGGGTGAGAGGACATGAATAGAATGTAGACATCTAATATTCATCTAGTTGGAAGCCTAGACCAATAGAATGAGATATATAGACAGATGATATTTGAAGAAATAATGAGTGAAAACTTTGAAACTAATAAAAGACATTACTACTTATAAAAGCAAGTATACCTCAAGTGGTAAAAAAATAAAATCCACACTTAGAAACATCATTGTGAAACTGTATAATACCTAACAGAAAAAGAGACTATCTAAAAATCTTCAGAGAGAAAAAGACAGATAATCAATAAAGGAGTGACAAATAGCAAATGGAATTCAGAACACAGTGGAATAATATCTTGAATATATTGAGAGAAAATAACAGTTTATCAAGTAAAGTATTATTATTTTCCTGAAAGGTGATGAAGTAACAAACAAAAAAAGGAAACAGAAAAATGATTAGACTAATAAAAACTGAGCATTAAACCCAAAAGACTTTCATATAATGTTATTTTAGAAGTTATGTAGCCAAGTGAAAGCAATCAATGGAAGGCTCTAGATGTAAGAATAAGTGAAGAGAAAGAAAATGGTAAATATGAAGGTAAATCTATTGAAATATTGACTGTGAAAGACAATAAAAATATTGTTTATCAAGATGTGAGTGACACAACAAGATAAATCCAACAAAAGAAAATATCCACAATAATAACAGCAAGAAGGAGTGTTATTGCACTTAGTTTACCATATGCTTTGTATTGTTCAGGGTAGAGATAGTAAACATCTTAAATTTCCTAAGGTAACCATTAACAGAATAAAACATAGACTTAATTAGTTCAAAAATAGCAGGGGGAAAAGGTTTAATGAGAAAATATGCTCAAACACTTAAAAATAAGGAAAAGCATATAAAAATGAATAATGCACAAAGCAAAAATACAAAAAATGATAGAAGTAAATATAAATATAATGACAATTAAACATGAAATTTAAATAAAATACAAAGATTGTCAGACTAGACAAAACCTTTAAGCAAAAGGTATCCTTATGCTATTCAGGAGAAAGATTTCTCATTTCTAATCTATAAGTATTAGAAGGAATAATAGTAAAAGAATGCAAAAATAATTATAACAGGCAAGTACTAACCAAAACAGATATGTAACTTTATTAGTAATGGATGAAATAGACTTTGCTATAAAGTATTAACAGAAAACCCCTATTAAATAATTGAAGTTTTAATGATAAAGAAAGATAATAATTCTAAAGTTGTATGCACAAAATAACATAGCCTAAAATATAATAAGCAGAAATTGAAAAGACTAGGAAGGAAAAATCACCACTATCATCAGTAACATCATGGTAGGATTTTTAAACACAAATTCTATGGTCAATGATAGATATATCAAAAATAATATTTATATACAAATTCTGAGCAATACAACTAACAACACACAGCACATTAATATAATCAATACAAAATATACATCTTTCTAAAACAAATATGTAACACTTAGGAAAATTGATCAACAAGGCCATAATTCAAAGATCAAAAATTAATAGAATTAGTTAAATATTAATAAAATAAGATATATTTACAATTTCTTGATATTTTAAGAAATTAAAATTTCTCATATGGTCTTATATATTAGAAATAAATAATAACAAAATGTAAACAAAAATTGTTATTAAAATACAGTTGAAATAATTTTGGGTCAAATAAATCATAACTATGTTAAAATACTTAGAATTGGTCAATAAAGAAACTACAGCATAACAAAATTGCAGAATTCAGATAATTGGTATTTAAAGGAAAATATATAACCTAATAATTTATATTACAAAACCAAAGAGACTACCATTCAAGATGGTGGCATAGGTAAACATGACTCACCTCCTCACACAACAGCATCAAAATTACAACTAAACTGTTGAACAACTGTCCTACAGAACCATTCGATATTGAGTTGAATGGAAGTCTGACAACTACAGAATTAAAGAAAACCCATCCATCCAGACCGGTATGAGGGATGGAGATGGGGATGGGCTCCACATCCATCTGTGGTGGCTAAAAATTTAGGAGGGATATCTCAGGAATGAAGAGTCCCAGTCCTACACCAGGCTCCCCCGCCCAGGGTTCCAGGGCCAGGAAGATAGTTACCCTTAACTTCGGGCTGCAAAAACCAGTGGGGATTGAGTTGGTAGAGGAAACTTCTGGAGTCCCAAGCAGTTCCTTTTAAAGAACACACACATGAACTTTCTTAGATTTACACTCTCTGAGCTCAAGTACCTGGGTAGCAGTTTGAAAGGCACCAGTGGCATACAGGAAGGAACTGAAGATTCTGACATCAAGGCAGGATCTGAAGGACAGCTTTCTCCCAGACAGAAAGGTGGCCCTAGGCCATTGTCCCATTTCTGAACACTCTCCCCTGAAGAGCCACAGAGCAGATGGGTGACATATCTGAGATTCCATCAACCTGGGTAACACTTATCCACCCTAGATATCCCCTGAGACTCCATCCCACCCAAATAATGGAACCACCCAGCTGTCAACAATGACTTTTCCATATGAATGACTGGTCTTGGCTCATGCTTCACACCTTCCTAAATCCTCACAAACAAGCAACAGCCAGCCTCAGTGAGTCTCCAGCACCTATATCTCTTGCTAAGTGTCCCCAGGCCTGGCACTAGCAGCAACCAACCTAGATTCACAGCTTGGCTTCACCTGGCAATCTCTAAGCTGAGCCCAGGTAGCAGCCATCTCAGATTGTTTTATAGCTCAGGAAGGGTGGCCTGGGGCAGAACAGAGGTGGGGGCTGACCTTGGCCTACACTACCTGGGAAACCCCAGTGCCTTCACACCAAGTGAACAGCTACAGACTATGTCGGAGTACCACCACCCTACCCCCACACAGCTGATCCTCCAGAGAGGGTGGAGGTTGGTGGTCAGTGGTCCCAGCCTGGGTAAATCCCTCCCATTGACCTACCAACAGCAATCAAGGCTCAGCTACAAGAGGAAGGTATACTCAATCCACACAAAGGGCACACCTTGAGTACATAGCTTGGGTGATAAGGGAGGCTGTGCCATTGGACCCTACAAGATACCTACCTCAGTAGGCCACACTACCAAGACAGAGTCATAACAGCTCTATCTAATACATAGAAACCAACACAGGGAGGCTGCCAAAACAAGGAGACAAAGAAACATTGCCCAAATAAAAGAACAGATCAAAACTCCAGAGAAAGAACTAAACAAAATGGAGGTAACCAATCTATCAGATGCAGAGTTCAAAACACTGATTATAAGAACGCTCAAGGAACTTAGTGAGGACCTCAATAGCATAAAAAGATCCAGTCAGAAATAAAGGATTCACTAATTGAAATAGAGAACAATTTATGGGGAAACAACAGTAGAGTAGATGAAGCTGAGAATCAAATCAATGATTTGCAAAACAAGGAAGCATGTGAACAACCAATCAGAACAACAAGAAAATAGAATGAAAAAAATGAGGATAGTGTAAGCAGCCTCAGGGACAACTTTAAGCATTCCAATATTTTCATCATAGGGGTACCAGAAGGAGAAGAGAAGGAGCAAGAAATTGAAATTTTATTTGAAGAAACAATGAAATAAAATTTCTATAATTTAATTAAGGAAATAGAGTTGCAAATCCAGGAAGCACAGAAAGACCCTAACAAGATAGATGTAAAAAGGCCCACTCCAAGACACATCATAATTAAAATGCCAATGATTAAATATAAAGAGAGAATCTTAAAAGCAACAAGAGAATAGCAGTTAGTTACCTATAGGGGAATGTCTATGAGATTATCAGCTGATTTCTCAAAAGAAATTTTGCAGCCTAGAAAGGATTGGCAAGAAATATTCAAAGTCATGAAAAGCAGAGACCTACAGCCAAGATTGCACTACCCAGCAAAGATATCATTTAGAATCACAGGGCAGATAAAGAGCTCCCCAGACCAAAAAAAAAAAAAAAATTTTGATGGAGTTCATTATCACCAAACCATTATTATATGAAATGTTAAAGGGACTTATTGAAGAAAAAGAAGATAAAAAAAATGAACAATAATATGGCAATAAATACATATATGTCAACAATTGAATCTAAAAACACAAACTAAGCAAACAAGAAGAACATAGACAGAAACATGGATATGGAGAGCATTTTGATGGTTGCCAGATGGGAGGGTGGTATGGGTAAATGGGTAAAGAAGTGAGGGGATTAAGAAGTACAAATAGGTAGCTACAGAATAGTCATAGGAATGTAAAGTTCAGTATAGGAAATGAAGTAGCCAAAAAATATATATGCATGACCCATGGACATGAACAATGGTGTGGAGATTGTGTGAGAAATTGGGGGATGCTGGGTGGAGGGAAGTAGAGGGGGGAAATTGATACAACTCTAATAGCATAATCCCTAAAATATAATTTTAATAAAAAAATCAAAGGATAAAATTCAATAAGCAAAGACTCCAACTTGAGAAGTCACAATATAAATGCAAGGAAGAAAATATAAAGCAGATATTCCATAAAGTGGACAACTACTTTGTAAGACTAATGGAAGGAAATAATCAGTATTAGAAATAATAGGAGTTCCAGCCAAGATGGAGGCATAGGTAGAATACCTTTGCTTCCTTGCACAAAGAAAGGAGGATAACAGCCCATCTAAAATCAATAAACAATCAGAAGTGCCAGAGAATGAAACTGCATGGAACTCTGACAATTAAGAAATTAAAGAAAAAGTCAACCAGAACAACCAAACTGGTAGGCAGGCTGTGGACCATGTGGGAGGGGTCAACTGAGAAAAACACCCATAGAGGCAGCAGTCCCCATGGGTGGGGCTGGCTAAAGGTGACACTGAGACTCAGAGCTGACTGTGGACTACAGAAGTGGTTGCCACAGTGGGAGAAATTCCCAGTCTCACTGGAGCGTTTGTTGAAAAGTGGGCAAGAGCCAAACAGGCAAGCTGCATTGTTCTCTCTCTGGCCCCTCCCCCACAGGCAGTGCAGCAGTGCAGCAGAGGGTTGCCCTGCCCTGGTGAATACCTAAGGCCCTGCCCCTTACAACTTAACAGGTGTGCCTAGACAAAGAAACATGGCCCAAATGAAAGAACAGAGCAAAACTTCAGAAAAAGTGCTGTGATGAGGAGATAGCCAACCTACCTGATGGAGAATTTAAAGTCCTGGTAATCAAAATGTTCACAGAAATGATTGAGCTTGGTCAAAAAACAAAACAAAAAAAAAATGAAAGTTACCCAAAATGAAATAAAGCAAAATATTCAGGGAACCAAGAGTGACAGGAAGGAAACCAGGTCTCAAAGCAATGATTTGGAACAAAAGGGAAAAATAAAAAATTCAAAAAAGTGAAGAGAGACTTACAAACCTCTGGGACAGCCTGAAACATTCCAATATCTGAATTATAAGAGTGCCAGAAGGAGAAGAATAAGAGGAAGAAATTGAAAACTTATTTGAACAAATAATGAAGGAAATCTTCCCCAATCTGGTGAAGGAAATGGAGTTCCAGGAAGTCCAAGAAACCCAGAGAGTCCCAAAGAAGTTGAACACAAAGAGGAACACACCAAGGCATATCATCATTAAGTTACCCAAGATGAAAGATAAAGAGAAAATCCTAAAAGCAGCAAGAAAAAAGGAGACAGTTACCTACAAAGGAGTTCCCATAAGACTATCACCTAATTTCTCAAAAGAAACCTTGCAGGCAAGAAGGCTCTGGAAAGAAGTATTTGAAGTCATAAAAGGCAAGGACCTACATCCAAGATTAATCTATCCAGCAAAGTTTTCATTTAGAACAGAAGGGCAGATAAAGTACTTCCCAGATAAGGTCAAGTTAAAGGAGTTCATCATCACCAACCCCTTATGATATGAAATGTTAAAGGGACTTATCTAAGAAAAAGAAGATAAAAAATATGAACAGTAAAATGACAAAAAAACTCACAACTATCAACAAATGAGCCTAAAAGAAAAGAAAAACAATGGAAACAAAAACTAAGCAAACAATTAGAATAGGAATAGGATCAGAAAATTGACATCACATGGAGGGATTTCAGTGTGGAGGAGGAAGGGAGGAATTGGGGGAAGGTACAGGGAAGAAGAAGCATAATTAGTAGGCATTAAAATAGATGGGGAGACCAAAAGAAACTAGGCACCCCACTCTTCATAGCAGCACAATTTACAATAGCTAAGTGCTGGAAGCAACCTAGGTGCCTATAAGTAAATGAATGGATCAAAAACTATGGTACATTTACACAATGGAATTCTATGCAGCAGAAAGAAAGAGGGAACTCCTACCTTTTGTGACAGCATGGATGGAACTGGAAAGCATTATGCTAAGCGAAATAAGCCAGGCAGTGAAAGACAAATACCATATGATCTCACCTTTAACAGGAACCTAAACAACAAAAGAAACAAGCAAAATATAGCCAAAGACACTGAAATAGAGGACAGGTTGACAGTGACCAGAGGGGAGAGGGGAGGGAATTTCAGGGAAATTTCAGGGGAGAAGGGAAGGGTTTACAG
>CM052541.1:79849236-79874841 GCA_028533065.1 Trachops cirrhosus
GGACAAAAACTACAGGGGTTGGAAATGGGAGGGAGGAGGGGAGGGATGGGTGGGTTGGCTGGAATGGGAGTAAATGGTAGAAACTGTACTGAATAATCTAAACTAAAAAAAAATAAAATAATAGACAACCAAAAAAAAAGAAACTGTACTGAATAATGACTAAAATAAAAAAATAAAATAAATAAAAATAGATGGGGAGAGATAAAAATGGTATAGGAAACAGAGTACTCAAAGAACTTATATGCATGACCCATGGACATGAACTAAGGGGGAGAATGTTGGAGGGTTGTGGGGGCAGAGGGGAGGAGGGATAAAGGGGAAAAAATTGGAAAATTGTAATAACATAATCAATAAAAAATACTTAAAAAATAAAAAAAGAAGAAAGCTAATCTGAGTAGTGCCAAGAGGTAGGGAACAAAACTCCTGAACCTTAGATAAATGTTAGCAAACTGAATCCAAAAGTACACAAATGATAATGCATTATGACATGGGATTACAGGGCAATTTAACATTAGAAATCAGGTTATATAAATTCTATAATAACAATCTAACAAAGAATATTGATGAAAAGAAAATTTCACTCATGTTTAAAAAATAACTCTTAGCAAACTAAAAGTAGGTGAATTTTCCTAAACTGGTAAAATGTAACTACAAACAACTTAAAACACACATCATACTAAATGGAAAAATTCTGAAAACATTTCCTTTATGAACAGGAGAAGGAAGGGTGCCTGTGATTATCATTTCTAGTCCACATCTCCTAGTGACCTACCATGCAGTAAGAAGAGATAAAGAAATGAAAAGTATAAGAACAAGAAAGAAGAAAGGAGTGAAGTAGGTAAATTATGAGAATTAGAAAATATATATAACAAAGTACTATGATCTAAAAATAATTTACATGCAATAGCACCCAATATTTTAAACTCTAACTAAAGATAATATTTAAATACTTTGAAATCATAGAGTACCTAGGAATATATCTAGCCCAACATTTTAAGCTTGTTGTACAGAAAATTATAAAACTATAGTAAAAGATATTAACAAAGGAATATGCCATTTTCATGGATCAGAAAACTAAACAGCTTAAGGTCACTTATTTCAAAAATGACACAGAATTCAGTGAAAATTTAACCCAAATCCTGAAAGCTATTTTGTGGTAATTGAGAAACAACTTCAAAAAAGTATATGGAAGACCTAAGGAACAGAAAGCAGGTGAGTAGTCCTACTCACCAGACTTATTAAAAAGCCACAGTAACTAAGAACACATGGCATTAGTGCAGGTGCATTAATAACCAACAGGAGAACACAGAATCCATACACAGAACTTTGCATTTCGAAATGTGATGTGTAACAATAGAGAAAGCATAGCCTTTGCTATAATCTGTTCTGAGACAATCATTATCCACATAAAGAGAAAAAATAGAAAAAGAAATTGGAGTACTACCTCACACCACACATAAAAATTAATTTCAGATACTTTAAAGATTTAAGTGTGTAACATATAACTATAAAAAGTTTAGAATACCATATGGAAGACTATCTTCATGATTGCAGAATAAAATGGATTTCTTAAGATTCAAAAAAGGCAAATCATAAAGAAAAAGTAAATGTAAACATATTAAAATTAAGAACTTCTTTCTGTTATAAGAAACCACTGTAAAAATGAACATATGCCACAAATTATGTTTGCAAGGTATAACTCACAAAGAATTTAGAATAAAAAATACTTAAAGAAATATTACAAATCAATATGAAAAAGATAATTCAAAAGAAAAATGTGCCAAAGACTTGAAGAAATACTTCACAAAGGAATGCCAATGACTTGTAAGAGTATGAAATGATGTTCAACTCATTAGTCAGGAAAATTCAAACTAAAACCACAATTGGATGCTATTTTATATCCATCAGATGCAGAATTTTCAAAATTCTGAAAAAAATCAAGTTATGGAAGGATGTTGAGAAAAACTCAGGTACTGCTGTGGAGTAACAATCTGACATTATCTAGTAAAATTCAATTTGTGCCTTGTGCATTCCCAGTTTCCGAATTCTTTTCCCAGGATGGCTCCAGGGAAGATCTCTAAAATGTTCCCAGCAGCACCTTTTACAATAGCAAAGCCTCAGAAACAAGCTAAACTACCAATGACAGGAGAATGCAGAAAGCCTGGGACATTGGTACCATATGATACTGTACCGCAGTGAAAATAAATGAACTACAGCCATGAGCAGATGGTGCCTCTCCCCTCACGAGGCGATGCTGAGCAACAGAAAGCAAACTGCAGATAAATACATATGGTGAGATTCCATTTAAATAAAGTTTAAAATTTTCAACACCAGGTGCTTTATACATTTGGGGAGCTGGAAGTCAGAGCCATGTTCACTTGGAGCTACACTTACTGCTGCAGGTAAAACTGGAAGTGGAAATCACATTCTCAAAAGCATTATACAATGACCCTGTTATAGACTCAGTCATCCTTACTAACACTAGGAAGGAATGCAAGGAAATGATAAGCACAAATTCAGTAAAGTGGGTACCTCTGGGAAAGAAAAGAGGTTGGGATGAATGAGGGAAAGGTACTCCCAGCATTCAGACTGTGCCATTGCTTTGTTTATTAAACTGTGAGGAATATATTGGCATTTATTGCATTATTTTTATTTATTACACATATTTTATAAATATTATTTTGCACTTAATTTTAATTAAATAAAAGGACTTGTCTAGGGTGGCTTTATTTGTCCTCCCTGGTGTTACTGTTCCAGTCCTAATGCATATTCTCCAGGATTCCTACTGCCTTCTGTCATTCCATTGTGCATGAGCCCTTACTTCCAGGGGTCATGAAAACCAAGGGACCCAGAAAGAAGATGTATAGCACAGAGTGAAACAAACACAAACTGACCTCAGTCAAATCTTTGCTGGATTATTTAATACTTGTGTGACATTGGGAAACTTACTTACCCATCTGACTTTGGCTTCTCATCTTTTGTGTAATTTGCAATGCTATGGGCAATTGAGCTAAATAGGCAGAGGAAGTATAAATTAGATACATTTTTGGTAGACAATTTGTAGACACTATTAAATATTAAATGTTCCCATCATTTAACTAGCAATTCAATTACTTCAAATCTATTCTAGAAAAATGCTCTCCAGAACTTACATTGATTTTTAAACAAGCTAGTTCATCACAGCATTGTTTTAGATAGAAAAAAATGAAAAACAACCATCAATATGAGAGTTGTTAAATAAATTATATTATATCAATACTTGGAAATACATTAAATAGTCTTTAAAATGAATATGGTAGATAACATATTGAGATAGAAAAATTTCTAGAATATATGGCTAAGTGAAAACTATCCTCACTCCACTATCCATGCTGAGTGTGAAGCTCAGAAAAGTTTGAGGATGTCTAGATGTCTCAGCTAGTAGAAGGCAGGACAGGGCCTGCCATCCTCATAATGTAATTTCCAAGTAGAATTATTTCTGCTCCAAAAGAAAACCATTCTTAAGAAACCTGCTGATGGCTGATTCGCTCTGTCCCCCTCTGGACATCATAAAACTCTTGAAGGCAGGGTCAAAGAATGAGGAGTCCCTGGGGAAAATAGATGCCATTTTAGACTTCTTGAATTCAGAGGAGTGGTGGGTGAGGGCATGACAACCATCCATGCTGGGTCCCAAAGACCAAAGTGCCCTTAAAATTAGGAGGATGACTAGGTTTTATGTGTTGGTTTTTACATTTTTTTTTTATTTCTTGCAGTGGAATGGGGTAACCATTTTAAAAACTAATAGTGATATTGTTTGAAGTTTCTCCTTGTTAACAGTGTTTTTTCCATTAAAAGACTAGAAAAAGCAGGAAGTGTTGGTTTGTTGGTGTATGTCTGGACAGCCAGGGGCACATGTGGGGTCCAGCTCCCTCCATCAGAGTGGACACCGACAGGGATTACAAAGTCAAGCACAGACTCTGTCCCAGTGATCTCACCACAACTCTGGGTCAGAGCATATCCAGAGTGTCTGAGAGAAGACCTGGCACAGGGAGGCATTCCTAGGTTAGACAGCTTGTAGATGGGTTAATTATTAATGATGTAAAGAAATGACAAGTCTTAGAAGAGACAATCTCAGTCAGTGCCAACTTGCCCTGAGACTTTCATGTGAGAACACAGGAAGTAGGGCGATTAGTGTTATGAGCCAAGTACCTACATAATCTCATACAATCCTCACAATGATGATAAAGAGTCAGTGTTTATATCCTGACTTTGTAGGCAAGGAGTCTGAAACGCAAAGTTCAAGGAATTGCCCCAGATCTCTGTATTTCCATATGGCACAGTTGGAATTTGAACCCATGCCTGTAGGATTCCAAAACCAATGTTTTTCCTACAACTTATCCTTGCACAGGCATTGCTATTTTCAGAGCTGATGGAGCCCATCGTGAAATAAATCTCACATGTAGCATCTTCTGAAAATTCCAGTTAAGTTTGAGAATTTATTGGTTTGAAGTCTCATTTTAGACCCACCCCCTCGAAGCTAGAAAGCCCAGTGGGGATTGGTCACTCTCAGTTCCATTAGCAGGATTCACTGCCCAGTGGGAGGACAGAGACTGCTCTTCCACCTCCTCTGTGCTGAGTGCCAATGGAGACAGCTTATGTGGGCAGCTGCCTGCCAAGCTGTTCTCATTGACTCAGGACAACTCTTGACTCTGTACTTCTTGAAAGAAAGATAAAAACATTCTTACAGTAATCCTCTCAGGAAATATGGGGTTCAGCAACTAACAGAGTGCCTACTGCTATTTAATGTTATATTTGCAATAGTGTCTAGCACAAAAATGAGCATTCATAGTTCTTAGCTTCTTTATGCCAAGAACTTTCTACAAGCTTGGCATAATTTAAATTTCCAATGACCCTTCAAAGTAAGCATGATCATCTGCACTTTGCATATATTCCAATGATGTGTTCTAATGATGATGCACAATTCATCCATCCAATTCATGCACCTGAGAGGGTATGAACCTGAGCTGTGCATTGATGAAACCCAAACATGTACAAATGAAGGTCTTGTTCTACTTTTCAAGATGCAGGCAATAAACCAAGGAGAGAAACATCATACTATGAAAGAAAAGCAGCAGTTCAAGACTATGACCTGCCTGTGTCACACCAGGCTGAATTGTTCTCCTGATCAGGTAACATCTCTCCCAGGAAACCTTCCCTGATAGCCATAGAGAACAACCACTCTTGTTAGCACTTCTGTCTCCAAGACCTATACTCATTTCTGTCTTCATGTATAACATTGGTTTGAGAGATAGTTTGCCTACTTTCCCACCTTCCCAATAGACTGTGAATTCACTAAGAGCAGTCACTGGGACTTGCGCTTTCTGTCTCCTAATATCTAGCAAAAAAGTTGGTGCCAGAAGAAAAAGTGTTTAACTGATGTGAGATTTGGGTAGTGAGAGTAGGTTTTCCTGGTCCACCTCAGGCTGCGAGTTCCTTGCAGAGAAAGTAAAAATGTTTAAAATCTCACTTTGTTAGAATCTGGGTCTCTCCTCATCTCTCACTCCTATTGCCTAGCTTTGTCTGTGTTTAAATGATAATTCACAGTGGTATGTGTATAAAATTTTTTTAATCTTAAAAGGTGTTCCAAAATGATAGAAAGGGGGCACTAAGCTATCAGCCAAGGGATCTGAATGTAAATATTGGTTCTGTCACTAAAGCATTCAGTGACAGTAAAGAGGCTCCAGCACCTGTCTGAATCTTAGCTTCCCCAACCATAAAATAGGATTGAACTAGCTGAACCTGAGACACCCCACCCCCACAATGTTAAAATTCTATTAACCTGAGAAAAATAATATGGAGATGCCAGCTAGCCCTTCTAAAGCTGGCAGAAGATGATATTAACCCTGGCCATCAGGGAAAACAGGAGACTTTGAATAAAGACTTTACAGATAGACATTGCAGCATTCTAAATCACTCTTGCCATTCTCCAAATTATAATTCCACCTCATTGTCACTAACACTCTAGTTTCTGCAGTAATTTCATTAAATTTTAGGGCTTGGCTCCTCCAGCCTTCCTAGTCAGATAAGCAGGTTTGACAGTGGTGATTTGCAAGGTTCAGAGCAGTGTATAAACCAGCCAGATCAACAGTGTAAATGGGGGGGAATCAATTTACTTCTGAAAAGGAGGGCTACCTTTTTCCAAGCAAAACCTCCAGGGCAGTGTGGTTGAGGGGGGCAGGATATGAGTGGGGCTGGCAGGGGTAGGTGGTATGCTCATACAAACCTTCCATAAGTATGGGCCCTCATAAGTATGGGAGCACAGAGAAGGACAGGCAGGCTCTGGCTATAAGCCCAAGAAAGCGAACATGTACCAATTTCTCCAGGGGATGTCCAAGTAAGGCCAAGCATAAGAGTGGGAAAGGGTGGAGCAGTGAGGTGAGGGTTTCTTATCACTGTCATGTGTGGATGGAGGCAGGCACTCCTGGTCCCACTCCTTCAGGCAAGTTACTTACCAGTAACCTCCCAGTGGTGAAGGGAGGACAGTAGTTATCCCCAGGTGTCTGTGACATTCTACAGAATCGTCACACATACCTAACACCATCGCAGTGCTTATAAGATTATGTCCTCTTGTCTAGCCAGATCTTTGACCCAACAATCTCAAGCCCAGATCCTACAAGTATGATAAACTGAGGAGCCTCCTGTTGGGGTACAGACATCTATTCATTCAGTGTGTTCAGCTTGTCTGTGAGTTTCCTGCAGGCAAATGTTACATGCTTCTTACTTTGCCTTGTATCTTCAGGGTGTAGCAAGAGCCTGACCAGGAAGGCATCTGAGAGCATTTGAAGGGAGCTTGGGGTACCCATGGCACCTGGGAAGTCACAGAAAAAAACTGCCTCTGCAGTAGCTTTAAGTGGGAAGGAGGAGAATAAAAAGGAAAAGCTCATTTTTTTCTTATTTTTAAATAACCCAGCTGCACTGAGGCTCTGACATGATTGCCTGTCTACCTGTCTCACTCCCATCAGGCAGGCTTTCTGGAGAGGAGTTAAATAGTATGTGCACGTTAAACTCACAGAAGGCTTTGACATTTGGGATTGGGTCATTCTTTTTTTTTTTTTTTTAAGATTTTATTTATTTCTAGAGGGGAAGGGAAGGAGAAAGAGAGGGAGATAAACATCAGTGTGTGGTTGCCTCTCACACACCCCAGGCATGTGTCCTGACTGGGAATTGAACTGGTGACCCTTTGGTTCACAGGCTGGTGCTCAACCCACTAAGCCACGTGAACCAGGGCTTGGTTTATTCTCTTTTGTGGGGATTTTCTGTGCATTATAGAACATTTAGCAGCATTCCTGACCCTTTCCCAGTTGTGGCAACCAAAAATACCTCCAGACATTATGAAATGTCCCCAGGGAGCAGAATCATTCTTAATAGAGGGAAAACCCCTGTTCTAGAAAGTAGCAACAAATGATTTCAGGATCCAGTTTATCACCTGCTGAGATGGAAACTGGAACTTTAGGTGGGGTCACTGAGAGGGCAGAGAGAAAGGGTGCTGAGCTCAATATGGTGAAGCAGGTGGAAGAATGAGCTGGCCTAAAGATGAGGAGGAGTCTGCAGAGGGGGGTGGGAAGAGGTAGTGGGAGATATCTCAGACACAGTGAAAAGTATGCTGTGATAGGAAACCAGTAGCTTACCAGAACCATCTAAGAGCTTTTCATAAATTCAGTGTCTGGAGGTGCCCTGTCCCCATGCCCACTGGATCAAAGCCTCAGGGTAGGGCCTGAAAACTCCCTTTTAACAGGCACCCCAAGAAGTTCATGTGCAACCAGAAGGCACTGAGGGTTGGAAATCACAGAAATTTCTAATAAGCCTGATGCTTATCATGTGAGCAGAAGTTTTGGGAAGCCTCAGAGGTCTCTCTCAACTCGAGATGGAGAGCATTGGGTGTGTGGGTGTGGCTGTGTGCTATTTCTGTCACCCTATAGAAAAGGCTGCTCCTACCTGAAATTTAGGTATATCTGGTCTTACCTACCTAATTAGACAGTCTTATCCCAGCCTTTGCATGGTGGAGGGAAAAAAAGCATAGATAGATTTTGGAGTGACAGCTCAGGTCGAATTTATTATTTATAGTTTATCACCATGGACCTTTTAGAGAGTCAGTTTTTCTATCTATAATATAAATACAAAAACATCTTCTTAGGCATTTTAAGACTACAATTACATATGTGAAATTTAATGACGCAGTTGTCATCAAAGGTTTCTGCTGTTTGCACCCAGCACTAAGTAGTCTCCCAAGTTAATGATGCTTCAAGATTCACATGCATCGAGAGAGAGCACCCATCAAAGTTTCTGGGAAAGTTCATTAAAAACACAGATGTCCAGATTAGAACTAGTCTGCCACTGCATTGGGCTTTACCTCCCAAATGTCTTCTAGTACTAAAACTGCAAGCAGCATTTTTTGTGGAACATGACAGATGGGCCCCAAGACACATCTCTGCTTTGATGGCCAGAGCCAGGCACCCACTCTGGATGCAAACCGAACTCGTTTCCAAGCAGATTGGCCTGGTTTTTCTATGCCCACAGAAGCTTCCTCTGAATCATGGTGGCTCTTACCACCACATTCTAAACATTTCTCAGGAATTCTTCCATTCAGTCACTCCTGAGCATGGAGGTTCTGCACCACTATTGCAAATCAAAATTAATGCATGTATCTTTCATTTTCCCCACTTCTTGGGGGTTGCATTTTCATCAGAAGATCTGAATCGTTTTACACTGGGTCTTTTATTTCACACTAAGCATCAATGGCTTTATACTGGCTCAGTTTTCTCTGCAGTATACCCCAAATCTGCTAGGTGCACTCAAAACCCACATTAAACATGCATTTGGTTCCAAGTTAAAGAAAAAATCAGTGCCTTCTCCCACAAATAAAATCATAGCTATAAAGTATATTAAATGTTATTTTTTTAGTTGAGCCTGCAATTTGTGGATTAATCCATTGAAAATGTGAAGGAAAAGGTATTCTTTGGGACAGCAGAATACTATCAAGTTTGCAATTTAAACCTATTTGGGTAAATAAGAAGCAGAATCAAGAAGCTGATTCATTCTCTGTTTCAAACCCAGTGAATCTCTCTAAATGGAGGAGTAATGGCAGATGAAATTGATCCTGGGGGTGTAGTGGGTGGGAGCCATGGAAGAGGTAGCCATACATCACCAAAGAATGGTTGCCCTGAGCCAAGCGCTACATGAATACTTTGAGCACATGTTAGTTAATGCTTACTGCAGTAGTTCTAAGTTAATGATTTTATATCTCTGGGAACATTTGGCAATGCCTGGAGACATTTTTAATTGTTGCAATTTGAGGGGAGGATGCTACTAGTATCTGATGCTACAGACATCTAATGGTAGAGACCAGGTATCCTGCTAAAAGTCTTACACAGGACAACCCCTCTGACAACAAAGAATTAGCTAGACCAATAATGTCAGAATCAAGAAAACCTGGCTTACAAAATATTCCTGTTCTCCAAATGAGGAAACTGAGGCTCAGTGAAACTAAATCACTTCTCAAAAATCAGCAAACAAAGGAAGCAGGATTCAACTTGAAGTATATCTGAATTCATAGCTCTATAGTAAATTTTAGGTCACATTTTTAGCCACAGGGAATTCCCTGCATCCATCATAAAGATGTTTCCATGGCCTGTTTTTAGCCCTTCATCAAGCTATGAAATTTACCACTACCTGAAGGAAAACACAAATGAACAAATACACACACAATATTTAAAGTTAAGAATCACTGATAGTAAAGCTTTGTTATCAAATTGTCAAGTAGCATTTATCAAATTACTTAACTTTACTAAACCTCACATTCTTCATGTAAAGAAAATTAATAGCACAGAGGTTATAATTATGGACTATTACCTAATATTGCCATTCTTATATGCAATTCCTTCAGTTAATTAATCAATATGAAGATTTATCAGTCCAATCTAGATTTTAATTTGCATGTTAGGATGAAGACTTGTCTTAATCCAAAGGGATGAAAGGGAATGATGGCATTTTAAGAAACATGGCAAAATAGCAAAAAATGAAAGAAAGAAAGAAAGAAAGAAAGAAAGAAAGAAAGAAAGAAAGAAAGAAAGAAAGAAAGAAAGAAAGAAAGAAAAAGGAAGGAAGGAAGGAAGGAAGGAAGGAAGGAAGGAAGGAAGGAAGGAAGGAAGGAAAGAAGGTAGGTCACCTATCTTTTTGTCCTTGAACTGCAGCATCCATCATGGGATCAAGTGGAAATCAGCCTGAGGTCAAAGCTGATATACTGAGGAAAGACAAGTGCTAACATGAGAACTGAGGCCCTGGTCAGTAGCCAGATTCATGGCTATCTTGTGAGGTCTTTGCATCTACTTTTTTTTTACATTTTTATTGATTGATTTTAGAGACAGAGGGGAATAGAGACAGAAATCGAGAGAGAGTGAAACATCAATTTGCTATTCTTCCTATTTATGTATTCATTGGTTGATTCCTGTATGTACCCTGAACAGGGATTGAACCCACAACCTTGGTGCACTGGAACAGCACTCAAACCAACTGAGCTACCAATTCAGGACAGTTTACCTGCTCTTGGTATAACACTGTCACAGGGTGCCTTGCTCTCTGGATTCTTCATCTTCTGATATGGAGACACTGATACCAAGCCACAGGGTTTGGGCTTAGCTAGGCAATAGAGTTCTGGGTTCTTGTGAGTGGTGGACTGACATCATCTCTTATTTTAGAATTAAATAATTTAAAACCTATTTTATGTAAATAACATAACACTCTCTTCTATGTGTGATGTAAAATTCTGAAGAATTAGATTACCCAAAGGGCAATTTCCATTTCAGAACTTTGTATGGAGGAAGTTGGCTGCTTTGATTATTAGTGAGTTTTCATCACAGGAAGATTCACACAGAAGGTGGGTTGTTTCTTGCCTCTTAACCCAGGAGCATCTGCTCTCCCTTCTTGTACATTCACTGCATTTTATTTGGAGATAAGGCCACTTAGCAAGGGGCCACTTTTCCCAGAAAACTTTGTAGTTAGGAGAGGGTGCATGATCAAGAGCTCACCAGCAGAAAGTGTTGGGGGTTTGCCTCTTCATTGCCAGTAACTTCTGTGTCTTTGCCCCTTCCTGTGAGCAGAAACCTGGAGGTACCTGAGATCCAATTAGCATGAGGATAAAGACAATGAAATAAAGTAGGAAAATATATATGATTGTTTCAAAAGATGCATAAAAATTGACAAAACTTAAACTCTGTTGCTGAGAAAAACTCAGAAAAGTATTCACATAGGGAAACTTCTAAACCTAATTAAGGAGCACTAAAAGCCTACAGCTAACATTATTGTGAAGGGGTCAGTGCTTTCTACCTAACATTAGAAACAGCGTAGTGATGTTGTGTTCCATCACATAATTTAATATTTTACTAGAGATCCTACCCAGTGTAATAAAGCAATAAAAAGAACTAAAAACCATATAATTGGAAAAGAAAAAGTAAAAGTGTCATTAATTAAAGACAATATGATTGTTTATGTAGAAAACTGTAATAAAACCACACACACACACACAAAACCCTTTACAATGAATTTACATGCCTCCTAAATAAATTTATCAGGGCTGCAGAATAAAAGGTCAAACACAAAAATCATTTAATGTTTCATAATTAGCAATAAATAATCAGAAAGAAAAATTTTTTTAAAAACTTCACTTATAATGGCAAAAATAATAACAAAGTTAGATATAAAGTTAATTTAAAAATTTTAAGATCTCTACACTGAAAACTGCAAAACAGTTTTGAGAGCTATTAAAGATTGACTAAACAAATGGAGACAGGTATTATGTTAATGGATTAAAAGATTTAATATTTTTAACTTGATTCTTTTGAAAATGATTTAAAGATTTAAAGTGATCCAAGTAAAAGTCCTAAGAGACTTTTGGAAGAAATTGATAAGCAAATTTTAAAATGTATAAAAAAAATGCAAAATACCTAGAACATCCAAGTAGTATTAAAAAATAAATAAATCAGAGGATTAACATTCCCTGATGTCAAGGGGTTCAACTGAAAAAAAACAGTATTTATAAAAATGTGGTATTTGCACAGGGATTGACAAATAGATCAATGAAACAAAAATAGAGGACCAGAAATATACTCTTATTTATAAGGATATCTGATTTTCTACAACACTGTCAAAGCCCTGGAACTGTAATATCTTATTAGTGGAAGTATAAATGTACAACCAACTTTGAAAAAGTTTTAACAATCCCTTACAAAACACAAAATATATTTCTACCCTATGACTCACCAGTTCCAATTCTATGTATACCAAATTCAACAAATTGGATAAGAATTTTCATAACAGCTTTATTTATAATTTTCAAAAACTAGAAACAATCCACACATCCATTGATAGAAGAATGGAAATATGAAATGTGGTATATTCATATAATGTATTATTACCTATGAGTAAAAAATTAATGAGCTACTGTTACACATAATGACACAAATAAATTTTTAAAGCATTTTGCTATGCAAAAGATTTATACAAATGAGAAAAGGTATTATTATAGTCATTTGAAGCTCTTGAATTAAAAAGATCTAACATCTGCAGAAAAAGGACATTGGTCCTTCTTGAATACTGGAGTTGGGGATGAACTTGGAGGATCACAAGGAAACTTTCATTATAATACTTTGTATAGAACAGGTGTTTATATTGCACAAGTTATGTGTGTATGCCAAAAGTCAGTGAATGTACATTGAAGGTATGTGCAGTTCATTTTATATATGGTGCACATCAAAAGAAAAGTATCTATAAACAAATATTGAACTCTAATGCTATGCTGGGTAAAATATTTAGGGTAAAGTGTATTATTGTATGCAATTTATTTTAAAATGTATCAAAAACTAAAATGGAACGATGGATGGCTAGAGAAATAGATGATTAGATTGTGATAAACCAAGTATAGTAAAAAGTTGAAAGTAGAGTTTATAGGGTGGATATTCAGGTGTTTACTATAAAGTACTTTCAAAGTTTGTTTATTTAAATAGTTTCATTTAAAAAACCTTTAAAAATATTAGATATGTTCAACTTCAATGCCTTGTCTTGTTCACTATTTCCTGGGATGAGAAAGGTTTTCTATGGTAGTTGGCTTTGTTTTGTTTTATTTTGTTTTGTTTTGTTTTGTTTTGTTTTGTTTCCCTACTTCTTTCTCGATTCCTTTTACCAGCAGAGGTGGCCATACATTCCAAGGAAGATTAGGTCCCTGAGAAGTGATATTTTACTAATGTGATCCAATCTTATAATTCCATTACTCTCTTTTTCAAATCCTCATCCAAGGATATGTTTCACGTTGAGAGAGACAGACAGACATGCATGTGAGAGAGAAACATGGATCAATTACCTCCTGGATGTACCTGACTGGAAATCAAACCTGCAACCTAGGTATGTATCTGACCAGGGATCAAACTCACAACCTTCCAGTGCACAGGATGATGCTCCAACCAATTGATCAACCTGGCAAGGGCTAATTCCATTATTCCTATTAGGGACTGGTTAGGGATTTTCAGCCAAAAATATATATATATATAGAAAACCCTGTGTAGGGCTTTAAGGGAAGTGTTCCATAATTCAAAAAGGGAGTTAGAGAGGGAACTTTTTTTTTTGGCCTTTGATCAATGGTGTTTCACCAGAGAATCTTGCAACTCCTGAAACCATCTTTCAGCCATAAGAACACAAGCTTATGGTCAAAAACAAATATGCTGAAAAGGTGGAGCAAAGAAGAGAGCAGAACTTAGGTTTGTGATGACATCAAGCATCTCAGAACCATCCTTTTTATGGACTTCTTATGAGAGAAGTAGGGAGTTAACTGCAGCTAAGTCAAACAGCATGAAAAAAACGCCAATATGCAAGGATGGTGCAGCAAAAGACAAAAAGAAAGCTTCTTAAATATCTTTATGAGACACTTACATTCTTACCTGACTACCTACAGACTTCTTGTTAAACAATAAACATCTGTATGAGTTAGGTGAGAGCATTTTGAGTATATACAGCCTGAAAACAGAAAAAAGTATTCATGAAAAATGATGCCCAAGTTTATCAATTGAGGTTACTTTCTCTACTACAATTCTGGCAGTGACTTCTTAAGAACAGTTTTTGTCACCTGGAGTCATATTAAAAACTTTACAAGGAGGAGGAACTTGACTAAGGTGCTGTGGGAGGAGAGGAATTTCACAGAGTGAAGTCAGAAGTGGGAAAAGGCCTAAATAAGGGCTCCAGTGTCATGATTCAAAGCTCAAGTGACCAGCTGAAATCCTCTTCTTTACCTTTACTTCACAGTCCACCCAAAGTGGATTGGATTAGAAGGAATCTCCCCACAAAATGTCTAGAAAAATTATTTTCATTCAATAAATTCTTCACATAGAATGAAAACTACTCTCTTCAAATAGTATCAGTTATCATGCTATAGTTTCTAAGTAATGGGAAAACTCAACAAAAAGAGGTTATTGAATAAAGAAGTATTCACTTATAAAACAGAAAGTCCATCAATAGGATAAGTTTCAGAATTAATTGGTGATCATCTATGTGTCTATATGTAGCCAACTTTTTTCATCTTTCTGTTTTCTATTCTTAGTGTATTGATTTTGTCATGAGGATTAATGTCTTTCATGATTGTAGGATGACTGTAGTAGTTCTGGCATTTAATTATTTTTCTTCCTCTGCTTCCTCTTGGGTCCTCACTGCAGCTTCCGAATTCCTTTCTGCACACATGTTCCTTCTGTTGCCCAACTTTTCTAGTAGAATGTGGTAGTATGATATTTTCAATTTCTGTACTAACAGTTCAGCAGCATTGCCTATTATTTCATGGTCACAACATGATATTTTCTAAAAAGAAAAACTCCAATTGGAACATCTTGGATGTTGTGACCAGTAGACTACACAGGGTTGAAAAAGGAATCAATGAACTTGAAGATATGTCATAGGAACTTCTCAAACTTACTAAAAAAAATAAAAAGAAGTAAAAATAAACAATCAGTATATCCAAGAACAGTGAAACAATAACAAAAAAGTGATATATGTATAATAAGGATACATAAGCCAGAGAAAGAGAGAATGAAGCAGAAAAAAATTTTGGAGTAATGTTGGCAGAGAGTTTTCCAAAATTAATAACAGACAGGGGACTACATATCCAGGAACCTCAGCAAACACCAAGCAGAATAAATTCTAAAAATAAACAAATAAACATAGCTAGGCCATCATGTTTTAACTTTAGAGAACCAAGACAAAGAGAAAATTTTCACAGAAGCCAGAGCCAGGGGGTTTGGGGTTGAACACATGACTTTTAGAAGACCAAGGATAAGAATTATATTAGACTTCCCTTCAGAAACCACACAAGCAAGAAGAGAATGAAATAAAATATTCAAAGTGTTAGGGGAGAAACCTATCAACCTAGAATTCTGAATCCAATAAAATTATACTTCAAATATGAGGAAGAAATAAACATTTGCTCATAAAATCAAAAAGTAAGACAATATGTCACCAGTAGCCCTGCCTTGTGAGAAATGTTAAAAGAAGTTCTTCAGAGAGAAGGCAAATGGTGCAGGTCAGAAATGTGGATCTATATATAGAAAGAAAGAGTGTTAGAGAAGGAATGAAGAAAGGTAAATAGAAATGAAAACTTTTATTTTCTTTTCTTCAGTGATCTAAAGATAACAACAAAATAATAGCAACAATGTATTAGGTGATTATAGCTTATGAATAAGTAAAGTAAATGACAAATGTTATGAGGGAAGAGATGGAGGAACTGGAATTACTTTGTTATAAGGTACCTGTGCTAGCCAGGAAACAGTAGAGTGTTATTTGAAAGTGGACTTGAATTAGTTGTAAGTCTACTTATAAACCTTAGAAAAACAACTAAGAAATTTTTACAAAGTATAATTGATATGGTAAGATAAGAAAAATATGCAGTAATATAATGCTTAGTTATAAACAGACAGGGCTGGTAATATGGCAACAGAATAGGAGAATTTATCTCACATTGCCTCCCAAAACCCAACTGAAAATAAAAATAAAGAGGGGAACATTCACCCAAAATAAACAACTGAAGACTACCTGAATTGAAAATATTTAACCAGGCACAGGCAGAAACCACCTCGAGAAGGTAGAAAGGGCAGGGACATGAAAGGAGCTGGCACCACTTTCATGGGCAGTGAGCCAAGGCCTCATCACAGCTATGGGAGTTTCCCTTGGAGAGGAGTAAAGCCTGGACCCTAGACCAGGCTCCCAAGCACAGAATGCCAGTGTTGTGATTACCTGCTCATGCAGCATCCAGTTATGAAAGTTTTTTTGCTCACTGGAGAAAGACAGAATCTGCTGGAGGTAAAGCCACCATTTTTCTTTTCCTTTTGTTTGTTCTAAGGGGCCAAAGCACAGGTTTCACATTCCCAGCCATTCACCTTTGGCTCAGGCAAAAGAAGAGAAGCACAGTCTGTAGTTTTTCAAGGAAAGTCCAGAGAAGAAGAGCTTGGAGGAGTGGTGTGGGGAAACAGTTTCTGGGTTCCTAGTGCTAGACTATAACTCCACATCACAGCAGCCATTTTTCTTGAAAAGAGAAAACCCCTCTCAGAGAAAAAAACAATTACCACACCCTGTGGGAAAGAGCTCACTCCAGCTACTAGAAGCCTCCTAGACTCATCCTCTGGAATCTTGTTCACCCCAACCTACATCCTTTTTTAAAATTGTTTTTCTTTCTTTCTTACTTTCCTCCAACCTGCATTCTATCCTTTGCTGAGGAGAGAGAAACATAGGTAGACTCAAGGATGTGAAAGACTAGTTTTAGGTCACAGCCATTCCATACACTTTCCTGGGAATGAGATTAGTGTGTCCCCCTCACTAAAAAGCCTGGATATACCCTCATATTTCTGGAATACCCAAACTCTGGAGGCCCTACTCGCTATCCTACTAGGGGGTTTACCCTGCCGAGTTCAAGGAAATAATCTGGGACCGACTCAGAAGTGTAAACACATTCATGATCTTCCCTGAAGTCTGAATGGCACCTGCCACAGGAAATCCAGGGACCCCTTCCTTTTAATACCACCAGAAGCCCTCTCAGATGGGTCAGCAGCTAGACTAAGACTAATGAAAGGACTGTAGGCAGATGCAGGTGGAGGCAGTTCCAGCGGTGCCATTGGTCATTAGTTAGCACACCCTTGGACCCTAATGATAAAAAGCCAGACTTACAAACCATGGAGGCCATCCTAAACACAATAAAACATGAGGAGATGGCCACAAGCTGTGAATTTCTTGTAGCTTTAAACAAGCCTAGAGCTAAAGTGGAGAGCATCTGACATTGGATTGCACCAGCTGCAAAAAAAAAAAAAAAAATTAAAAAAAATAAATAAAAGTTGTAGCCAGATGGAGAACCCAGCAGGCAAGCACTAAACTCTGCTGAAATGAATTGTACTTCATTCTTTTTCATTATTTTTGTTATTTTTTCTTTCAAATAGCTTTATAACTTTTTTCTTTGATTTTTCTTATTATTTTTTCTTTCTAATCTTGTATTCTACTCTTCCCTCTTCTTCTCACTCCATTTTACCTTTTCCTTCATTTTATTATTCTTAAAATTTTTTTTAAGAAAATTCTTAAAATTCTTAGAATTCTAAAATTCTTAACAAAGAATTGTTATTTTTCAGTGATTCCCTATTTCTATTCTTTATTCTTATTTTTTCTCCTCCCTCTGGTCTTACTGTTTTCCTGTTTTTCATATAATATTCTATTTCTCTTCCTGCTTTTATTATTTTTTGCTCATTGATCATTGATTTTGATGGTTTTGTTAGGGGTGGTTCTTGTGTGGGTTTTATTTTCTGTGAGGTTTTATTTTTTTCTGCCAGCACCCTTGTACACTGTACAACAGTGTACAGGACTTGGCAGGAGTGAGTCCTTGAGTCAGCCTGCTGGAGGGGATAACTCACCAGTGAATAGCCAAACAACAATTAGTGTCCAAATACAACAGGGCAGCCCACATAAACTGCACAAAGGGAATTCCTAGAGTATCCAGGTTAGAAGATCAAGAAGACTACACCACTGAGTACCATAGGACTCCTGCCACATAAGGCACCCCACAAAGACAAGGAGTCAAACCAGATCTAATTAACATGAAACAAAAAAAGTCACCTAAAATGGAGAGACAAATAAATAATTCCCAATGCAAAATAAAAGAAAAATCCTCAGAGAAAAAGCTAAATAAAATTGAGGCAAGCAATCTATCATAGAATTCAAACTAATGGTTAAGGATGATCAAGGAACTCAGTGAGCACTACACAGAAGTTTATGGGAGCTACAAAGAACTTAGTGGGAACCACAGCATCATGAAAAAGGTTATAGAAACTGTGAATTATGAACCAGGAAGAAATTAAGAATACAATATCTGAAATTAAGAATACACTAGAAGGAATTAAAGCAGGGTAGATCATCAGAGGACTGAATCTGTGAGCTGGAAGACAAGGTAGAAAAAAATACCCAGTAAGAGCAACAAAATTAAAAAAAGACTCAAAAAGAATGAGAATAGCTTAAGAGAGCTTCATGACAACATGAAACATAACATTCACAGCATAAGAATATCAGAAGGAGAATAGAAGGAACAAGGAATAGAAACCTGTTCGAAAAAAATGACAGAAAACTTTCATAACTTGGTGAGGGAAAATGTCAAAGAAATAAAGGAGCACAGAGGGTCCCTATAAAAATGAACCCAAAGAAGCCCACCCAAAGACACATCATAATTAAATAGGAAAAAATTAAAGACAAAGAGAGAATCTTAAAGGAAGCAAGAAAGAAACAACTAGTAACATGCAAGGGTGCTTTGAAACAGCTATCAGCTGACTTCTCAACAGAAACCCTACAAGCCAGAAAGTATTGGCATGAAATACAGTAATCCAAGTAATGAAAACCATGGACCTACAACTAAGATTACTTTACCAGGTGAAATAAAAAGGTTCAAGATGAAAGAAGGCTAAAAGAGTTCTTCTCCACCAAGTCAGTACTGCAAGAGATGCTAAAGGGAGTGCTATAGGAAGGAGAAGAGAGAGAGACAGAGAGAGAGGAACACAGGTACAGAATAAATGGCAATGAATAAGTACCTATCAATGATAAGATTAAATATAAAAGTATTAAATGGTCCAATTAAAAGACATAGGGAGCTGAAAGGTAAGAAAACATAACCAGCATATATGTTGTCTACAAGGAAGAGACCCACCTCAGAACAAAAGATCTAGATAGGCTGAGAGTGAAGAAATATAAAAAAAATATTCCAAGTAACGGACATTAAAAAAAAACAAAACAGTGGCAGCAATACTTATATCAGACAAAATAGACTTCAAAATAAAGGCTATAGCCAGAGGCAAAGAAGGTCACTACTTAATACTTAGGAAGTACTCCAACAAAAGGATGTAACTCTTATAAACATTCAAAATAGGAGCGCCTAAATGTATAAGGAAAATCTTAGAAAACTTTAAAAAACAGATAAACAAAAACTGTCATTGTGATTTTAGCACCACACTGTCAACAATGAATAGACCTTCCAAACAAAAAATCAACAAGAAAAATGTGGCATTGAATGACACCCTAGATCAAATGGACTTCATTGATATTTATAGACATTTCACCCCAAAGAAGCAAAATATACATTCTTCACAACCTTATATGTGTGGTTTTCAAAGATAGACCACCTGGTAGAACACAAAACAAACCTCAACAAAATCAAGAAAATTGAAATAATATCAAGCATCTTCTCAAATCACAATGGCTTGAAACTAGAAACCAACTTCAAGCAGAAAACCTCAAAAACATTCAAATATGTGGAGACTGAATAACATGTTATTAAATAATGAATGGGTTAACAATGAGATCAATGAACAAATCAACAAGTGAAAATAAACACACAACAACACAAAACCTATGGAACACAACAAAATCTGTCCTGCAAGGGAAGCCCATAGCAATACTGGCCCACCTAAAAAAAACATAGAAATATTTCAAATAAACAACAAAACCCCATATGTGCAAAAGGTGGAGGGACAACAACAAAGACACCCCAGAGCAAGTAGAAGGAAGGAAATAATCAACATCAGAGCAGAATTAAATGACACAGAGGCTAAAACAACAATCCAAAGGATCAATAAATCTAGGAACTGGTTGTTTGAAAAGATAAACAAAATTGACAAGCCTTTAAGAAAGCTCATCAAGAAAAAAGGAGGAAGAAGCCAAATAAACAAATTCAGAAATAAAAGGGGAGAGATTACAATTGAGACCACAGAAATACAAAGGATTGTAAGAAATTACCACAAACAACTATATGCCAATAAATTTGAAAACATAGGTGAAATGGACAAATTTCTAGAAAAATATTACCTTCCAAAACTGAATAAAGAAGAAGCAGAAAGTCTGAACAAAGTTGTAAAAGCTGGCAAAATCAAAACAGTAATCAAAAAACTCCTGGCACACAAAAGCCCTGGACCAGATGGTTTCACAGGAGTTTTACAAAATATTTAAGAAAAAGTTAGCCCCTACCTTCTCAGACTATTACAAAAACTCCAAGAAGATTGGCTCTTTTTACAAAGCCAATATTATCCTAATTCAAAAATCATATAAAAACACAACAAAGAAAGAAAACTACAGGTCAATATCGCTGATGAACACAGATGCTAAAATCCTCAACAAAATATTGGCAAACTGCATCCAGCAATACATTAAAAAGATAATATACCATGATCAAGTGGGATTCATCCCAGGGATGCAAGGATGGTACAATATTCACAAATCAATAAACGTAATACATCACATACACAAAAGGAAAAACAAAAATCACATGATCATATCAATAGATGTACAAAATGCATTTCAAAAGTTACAGCACCCATTCGTGATAAAAACACTCAATAAAATGGGAGTAGAGGGAGCATACCTCAACATAATAAAGGATATATACAAGAAACCTAGAGCCAATATCATACTCAAAGGGGAAAAACTAAAAGCTTTCCCACTAAGATCAGGAAGAAGACAAGGATGTCAGCTTTCACCACTTCTATTTAACATATTATTAGAAGTCCTAGCCACAGTGATCAGACAAGAAAAAGAAATAAAGACACTCAAATGAGAAAGAAGGAAGTAAAATTGTCACTGTTTGCAGATGACATGATAGTGTACATAGAAAACTCTATGGACTCCAGCAAAAAACTATTTGACCTAATAAGTCCCATTAAAACAAGGAGCTAATAACTTAATTTGGAAAAACAGCAGGATTCATAGTCAATATTCAGAAATTAAAGGCATTTTTACACACCAACAATGAAAGATCAGAATCAGAAATCAAGAAAAAAATCCCACATGATATAGCAACAAGCAAAATAATGTACCTAGGAGTAAATCTAACCAAGTAGGTAAAACACCTGTACTCAGAAAACTACACAACACTGAAGAAAGAAATTAAGGAAGACACAAATAAATGGAAGCATATACTGTGTTCATGGATTGGAAGATTTAGCATCATCAAAATGTTCTTATTACCCAAAGCAATTTACAAATTCAACACAATCCCTATCAAAATACCAATGACATATTTCACAGATGTAAAACAAACATTTCAAAAATTTATATGAAACCATAAATGACCTCAAATATCTGCAGCAATTTTGAGAAAGAAGAACAAACTAGGAGGGATCACAATACCTGATATAAACTATATTACAAGGCCATTGTAATCAAAAGAGTCTGATACTGGCATAAGAACAGGCACACAGAACAATGGAAAATAATATATAGTCTAGAAATAAACCCAAGTCTCTATGGTCAATTAATTTTCAACAAAGGGGGCAGAAGCATAAAATGGAGTAAAAGTAGCCTCTTCAAGAAATGGTGTTGGAAGATCTGTACAGCTACATGCAAAAAAATGAAACTCAATCACCAACTTACACTGTACACAAAAATAAATTCAAGGTGGATAAAAGACTTAAATATAAGTCACAATGCCTTAAATGTCCTAGAAGAGAACATAGGGAAAAATCTCAGATATTCCATGCAGCAATATTTTCACTGATATGTCCCTTAGAGCAGGGGCCTTAAAGGAAAGAATAAACACAGGAGACTCCATCAAAATAAATAGCTTCTGCATGGCTAAAGAAAACAATAGTAAAATGAAAATGGACCCAACCATATGGGAAAATATATTTACAAATGACGCCTCAGACAAGGGTTTTATCTCTATAATATATAAAGAACTCACATGACTCCACTCCAGGAAAACAAACAACCCAATTAAAAAGTGGGCAAAGGACCTGAACAGACACTTCTCCAAGGGACCCAGAGACATATGAAAGGATGCTCAGCATCACTAGCCATCAGAGAGATGCAAATTAAAACAACAATGAGATACCACTTCACACCAGTCAAAATGGCCATCATAAACAAATCAACAAACAACAAGTGTTGGAGAGGTTGTGTAGAAAAAGGAGCCCTAGTGCACTATTAGTGGGAATGCATACTGGTGTAGCCACTGTGGAAAACTGTTTGGAATTTCCTCAGAAAACTAAAATTGGAACTGCCTTTTAACTGAGCATACCACTACTGGGATTATACCCTAAGAATCCTGAAACACCAATCCAAAAGAACCTATGCAACCCAATGTTGAGAGTGGAACAATTTACAATAGCCAAGTGCATCAAGCAACCTAAGTGCCCACCAGTAAATGAGTGGATCAAAAAACTATGGTACATTTAGACAATGGAACACACAATGGAAAGAAAGAAGGAGCTCCTACTCTTCACAAGAGCATGGATGGATCTGGAGAGCGTTATGCTAAGTGAAATAAGCCAGAGGGTGAAAGACAAATATCATATGATCTCATCTATAAGTGGAACCTAATCAACAAAACAAATAAGCAAGCAAAATAGAACCAGAGACATTGAAATTAAGAACAACCTGACAGTAACCAGAGGGGATGTGGGAGGGGATAATGGGGGAAAAGGGAGAAGGGTTTTCGGTAGCATATATAAAGGATCAAGGGTGGGGAGTGGGGATGGCTGTGGTGGGGGAAAAAATGGAGACAACTGTACTTGAACAATTAAAAAAATGTTACTTAGAAAAAGTAAATCAAGCAGAAGACTTTTTTAAAAAAATTAAGCCTCATAAGTTTTAAGAAAATCACTTTTCTTATTTCACACGTTATAATGTATATGTGCAGCTAAGGTTTTTTTTTCTTTAAAATACTAACTGTCTTTGAAGCTTGAGCCTTATTCTAGTTGTGTTCACATGGTCTGCTGTCACAATGTAGGGGCGTCAACTCATTTTCACAGGGGGCCACATCAGTGTTGCGGTTGCCTTCAAAGGGCCGAATGTAATTTTAGGACTGTATAAATGTAACTATTCCTTAACAGTTAAGCCACAACTTGGCGTTGCTGCTGGGTAGAAACAAGATGCCAGACCAGATAAAGCAAGTTAGAGGGCCGGATTCGGCCCACAGGCCTTGTGTTTGCCACCTGTGCCCTACAGGATTTCCTTTGATGCTCCTACTGACGCTGGCAAGTCACCTGTGAGAGACTTTAACTTTGAAGAGCACCTGCCAATATATCTGAACCCAAACTAACAAATAGCATTGCTGATTACATATATATTATGTCTTTTTTAAAGAAAAATAAGGCTAATTTTGTGTGGCCTATAAATTAGATCTACAGACAATTTGCCAAGTTTATATGAAATGAAAAATTATTTCATAGAAAGGCCATATCACTGGAATATATTTATAACCTCTATAGTTGGATTTTTTCCTGAATAAAAGTAGCTTTATATTATTTTTCTGGAGAAAAGAAATCTGTAGTAGACTGTTCTGTGTGGCGTGGGCCCAGGTCCCACTGGGAGATGCACAGGACCCATGCCCACAGATAGGTTCTCTTATGGGGAATCAGGCCTGCAATGTACTTAGGCTGCTATGAGTCTTGCTTTTTGCTAAAACTCCCTCACCCTGAATTGAAGACATTTACTGCAAAGCAACTTCCTGAAATCCATGCTAAACCTTCCAAGGATGAGTGTAACATGTTCAACCACTTTTGCCTTTTCATTTGCAAATATCCCTCTTCTGGGATGTGATTAGCAGCATTGGCTCCTTTGTTTTCTGTAAAAGGTAACCACCTAAAGAGAGCCTGTGCATAGTTAATGAGAGCCTTCTTGTAATGTGTCCAGTAATACAATAAAAGCTCTTTGGAGCAAGGGCAGAGGTTTTTGCTCCCTTTGAGAGAAAAGCCATGCTGTCCCTTTTCCTCCCCTGCATTCAGTAATCCGGGTGAACGTCTCATTTTTATCCATAATGACTTGGACCCCATGAGCCAGGGTTGCATCAGAAATCCAGTTTAATACTTTCTCCAAAGAAAATAAAGTCAGTTTTCAATCTAATCACTGCTCCTTTGAAAGTGAAACATACTTTTTTTTAACTGCATTTAGGATTTCTCTCTCTCTCTCCTCCCCCTCCATCCCTCCCTCCCACTAGTCTTCCTATCTGTGTTTAGACATAGGTTATTTATAGCATTTATTTTTTCTTAAAGCTTACAGTACTTCTTGAAACTGACATGAAGTCTTTTTCATTTGGGAAAAATTTTTGATTTCCAGCTTACAAATTCTGTTGTAAGTTTGTCCAATCTGCTGTGAAACTCATCTATTTATTTCTTAATTAATATAGGTTATTATATTTTTATTTCTAGAATGTTCATAGAATATTTGTTATCACTTCCTGACAAAATTATCTATATGTTTCAATGAATTCTTGAACATATTATTATAGAGTTCATATCTAACAAATCCAATACCTGTATTTTTCTTAAGTCTGTTTGTTTTCTGATTATCTATTTCAAAAATGTTTAACAGGATTACAACTAACATACAGTAAAGTGCATAAATGTTAACTATACAATTCTATGATTATATAGATATAATAGTTATTAATAACTGTGGTGTCCGCCCTGCCTGGTTTCAGGAGCCGTAACCCCCCATGGCTAAGGCAGAGTGAGAAATCTCCCAGAACTGGGAGGCCTAAGGAGACAAAACTTATTTCCCTGAACATGGGCACTGCCTGCTCTGCTATTCCCTTCAGCTTGGTCGGATAGTCAATGACAAGTAACCATTCTCTGGAAAGAATGGACCTAAGACAGACACGATCATGTGGGAATAAGCCATCAGGGAAGAGACTCAAGGGGCTGTGGAAGTGAGGGAGTGATCGACATCACCCCTGCCCCCTCGGCTTTGATAATAGCCTGAGTCCTTGTTCTGGATGTGAGAAATCCAAGTCACTGGCTGCCTTTGTCTCCTCCGCCCTACTCAGGGCCTGCGGAAATAGCAGGGGCAGTGAGGCTCAGACTAGAGTCAGCGGACACCTGGGGTAAATTGGACCTGAGGCATAAGATATGTAAAATCCTGTGAGACCTTGCTAGGATGCTCTTGATGTGTATGCTCTGGCAGGAAACTAGACTAATCATGTACCTGTCAGGTGATACCAGCCCCAAAACCCAGCGTGAGACTTTTGAACCCTATGTAAATTATCTACCTGTTTTGATCTTTTCTGCTAGACAATGAATCCACACT
>CM052541.1:79875341-79900174 GCA_028533065.1 Trachops cirrhosus
TGCTAGACAATGAATCCACACTCTGTATCTGTTCACCTACCCAATACTACCTAATAAAAGCCTACTGAGGTGGCGGCTCGGCGCGCTCTCCTTTGAGAGAGTGACCAGGCCACTCGGAGGCACCCTCCCCTTGAGAGGGTAGCCATGCCGTCCCTATTCCTCCACAGGACTCAGTAGTCCGTGTGTATGTTTCTCTTGTCCCTGGAGAGCCATCTACAACGTCTGCGGTCACCGCGGGCCGGGGACTGAAACAAATAACATAAAGAATTATAACACATTAATAAGACTAAAGAGAATCACAACAAAGGATATAAACATGCAATTCAAAAGAAAACCCAAATATGCTATACAAGAGTGATTTTGATGTGCAGGCTCATGTATAATGAAGAAAATGCAAATTAAAATAATGATAAGATACTATTTTATACATTGCATAAAATTACAAATTTAAATAATATATCATTGATCTATGGTGATGAAACTAAGTCATTCATAACTTATGGAAGTGAGAATGAAAAATTTTAATTGGCAAGTATGTCTTTGTATTTCAAACTTATCTACTTTTTGATTTAGCAATTCTAGTGGTAAGAATCTGTCATTCAGAAATTTTCATAAAAGCCAACACAGATATATTGGCTAATAATAATATCAACATTTGTTGACAAATGTTTGCCGATACTGTTCTTAGTGCTTTACGTGTATTAACTCAAATAATTCTCAAAATGACATTGACTTAATAGATATATCCTAGTGTTAATGAAAGCTGATGTCAGAAACTAAAGTTAAAATGGTGAATCGTGCTTGTTTTTGCCTCAAACACTAAGTAGAAGATGAATTTTTTTAATGGATAAATGGAGGAGACCAGGTATAGGTCAGAAAGTGTTGCCCAGGCTGTGACATGGAACCAGGTGAATAAAGCCATAAGGTGAAGCAGGCCAGGCTCCTACAATTTGATAACCATGGGAGAAGATTTTGCTAACCTCACACCATTACTTTCAGTCACCTAGCAACTATGTGTGCTCCACTGTGCCAACTACTGTGGGTGGAAGGGAGAACTACAAGACTTAGGCTTGTCTCTGTCTCTCAGGATCTGGACACTGAGTGGGAACATAGTATATTCTGCTCCAGTGCCCCAGAAAGGAGTCCTGCCCAGACATCAAGCCAGCATCTACAGCACTATGTAGGGATTTTCTGTCTAGTATTTCTCTCCCATGCTTGTCTTTGCTCTTCTTGATGGCAATTTTATATCTGATTCATCTCTGCATCCTCCATAACTAGCACAGTGTCTGGCTCACAACGGACAACTAATGAGTAGCTATTGAGTGAATGAATGGTTGGATCCATACATAGATAAGTGAAGGCTGGGCTGATGGGAGGATAAGTGAATACCTCACATCTAGGACTAATCCTTTCCCATTATGTGTAGATAAATAGGGTTGCACTGGAGAATATCTGAAGTTTACTGTCCTGCAAAAAATTTCTGTATTCTGAGCTAGCTATTTCCCATCTTTTAAGATTTCAGTTTTGTGCAATTTATTTCCACCCATTATGACTCACCAGTGCAGGGAAAACTATAATTAAAATGGTGCTATTTTCCTTAGCTGCTACTTTTTTCCTTTCAAAGAAGAAAGATCTTTTGTGCTTATTGTTTCATGTTTCTGAGAAAGCAAACACTAACAACTGAGGGATGAATACAGAGTATCTGTTCACTGTCATATTAAGTCTTATCTGAAAATAAAATCTCATTATTTTTTATTGTTGTCATGTTCAGTGAAATCTTGGTATGTTTCAGACCTTCTTGCTAGTAATTCTCAATGCTGAATCAAAGCTTCAGGGTGGACTATGAGAGCCAATGAGGCTTCTAGCAGTGTGCCTCCCTGGGGCATGCTCTTCCCGTACTGGACAGCTGGAGGCCAAGAGGCCAAGCCAAACTATGCAAGCACATTCCAGCCTCTGTTGAGATGGGGCTGAGGTCATGTCCACTCACATTTCACTGCCCAAAACAAATCTCATGGCCAAGCCCAGTCCATAGGGCAGGCCTCTGTACTGACCTCTTCCTGGGGAAGGAAAGGATAAGCATTTGTTGGAAGATAGTACAAGTTATTACAAGGGGTTATTCTGAGTTAATACTCACAAATTAACCCCTGATGGGTAAAGATAATAAGAAAATGAATCATCACTTATTGTGTACCTCCTGTGTCCCAGACACTTTATACATTATTTTTAATTTTCACCACAAATCTGTGAAGTGAGTTGTTATGCCTACCTTACATATGAGAAAGCTATAGATCAAAGACAGAAAATATCTAGTCCAATGTGGCCAAGTCCAGACTAAAGAGAGTTGTCAAGCCAGTTCAAGCAGCCCATCTAATTGCCCATGAACACTTTCTAGTTTCTTAAGGTGCTCAGCCTCACTGGTCATCTTATCTGATTTATATATTATTTATTTATGCCAATGAAGAGCACAGTGAAATACTCCTCACAACAAACAAAATAAGTAAGTTTAAAAGACTCAAAAATATCAAGTGTTTGTAAGGTGTAAGCAGGGGTGTCCAAACTTTCGGTGTCTCTGAGCCACACTGGAAGAAGAGTTGTCTTGGCCCACACATTAAATACATCATGATACATAATTTAAAAAAATCTCATAGAATTTTAAGTAACTTTATGATTTTGTGTTGGGCTGCATCCATAGCCATCATATGCCACATCCGGTGCATGGGCCGCAGGTTGCACACCCCTGGTATAGGGTATCAAGAACTCCATACACCACTGGTGGTGATGGAAGTTGGTCTTGGGAAAACAATTTGACATCACCTAATAAAATCTAATGCTTGCTCTGTTGTAACCCAGCAATTTCACTGCTCCTGAGTAGAATGTGTGATGTACATAGATGTTGATGTCAATGTAGATGTAGACAGACTAACAGATAACAATTAAAACAAAAAAAATCTCCACTTGAGAGAAGTGAAGAGGAAGGAATGTCACTAGGAAAAGGAATGTCACTTGCTCTTGGAAGAACAAGAACATGGAGGTAATGCTTAACAAAATGTTACAGAATACAGAGAAATTTGCTGGTAGGACTGTGAATTTTGGAGCACCTGTGGAAATGTTTGGAAAGTCAGGAGGAATAGGCGATAGACTCCCAGTAAGGACTTAAGAGCTGGGTGGAATGAAGGAACTGGGAAACTTGAATTCTGCATGGTAGCTGAAGAGAAAAGAATGCACAACAGTAGTATTCTGGATGGCACACTGGGAGAAGGCCAGGTATCATTTCTACTTAGAGCCTCAGTTAGAATTGCCTGGGGGTAGTGCTCAGGGCCAGTCCTACAAGCAAATCATAGACACCTAGACATCGTCCTTGACACACACCCTTTAAATCATGCTGTAGGCAGAACCGAGGCTATGGGACTGAGCTCAGTTATGTCTCCTTGGTACTGTCCATATGTATTTTTGTTTTGAAACAAATCCAGGGACTTCAATAAATTGCTGCTAAATTTCATCTTCCTAAGCCAAGCCCATTTTCTCAGCCAGCTGAGGTCCTTTTTTTTTTTTAATCCTCACCCAAGGATATGTTTATTGATTTTAGAGAGAGAGAAACATTGATGTGAGAGACATTGATCAGTTGCCTCTTGTACATGCCTGACCAGGGATGAAACCCACAACCAAAGTACGTGCCCTGACCGGGAATTGAACCTGCAACCTTCTGGTGTAGGATGATGCTCCAACCCACTGAGTCACCTGGCCAAGTCAGAGGTCTTTTGATATTTCAGTTTTTTGGCTTGCTAATGATGTGTCATGACTTCCCCTGCCAGTCACTCTTCATTTATTTCACCTGATAAGGGCCTCATCAGCAGAGTGTTCAGTTAGATGAGCCCCAGAATAAGACATGTGGAGAGAGAAGTGGCTTAAGCACTCCACAGCTCACTCTGCTGCAGCCCTACCTCTGTGGCTCTGTGGGGCCATGTTCCTCTAAAGCAACAACTGTCAGGAGGCCTCCACACTGGGCCTTGCCCAGGTCCAGCTCTCATAACCTGTTTCTCTCCTACTCTTTGACACCTGGTGCTTACTCTTGGATGGCAGACCCAACCCCTCTAAACTCTTTGTACTTTCATCCCTTTTGATTGTGTCATCATTGTTACTCTAGGGCCTTGACTAATTCAACTTCATAAGAAATGATAGTACATTAGCATTTTACACCATGTCCCACTTCCTTTCCCCTCTTTCTCTAAATGCCAGAGAATTGTATTATCTTTCTTTCTTCTCTCAGTTGATTGTCTTTGTAACTCTTAGCAAGATGCTTGGGGCAGACAATCTTAATGCCATAGACAACTCAGTGCCCTCTGTGTGAAGTGAAAATATCCATAATCTTCCCCTTCCCTCCATATTTCTCCTCCTCTCCTTTTCCCCTCTGTCAGTCATAGACCTGGATTTGTAAAATATCAATGTTATCAAAACCTGCAGTCTGTTCAGCAATTGCAGGTGTCATTTGTTTATTTTCTATAGACTTCACCTGAACCTGGATACCAATTATCAGAGATTGTATTGCCAGTGGAAATGGGGCTTTTCCATAGCAAGGAAAGCATTCTGGGAGACCCATGTAGGGGAGGATGAGGTTCTACTAGTAAGCTTTAATGTGGAGGCAAAATACAAGGACTGCCCCTGGGTTCCCAGTGTCCTACCTCCACCTTGGAAAAAGTCCAGTCTTGTCTTCATTAAGCCCAGTTCAAAGGACAATGTCCAAAAGTTCTGTGCCACACTGAAGCTTTGTTCATGTTTGTCCTCATCCCACTAGCGTAATCTGTTCCCGGCTGCACTTCAGCTAGTTCTGTGCCCAGCTCCATGCTGGTGGCAGCTAAACCTGCATGGTTACTATGGAGAAAGAATGCAACAAGCAGGGCCAGTGTGTGTTACTGAGCTAGGGAGACAGAGAGCTTTGTTAAACTTGAGTTAGTATTATCTCTGGCTTAAGAAAGATTGGTGTCCTTTGAAACTAACCAATCAACTTCCCAATCTTTCATGGGCTAGTGTTGGATCTACCTCCTAGCCAATCTATTTCCTAGGTCTTCCCTAGTTCTATGTCCCTTATCCAATCTGATCCTTTTTCCAGGTTTGACTGACAGTCTATATCCACCATCTTTCTTTCCACTGCACATGCCTCATAGTAGAAGCACCTCCCCATACAGCCATCTTGACTTCTACTGGGCCTGCCCCAGCAGAGGAATTTCTCCTGCTATTTTTATGCCTGCCCTGGTAATAATCCCTCCTGCCTGTTTCAAGAGGATTAGGTCTGGAGGGCAAAGGATGTGGAACAGACTGTGTGAAGCTGTAACTTCCTAATGAAACAAGCAAGTTCATTGATTTAGCTCCTAGCTTATTAGTCTCCTTAATGTCTTATTCCCTTTGTCCCCTTCCTTTATTTATATCTGGCTATATATCTAACAGTTGGACCTTCTATATCACCTTTCATTTTTTCCCCTCCAATTTCTCTTGTTTTGCTCACAGTCTAGGAGAATTTCTTTAGCTTTCAACAATTTAAATGAATTTTCATCTTGGCCATTGCATCGTTTCAAGAATTTTCTTATTTGCTTTTTCTTTTTCTTAGCACTCTACTCTTATTTTATGATTTTAATATTTTCCCAAATCTCTGAGCATATTAAAGTTCTACCTCTTTTCATTGTTCCTTACATGTTCTCTCATTATTTGTTTTTGTTACTGAGGTTAGTTTGTCCTTTTGTTCAACATGGCCCTTTTCTTACATGTTCTTGTTCTTATATGTGACTTGGTTGTCATATATCATTGTCCATTAACATTTGCTGATTATTCTAAAGGATTGGGAAGGGTTTCCTCTTCTGTTGTCTGAATCCATCTGTTTCCTGATCAGTCTTTCCCTGGGTAGGGGTGGAGGAGTGACTGTGGCTGAGAGATCTATATTTCTGGATAATATGGTCTCTGCTTTAGGGTGAGTTGGGGGGGGAGCTTTTGATAGCCAAATCCCAGAAAGAGGAGGGTTTTACTGAAAGAGTCTCCTTCTAGCACTAGCACCCCTGGTTCTCTTACATAGTTTCTTATCCATACATTTTTGTCCCTAGAAGCAAACTTCTGTGGCTGGCCTGAGATTTTGTACCCAAAGGGGGGAAATGAGGAGGAGTTTCCCCCACCCAAAATGAATCTTCAGCCAGTCTCCTCATCTTCAACCCGACTTCCAACACCCACCCTCCCACCTACCATCTCTGAGCCCAGACCCCTGTGACTCTGAAGGCTTAGCCTCTCCACTCTGGCCCCTACCAATGCACACACATACCAAGACTACCCTGCAGCTTCCCCTCAGTGTCCTCTAGGCTGGAGCTTCCATCTCCCTTGCTTCCCCTCAGCATGTTCCACACTCCATCCAGCTTACCAGAATTCTTGAAATATCACAAATACTAAAGCATTACTTTAGAGCCTTTTCACTTAGTGACCTTATTTCTTATTTTATTTCTTTTTATTATCTATCTCTTTAAAAGATCATTGTAATGAGACATTGAAAGACAGAAAGCACAAAACATGCTAAATCTGTTGTCTTGACCTATATATTTGAAGAAACTTATACACGAGAAAACTAGGGAAATAAACCCATGTCTCTGTGGCCTTGGCATGACCATTCCCATCTGTAGGTGGATACAGTTATATCTAGTTGCGATCATGGCACACTATCTCTGTGTGTGTGTATTTCACATGATAGTTTTATAGTTTTTCTACAGTGCTAAGAAGTCTTTGTATTTATCACCTTAATAAATGAGTGAGCTCCAATGGGAACCTGCACCAACCACTTCAGAGCACATCAGATGTATATGTCATTAATACATGAGACTATTTGGAGGCAAAGTCACTTAGCAAAGTAGCAAGTGGTGAGCCAAGAATAAGCAATCATGTTGACCACATTGCAATCCCTGCTCTTTCCTTGTTCATGAAACTGTTCTGGGGACTAAGTGAGGTAAAATATATGGAGCTTATGGCAAAAGTCTGGCAAATGTAATTACCATGTCAGTTCCCCCTTCTGAGTCATAGAGCTACAGACCCCAACTTCATCCCTGCTCTTGAAAAGAGGATAAAAACCACAACAAAAACTCTAAGCAGGAAGCTGCCTCTTTCACTTAGAGGGATTAGAGCTCAATTGGAAGCAGCCGGAAATGCAAATTTTAGTTCAGTTTCACACCAACAACTTATACCTAAAGGGTGTAAGGCTGTGATACAAATAAGTCTGCCTGGAAGTTAGTAATTCACTCTCTAATTTATAAGAGATTTCCATTTACATTATCTCCTGATGGGAACATTGGAACTCACACAGGAACTCCCTGCCTCCTTTCCTTGTGTCCATCATGAATAGCCTCATCAAGCTGAGTAGTAACACCAGGGACACAGTGGTCCACCAGAGCCACCAGGTTGCACAGGATGGATGAAAAGGAGAGTGAACTGGTAGCACTTCCCCATAGCACAGCTTCAGGTTTGGACAAACCTGATTCAGATTCTTGCTGTCACTGAGTAGCTGTGTGAGCATGACCAATTACTTTACCTCTCTGTTCCTCAGATTCCTTTTTTTATAAAATGAAGAAGAGGGAAAGGGGGGGCAGACAAAACAAAGCACCACCTTCTCTGTAATGCAATTTGTAATGCAATGCTGTGACATTAGCAATAACCACATGTGGAAGGGTCTAGCATAACACCAGGCCTGGCACATTCTAGGTGCTCCAGAAATTGTCATAATCCAACACCCATCAGAATATTGGGAAAATCACACATCTCCTAAAGCTTCAGAACCACTCAGTCTGACCAGTGGGTTGTGTCCCTTTTCCTGACTGATGCCTCTTCTCTGCCTAAGATTCAAGCCAACTCTACCCTTGGTATTTTTCTTTCTCTTTCTTCCTCCCCTCCCTCCCCTCTCCTCCTCTCTCCTCCCATTCTCTTTCCTTCTCTTCTTTCTTTTCCTCTTTCTTTTTTCCAGTCTGAAGCTCCCTTACTTTTCTCATGTAGTCCACAACAGTTTGGCTTTTCGAGTCATGAACAACGCATGAGATTTTGCCGATGTCACTTCAAACTACTGACCTGGTGTTATTGCTGGGTTTCTTTGCTGTTCCTTTTTCCTTGGGGGCATGGAAGCTTCCAGAGACAGGCCTCCTGGATGCTTAAAGATTCTCCCCTGGATGATGTGCCATTGCAAGACAGAGGCTCAGGCTGCAGCTCTGGCTCTCTCAGCCTTATTCACTTTGGGCAGACTCCTCTGGACCCTACATGCTGAGAACCAGCTTTAACAAAGTCTGGAGGTAAGAGGGCCTAGCAGTTCAGTCCTAGCAGACAATATTCGGTCTGTTGCCTCTGAGCCTTCACACCTCCTCACTTACCAATTCACCTTAGAAAGACCTGTGTGCTGCCAGGAAGGACAGAGCTTCCAGGCCAAGCTCTCTGGAACCTGAGCCATGGTCTCCTGCACTTCCCTGGACCTCCCTCCCCATTCACTGCCTCATGCTCCTCACTCCCAGCCCATGACAGCCTGCTGCTTCTCCTCACTTCTCTTGATATATGCATAGCCACAGTTTGGTTTTCTTAAAGCTTCCAGCTTGCCAGTAGGTAAGTCAAAGCATGTTTCTGTACTAATGCATAAGGACAGAAAAAAGGCCCAAGAAGAATATTTGCAATACCCATGGAAAGGTGGTTTTGTCTTTTGTGTATAAGGAGTTCAAGTAAATCAGTAAGAAAAACATTAGCCGTCTTTCTGAATGAGGAAACAACATGAACAAAACATGCATCTAAAAGAACATGCAATTTATAAATAAGCATATTACAGTATTCAACATTACTGGTAATCAAGAAAATGCAAACTCAAATAACTTCAAATGTTTTGTCATCTACATAGTTATTATTGATTTAAACTCTAATGCTTAATTCCGGCAAGAAGCTCTGAGATGCACACTGGTACATCACATCATTGATTGTTGAGTATATAAATTTCTGCAGGCACAACCTATGAATATATCCAAGTTTGAAACACACTCCAAACCTTTGACCCAGTAATTCCATTGTTGGAATACAAGCTAAGAAAAAAATATGAAATGCAGATGTTTATGTTCAGATGGTTTATTACAACACTATTTAACTAGCAAAGTAAAGGAAACAACTCAGCAATTAAACCATATTTAAAAGCTTTTATACTTTCATTTGGGAAAGTGGTTGTGACATAACATTTGGTAGCAAAAACTCAGCTCTCAAAATCACACATTCCGTAAAAGCTGTTTATGAAGCAAACATCCAAAATGCATAAAACATCTTGACATAAACATACCTTAATGTGCTAGAAATTACAAGCAATTTTTTTTTCTCTCCACTCAATATTTTTACACAAAGAGCATCTATTACTTTGATAAAGGGCAAAAATTTTAGAGAATCCAAATAAAATGTGCCCATCTCAGCCTGTAAGAGCTCACAGCCAAAAGACAAAGGCCCCTCCCAATAAGGGGCAGCACTGAGTATGATAGTTTTCAGTGGGGACAAGGAAGGCTGGGATCCTCTCCCAAGGGCAGCTCCTGCCCTTAGTGCTAGAAAGGAGGAGACAGTTCACCTCAGACTCCATCACACCCTCTTACCCCTTGGAGGGCTCAGCAGCTTATATCAGCAGAATTCAATACACACCACAGAGCTTGCCAGCACTGAGTCTCAATCCTAACTGCACAGCCCAGCCTCAGTTTCCTTCCCTTTAAAAATGGGTCTTGACAACACCCTCTTGGAGGGTATTTTTTATAGGAGTTAAATAAGAACTTTTTTATTGTTAGAAGATATAGCTGGGTTCTTTCTACTCTGTTATAAATATACAACAAACTGATGCACTAATAATACATTTCTGTGACTTATGTCAGAGAAATATAATTTAATTTTTTCATATAATTATTTTACCTTCTTAAAATAGTCCTCATTTTTGTAAAATCAGACACTTCCATGGTTAAATTTTCTAAAATATATCAAGCACTTCCCTGCTAGTTAAACAACTACTCATTAAACATCATTTACCTTCTTTTCAGAATGGCCTGAGGTCCTTACTATAAACCAGGAGTGCCCCAAGGAAGAAGGGGACCAGTATCATAATATCATTAACTCCAATGTGCTAGATAAGACATTGCATTATCTCATTAACTATTCACTATATAGTATTACTCACCACAACCTAACTTTGCAGATTGTTCCAATTTGATAGATGAGAAAATTGAGGCTTAGAGAAGTTAAGTAAAATGCTGAAGGTTACCCAGCTATAAGACAGTGAAGACACAAACCCAGATGGAACCCCAAAGCCTTTACTCCTTGACTGTCCTGGTGCCATCACACCCTTCGCTCATGGCTGGAGCCCAGATGCTTTGGTTGTATAGCAAATGCTACTTTGCTCTTATATCTGACCTTTGTAGTTCATCAAGCTTTATACTTTGGTTGTGTAGTTAGTTGATTTGGTTTTTGGCTTCTTCTGTCTAAGGAATTCTTATTATGTTTTAGTGCCATTAACCTGTCCTAGCCAGAGAAACTAAATGAGAGAATGTCTTATGATTGTGTCTAAAAGCCAATGGGCTATAAGTGAGCCTCTGAGAAGTCCACCTGCAGTAAGTTGTGATGACCCGGGGACTTGGTCTTGGTCATCTGGTGGGTCTTGGCTTCCTTCTAGCTCTTCAGCTGCAATCCAGATACCTGAAGTTGTTTAATTTATGAACTCTGACACAGAGGATACTGTTATCCAACACAGACTTAGATGTATGACAAAACAATATGTTAAACTACTGCAGTAATCATTGCTAGCTTCTATAAAATGCCTTTTCTACCCCACTGTTATTTTAGAGACATTACTCTGTAAAACTCTGGAATTTAAGTGCTCTTGTCTCCACATGATAGATGAGGAAATCAAGACTCCTCTATATGCAAATCAAAAGTGTCCAAACCTCACCAGAGGCATTCTGCAAATAGTTCACTTGAAGTCAACATGTATATGGCCAGCACATAACTTTCACTAAAAACTCATAAATGATGTGAGGTTTTCCATTATAGAACTAAAGAGCATTAATGAATACTTTCCCACTGTGTCAGACAGGGGGAAACCTCACATTATGGACTGTGTCTGCAGTGCTACTAAAGATGCCTGGAGTCGGTCCAACCCAGGTGAAGAAGGGCAGGTTATCTGTACCACAAGCCTCCAGGGGGCAGCCTCCTGCTGTGTTCAACATGGATGGTACTCCCATGGGCATATATGTTGTGCAGACAGCTGAAAAGCTGCCCCAGGATTGCAGAAGGGGGTTGAGGGTCTTCCCAGCAATGCACTGAGGACTGTTGGACAAACCACAATGGAAATTTCCACAGGAAGATCAGACATCAGAAGTAAGAAGTACAGGGTGTCTCCTGGGGCTGAGATTTAATATAAGGGTGACATAATCTAAGCCTCCTTCCTTTCTTTGGGGGCTGGAGAATATACTGCTACATTTAACACTACATTTTTTGTGGGGGTATGGGTAGACTCCATGAAACAAATGAGTGTGTGAAAATCCAAATACAGTGTTTCATTGTCTAAGTAAAGTGAATTCTCCACAAACTTTCACTCTGACTGGAAGCCTCAGACAAAAGTGATCCAAATAAAGCACGTGGCCTTTGTCCACCAATCCTTTTTTTCTAAGAATATTTCCCAAACATTAGCCCGTGAATTGGGACAGCGCCCCTGAAGGTCCAGAGAGGCAGGAATTCTTCCTGGCCACACATACTCTAGTCTGTGAGAGGCAACACCATCTGAGTAACGAAGCAACCAGCTAAAATTCAAACGCGGTTCTGTCCCTACTTGGTCACCGTCCCAGACACTGTCTGGGTAGGCCTTTGTGTCACATCCGGGAGTTTTTCAGTTCACAAGGGGGAATTCTCAACCACAACCTCTGTATTTGGTAGCAGCAGACTGGTAGGGCACAGAAACAGGAAAACGTGACTCTTGCGCAGGAAAGTTAGAGCAGGGAAGAGTTCAGAAGTGCGCGGTGTGTGTGTGTGTGTGTGTGTGTGTGTGTGTGTGTGTGTGTGTGTGTGTGTGTTTAAACAGGGTGGAAACCCCACCAGCCAAGACTGTGCGCGCGCGCGCGCACACACACACACACACACACACACAAATAAATAAATAAATGAAGTCTGCCTATCTGCGGCCGGAGCCCCTCCCCTCGTCCCGCGCAAAGGAGTGTGACCCAAAAGCCTCTTCCTCTGGCTGGTGAGCGGGTCAGGACCAGGGCCGTGAGACCCTCACACAGCTCTGCTGGGCTCCTCCACCGCTGATCTGCCGCGCCCCGCTCCTTCGACGATGAACAACCACACCACCCCTTGGCCTAACCACCACCGTGAGTACTCGGCGCGGGGAGGGGTCCCCGGGGTCCGGGACCAACTCCAGCCGGGGCCAACAGGGGAGGAGGGGCCGAGGACACAGGTCTCTGGCCGTGCCCGGCCTCTGTGGTTGATATGCCTGCCGGGTTCAGTTCGGAACACAGGCGCCGTCCCAGGGCTTAAGGCACCTAGGTCGCCTGGAGTCCCTGTCCGGTTCCTGTTGGGTCCCCGCCCTACCACCACCCCTAACCCTAACCCTAACCCTAGAAGAGTGCTGAGAGCTCCCAACACCTGTGCGCGGGCAATGCTCCGCCCCAGCCACCAACCCTGACGCCCCGGCCAATGTGCCCCCAGCACCTCCAGCCCACTCCCAGACCCTTGAGAGCGCATTGTACGCTGTGGGCTTCGAGGCTATCGAGTCTGCTCGCTGCATTTCTTTGCGCGCTGGTCAAAAAGTATCTAAAAGAAATAAAGGAGAAGAGGTAGAGGGTTAAGCAGCCCGGAAAAAATGTCAGAAACCGACGCAGGGGACAAGGGGTGCTTCGAAGAAAACTTCAAGCACCATCCCTCTGCTTGTTCTCAGGCCGGCTGGATTTGGGAAGAGATGTGCAGATGGTTTTGTCATTCTTTATGCTTTGTTTTTTTTTCGAAACCGCACTTTTTGTTGCCGAGAGGAAATTATGCACCCTGAGATTCATTGGGAGGCTGTTAGGAAACATTGCTGGGCCCTCCTGCCCCCTCTTCTGGGCTTTGCAATCAAAAACTAAAATTGTATTAATAAAAGAAATGAATGTTTATTTTCTTACCTCCATCTTGGTTATGACATCAGAAACAATGAGAGAATAGACTTTCTGATTCGATAATACAATCATGTTAGACAATTAATATGTAATGATATGGGTATCTGTGACACCAACTTGTTGTATGTCTTTGAAACCCAACCAGGGTTGTTATGAGGCCATGGGGGTGAACTCCAAGTGCATGCTTGTGGCTAGGCCTGTGTCTGTGTACCGTGTGCCTCCTTGTGCCCTTGTGTGGCACTCTGGGTGTGGGGAGGCAGACTGGAGTCACAGAGTGGGGGCCTGGCTGCGTATATTGGGATCATGTGTGCCACTTATTAGGCAAGGACTGAGGCAAGCCTTCTTAGCTGCAATTTTATCTGCTGCAAAATGCGATTATAAAGTATTCCACATTGGGTTGTAAGAATTCAGTGTGTGAAAATGGCTCAGCACAGAGATAGACACATACTAGGTGTGAGTTAAATGTTAGGCATCTTTGTTTTACATGAGACTGTGGATCTGTTAGTTCATGTGTGTTAATGTGTTTACATGTGTGTCTTTTACTGTGTGTGAGTCAAGACACTACTGAGCTCATGTATGTGTGTTGGGTGGGGTGGTAGTGTTGATGGGACAGAACCACTGTAAGCATTGCAGTTCAGGTGCTGAGAAAGTTCAGGCTTGCCCACATTCCCTGTCTTATTGGGCCAGCCTTGCCATCCCCAGAGTCTTACCCCTGCTCCCTCCCCCAGCAGTTCTATGGGATTCAATGACTGAAAACACCATCCTTCTGGAACTAATGGGGATGCAGCCCCTATTTGCACACCATTCCAGATTACCCTTAGGACTTGATTTATGGCAGGGTTTCTGCTATGGGAGAACCATGGGGCCCTATTTCTCATTACTAACCCAGGCAGGATGTTTCAGTTTACATCACTGTTCATCAGAACTAGAGATTAGAATGGAGAGGACCCACTGCTCCCCACCTAGGCCAGGCCAGCCCTATGCAGCTGGGCCCCCATAAGTCCAAAGACCACAGTTATTGCAAATGAGTCATACACACACATTGCCTTGCCCTGGAATGAAAGAGGTCAATGCTCAGTAAGGAGATGGCCAGGTTTGGTAGCCTTATATAGATTCTGCTGCCTCTGACAGAGCAGAAAGTAGAATTCCATCTGAGACATTGCTCAACCTTTAGAGGTACTGGTGGAATAGCATTGGCACAGTCAGTATCTGGGTCTTTCCCGTGGTGCCATGTCTGGGCAGTTATTTCTGGGACTTGCAGCATACCCTGGGAAACAGAGGTGTGTGAGGTAAGAGGCAATCTGTTTGTAGTGGGAACACATCAGCCCATCTACACTGAGTAGGAAGAGGCCCCTCACCAGTCAAGCAAGGGGAGGTTGACAAGTCAAGTCTGTTTGCCTCTTTGGATGGCAGATACTCTTCTGAGACCCAAGCTGAAACACCTTCTTGAAACTGAGCAAACACAATGGGCCCAACAAGCATGAGCTAAAAACAAAAACAAACAAATTTGAACAATGAATGAAGAGTTAATAATAGGAAAGAGGAAGACACCTTCTGCCCTCCTCAAGGGCAAGTACTTTACTAACTTATGAGAATCCTTCTAAAAGTATTCTATGTATATACAATTACTTTTTATTTTACAAAATGAAACTTATTTTATGTATTTTACTTCATTTTGCTTTTTTTCTTAAGAATATACTGTAAAAATTATACCAGTTTCTACTCAAATGGGCATTTAGGTTGTAGACAGTCTTTATTTGATTCTTTTCTAACCAGAGTACTAACATGACAAACCCTATAAGAAAATTTTTACATGCATGTGTACAAATACTTTTAGGATGAATTTCCCCCAGAATTGAATTTCTGGAACAAAGAATGTGCACCTTGAAAATGTTAAATCCCCTTCCAAAATGTCACATGATTACTAACGCTTAGCAGTAGCCAATAAAAGTTGCTATTTCCCCACATTCTCGCTCACACTGTTTAGTTTTTATCTTGGCCAATCTGATGAGTAAAACACATTGTCACTTTTGACTGTACCTCTATGGTTATGAGTGAGGCTGGGGAAGATTTTTGTAGCTCTAGAAGATAATGTAGTTCTTTTTCTGGGAAAGTACCACTTTCTGGCCTTTGTCCATTTCCTGTCAGGTCCCTGCTTCCTATGGGAAACACACCCCCAGATAATGATGTGTCCTCCCTCGCATGGCAAGCTAGAGGCAGAGCAGGGACCCTAGTCCCACACATGCTGTGGAGTCACCCTGGGTTTAATCCCACCTCCAACACTTACTGTCTTTGGGAAGGTATACAATACCTCAGAGCCTCATTTTTCTCATCTGTACATGGGAGTAATAACAGCTGATTCAAAGGAATCACATGAGGATAAAGACTTGGCACCATGCCCAGAAATAGTGGCATCTCTGGCTGTTGTTAACTGACTTTATCAGTGAAAACCCAGCCTGCAGGTGCTGGTAATCTCCTTCTCTTGCAGACATCTGCTATTTTGTTTTTGACAATGTAGCAATAATGACAGCAGCGGCACCTATATGTCAAGCTCTGTGGTGGGCCTTGCCCTGGTCACCCTCCACAGCTTGGTCTCATGGGCATTTTCTTAGCTGTTATGCAGATGAAACACTCAGGGGGATGACCTTACTCCAGGGTTCCCAAGTACTGAGGCCTAAACAAGACTGTGAACATAGGCTGCGAACACAGGCTGCAGACACCAGAGCTAGAGGCCAACCTGAGAGGACCATAGGGTGCATGTGGACCTGCTGTTCCTGTCCCTGTGTACCAGGTGAGACTTTCTGCTGTCCTCCCACTGTGGGACCTGTGCCTGGGACATCACTTCTCTAGCTTTGCACTCAGAGAGATCGTGTGTGGCACAGACACTCAGAACCTGCCAAATAACTCATGACTTTTCACCCAGTCCTGTGGTCCCTTGGTTAACCACTGCTAGCCATAACTCCCTCTCTTATGGTCAGGCTTGACCCACATCTGACCAGCTGCAGCTTTCCACCTTGCCTTGCACAGCCAGCTTAGTCTGGCCCTGGAGCCTCCTCTCACAGTTCCTCCTCCTGTCTGCACTGCCCTGCCTCTCCAGCTTCATTTTCACAACTGCCTGCTTCACCCTCCCCACCCCCATACACATGCACACATGCACTGTCTTCCTGGCTCATACCTGCTTGTCAGTTTAGGCCTAGTTTATGCATTCCCACCTCCTTGGGCCCTTCTGACACTAGAAAACCACACACCATGGTCCTGGGGACACTTTTGAGCCCTGACAGATTCCTGGGTCTGCCCCCTTCACAGGATTCAGGCCTTCCAAGAGTCTCTGTGACCTCTCTCCCTCTTGTGTGAGGACTGGCCCAGGTTGGTGCTCAGGAAGTGACTTGGAAATGAATGGATGACTGCAGAGGTGACCTAAAGGTCAGAGCTCCCAGGCCTATGTCCATTCCAAATGCCAGAGTGCCTTTTAGAAACCATACACTTAATGGTTTCTAGTCTAGAACTTGGCACATTCATGGAGGTTAGTAAATAATAAATTGAAACAGACAGAAAGTCAAACCAAACTGGATTCTACAAACATGGCTGATGGACCCCAGCAGTCACCACCTAGCCCTTCTTCCCACTTAGCATTAAGTCCTATTTCATGTTCTCCTTCCCTGCCCCTCCTCTCCCTGCCTCCCTCACTAGCCGGAACTTTGCTTAAGGTGTCATTCAGATTCTTGTGTAATCTGAACTTCTGAGGGAATGCTGGCTCCTTCCCTTAGTTATTATGAATGGTCATTTTTATACATTCTTCAAGGACAAATGTTAGTGTGCAAATGGAAGGTGCTGGCAAGAGCTAGTTTCCTCCCATGCTAATGAAAGATGGAGCCCAGGACACTGAGTCCATCACTGGTGGGGCAGGTTCAGCATGGCCTCTGCACCACTCCCCCCACCCTCCCCTGAAGCCACAGAGCCTTTGTGGTTATCACCACCTCACAGATGTGCCACTGGGCCTAAGCAGATGGGCCTGCCCTGCCTAGGGAAAGTGGCTGAGCAGGACTTGCTGCCACCTGTCTGACTCTGAAGCCTTGCCCTTCCTCTGGCCAGACATCTTTACCACCTCTCATAATAACTTTTTAATATTGACAAATTCTAGGAGGTACAGTGTGGACAGCTCTGAGCATTAAGATTCCAGGAGACTCAGTCATGGGGGGTGCAGGGCTCCACAATATTGTAAGATTTACCTCATGGAGCTCCACCAGGTTCCCACAATATATATCAGAGAAAAACACCTCCCTTATGCTCCACCCCAGCTTCTGGCAGGAGGAGGGGAAAGGAACCATTTAGAATTGTGCCAGAGCAGCTGTTCTCAATCAGCCCTGCCCTCAGAGAATCTAGTTAACCAGAGCCTGACCTGCTGGGGTATCACTAGACCCTCATGGACCCGGGGGAAGAGAAATGCCCAACTCCAGCTCCCTCTAGCCACCTGTACCACATTAGACGAGAGACAAAATCTGAGAAGTTCACAGCGCAGAGGCACAAACTCACTAAATACAGACCTGATGACAGGACTGTGGAGTGTGTCCCCACCCTATCTCTCCACCATAACACAGCAGTTACTTTCTCTAGTTGTCAAAAAACTTTCAAGGCATACCAAAGACAAAAATACAGTGTGAAGGGACAGAGCAAACCTCAGAAACAGGCATAGCAGGGATGTTAGAATTATTGGATAGAATTTAAAACAACTATGATGAATAAATCTATGACACTTTGTTATATATACCCTGTTGTTTCTGCTTCTCTAGCAAACTCCTATAAGTTAAAATTACATGTCCCTTCTCTTATTGCCAAACCTGAGGTGCTTATGAGGGGTGAGACTAAAGTAAGGCTGCCCAGTTATCTCACTGCATCTGTCACACCCTGATGGAGGCACTTTATCTCAACTTCAGATGAGGTCTACCCCTGGCACATCAGTTGCAGAGAGCACAGCCAGGAGCCCTTGCCCCCCTTCTCCTGCATGCAAAGGTATGTTCTTATGTTCTTACGAGGCGGGCATTCGACTGTGCAGCTGCCTGCTGGCCCTAGGCCCCAGCTCTGCCATTTTCTCCCTTGGGCCCTGGAAAGGAGAATTTTCACATTTTATTAATGCATGTAGACACATGCATTTTCAACAGAACCTTAAAGGGAAGGATATTATGGTTGCTAGATCAAAACCAGATAAAGCGTTCATGCCTGCCTTTTGTGTTGGACCCCAGTCTGTGGTGGCTTCTGTGTTCACCAGTCAGCAAAGTCCACGGGCTGTGAAGTGGCACTTTCTTTTGAGATGCTTGTCAAACACTGTCTCTAGAACCTTAAACATGGCCTTTAACAAGTAGAGTCTTCCAGTTCAGGTTCCTCTTCTGTACAGTTTTGAGCCATTTAGTCCAAATACACTTTGCATCAATTTGTTAGTGACAAGGAGGTGATTAACAACCAGAGTTATAGTTCAAGAATTTGGGTTTGAATGTGGACTCACACTAACCTAGCTTTGGCCTTGAACACATTGCCTGGCCTCTTTGCCTCTCAGTTCATTACCCAGGACAGGGCTGGCTCCATGGGCATGTGACGAAGGGCCCATACTCACTAGCTTTAATGCTCTGCTGTTGCCATCTTAAAATTCTTAAGTTTTCAACAAGGGGCCCTACATTTTCATTTTGTACTGGGCCCCACAAATTCTATAGCTAGTCTTCATTGGGTAAATGGGGTTAATAATCATTTCTACCTTAGAGTTTGCTCTGAGGATTAAATGTACCATCATAGATAAAGTTCTTAGAACAGTGCCTAGTACATGTTTGTCACTGTAACTCATTGAGTTTTGACTATGCTCAGCTTTTCTTTGTTCCCAGGTCTTACCCCTGTTAGCCCATTCACTACTGGAAATGTTACCCAATGACAAGATGGCACAGTCTGCCCAGGTCCTGAGTAGGGGCAAGGCTTTCTGACCCAGTAGGGGAGCTGCCCTGCAATAGCTCTGGGAAGCTGCTCCCTCCAGAGCTATTAGAGCTTCCTCCAACATGCCTGCCTCTTCTGTTTCTATCAAAGAATGGGCACAATATGTGAAGAGCAGCCCAGAAAACAGATGAAGGCTCAGCAGCAGTTTCCTTTGTGTGATACCATGGGCGGGCCATCCTTGTCCCCCCAGCCTTACCTGAATACCAGCCTCTTATCAAAAGGGGTCTCACTGTCTTGTTCTTCATGGGAAAGAGAAGACTCTTTGAAAACACTGAATGAATGGTGAATGAATGAATGTGAATTTCCAACCAATATAAAAGCCTGATCTACATAGTGAGCATATGGGTCCCAGATGCATCTGAATCCCCTCCCAACCCAGTGTAAGACCCTACCACTCAGTGACCTATACTGACCTCTGAGCTCCCCTTGGTTCAGCCCACTGACCTCTCCCTGTCCAGTGGTCCTTGTGTGCCTTATCCTGTGCACATGTGGTGCCCCCTTCCCTTTCTACCAGGCCCTCATGCACTCTACCTTTCTATGTCTTCTCTCAGGGTCATGTTTTCTTTTCCTTGGTACTGACATTGACCAGGTTTACAGCAGGGACTCTCTCAGGGGCTCTTTAAAGCTGGGGTCCTCTCTCCTGGAAGGGTCTCTTCTCCTCCCTTCCCAGCCTGCACCTCAGCCTAAGCTTCTGTGGAGAAAGAGTATGCTTCCTGTGACTGTGCCCTGGGACTGACTTGTCATTTGAATTGCCACCCTGAAGTTCTCATTTTAGTGAATTGATTTCAGCTATGGCTAGAAATCTGGAGTAGTCCATTTTTATTTTTCTTTAATTTCCCAATCTCTTTTTTTCCTTTTCTACAAATTCTATAAATTATCCTGACCCACTCTCCTCTTTTGGTGACTAACTCAAATCTTCATTGCAAATATCTCATTTCACCCTGAGCAACCCCGTGGGAGGTATTTTTATCTCCATTTTACATGTGATAATACCGAAACTCAAGAGGTGATGTGACTTGCCCAGAGCCACAGCTGTCACATGCACATACAGTGGGTTTTTCTAGGAAGGGCTCAGCCAGGCTCGACATGCACATTAGGCACAATGCTCTACAGTGCTTTTAGAGATCTACACATATGTTTATTTCTTTTAAACTTGAAAGGAAAAAAGTGAACTTTTAAGACTAAATATTATATTTGTCTTTATATCAATGCCACTATAAAAACAATTTTTTAATATTTTGGGAGAGAAGGAACCCATGAAGGCAAAGCATCTAGGCTAATGAAGTCATACTGCAGCCCTTTCTCTGCCCATTCAATTCCAAAGAGCTGGATGCCTGTTGGTCCCCAAACTGTCAATCTCCCCACGCTACTCTGCCCTGCTCCTGGTGCTCTGATGCTCCTCTGCATGGCTGCCCTACCTCAAATTCTCACACTCCTTCCTTGGCAGTCCTGCCAAACTCGCTAGGACTCCTGGGCTGGGCAGATGCAGTGGCTGCTCTTATTCCTTCCTGCCTTGACCTTTGCCCTGGGAAGATTCACAAAATCAAAGTAAATGCTTGAGATTACCCAGGACTCCCTCTTTCTGTCTCTATCTCTGACTCTGTCTCCATCTTGATCCTTCTCTTACTCTCTTGGCTTTTTACGCTAGGAAATTGGGCTGCTCTTCACTTAAAAGTTTAAAAATAAGTTTTCTTTGCCCTGTTTCACTACTGCAGAAGCAATTAATGTTCCTTATAGAATTATGCACACAAGATCAAGAAGAAGATTCTTTTGAGAGCAGAGTGACTTTCAGATACTGAAGGAACTGCCAGGTGACAGCTGGAAGGCTGTTCAGTGGGAGATCTGGGCAGAGATAAAGATGGGGACCTCAGTATAAAGGGGCCACCCAGGGAGGCATCCAGAAGGAGCCGAGAAGAGCCTGCTGGAGCTGTACCAACTACTCTGGATTGGGGCACAGAGGTGCTGATGTGGATCTTAGCACAGGCACAAAGGGCAGGCTAATGTATAACACTCGGTGAGTGCCCTGCTACTTGGTGAGTAGCTCCCTGCTACTTCACACCTGCCAGGATCTATGTGGTACATGGATGTGATATTATTAATGCCAGTTTAGAAACATGGAAACTAAGGTTCAAAGAAGTTATTTCCCCAGGACCTCATTGTGTATCACTGGCATTGTCCAGCCTTGGGCAAGGTGTGTCCTTCCTCCTCTGGGACAAGGCAGTCACTGTGGTGGGAGGAACTTGCCATGACCCCTGTCCTTTCTGCCCAGTTCCATATGTCCCTGAGGTCACTCTCTTTACCTCAGAGGAAAAAGCCTTTCTTTATCCACCCCACCCTGGCCACTTGTCCTGGCTTTGCCCACCTCCACCAGCCCCCACCTGTTGGCCTAGCAGCTGCTAATAAGATGCTCACAGAACCACATAAGGGCCAGTTGTGACTGTTCCAGTTCTGCCAGCCCAGGCCAGCCCACACACAGTCCCACCCTCCCTGGGTAAGCAGTGAGCAGCTGCCTCTTAGGGTCACCACAGGGTCACCAGCAGAGAATAATTCCCCCACCAGTTCTTGGAATGCCTCCACTACAGAGCTACCCCTGAACTGGAAGCTTTGTCTTTTATTGAAATCTCATAGGCCATGGGACCCTTACTACAATGTATGTTATACTTTGCTAGGCACTTTAAAATCTGTTTCCTTTCTTCAGTCAAGAACTACTGTCTCCCTTTTTGACTGGGAAATAAAGTGAAGTTCAGACAAGTTATGTGCCTTGTAAGAATTCACAGTCAGGTATAGGAGATGGACAAGACTGGGACACAGATCTCTAGTAACTTTTGGAGTGCACTCTTTGCACCACAGAAATTCAGTCATCAGGTTCTTAAGTGGCAGACAGGATGCGGTGATGTTGAGAATCCTGGGACTGCAGGTCACCAAAAGGAAGAAACTGACTAACCCTACATTACCTTGTACCTCACCCTTCCCTCCCTGCCCACCCCCATACACATACACAGAGGCACTCACATATATGGTGTCTCTCTGGAAAAGTCCAGCCATTGGTAATATGACCAAAACAGTTTGTGCAACACCAACATGACCTAGCAGCCAAGGAGAGTGGACTGGAATGTGCTCATGAACAATGATAACTTCACTGTACTAGTCAGTGGGGACGGTAGACACCATTGAGTGAGCATGTGTACTATGTGGCCATCGCATTCAAAATGAGTGAGTGAGTAAAGCAATGAATCTGCATCAAATTTTGCATGCAGCTTGCACATTGCTCTATGGAAACTATTCAGATAATTCAGAAGGCCACAGCTATGGGCAACTGGCAATTGACATCCTCATTACAACAACATGCCTACTCATACATCACATCTCATGCAGAGCTTTTTGGTGAAACAGCAAGTCAACCAGGTGACTCATCCCCGCTACAGACCAGATTTGGCACCCTGGGACTTCTGGCTTTTCCCAAAACTAAAATCACCTTTGAAAGGGAAGAGCCATTGATGAGATTCAGGAAAATACAACAGGGCAATTGAAGGCGATTAGGAGAAGTGTGAGGTCCCAAGTACCTACTTTGAAGGGGACTGAGGTGTCATTGCCCTGTGTACAATGTTTCTCGTATCTTGTATCTTCTTCAATAAATGTCTCTATTTTTCATATTATAGCTTGATACTATAGTGTAGTATAGTATAGTAAAGTGTCAAGCTGTAATATGAAAAATAGAGACATTTATTGAATGTCTCTATTCTGGACAGGCCTCATACACCACACATACATATACACACATGGGTACAAGCACACATACACACATATGCACAAATGCACACACATACAAATGCGTACCCATGTGCTTATTATGATTTTCTGCATATCTCAGTGACAGACTGGTTTTACCCCTGGTTCAAAGCAGAGGGGCGCTCTCTTAGTGGTCTGGTTAGGAGTAGGTCAGGGCAGGCAGGTACATGGTTCCAACTGACCTCCCAGAGATAACTGGAAATGATGGAAGAACTGCTGCCTTCAGTATCATTGGCTTTGGGTATGCTTTTAAAACTTTTCTCTATACCATCATTTTTCAGGCACCATTTCCATCTCTTTACCTCCATCCACAGTGTCTGCAATGTGCCTGGCTATTGGCACTGTGTTCTGTGGGTTTCCCCATTTTGATTTTAAACCAATGAACACCTCCTGTATGCAAAGGCTGCACAGTAGACATGGGACACAGACCTTGTCTTCAAAAGGTCTTCAGCCTCATGGGGGTGAGGAGGAAAACCCAAGAACATTGGAGGCAAAAATAGTCAAAACATCATTCAGAACCATTTGGTCCTCCAGCCCAGTGGCCACACCTGGCTCAGATGCAGGTAATACTGCTCTCTGCCTCTGGAATGAAGACCATGTATTCTTGAATGTCCAAAAGAAGTGGCTTCCCACCTGGGGTCCCCACTCCAAAAAGCATACACAAAAAATGGTGTCACAGCTACAAATTTCCACTGCAATTATTTTCATCAGAAATGACATTTCCTACGAAATGATTATTGGATAAAGTCTAAAAATGCATGAAATAAAAGCCCGCCTGATGCAGTTGGCTGGAGATGAGAGGCCTGGTGACCACACTCCAAGGGCCCCTTCTGATGGTTCTCTCTAACATTGTCTCTGGACACTGAGGGCTTCATGTTACCAAGTTTGCAAATTCCTGCCTGGCACCTTTGGGAACAGTTAACTGATGCCCAATCACTATTTGTTTTGTTGTCAGTGATGACACTCCGGGACTTGAATCTCAGAGGATCCTTTAGTACTAGACATGTCTGTCACATGAAGCCATCAAATGCTCTCAGTGTGGTTAAATGTTTTCCTGCCGTCAGCTGCTCCATCATATTTTCCTGAATCTCATTGGTGGTCTGAAATATCTTCCCTTTCAAAGGTGATTTTAGTTTTGGGAAAAGCCAGAAGTCCCAGGGCACCAAATTGGGGCTACATGGGGGCTGAGTCACCTGGTTGATTTGATGTCTCACCAAAAAACTTTACATGAGATGTGATGCATAAGCAGGTACATCATTGTGATGAAGCTGCCAATCACCAGACTGCAAGGTACACCCAGCTGTCAATCACTTTACCAGTTAATTCCATGAGACAGGTCTTATAAAACTTTGGGAACCCCCAGACTCCATGAAGAAAATCTGAATAGTTGGGAAGGAAACTGGATGGAAAATTTTATTTTTAAACCATTTATCTACAAATGGTTACTAACTACCATATACATCCCTGATTCACCAATAGAAATGCATAGTGTTACAGTGTGTCCCTCCTGTCCTCTGTCCTAGGGATTAAGGAGGAAACAAAGCATACAATGGGATCCCTGCCTTCAAAGTGTTCCTGGGCTCTTGAGCCACCAAATAACACACCATGACAGGAGTAAAATGCATCCAGTCCTCCTAATGAGAAATTTCTTTTTTTTTCTCTCTTTTTTTAATTTTATTTTAGATTATTCAGTACAGTTTCTATCTTTTAATCCAATTCCAGCCCACCCACCCATCCCTCCCCACCTCCCTTCCATTTCCAAGCCCCGTAGTTTTGTCCATGTGTCCTCTATATTTGTTCCTGTAAACCCTTCCCTTCTCCCCTGAAATTCCCTCCCCTCTCCCCTCTGGTCACTGACATCCCGTCCTCTATTTCAGTGTCCTTTGTTATATTTTACTTGTTTCTTTGTTTTGT
>CM052541.1:79909938-79947459 GCA_028533065.1 Trachops cirrhosus
ATAACTGACTATATTTAAATACAAACTAATAGGTCATTATAAACATTATTCAAACCCTCCTAATCACTTCTATCATACATATCAATTTGTAATTACACCCTTGCCAGAACCTCAAACTGTCTAATCCTCAAGATTTCCAGCCTTATCAGGTGTGCCTTCCTGGAGCCTCCAATTCACACCATATCTCCCTCTATGTCCACTACCCTTAGTTCTGTTGGTCTGTCATTGTGTCATGTTGATTCTTTCTGGATAGCTTCCAAGTGCATTTCTAAACTTGGAAGAGAGAAGCCTTTTCTTCTCTTCATTCCTGTATTACTTCAGAATTTCTAGAGAATCCTTTTTTTCTGTAACCTCTTACCTGCTCATTGCCCACAAGAGAAGACTGAGCTTCTCTAACCTGATCTTTAAGACTCTTCATTGGCATTATTCACCAAGCAGATAAATAATGAACTTTGTTAATGATATTAAATGTGGTAGTGATGGTAGAAGAAATAATAAGACAAGGGAAGGAAAAAGAGGAAAATAAACTCAAGATATGCACTGGATTTAGTCATTTATTTTTTTTCTTCCTTGACCTAAAACCATAGTTTTTCTATTTCCCAAAACACAATTCAAAATAGTTATTTGAAACGTGTAAAATTTAAAAGCTTCATTTTTTTCAATATAAAAGCATTCATATTAAAAAGAATAAGATTATTTACAACCTGTTAGACCATCTGACTTATCTGGGAGTCCTTAATCCTGATCACTTAAACAGATCCAAACCTATAGATGGTGAATATCTTTTTTGTTAACTGTTTTCACTCTGTTACTTGGTTTGCTTAACAAATTAGTACAGCAGTGTGACAGAATAGAAAATTGTATTTGTGTTACAGAACAGGGCCAAGGGGTGGGGGTATGATATACTATTACTGAAAGGACCCCCTACTTGGTTAGCTATGCCTGCTGCCAGAGGAAAGATATCTCTCAATGCAGAGATTTGTGAAAAAGAAAATTTATTTAAAGCTATACAGACTTAAAGAAGTGACCTAATGTCTTCATTAAAATATTAAAGTCCTTTAGGATACCCACAAATGCACACCGTCTTTCCTTCTCCCCCTGCCCTAATCTGGGGTACCGTATCTCAGGAAAATAAGTAGAAGTCCATGATTCAGGCTCCCAGTACCACCAGCTATGTCACCACCAGGATCTCCAGTTAATCCAAAGTCATGTGGCACCTTCTCATGACCCACCAGTAAGAGTCCTTTCACCCCTTTTCTTCCAGGCAAAGTCTCTCCTGCTTCCTAAGCCATGTGGCAAAAGGGAGCACCCCAAAGCCTCATGGTTCTCTCCCAGCAAAGCTGCAGGGCTCCCTACTTCTCCAAAACCATGTGGTTCTCTCTTCAATGGCTGCCACATCTGGGTTTAAATCCCTGCGCCAACCTTCCTCAGCAGCCCCATTTCTGACTCCTCCTAAAATCAGTTACACCTGCCAGCATTCCTGTATTCTTCCAGGTTTACTGGGCTGCCATAGTGAATCTGGGCAGGCATGGCCCCATGTCATGGAGCCAATCTTCTCCAAGCTCTCATGAAGGCACTGTAACCAGGAGTAGCTGCACCCGCCCCCCCCACCTTTACATCTTGGCTGGAAGTCACTTCCATCCCCTGGGCTCAAGGCATGGCCACAGTTATTTAACATATCTATGAAACCAGTTAAAGGTTATAGATATGTTAAATTACCATGTTAGCAGTTAGCTGCAAGGCTGTTGCTGTACAAAATAGCTCTGCGTGTTCCTGATCCACGTATCCCTTCCTCCAACTCACACCTTTTGGGGGAAGGGATGGGGACTTCCTGTATATTTTTCTAATATTTCCTGGACACCTTGAGTTCTGGACCCCATTCCAAATCCCTATTTGGGGCCCCCCTCTTGGCTGCACCCTGTTACATTTCTACTCACCCCCTAAGATTATGTGTTAGATTTCAAACCTGCTTTTGAAGTGCTAGAATCACTGATGAGGAAGATGGACAAAGAGTCCTGTTTGTATTGACTGCACTAAAACAGCAGGAGTGTGCCAGTTCACCTGTTGGTCATTACATAATAACAAGTTGTTGATCCTTAACCGCACACCTGCAAAATTCTGAAGTGAAATAAGTCTAAGTTTGTTGGCTCTCTTTGATTAGTCTGCATGGCATTTATCACTTTCTATGAAAGAAACATTTAATTTAGATGACAGTTGATTTGCATCATGGAATTTCAACAGATGGAAGGAAAAGTTATATACTTGTTTATGGCTTCTTTGCTTTTGAAATACTCATGTGGTGGAAGTATCTGTCACAAGACCTGGACATGGAGGCTGGGGAAATGAAGAAGTGGTGTGCCTGGGTGATGGATTGGGACATATTATAGAGTATCTCCATTGGCCAGGAAAACAGGGAAGAATGGGGTCAAGGGGTGGGGGACAGAAACAGTGAAGAGAAATAGTTTTTCCTCCCCAAGGACAAAGACAGCATAGGGTTTTGAACTAGGAGCAGGCAACTTCCTGGCTCTGTTGTCTGATGCAAAGTGAGGTGAATCAGTGATTTCCTGAACTTCCTTCCTGGCCCTGATATCCAGAGAACAAAGGAGGGCAAACAACACAGAGAGAAGTGCTCAGGAAGCACCACTGTATCAGAAAGTAAACAAGTACTTCCTGCCCCCAAGTTACAGGAACTGGCTGCCTGTACCTCCCCACCAGAGACCCAGAATCCAGAGGTCCTGTGTGGGGACGGTGTCGGTGGTGGTGGTGGTGGTGATGGTGGTGTGTGTGGTGTGGTGAGGTGTGCTCGTCCTTAAATACATTAGGATAAGACTTTTCATGGGTTGGACATTGCCCCCTGGGAGCCATACAGGTGCATCACTCTCTACAAATGAGTGAGCTCAGGGTTGGAGATGGTTGAAGGCAGCTTGGATGCAGGGAGCCAGGATTCACATGTATCTCTCTGGTGTCACAACTTATGCTTCCTAAGCTGCATGTCAGAATGCCCCTGGAAGTGCTTTAAGATGACTTCTGTAAAGAACAGTTTGTTGGTGTGCATCTCCCCTTCTCATCACCACCCTCCCCAAGCAATACATTCCCAGTATTTAAAACAAAATGCCCCTCTTTCCTAACACCCTTTTCAAACACGACTCCAGCAGAAAAAACAAATCACAGTAGTATCTGCACAATATCAGCTATCATGTATTTTGTGTAAAGTCCTACTGCTCTGTCTATATGCATCAGCTCATGTTATCCTCACAGCCACCCAGTGAGGTGGGTTATTCACGGTTCCATTGCACATGGAGGAATGGTAAGGCTCAGCACCTTCCTCGCAGGGACAGAGAAGGCAGCATCCTTGATGTGGCCCCTCACTGGCTTCCTGCTCCTTTGGCTTTCCTTCCTGCCAGGACCCTTTATTGCACTTGACCTTTTTGGTACTAAATTGGGGGTCCTGCTGTCTCTGGGTCACTCAAGCCTCCCCTTAACATGCCCTGTGGGCAAGTACTAATGTCTGTCTTTAAAATGCAAGCACTCAACTCACTGCCTTCATCTGACAGTCTCTACCTGAGGCTTTGAACCAGTATCCAAGGCAACACAGTCCCCTCCACCTCCCACTGCCTTTACCATCATGCTGGCTTTCCCAACAGGACACAGGGCTCTGCAGATTCTGCCTCTCAAACTCAGTAAAGGAAGGAGAAAAACATTTTCTGCCTCCTGTTTGCCAACTGGTAAGCCTTCTGGAAACCCAATAAGAAACCGTGACCATCTAAATCATCATTATTTACACATGCAGCCTGACTGAGGCCATTTAGTCATGTAATTAGGTACCAAATTATGCTGAAAATGCAACTATATGATTGTTTAAGTGAATTAAATCCTCCAGAGAAGTGGGATTAACACATGTTAGCCACCCAGAGAGCAGAGACTACAGAAGGCATGTCAGTGTGACCCTGGCTACACAAGTTGAGTGGTGTGTACTTGAACCACATGTGTGAGCACACACACACATGCATACACACATGTGGCACACAATGTTGGCTTTAGCTCTGTGTCCTCAGGACTCTAAAAAGATCTGCTGTGTACAAGGAACTCTGTAAATGATAGCCATTCATATCACTGGAAGTTCAGTTTGAATCTGTTTAATGGATGACCTGAAAGGTCTTAAAGAACTTATTTATTTAACTTGTGAGATACAGGTATTCAGAAAAAAATAATGATAAAATTAGTTAGGACATGTCAGAGGATTTTTTTTATTCTATATCACTAATTCATTCACGTAGCATTGTGTCATATGTTGAGGTATAAAATTCAGTCCTTGCCCTCTAGGAGCTCAAAAACTCATGTGCAAAGCCTTGTAATAGTGAGTTGAACAAGTGTTCAGCAAACCATAGCCTGCAGACTAAATCTAGCCTGTGGCCTGTTTTGGTATAGTCAATTAACTAAGAATGGTTTTTACCTTTGTAAAAGATTGTAAAAAGCTAACCAACAATTAAACAAAGAAGAATGTGCAACAGAGACCATATGTGGCCTGTGAAGCCTAAAATGTTTGTGAAAAAAATTTGCTGTTCCTGCAGAAATATAGAAAGGAGCATGCAAGCCCTGAGAACAAGTCAGGGAAGGCTTCTCGAAGGAGGTGCTGTGCCCTGAACTAGATGGTAGATCAGGAGTTCACAAAGGCCCAGAGTCTCTGTAGTAGGGGTGAAGCACCATTGCCTCCCAGGAGCTTCCTGCCAGCAGCAGCCCAGCACATGAACACAATGATGAAGGGCCAATTTGGAGGATTCCTGAAGTGAGAGCTATGAGAGCCTGAGGTTCTGGAACTTGGACTAGATCTTTTGCAGAAGGACCAACAGCTCTCTGGCCAGATGTGGCTAGCCTGCCCCAAAACATCAAAGCACTAGGAAGGGACAGACAACTCAGTATATCAGGCCCCTTGTGGCCTAGATGCCAATGACTTTAGCCCTTGAATTACCAGGTGGTCTGTTCTGTGAACTGAATGAAGTGGGAGAAAAGAACACACAGACAACTATAACAGCTCCTAGGCCTCTGTCACAAAGACTCCAATGACACCTGGACACCCAAGCCTTCTACTCACTCCAATCCCCAGACCTCCTCCAAATAGCTCAGCTCATCCTCAGCTGACCAAGTCTCTCGGCTCCCTATAAACTCTGCCCTTTGGAACCACAGATCATGTCACCAATCCCCTTACCTCAAGTTCTTTGAACACCCTTTATCCTCTGCTGTCAGTGGAAAGCTAGCCCTGAGGACACTGCTGACTTTCTCAGATGGTGGCTGTTCTTCTCCCACACTCTGGTACAACTGGGTATGGAATAGACAGTGGCCACTTTCAAGACAGTATTGCTCCTTCCTTTTAAAGCAGGCTCCCTGCCCTAGCTGGTGTAGCTTAGTGGATTAAGCGTGGGCCTGTAAACCAACAGATTGTGGTTCAATTCTCAGTCAGGGCACATGTCTGGGTTACAGGTCAGTTACCAGCAGGGAATGCACAGGAAGCAACCATACATTGATACTTCTCTCCCTCTCTCCTTCCCTTCCCCTCTAAAGATAAATAAATAAAATCTTTAAAAAAATAAAAGCGGCTTCCTTCCAAAAGCACACATTTCGTCCTCCTCTTAATTCATCATCTATTCTCTCTCTCTCTCTCTCAAATATACCTACATCACCTGAGCTGTCAACACATACAGGGGACTTATCTCAGTTCTTCAGTTTACTGTCAGCCACTAGCTCCTGCAGTTGCACTAGAATAAGACTTTGCCCGTGACTTCCACAGTCTCCATTTCAACCATCGTGTTCTCTGACCACTTCCAACATGTCTATGCCTACAATTCTGGAGCCCCATGGGTACCTCAAATCTGGTGACCTGGCCATGTCTCACTGTCCCACATGCCACATTTCCTCACTCCCTCCCCGTGCACCTTTGAATCCCCGGTCCATCGTTATAGTCCCTCATATGTCCTCAACTCCTGTCAACAATGCCTAGGAAATATATTCAAAACCCACTACTTCTCATTTCTTCTACTGAAATCCATCCTCTTTTCTCTGAATTTTACTGTGACATCCCATCCCCTACCCCCAGTGGTCCCCTTCCTCTGCACAGCAGCCAGAGCAATCCTGTCAATGAGTCAGTCAGTTTATGTCACTCCTCTGCTCAGAATCCCATCATTGCACCTGTCTACCTCAGAGTCAGATTTGAGCTCAGACGGTGCACTCAAGGTCACTCTCTGACTGTGTCTTTCATTTCTCACTCACCCTCACTTCACTCTAACACTCTTGCCTCTGTCTGCTCCATAAACACACCAAGTTGCTCCCACTCCAGTGCCATTGTGCTTGTTGTTCCTCTGTCTGGACCACTCTTCCCCAGATGTCCATATACTTCATTGCCTTTGTCAGGTCTTATAAAATGCTACCTTCTTCGTGACTCTGCAACTCCCACCTATGGTTCCTGACTTCTTCTCTGCTTCATTTTTGTTTTAAAAATGTCTAACATACTACATAGCTTATTTATTTTTCTTTTCTATTGTCTGTATCCCTTCCTTCTATTGTAAACTCCAGGAGGACCAGAACTTCTCATGCTGCTTTCTGTTGTGTCCCCAGGTGGTTGTATGTGTGTGTGTATGTTTTGGGGGTGGGAGATAGTCGAACTCTCTTAACTATTTCTCCCTCTCTCCTAATGCCCCAGAATTAGATAAATAAATACAGCTCTCTCTTCTCCTATGTATCCGAACTCAAACAATGCACCATGGCTGGAAATACACCCCACTCACACTCGTGCACACACACACTCACACACTCACACTGACTGGCCCTACCTCAGAACCATGATCCTCACATAAATGCAGTGTCCAGCAAATCACCACCTTTCTCTGCTCAATTTCTCCTCCTGCTCCCCTCTCTCCAAGCACCATCTTGTGTCAGCTTATTTCACTGAAAAAGAAGCATTGAAACAATACCAGGTATTGAAATCCTTTGGGAAATCTTTGCTATAAAGAGGATTAGATAAAGAGACCAGGAGTTGGAGAGAGACAAGGTATCAGGGGAAGTTTTTCTTTCTTTAAGTTTGGAGGATAGAATGCTGTCAGGGGTGATACAGAAGAGAGGGCAACCTCAGTAGTGAGGTCTATGAGGATGTGAGAGGACATGGAGGCCCTTGCACACACTGAGATCCTGGGGGCACAGAGCAGCCATGGACAGTGGGAAAGCTATAATAGGGCTGCCCAGTGCTGTGGGATGCACAGTACAGTCCCCCAGACACTGCCTTCTCTGGTGTCATCCTGGCTCACTGACTCTTCTTGCTGGGTCTCAATACCCGGCTTTCCCCCTTGCCAGGCCCCTCATGTCTAAGACCCAAGGCTCAGCTGTGCTGCTTCTCTTTCCCAGTCACACTTTCTGGGGTCTTGTACCTGCCCATGGCTATAATAGCCATCAAGATGGTAGGGACCCCCAACCAGGAATCCAGCCCTCTCCTCACCCCCCGAGCTCCAGACTTGATGTTTAGTGGCCTGCACTGCACCTGTGCTTCACATTTCACAGGCTCCTGAGCATGACATGTGCTGCACGCAGCAGAGACCTGTACCCCAGCATCCTCAGCAGACCCCCTTCTCAGGGTTCCCCTCCTAGTGAGCTGCAAACCCATCCTTCTTGCTCAGGAAAAAATCTTCAAGCCTCTCTTTATACACTTCACATCTATTCCCTTAGCAAATCGTACTGGAATCACTTTCCAGATACATCCACAGCCTTACTGTTCCTCACCACCAGCACCACAACAGCCCTAGTCCACGCACTTGCCTAGACCACTGTGGTCTCCCTCCTTACCCAGAGTTTGTCCTCAGCACAACAGCCAAAGTGATGCTCCTCAGACACACAATTCATACTGCTCCTGCTGGACACCCTCCCTGACCTTCCAGGCCTCTGGTGGAATTAAGAGGTTACTCAGTACTGTAGCTCCAGGCCTACATCTTTCAGCCTGTTGTACTCTCTTGAAGCTCCTAGCTCCTGGCCCCTCACTTGCTCAGCTCCAGCCACATGATCTTCTGGCTACATAGAATACAATGAGCCCACCCTGACCCAGCCTCCCTGCTGGCTGACATCTTCCCAAAACTTCCTCTTTCAGAAGTTCACAGGGCTTATTCCTTCCCTTAGTTCAGGCAATGTTAGTTCTTTTGGGCCACTGTGACAAAATACTGTAGTCTGGACAGCTTAAACAGCAGACATTTATTTCTCACAATTCTGGAGGCTTGGAAATCCCAGACCAAAGCACCAGCAGATTCAGTATCTGGTGCATGGATGGCCATCTTTTCACTGTGTCCTCAGGTGGTAGAAGGGGTAAGGGAAATGTCTGGAATCTCTTTAATAGATCATAATCCCATTCTTGAGGACTCCACTCTTATAGCCTAATCACCTCACAATGCCCTCCTAATTCCATCACATTAGGGAACAGATTTCCACGTGTGAATTTTGGGATGACACAAACATTCAGTCTACAGCACAGCCCAGAAGGTGCCTCCTCTGAGAAACATCTCTGGTCATCCTCTGAAAAAGCAAGCCCTCTCCCCCTTTTCTTTTCTTAATGTCTTATAGCATTTATCACCACCTGGCCTATATCATGGGTCCACATTATTTACTCCCTAATGCTTGCTCCCTCTTCTAAAAATGGAAGCCCCTACATTGTTATTATAATATTAATGACTATATTCCCCTATGTTGTACTTTACATCATCGGTAATTGAAAAAAAAAATAAAATTAAAAATGGAAGCCCTTATGGGCAGAGCTTTGTGCCATCTACTGTAAGATCTTCAGGCTCTAAATCAAAACACAGTTCACCCCTGGTGAACTTTTGTTGGATGGATGATTCTAGAATGAGCTTTAGGATCAGACCTAATTGCAATCCCACCCATAACCACTGTGTGACATCAGACAAGTTACCCAACCTATCTGGGCCTCAGCTTCCTCAATTGTAAAGTAAAAGGCATTACAACATCCATCTCAATTATTCTCCTGAGAAATTGGAACAATACATATAATTATAAAGTGAGCCCAAATGGTAGCGATTGCATAATTATCCCACCAGGAAAGGGGAACTCAGTGGGAAGACAGATCCTTAGGCAATAGGGGTCACTGGGGAAGTGGAGGCCAGGGAGCAGCCAGGTCCGAGGGTATTATGAATGGTAGAGCAAACAAAAGATACACAGATGACTTAGGGGTGGAGGTCCTGCTTTTATGGTAGTCTGGGAGAGGGTACATTATCACCAGGTAAAGCTTCAGAGGCAGCCAGGTGTCCATGGTCACCTCAGGGAGACACATAATAACACTTACCTCTGTTCTATCCTAGACTGGAGAGATTGGATCCTTTGACCCCATGCTCCTTCCCACCCTGATCTCAGTATGGGGGAGAGCAACCCTAGCCCATCATCTCTGGGTCAAGCAGACATTCTAGACCTCCACATCTCACTGAGAGGCACAGCTACTCCTTAAAAAAGTATCAAAGAAGTATCTTCCCATCATACCTGGATCTTGCCCACCATGCATGGGCTTGACCCTGTGCTGGGACACAAGGGTCATGGACCTGAGACACTCACAATCCTGCCAAAAGTGCCAGGGATGTGCCTTAGAGATGCACCTGCCACTGCCATGGGGCAGTCATTGTCAAAGCTGCAGAACATAGAAAGCCACTCATGTGTTCATGGATATATGTATGTGTTTGGACATATACATGTGTGTGCATATGTGTGTGTGTGTGTGTGTGTGTGTGTATGAACCAGATGGGGAATGAATAGGTCTCTTCTGATGTAGGGAGTCAGTGAAAGACTCAAAGCTGAGGAAAATGAGTAGTAAGTACGCTCACATTCAAAACAGACACTAGACATGTCCTAAGTGGAATTCACACTGGCTCTAGTGTGATCAACCACAAGCTGTCCTAGACAGCTGCCATGCAGGGCATCCCTGAGGGTGATTGTGGGAGAAGACAATACTGCATTGTTCCTGAGACGCACAGCTACTCCTGCCTCTCCAAGTTGCTCTGGGCCTGTCTTCACCTCAAAGCAAGTGAGAAGGGCCTGGGAGAGCCCCCAGAGCAAGCAGGGCTGGTGCCCAAAGGAGCCTGGCTCCCCATTCACAGTGTGTACTTGTTCCTGTTGCCAGGAAGGAGTACTGAACTGCATGGGAATTCCTGGGAGGTGTCAGAGGTTCTCAGGCACATGCCAAGAGATTGGGTCAGGGCAGCAGATGCATACCCTAAACAATCTCTGTTGTGCAGATCCAAAGGGGCTGGGCATAAAGCATTTTCAGAGCACTCCCTTGACAGAGCCCAGCCCAGGCTAGGCAGGGGTCCAGTAAAAGCTCAGGCAGCTTGAGGGTCATGTGGGACAGAGACAGTGCTGGGTGGGCATTCCTGTGCTAATTCTTTTCAGAGCCCATCACTGTGCTCTGAAAGCATCACTCTTCAGAAAGAGCTTACACATCAAGGGAATTCTTGCCAAGATGAGATAACCATGTTACCAATTAAGTAGAAAGAAGGTTCCCTCCTGCCTGGCATCCCCCTCCCACTGCACCCCAGGAGGGTCCTGAGCTCAGAGCTGGCAACAAGAGTGAGATGAGGAGAGGGTTACCAGCCAGGCCCCCTTTCCTCTGCTGGACAGGCTGAGCTCAGGGGGGACTTTTTTCTATTTTATTTTACTGTGGTGAGAAAAGACCACTTAATGTGAGATTCACTCTCAACAAATGTTTCAGTGTACTATCCAATACATTTGACTATATACAGGTACAGTGGTGTATAGCTAATCTCTAGAGCTTACTCAACTTGCTTGACTGAAACTTTATGCCCCTCCATTACCAACTCTTCTCCAGCTCCTGACCACCAACCTTCCACTCCTTGATTCCAGGAATTTGACTACTTTAGTTTTTCATCAAAGTGGAACCATGCAGCATTTCTCTTCCTATGACTAACTTGTCCTTTAGGAGCTATAAAATGGATTGAGACCAAAGCTTTTGTTTTGATTAGACTTTTATTTTCCCTAAAGGGACTGGAAAGTTGCAGAACCTGCCCACCACGCCATCCCTGCCAAGGACAGACACACAGAGTGCGTTCTGACAGCAAGGAGGGGTGGAAAGAAACTGCATCCCCCTTGTAGGGCCTCTTCCCCTTCCTCTGCTGCTTCCTGTACCACAGAGCCCTCCACTCTTCTCCCTCTCACCTCAGCACCTCCTCTCTGCAGGCATGATTGCAGGAGACAAGGACAGAAATGGAACTGTGAACAAATAGTTGTTTTGCATATTCATTCCCTTAATTTGGTAAGGAGATGAGTAAAATTAACTTGCTAACAAAGCCTTGTTTTCATCCATTTGTATTTTATTTTCCCCCAAAACAACATGAAAAGTAGTGGTGGCAGCCCCAGGCCAGTGTGGAGCTCTGGTAGTCAGACAACGTGACTAAGACAAGGTGCAGATGGAGGACTGGGTCCCAGGGTCACAGAGCCACCTGGTATGGTTGGAAAGACCTAGTATTGGGGGCTGGTTTGATAACCTCAGGGAAGCTGTGGACATAGTGTAAAGCTGTGGTCAGGAAGGCTGTAGAGAAACAGAAGAACCAGGCAAGGAAGGCCAGAATGAGCTTAAAGGTTATTTACAACCCAAAGCTGCTATGATCCCAGACACTGATAAACACCTACTCACTACAGTGTTAACAACAGGTGGTTTTAACTCCTCCAACCCTTCTCCCCAAGACATTTGAAAGAGGAGATACCCTATGACCTTAAGGTGAAAACCCAACTGACCTGAGGTTACAATGGTTGGCTTTCAGAGTATATAAGGACCTTTCTAACCTGACCTGTCTGACACCCACTCAGCTTAGTGCACCTCTCTGCAAGACAGACTGAGAAATCATTGCTTCTAGAGGCCAAGTTCAACTGTTTCTTTATAAATATAGAAATAGACACAGACTCAAAAAGGGTAGGAAAAATCATTGATAGGGGAGGAAGAAACTTTTTTCTACACTCCAAGTTTCTTTTGGCTGTTCTAAAAATTAAACCTACGTGAGACAAATTGACAAGAGGAAATAACCAAATTTAATTACATATGTACAAATGGGAACCCCACAAACATAGGGGTTCAGAGATAGAAAGGGAAAATGAGGTACATATGGCATTCTGAGATAAGGATAATGTAAGGCAACTTCTGTCCTCAGAGAAAAGGAAATAATTTCAATTACTGAGCAGAATGTTCAGTAATTAGGAGTTTGCCCTGCCCTATAGATAAGTCAAAAAGGTTATCTCTGATAATCTCTTATTATGGGCAAAGCCCCTAATTTAAATTCTCCTAGGTAGTTAAAGGGAACAGAAGTTTCTCTTAAGTCTGCAGGGTCTGGGTTGCCTTTGGCTCAATAATAATCTGCATATCAAAAAAGTACATCTTGGAATGACTCATTCTGAACCCCTATGTGGATGAGGTTGAAGAGATTGGTGATGTTCACAGGGATAAGGAAAAAAGAAGAGATGGGAGAGAAGAAGAAACAAGAAGCCAGGTGGAGAAAAACTGAGTCTGCCTACTTCCATTATAAGGTTCTTTCCCCTGAGACTGAAATCATAAGGACAACATGGCCCTCAGAGAATTCTAGCCACAGGGCTCTCAACCAGTCTGGGAAATGAGAAGGACCTTTCTAGGGTCAGTAGGAAGATACTGAAACCTGGAGATCCTTGAGAAGCCACTGAACAGGATGCCAATGATGACCTCAAGAACTACCAGAGAAGCAAAGCCATGGCCAACAGCCCTGTGATTTCTAATATGCATCTTGGATCTTGCCCGTGAGAGGTCATATCCTCCCCTTGTCTCGCCCTGCAGAAACAATAATCTAGGTGAGGACTACTGGAGTCAAACCACAGCTCTACTTCCTCATCCACAAGTACAGCCCAGGAGAAACAAAAGAGGAGCTCTCCTTACTGAGTGAACCAGCTCTTTCCCCACAATGCACTTTGTTATTGGAATTGAAAGTGCCTACTAGAAGCTTCTCTTTACCAGGTAATGCAAAGGATATAGGAAAACAAGACTCAGGTCATTTAGAGAATGCAGCCACAGTCCCACTGTCCAGTGACAGCCCAGGTGGCTTGTGGGAAACACCCAGTAGGGCACAGGATTGGGCAGGCAGGTCAACTGGACAACACCTACATGGACTTCTAGTCTGAGGTCAGTTCTGAGAGCAGTTCTGAAGACCTGCTCCTACTCCTTATCCCTAAAAGTGACACATGTTTATTGTAGATGGTTTGGAGAGTATATAAAACTGTACCTTAGAAGAAAACAATGCCACAGTAACTCCCATCCACCATTCAAATCTACCACCTCAAAATCTCGAGTGTATTTCCTTTCATTCCTTTTTCTAAGTCTTTTTAAAATAATTAACATAATTTATATTTATAAGATCCTATTTCTTTCCCTTAAATTATACTGTAAGCATTTTCTCCTGTCACTAAGACTCCCCATGCATCATTTCTATAATTTCATAATATTCATAATATAGGCATATCATAATTTACATAACCAGTTTCCTAACATGGAATGTTTAGATTCTTCTTTTCCTTTTATCTTTTACTTTAAACTTTATTGCAATATACCTGCCTTAGCATGAATTTTTCTTTGCAGTTCAGATTATCTCTCTAGAATCAATTACTAAAGACAGAGTTTTTGCTTCTCAGGATGCCATATTTGCCAAATAGGGTATGGGAGCATTAAAGAGACCCATTTTTGAGAATCCCACTTTGACTGAGGCCATGCCAATACTGTCAAAAATTACAGTAATATAAATAAGTAATAGTCAAATAGTCAGCCTATGTGGGCACTGTACTAGGTGCTCCCACATACTCACAAGGACCCTACACAGTAGTAATGCTACAAAGCTGAGGTCTGAGAGGCTGCAGCACCCCCCAAGACAGTCCAGGGTGTGGAGCTTGGTGTCTCACTTTTTCTCCTGTGTACTCCACACCTGCCCAACAACAATGCACACATGTGTACAGGTATGCAGGCAGGCACCCAGCCATGAGCCCGGCAGATGGGGCTTCTTGTGTGCCCTCACTCTCCACATGGAGATATAGCTGGGGCTAGAAATAGGTATGTCCAGGGTCTTCTGTGCTACAGCCACTTCTGGTGGAGCTCAGAGCTGGGAAGCCAAGCAGACACTGATTGGAATACACAGCCCTTCTCTTGGATCCCCAAAATATCTCCATGTATCCATTGCCTTTGCCATTTTGGTGTTCTAGGTATCTTCCTTTGCAAAAGCACCTTCCTGTACTTCCTGCTGCACCATCGGAGTCCAGGCACACTTAAATCAGCAGTGGTTGTTCTTCCTTCCACAGTCTCACTGAAATCAGTCAGCAAACACGGGGTCGTCTGAGAGCACCTCAGACCTATTCAGAATTTCCAAAGAAGCCAGGCTGAGGAGATTGTGTTACCCAACCTTCCAGGTCAGGGACCCAAACCAAGGTCCTTCTGCCCTCTGTCATTTGTGCCAGTAGAAGGAGACTGAATTTGATAAAGCAAAGCAGAAACTTTATTCTTTGATCAAGGAGTAGAGAAGGGTGAGCTCATGCTCCAATGGTACCTTCTCCTCCACTGGGAGGAGCCTTCTGTGTTTATAGTCTGTGTCATGGAGAGATTAAATTCCTTTAGACATGCATAGTTATTCTTCTGTTGCACTTGGCCCTTTTGTGCATGGACCTTTTTATACATGATGCCCTGTTTCCATTTTGGTTTTTGCACTCAGCACCTTGGTCTTTGCGGTGGGGAATCCTTTTTCAGTTCCTTCCTGTAAGCAAGTGTAGCTCATGACATAATTTAGGTTCTGGAAACATTAGGGTCTTTTAATTGATATAGCAGTGACAACAGCACTCCCTGATTAGTCACTGATCAGAGGGCATATGCACTTATCAGAGCCTGGTGCAGGGTCCCCTGTCCCCTTACCCACTCACTCTGAAGCTAGGAAGGGGAGTCAACAGAGATGATAAATAATTGGAGTTCATTGTGCCAGCTCTCCCTCTATGTCAGCTCACTCCCAAAGAAAGAACACTGAGCTCAGGGTTGTAGTGGGGGAAGCTATGACTGTCGCTTCTTAATTGCATTGCTGAAGGGGTACCAGGCCCTTCAGTTCTTGCAAAGGTTATTGTGTAATAGCAATTGAACTGAGCCATGTGTCCTGTAGCCACTCTTACAGTCACAGCACAGTAATTTTCTGAGGAAGGCTCCTGTACCAGCAGTGTCACCCAGGAATGTGTTAGGAATGCATGTTCTCAGGCCCACCCAGACCTGCTGACTCAGAGTCTGTGGTGGTGGGGGCAGTTGCCCAATCAATGGTGTAAGACATCACCAGTTTTGATGCACATTCAGTTAAAGAGCATTGCCTTAGCTGTCAGCTCACAGGAAGCCTGCTAGGCTGAGGCATTTTTGTTTCTGTTTTACACATGAAGAACGGGGGCCTTCAGAGTTGAGATAACTTTCCTGATAAATTCCTCCAGACACCATAGGTATAACCCACCTCAAGATGGATAAGGTGGAGCACAGTTCCACTTGAGGAGACTAATCAGACTCCTGATGGTATTTAATTCCTTGCTCCTTGGAGCCTTGTGCTTTGCACTAAGTGATGGTAAATATATTAATCTGTTCTGTTCTTTTCCATAATTCAGCACATTGCTACAAATGCTGCCATGGTCCCATTGTTTTTTTTACTCTGGCCCAAGAATGGAGACAAAATGAAGGAGAGAGAGAGTCATGAAGAATGGGGAGGGGGAGAGAGAGACAGAAAATAGCTTAGAAAGCATCAGGACCCCACTCATCCAGTTGGGGGACAGTTTGGTGGAGCTTCAATTTTACTTGTGCACACATACCACAAGCATAGGGACTTGAGTCACAATGTAAATGGTGTTTCTCAGGGTCACACTCACCATCATGTTTGAGACCCTGATTCAGACATTAATGCTATAAGAGGGAATAAACCAAATCCTTAGTCCTACAGTATTTTGTTCAAGGGAAGCCCAACTAAGAGATCAGGCAATGAGCAGACAGATAAAGAACAAAGCAGGGGAAAGCTAATGTGAGTGATGGAAGAAGAGTAGCTGAGTTGTGCCACAACTCTGGGATTCTGAACTCCCAGTTTGGACATCCAGCTGCAGGCCTCACTACAAGGTCAGGGCCAGGGACACATGGCCAAGTGCAGGGACAACAGACAGTGATCTGGTGGGTGCTGAGATGGTGAAGACCTGTCCTACTCCTACACTCACCATTTCCCTCTGGGTGCAGGAGAAAGTGGAGAGGCAGCCTGGTACAACCATGGAGGCCTCAGGAAATTCCAGTGTGGGATGTACTGGAGGCTAAGGAAGAGGAGGAGCACTGCATTGGTTCTCTGTGCACTTACTAGACACAGGCCTTGGGTGAAGCTGCCATTTAAATTTCAGTCTTATATTCGGTCCTACAGCAAGCCAGAAAAATGGAAAGGTTCTCCTTTCTTTAAGTTATACATAATAAAATGCATGCCCAAAGAGGTCAAGTAACTTGTCAAAATTTGACAGCCAAAAAAAGACAGAGCCTGTTTTAACCTGAGGTTCCTTAGCATGATAGCACCCACTGCCAGGGCTGGGGATGGCTTTTGCCTGTGCAGTCTGCCCTTCAACTGCAGCCCAATCTCTGCTTGTGCTCCAGGCCCACAGGGAGGCCAGTACCTGTCTTCTGGTGAAAGGCAAGCAGCTCCTGGAGGCTGCAGGGCACACAGTGCTGCCCTCCCATGTAGGCGACATTTCCTCTCCAGCTGGCAACATAGGCACAGCTGACAGGATGTGAGATGTCAGCAGCAGCTGGGTCCTGGGAGAAGGGTTTAGTGATGTTTCTTAGATGGTAACAGAGAGCAGTGGTCAGACCCTGGCCCCAGGGATGCAAACTGACCCTTTCTTCTCTTGTGTTTTCAGATGAAGCTGTGGGGTAGGGGGGAGTTCTTCTTTTCCTTGCAAGGCTCTATCTTCACACCTCTAATGGCTCTTCCTCCTGCCTCACGTGGAAGTGCCTTCACCCTGGTTCCCATTGCCCACATTGTCCACCCAGAGCACAGGGCCAAGGACTCAGAAGACTGAGCTCCTTTGAGTTGAGAGTGAAGATAGCTTCAGACTAGGAGGTCTGGGTGTTCTGGAAAAAAGAAGATAATTTTAGCCTTAAAATCATGAGGGGAAATAGGATTGTCCTGAGTCCTTGGAGAGTTCCCGCTATGACACAGTGTCCGTGATAGCTGTGCAGTTGCAGCCACATCTGGCACTTGATGATCTGCTGCGGAATGCACAGATCTGGTCAGAAAAGTTACCTTACCAAGTGCTCTCACGTGGTGACACCTTTGAGTGAGTCTGATTTTGGTTCAGGAGGAGCACTACTATTAGGAGAGGGACAGGAATCTGTGGTCATGAAAAGTTCTTGTTGGCTGTCATTGGAGTGTCTTATTCTCAGTGCACCCCTGGTCAGAGGCCATTGTCAGGCCTCTGACCATGTCCACTCTGCCCACTCTGGGCCCATTCACAGAACTATTCACATGTGAACAGAGGGTGCATGCTGGGCTGAGATGCTGCCAGTGTGGGGGAACTTCCTCTCTCAAAGGGCTCCTTTGTTCTGTTCTCAGAGTCTGACCCCGGGATGGCCTGGACGACAGTGGACATTGCCATCATTGCAGGTGAGCTGGCCTGGGACCCTTCAAGTACTCAGGAGGGTCAGAGGAAACATCCAAGGGGAGAACTCATCTGAGGACTTGGGCCAGGGTGTGGCCAGTACCTTCCCTCTCTCAAAGACAGTTTTGAATGTAGACTGGAAGAGTCTGGCCCTATAAGAAAATGTCCAACACAGTATCCCAGTGGGTGAGTGTAAGGCAAGAGCGGTTCTGAGGGTACCATGTCAGGCTCCTCACAGGGCTGTGTATTCATGGAGATCAGGGGCTGGAGATAGAGTTACTGCATTGGGGAGGTCTGTATGGACCAGGGCTTTCTGAACTCTTTTATGTGTCCTCATCTCACCCCATTCCCTGTCCTGGGTTCACACCCATATCTGTCCATCCTAAAGAAATGTGACCCTGATATAGCCTTGCTTGGAACCCTGCACTGACTCCACTGGTCATGTTTGTGACCCCAAATTGTACTTTAGAAATGACTAGGTCTGGGAGGTGTAGCCTGCTGTCTATTTCTGGGATTCACACAACTCCCCAGATTGTTAGACTCCCCAGCTCAGGGACATCACTATTAGATATAAACAAGAGAAAGCAGGCCTTCAAACTCCTGCTAGGCTCTGTGTAACTAACATTCTCCAGCTCGCTGGGCCCCCAAGTACTTCTTTTTCTTAGACAGTATTATTAACATCATGCAGACAAAGTGCTATCTTGAAGGCAGCAAGACGTTTAGGAAATTGTTCCTCAAAGGTTAGACTTGGGAACACTTTTCCCTAACATCCCCCAAAGTCCACAAATAAACCTATGCTCTTAAATCAAGACAGAAGACTTGCTCTGTGGCTTTAAAGCAAATGTCTAAATTCATAAGCCTTCCCTCCACCCCACCAGGGGCTGCCCATTAGCCCTGCTCAAACTCTAGTCTTCCCCCTCACCCATCACCCCAAGGTCCACTGTGACCTGGATGTACTAACCAGCCCTCAAATCTCATCTCTCAACCCATCCTGACCGCAAATGAAGGAATAGCTGCTCCCCACACCACATGCCTTCATAGGCATCCTTCAGGATCCCTTCCCCCCTCAGTCTTTTTCTTGGCCAACCCTTGCCCTCCTGCAGTTCAGGGAAGTTGGGTGGAGCAATGAGTAGTGAAGCCACACTTCACCCAAACCATCCTGTCCCAGGAGGCCCAAGCTCAGCCTCGTCTTTCCCCCTGAATAGTGTATATCAGGCAGACATCTCCACCCCATTTTCCAGCACCTTTCTGATTCTAGCACTTTAAGTCTCATGACCCAGGAAACCAGGTTTTAAGACTGAAATTTCTGAATCCCCTGAGCACCTCAGTTTTAGGCAAACCCACAAATTACAAATCATGCACATAGGTTAATGCACTGTGAGCATCTGCTCCTCAGCAAGATCAAGTCTGAAACACTATTCCAGACTGTGTCTACCAAGTGCTGAAGTGGGGTGGGAAGAAAGAGGAGGGAAAGAAGGGAGAGAAGGTGGAACTCAAATGAACATGGATGAGGGGTGAGCACATACATAGCTGGGAGAAGAGTGGCAGGAATAAGACAGCCCATCTGGTGGTTGGTGTTCATGTAGCAGCAAGTCTGTCCTGCCACAACCCCTATGTGTCCTGATCCCCTGTTCTGGTTTCACACAGTTATGTGTTTCTTCCCATCTGTAGGAGTGATCACTGCTGTGGCCTTCTTCCTGGTCTGCCTCCTTGTCCTCATGCTACACTACATGTACCGGCACAAGGGCACTTACCATACCAATGAAGACAAGGGCACAGAGTTTGCTGAGACCACAGACGTAGCCATGCAGGATGACCTGTCTCTCCAAGAGGCTGGTGATAACAGCAGAAAGGAGTACTTTATCTGAGGGGGACCAGACCTTACCTCCCCCAATGCCTCCTCCTACTCCACGACTTCAGTCCACCATCTGCACTACCAAGCGGGCCATGAGAGCACCCACCTCAGCCCAAGACAGGGGAACACTGGGTACTGGGCCAGGGAGCTGGGAGGAAAGGAAGAGGAATTCAGTCCAGAGAATCCTCTCCCAAGGGCACAATGACCACTGATGAGGCCAGCTTTTGCTCTGCCAGAGGAAAGAAGTCTGGGTCTTCCTAGGCAGTGTAATTTATCCTCAGTGTGGTGTGTAAGTTCTTGCTGAGTCTGAGTGGGGTGGGTGGGCCTGGCGACTGGGGAATCAAGGAAGTGAGTCAGTAGTATGCTGTTTGGGACAATGGCATCAAATGTCAGTCCTTGACATCCAGGGTAACAGCAGATGACAGAGTTAAAGACACCTTAGTCTTCTACTGATCCAGCTGTAAGTAATTGGAAATAAATTTGAAACATAACTGAGTACTGAGTCAAACAGTATTACCATAATTGTCTGGAGAAGAGTAAATGCCACCCAGGACTGGCTTTTCACCAATGCAGCTGTGTGTCTCTAATAGAGTCTGCATGTTTGCCTGAGTGCTTAGGGCTGCACCATCCACTTCTGGCTCCATTGCCAATCCTACCACAGATTGCACACATGGCTCCTGTGCCTGCCAGGGGAGAGAGGGACCAGTGACCAGAATTCCTTTCCCCACACAGGCACTAGCTTCATGAAACAAATGTAAGGGTGGAATGTCCCTCTAGTAATAGACTGTCCCCACACCAGGGCAGTGGCTGAAGCATTGATTCTCTAATACAGTATTAGAAAAAATGGACCTGTTAAACAAATATGAGTGAACCCCATCCTTCCCATAAATAACAGTGGTTGGAGCACAGAGTCCCTGGGTTTGGGCCCTGGCTCCCCTTTCCTTGTCCTAGAACTTGGTCAACTGGCTTGACCTCTATGGCCTTCTTGTCCCTCTTGTGGGCATCCCTCCATGGTATCCACTCTCAGGGTTGATGGCAGTAACAAATGTGCCAAGTGCTCAGAGTTGTTTTTTAATGTCATTATGTGGTACTGGATATAAACTATGTATGTGTAGGTAAACAAAAGTTCCTCATTGCACCACTTCTAAATGATTCCTGAACAGCAATCATAATTTAGAATGAATAGCAGAAAAGAAAGATGAACTTACTAACCATCCCCTTCCATAAGAACTTTCCAAGACCCAAAACAACTCTGCAATCACCCAGAAACCAGCAGCTCCAAGATTAAAGACTGCACCCTAGCTACCAGGAACTCCCTAGGGCTCAGATTTCCACAGGCAGCCCCATCTACAACTGGGAGTCAGCAAAAAGGTCCCTTGTCACTCTCCCTAGGAAGATAATGGTTCCAAACTCAGTCAGGGATGACCAGCCACCAGCCAAAGGAGCTGGAAGTCCTAGGGCTCTCATAAGGCAGAGAGGTAGAGAGGGGAAATGAAGCTGGCCAAAAGGTGAGATGATTCTCTGGGTGACCTGAGCTTGCTGGGCCTCCACCGTCTCATCTGTAAAATGAAGGACTTGGCTCTATCTCCGTGTTCCAAACATGTGCTCTGTTGAACAGTTTGGCAAAATTGTGATAAACAGCCCAAACACAAAGGATACTCCAGGTGCAAATAGGTTTGGAAAAGACATATTAAGCCAAGTTAATGCAGTGAGGGCTTCCCAGTATCTTTAGTATTCCAATGTGTACTAGAACTTGAGATGTGAGGAGTAGGGAAATTAATGCAGCCTTCCTCAAATGTATTTGGCCAGAGACCCCATTTCTTCTCAGAATACCTACAGGACCAAGAGTTCTGCAGAACACATTTGGGAAACACTAAACAACATCTAACAATTCTTCCTGTTGTGACATCACTTTAGGTTTTTGAGACTATGTGGGCATATGTCCTCATCTTCAAGGACTGTAAGCATAGATCACTGCCTAGTACACATAGAACCCACATACAGACATGTTTTTCTTTAAGAAAGGCTCCAGGGAGAGAGGATGAGCCCAGAGCCCCTGAGCTGATGCCTTTGTGGGGAAGAGGGCTGCTGATAAGTCTTCCCTCCCTCCTTCTCTCCCTCCACCCTCACTGAGCAGCCCTCTATCTGAGACCTGGCCCATGGGAGGTGTTCTCTCTGTCCCCTCACCTCATCTCCCTCGCCTGCCCTATGAAACTACAAAAACTCTGTGGAAGTACAGCCTGCTTTCAGCTCACTGGGTCCCCAGGCCCAGCCAGAATCAGAGGCAGAGTGACATGGAAGCTGTAGGGTTGAATTGTCCAAGGTGACTGTTCCAAATGCCACCAAAGGGGGAGATGTCACTCTCTGGGTGAAATCACAGTTTCTTTGCACACAGTTCCTTTTTTTTATCATCTCAGTAATCCTTGCAGAAAGATGACCTCATCCTCCCTTTAGATGGACAGAAACTGAGGCTCAGAAACACTGAAGGGCTTGTTGGAGGTCTCATAGCTTCTAAGAAACCAGCAGTAGGAATCTCCTTCCTTCCACAGGCTGCATTGAATTAGTAAGAATTCTTCCTGGGAGTGGATCAGGTGCACCAGAATGCAGGGATGCTGGAATGACCCAGTGTCAGGGTCAAAGCACCCCAGGCTTGGCCAGCAATGACCTGGGCTCCTGTGCAAACATCTCCATTCTCAGTGAGGGCCGGCCTGGGGCAGTGGCAGCTTGGAGTGGTGGGAATTTGTCCTGGGCTATTGGCCCTTGGTGGGATGATTATCAGGGTAAAATGTTTTCAGTTAGATCACACCTTATCCACCACCCAGTCATTCTTATCAAAAAGGAAAATGATTGGCTAGATGACTCTTCTTGGATGATTTGTGCTTTAAAAAAGTTCTCAAACTCAAAAGTGTTTAATGATGAATATTCATATCCAGAGACAGATAGACAATGTGCCTGTATGTGTCTGATTATATATCTGCAATTCACACACATGTGTTAGGTACCTATCTAAGTGTGGGGATGACCTCACTGAATAGTACAGGTCCTGCCTCAAGGGTTCTGTGCTTGGTGGGGAAGGTAAACATGTCAAGTCCATGGCCTTGCAGTGTTAGAGATGCTGTGAGAGTAGTGGCACAATTCAGTGAGGAATACCAAGGAGAGAGAGGCAATTATACCAGGAGTTGAGCTGGACTTAGGGAAGACTTCAGAGGGAAAAGGAGACCGGCATCATTGCACAGTAGACTAGGGCATGACCATGGAGGGTCTCCAGCCCTAGTCTAAGAAATGTGACTTTGTCCTAGAGGCTATAGGGAGCCACTGGAGGAACAGGTCAATCTCTATCATAAAACTATTCAATGATCAAGTTAAACAAAAGACAAGATAAAAATAACTGTGGAAATGTACAAGAGGGATTCTAAAGGCATGTCATGATGATGGTCCTGCCAAGTGGTGGAGACATCTGTCATCCTGGAGCATGCCCCTCACTTCAGCTTCCTCATCTTTAGTCTGGATTTCACATGACCCAACCCATCCTGCTTGCTAAGAAAGACATCTCATCCTTTCCTGAACACAGGGTAGTAGGTCAGGCTTCGAGCCAACCTTCACATTAGAGAACTTTCTCTTCAGTGGAAGGAACTACTGATGAGTGTATCCTATTTATGTTCTTTTGGAGGAGACAGTCCTCCATTGTTTTTCACTTTTTGACTGAGCTTCTTTTATCATCATAGCACCAGGGATAATTTAGAATTCAACAGGATTTTAACTGGCCTAGTGCCACAAATAGAACTATAGTCACTTTCAAGTGCCCATCAATAGTGCCCATACAATGGAATATTACTTGGCCATAAAAAAGAATGAAATCTTACCATTTGTGACAGCATGGATGGACCTAGAGGATATTATGCTAATGTGAAATAAGTCAGACAGAGAAAGACAAATAACATATAATTTTACATATATGTGGAGTCTAAAGAACAACATAAATGAACAAGCAAAATAGTAACAAATTTATAGATACAGCAATAGGATTGATGACTGCCAGATGGGAGGGCAGTTTGGGGGACTGGGTGAAAAAGTTGAAGGGATTAAGAAGTACAAATAGGTATTTACAAAATAGTCATGGTGATATAAAGTACAGTATAGGGAATATAGTCTATAATATGATAACAACAATTCATGGGTCAGGTGGGTGCTGGAAGTATCAGAGGGACCACTCTGTAAAATATATGATTGTTTAAACACCATGCTGTATACCTGAAACTAATACAAAATAATATTAAATGTAAACTGTAATTGAAAAAATTAAATAAAGAATCTGTCATAAGAGATATTAATAGCATTCATGAAACCCTGGTTTGTGGCCCAAACATTTCTAGTTGCATTTAGAAAGCCAATGGCAAAAGTAGACTTAATTGCTCTGCCTTTAAAAATACATAAGCTCCAATGGCCAGAAAAGAAAATGTAGGGCTAGGAGACAAAGACAACATAGCATATTAACAATTCCATTAAGTGCAAAATAAAGTGTATCCTCAAAAAAAAAAACAAAAAAAACTACAGGCACTTTCTTATTTACAATTTAATGTGTCTACATGTTGTGGAAAGAGAATGATTCTGGAATCAGACACAGTTGAACAAAAATATCCCCTCTGGTACTAGCTAGTTCTTTGACCTAGTAAAAGTAATTTAACTTCTCTGCTTCAGTTCTAATCAACAAAATGAAGATAAAATATTTGAATTTTAGGGTGTTTTGAATATAAAATTTAATAAGAATATAAGATTGTCACGAACTTTGTAGAGACTGAGGTTTTTCCTCCTTGCGAAATAACAAGTCAGCCTGTGACCCTTCAGTGGATGCTGACAGAAGACAGGGACTCTTTGCTCAGAGACAGGGGGTTTTATCACTCACAGCACAGCAAGAGTATAAAAGCATATTTGATCTGTTCCCTTTGTCCTGAAGTCCTGGGGGACAATATACATGGTCATAAGTGGGTAGTTGCTCACATGATAGGTTGAGTTCCAGCAGAGGAATCCTGAGCCAAGAAAACCAGAGTCCCTTCTGATGGGCACTAGGGTATCTGCCCTGTTCTCAGGAGGAACTAACTATCTCCACCTTCCGGGACTCCTTGCTATAGAAACATCCTAGAAAAGATTACTTAGAACAAAGAGCAGCTCATACCTCACTCACAGGATGAAATAAATGTGAATTATCTCCCAAGTAAGAAGGCACTGCCTAACACAGTGTCTGGTAGTGTGAGTGCTGAATAAATACTTGTTGAATAAGTGTGCACAGACATGAAACCCTAGCCATGCTCTAAACATCTGGGCTCAGATCCCTTTACAGTATCCTCATGTCTCACCAACAAATTGAAAAGCATATTCTGCTTCTTGAGGCACATGAAGTTTAAAGGTGAAAGTTTTGCATCTCTTTGCTTGTGAATGAGGTTTGATTGCTTTTATTGGTTTTTGATCATAGGAACAATAGAGGCATACCCCATGGGAGTCTTAGTGCATGGGTGTGGTCATCAATCCAGAGCCCTGGCAATGATCTTGGACAGTATTTGCCAGCCTCTATTTCTGAGGCCATTCTGTGACCAAGAGGTTCCTGATAACATTCCAGATCTCAAGATACTTAAGATAAGCAGACCTCCCAGACTTCAATGTGTAACCATTTTGGCCACCTTTTACTTTTCAAATAGCTGAAATAATTATTCTTTTTCTCTCCAGGTCAAAATGTACCTTGAGATCCCCTCTTTCATTGCCCCAGAAAACCAGAGCAGAGCCCTCACATCTAAAAGTCAAAGTCTGGCTTTCCCAACCTGGCCTTGGAGCAGAGAACTAGGCTTTCCCTAAGCCTCTTCATTCAGATTGAATCAAAATTTTGCTATGGCTGCCCATCCTGGGTACATGTACACTCTGATCCCAGGTTAGGGTCCTCAGGCTGTGATGGAACATTCCTTCATTCAGCACCTCAGTGAGCTCTGGAGTCCCATGTGCAAATAGGCTTGGGATTACAATGTGACAGATTTAGGGCTCATCTTTACCTCTTTTACAAAACACACATTTTCCTCTGTCATGGTTGGGTCCTCCCAAGCCCTGTGCTCTGGCCCTGATAACTAAAGTATGTGCATTGGGAGATTGGCAGGCAATTAATATGAGGAGGGGTTGCTATCCAGCTGATAATAAATATGTTTGCTTTTATGTTTAGCCTTGAATCTTCTGTATAGCTCCTTTGGCAGAGGGAAACAAAACCACATCTAATCCAAAGATGGATCTAGTACAAAGAAAGGGTCTTCTGTACTTCTAGCAAAGAGAGTCTTCAACAGACTCAGTTAGAATATCTTATTACACACACATACCCACACATTCAACAAGGACTTTTACTAGTTTATATGAGCCTCCAGTACCCTTTCCCCAAAGACCTAATGAGGCTGGCACCTGAGGCTGCCAAAGAAAGAGCATTGGTTTATAAAGAGTGTTTTAGCTTCTAGTGTGCTCTGGGTGGTAACTTCTTGAGCATCTACTTTTTAATTTACTATCCCTATCACAAATCAAGGAGCCTTTGTAAGTTTTGCCTATGCCCTTGGTCAAAACACAGCCCTAGGGATCAGTTGAGTTCTTCAAGGCACGTTCCCCCAGCAGGCTCTATGCTGTGCAGCCAGCTGCTCTGTCTGTATAAGGGCATGGTTCCACAGGGCTGTGGCTCCCTGTCTCTCCAAACCAAGGGTCCACTCTTCCACAGCCCATTGGCACCATCCACTGCCTCTTGTTTCTATCAAAACAGGAAGAACATTTTAAATCCCAAGTGGTCACAAGCATCATTTTCTGGTTATAATATGAAACATAGATCTCTTTATGCTTCCTCTTGATTACCAGTAGACATCTACAGTGGCTGCACATGGGAGAGAATTAATTACTTTCAAATTATTTCATGCCTAAAAGACAGGGTCCAACAGAAGTAACACCTGGTTGAGTGTGGTTGGTAGGGTAATAATATGGGTGTAATAATTTATAGTTTCAATGTGAACATTTCACCTAAAATGTCACATGGTATGCTTGAGTGTGATATTGTTATTACAGAATTACATGCTTATGATTTTGTAATAAAAAGGGGGCGTTATTTGTGCCAGACCCTGTATATCAACTTTCACTAGAACTTCCACAGACTGTTAGGATAAAAACATGTATATATATACATATATATGTCTTTGTTCCTCCTCTGGTAAAAGTACATAAAAGTTTTTATGTATTTTAATACATAAATATCTTCCATGTATCCATGCCTCAGTTACCTCTTTTGATATATCAGAAAGGTAAGAAATTAAAAACTTAAGCAGCTTGCCTAACATCAGTCTCTGTGTTTCCATCTTTAAAATGGGAATAACACCACCAGCCTGAGGAGGTTAATCATGCAGATTAACCCACATCATGAAGAGGGGCTATTACAGTGGCCAACAGGCATTGAGCATTCTGAATCCTATTAAAGCCATTGCTCTTGTGGTTGTCTCACAGCAGGTGAGGCAAAGACAGAGGCAGAAGCAGAAACCCTGCCTCCTGACTGGCACTGTTTCCTCTGGGCCACACTGACATCCATTCTTTCCATCAGTGGTCCTACACTTGGGGGTTACTGCCCCTAGGAGTGTTTTAGAACTTTAGGGGTGCTTGGTGTTATCACTACTATGTGTGGCCCTTCTGCAGTATGTGGACAGGTCCCAAACCAACTTTGAAATGCTGCTGGACTTTCTAGAGGTGATAGGCCTGTCTTTATTTGAACTTTACATCATTTTACATATAGACACAAAGTATACAGTGATCCCTTACCTATCACAGGAGTTACGTTCCAGAGACCCCCGCAATAGCTAAAAATCCTCGAAGTAGCGGAATTATATTGATTTTATTATTTATATATATTTTAAGGCTTTATTAACTCTTCCCACACTCCTATAAACCTTTCCCATTCTCTTATTAACCTTCCCTACACTCTTATAAACACTTCATATGCTCTTAAACAGTTTCTACACTCTTAAACCTACATAATTTTAACAACATAAAAATTGTATATGAGTACTCACTAGTGAAGGGAAGCTGCAATAAGTGAACCATGATATAGAGAGGAACGACTGTATTTATTCAGTTTCATGTATACTGAATATTCAAATGCAACCATCATGTGAATCAAGGAATAAATTGCTCTTCTTTATTATTTATTTTTATTGTTGACACTATCACAGATGTCCCTATTTTTGCCCCATGTTGCCCACCTCTACCTAGCCCCTGACCCTCTTCACTCTGACCATTACCACACTGTGGTCTGTGTCTATGGGTCATGCATATGTGTTCTTTGGCTAATCCCTTCACCTTTCACCTAGTCCCTCCTCTCCATTCCCCTCTGACAGCTCTCAGTCTGTTCCATGTATCCATGCCTCTGGTTCTATTTTGTGCATCAGTTTATTTTGTTCCTTAAGTTCCACATATAAGTGAGATCATATGGTATTTGTCTTTTTCTGAGTGGCTTATTTCACTTAGCATAATAATCTCCATATCCACCCATGTTGTCACAAGAGGTAAGATTTCCTTTCTTTTTATGGCCATGTAGTATTCCATTGTGTAAATGCACCGTAGCTTTTTTATCTGCTCATTTACTGATGGGCACTTGGGCTGTTTCCAGATCTTGGCTATTGTAAGTTATCCTGCTATGAACACAGGGGTGCATATATTCTTTCCAATCACTGTCTCAGGATTCTTAGGACATATTCCCAGACATGGGATTGCTGGGTCAAAAGGCAGTTCCATTGTTAATTTTCTCAGGTATCTCCATACTGCTTTCCACAGTGGCTGCACCAGTCTGCCTTCCCACCAAGAGTGCACTAGTGTTCCCTTTTTTCCACATCTTCACCAGCATTTGTTGTTTGTTGATGGTAACCATTCTGACAGGTATGAAGTGATGTTCCACTATAGTTTTAATTTGAATCTCTCTGATGATTAGTGACACTGAGAATTTTTTCATATGTTTATTGGCCATCTGTGTGTTCAGGTCCTTTGCCCATTTTTTAATTGGATTGCCTTCCTTGTGCTGAGTTGTATAAGTTCTTTATATGTTTTAGAAATTAACCCCTTGTCACTTGTATTGTTGGAGAATATATTCTCCCATACAGTGAGTTCCCTTTTCATTTTGATGATGGTTTCTTTTGCTGTGCAGAAGCTTTTTAATTTGATATAGTCCCATTGGTTTATTTTTCATATATTTTCCTTGCCATTGCTTTTTATTTTTAGGTAAATTCTGTCAGAATGGCAATGCCCTTCAATGTGTTTGAGTCATCTCCAGCACAAAATGCCTGGATACATCTGCATTTGTGGCTGTCACAGCATCCCTGTGAATAAGTACATTCCATGTATCAGTATTCTTCTATAACCCTCACTTTAAAATGTCAAACATAAAGAAACATCTTTAACAAAATCATTGTCTGCTTTCTCTTCATCCACATTTATTCACTTAAAGTGCAGACATCTGATAACTTAATTATATTTTCTAATAGAGTCAGGCCTGACATTTACATATTATGTAACATTTTATTATAGATTGCTTTTCTTTTATTTCTCCTTTTTACTACAGTTATTATGGTCAAGGATTTACTGACTTTTTGAAATATCATGTGTACAGATAGGTCATTCTATCTTCGAATTTCACTTCAGTATGGTAAAGCGAGTGTTACAAAATATTTTCTGTGAAGGTGGTATTGGGTCTGACAGGTTGAGAAGTGCTGCTCTATATTTATTACTTTGTCCACCCAAGCATTCTGCTCTGTAAGAAAGCCCCTTTAATAAAGGAAGGTTGGGACTAGATTATAACAGGAAGTAAAATATTGGGGCCAAGGAGATAAAATGAACTAGATGGGCATTAAACATTTAGTTGGTATAGAACAGCCAAGTCAGCATAAATCTAGGGGTCTTAGCACAGGTAACTGATGAGACCACATTTCTATGAGCCAGATATAGAGGGTGTCAAGTTAAAGGGAAATAGTTTAACAGGATTTTTGGTTTCTCACCATGGCTGAATATCAAACCATCTTTAGAAAAGTTAAACTATTATTTTATTCTTATAAGGAAATAACAATATTTATCCAAATTAATATTACATGTAGAGCAGTTGTCTCAATAAGCACAGTTCTTTCTTCTTGGCCATATAATTGATGCTCGAGAAGGAATAAAATGATGAATGATCAAACACATGAAGGATCACATGGTTACACAAACACTGAAGATCTGTAGGACAAGAATGAAAGCTTGCTCAGGTGTCAATCAGTAAACACCTTTCCCAGGGGGACCAACACCACTTAAGTTGTGCAGAGTCTGGAGTACCTGCCCAGCCCCTGGGTCTGAGCCCACCCCCCTCTCCTGTAACTTCATCCCCAACAGGCACAAATCCCTACAATGAAGAGAGGTGAGAGTCATTTCCCAGGGAGGGAGTGTTTCCCAGCTGAGAAGCTTGCCAATGCCAGGGCTCATCTGCCATCAGTGGGTGCTGGAAGCCCTGATGCACCCTGGACAGCCTTTTGGTCAGCAGGGGTAGGCTAGTCTTTCATCTTTCAAAATTCCCTCTTGGATCTTATTGCTCAAGGATTTTCCAGTTAATCATGTAATAGGTATGTCTAGGCTATCTGAGCTTTTGCCAGCTGGAGAGAGGTGATGAGCTGAGCAGACTTGGTGCCTACGTTCATGGAACTCACAACCTGAAGGAGAGAGCAAACCTGAGAGAGAGAGAAATTATTGTATAAACAGTGTGCAATTAAAACAAGATGTGAGTACTATTAAAGACAGAATGGAGTTGGGTGAGGGGGGTCATTCAAAAAGATTTCAATGGAAAGTCATGCCTGAGCTCAGAGTTGAAGATTAGGTATGAGTTAATGAGAGAAATGGAAAGGGAGCAGGTGGTAGAGGGAGGAGCAGCATGTGCAAAGTGCCTGTGGTGAGAGAGCACCAGAACCAGGTGTCTTACAGGCCAGCATGGAAGAATAGAAACATGGGAGGAGATGCAAGTGAGCCTGGGCAGGGGATGAGGCCAAAGGAGCCTTGTGGAGACATTAAAAGTGACAAAAAGCCATGCAAAGAGGTTGTTCAGGGGAAGGAGGAGGGGACATTACTAGTTCCACATTTTGAAGTAATCACACCAGCTGCAGACTGGAGAAAGATGGATAAAGAAAGGGCCAAGCAGAAAGCTGGGAGATTTAATCAGGAAGCCATAAACACAGGGACAGCATTCCACTTGTAGCAGATGAATTTGGAATTGAAAAGGAGTAGATAGATGCAAGAGATACTTAGGAGGGTAAACCAGTAGGACTTGCAGTTTGATAAGCAAATTTTCATGAAAATATAAAGGACTGAGTGTCTATCATGCTACCCTCCAGTAGATGCTATTCTTTGCAAATCCCTCACACCTGAACAGCCAGACTCTGGCCAGGTAATTCTGGTGGAGGGAGGGAGTCACTGCTTTTGGAAAGTTCTAAATGTGGGAAACATCTTTCTCACTGCCAGCTGAACCCTCCACCCACCTCTTGGGCCTCCTGCTGGGTTCAGATGTGGAGGATAATGGTAGGTAAACTTCTTCCCACCCCACTCCCACCTCTCAAGCCCAGAAAGTCTATAGGTAGAAAAAGTGTAGACTTTGGGGTCCCCTTATTAATGGATGGCCATGAACAAAGCACTTGAAGTGCCTGAGCCCCAGTTTCCTCCTATGTAAGACAAGGAGCAACCAGAAGATTTAAGGAGTTGACAGTAATCAAGGGCTCAGCTTGGGAGTATGTAACACTCTCAAGAAGCCTAAATGTTGACCATGCTCCCCAGCATTGCTCCCCTGGCTCAGTTGCTGGACCCTGGATGTCAATCACCCTCATCCTTAAGAAATATCTCCAAAGTTTTCAAGTAAATGGACAGTTTCTCCACTGGTTGGAGAACACTCTTCCCTGGCCCAGGCCAGCACAAGACAGGAACTGCAGCAAGCAGGCAGAACCAGATATCTTGGGCTCTGGATGGGCAGACTTCCCACACTGCCCTGTCCCCCACAGATGATAGAGGAAGATGACCCCACAGGGAAATTAACACCCTTACTCCCAGGCCAAACTGAAAAGTAGTGAGGAGCATACAAGCTTGGTCTCCCCAAATATGCCTTTGGGGATATTGATTTTTAAGCTGGTTATTAAGAAACAAAAGACTCAGCAAAACCTTTGACCCTCCTACCTTACCTAAAGGAATTCAAACAGAAAAACCTTAGCACATCCACCTTATCACATATGAATTAAGTGTGGCAGACAGGAAGAAATCTAGCAGAGCCTGTCTGTTGGACTCTCCTCTGTGTCCCATGGTTTCTGAGTTTCCCAGCAAGAATTTGCTTATTACCACATGATTGTGCTTTCTCATCTACCTGTGAATTGCCTGCTCTCCCTTTGAAATTCTAGACCTCTGCCTACCTCTTCTTTGTCCAGAATGGCATATAAGACTCAATGGTCCAATGTGTTCTGGGGTCTCGTATCCCCATAAGTACATATGCAATAAATTAGGACATTTTCTCCTGTTAATCTGCCTCATGTTATTTATATTGTTAATTTCTAAAAAAGTGGGAGGAAGTTGATTTTTGCATCCCCATGGTAGGAAGGTAACTGCTTTGCAGTTAGGGTCTGTGGTGGCATTGTCAGTGCATGAGCGGAAGGAAGGGGCAAGCTTGTCTGCTAGTGTGGGGAGCTGGTGAGCATGTATGTATGCCCTAAGCACCCATACAACTCAGCTCCTTGATCTCAGGGCTGCTCCCAGGGCACATGGGTGCCAAGGGCCTGCCAAATTGAACTGCCATCCCTACCTGTTCTGCCTACCTCCAGGGATAGAGAACTGCTCAGCTCTTCTTAAAATGCTTGCCTGGATTTGGATATACAAAAACCAGGTTTTAATGCCCTTCACTTGGGTGCTTATGTGGACCTCAGAAGTTACACTAACTGTAACTTCTCTCTGAGAGTAGGGTAGGAACAGCTTTGGTCTGTGCTGACAGCCTCCAGGGTGTCTGTTTCCACCCTACCACCTACCTCATAGGGGTGAGGTCAGAGGAGATTGGCCACTGGGGACCTGAAGTTTAGACCACATGTTGGACCACCTGACTGATGTTCTGGCCAAGTCAGAGGACACCTTCCTGGCCCTCTGCAGCATTCACCAGCAGACCAAGGTTGAGACAAAACTGAACTGTGACCTTAGAAGAGTAACTTAACCTCTCTGGAAACTATTCCTCTGTAAAAAAAAAAAAAAAAAAAAAAAAAAAAAAAAAAAAAAAAAAAAAAAGAACAAAAGCAAAAGAAAGAGGTGGGATAAAAAATATTCAGAAATGAGGAAAGGGTTACTATCTGTAATAATAAAATAGCAGTTACACCCACAAGCCAGGGTTGAATCTAGTCACCACTTACTAGCTTTTTGTAATGGGTGAGGAACAAGGTTCAGAATGGGGTGTAGGTTGAGAAGCTCCCTGGAATGTAGAAAAAACACCCACTAACTTGGCTAGGGGGATGGAAAAGCCAAGCACAGCAATTATGAGTTATGTTGCATATCTTTGGCAACTTGGCTAGCTCCATAGTTATGTTAAATAGCTGAGCCTGCCTGTTTAGAGTGAGGGAGATGGGCGTGACTTTAACCCTTGATGTAGCTGGGAAGCAGTTCCCTGGTTGCTGCACCTGCTCAAGAGCAGGAAGGGGTCACAACTGCACAAACTAACAATGGCAGCCAGAAAAAGGCAGAAAATATGGGGGGGCTGGCAGATGTAGCCCTTTGTGGGAGGAGTTGGAAATGGAGTTATGGATGAAGTGGGGTTATGGGGGATGTCAAGATTTAAACTCAAGCATGGCAGCCATTCTCTCTCTTGGGTATGCAGGGAGTAGTAGTGAGGGAAGAGACATGCTGTCTGTAGTAGAGATTTTTGCCATGTGGTTTGAAAGAGAGCAGTGAGAATGGAGAAGTAAACAAGCAGCTATATAGTTTATAGTGAGGAAGGAGGCCATGCAGCCTGGACTAATAAGAAAGGGGATGCTGCTTCTATGATCTTGCCTGCTCTAGCCGACTCCAGAGATGCAAAGGACTTCCTTGTAAGATCCTGTCCTACTGTACATGGATTTTACCTGGACTTTAAGACCTGTGCCTTTCATCATGATCCAGAGTAACACAGCGCATGCTTTTTGGACTATTATACAGAGGGTGATGGCAACATATTCCAGATACTGCACAGATAAGGACATGGGAAACTTTTAGAGATGCTTTTGGCTAGGTGGACACCATAAGAAGCGCTGGGTATCATGGGAAAAGAAGGTGCTCTGAGCCTCCTACCCCTAAGGCTGGAATGTTATAAATAAAGATCTGCTCCTTCCAGCATTAAGTGTTGGGTCATTTACCAAGGTGCCACATGAACAGGCCCCAGTATGCTTGCTAACAGTTTGACCTTGAGCATTTTAATGAACTCCTTTAGGCTTCAAGGGCCTGTGTCTAAAATTGGGATTATGACAGTACCTACATCAGAGATTTGTTTTGAAGGTTAAATGATAATCCACCCCAAAATCCTGACACAATCAACAGGCTCCATAAATATTCCCTGTTTATCATTTGTTACAGTGCATAGCTAGAGATGGATATTATAATCCTTATTGTAGATAGTATGAGGTCAAAAACAAATTTTCTCCTACTTTGTAAGTTTTTCTAGCTGGACTAATAATCAAATTAACATGAGACAGATTAACAGGAGAAAATGTCCAAATTTATTACATACTTGTATGTACACATAGGGATATGAGACCCCAGAACACATTGGGCCATTGAGGCTTATATATCATTCTGGACAAAGAAGAGGGAGGCAGGGGTCTGAGATTTCAAAGAAAAAGAAAGTAATTCATAGGTAGATAAGAAAGAGCTACCATGAGATAAACAAATTCTTGCTCCATCACCCAGAAACCATGGGACACAGAAGGGATTCCAACAGACAGGCTCTGCTACATTTCCCCCGTCTGCCACACTTAATTCATACGTGATAAGATGAATAAGCTAAGGTTATGCTCCCTTCCTTTCAGCGGGTATTTCTATCTGAATTCCTTTAGGCAGGTACGGGGGAAGAGTCAAAAGTTCTTTCTGAGTCTTTCCTTTCTTCATAACCTACTTAAAATCAATATCCCAAAAGGCATATTTGGGGTGGCAGACTTTGGTCTTCTTCAGTGGTGAAATTGAAGCTCAGAGTTGGATAGCAGGCCTAAGGTCACCAGCTAGATGGTGGCAGATCCAAAGGCAGTGAGGACTCCACTCTGCATTGCCAAGGCACAACTGACCAGCCCCTGCTCTGGTCATGTCACAGGTACCCTCAGGTGCCAAATACATCAACTTCAGATCAGGCATGGCTATCAGGCCAGTGCCAGAGGGAACAGTATGCCCTGTTCCCACTAGCTGGGCTGAAATGAGCAGCATTCCAGAATACCACTTTACCGGCTGGCTGGCCTCCTTCCTGGTCCTCAAAATAGACACAGGTTCTCATTAAAATGGCAGTAAGTAGGATGCTGGTCCCACTCCAGTTGCATGTTCACTCCCAGACTGAGTGCTGAGTGTAAGGTGGGGTAGAGGCCTGGGGTTTGGGGATTGGGTACCTTCCTGAGCACTGCTCACATCCTTAAGGCATCCTCACTCTGCGTCTCCAGGAGAATTTCCCTATTTCACCCTCCTACTGGCCATGATCTCATCTCTTAGACACAGACAACAGCAGCCACAACCTCTCCAATATGTGCCATGTGCAATACACTCTTAAGTGTCAACTCTTTAATATCATTGTACCCCAAGGGCAGCACTGTTATTGTCTGCAATTTACAGATGGGGAAGCTGAGGGACAGAGAAGTAAAATGACTTGCCCATAGACACACAGCTAGTAAGTGACTGTGCTCGGGATTTAGATACAGGCAACCTGATGTCAAAGGCTGTACATAAATAATTTCAAATTTACAGAAAAAATGAAAGTTATTACAAAGAACTTCTAGATACCCATTATTAACATTTTACCCTATTTTTCTTTATCATTCTTTCTCCCTTTCTCAGCTATTTAATATATATTTGAGAGTACATTGCTGACATGTACATTTACCCCTAAATACTTTAGCAAGAAAATCCTAAGAATAATATAATATTACCCACTTACTCACCCTATATATCATGATCAGAATCAGGAAATTTAACATTGCTAAAATGATATCTTCTATGCTACAGACCTCATTATAATTTCACCAATTTCTTAATAATATTCTTCTTGGCTCTTAATTTGTTCTGGTGAAGAATTTTCATGTCTTTAGTCTCCTTTAATATGAAATGATACCTTGGTTTTTCTTTGACTTTTATTATGCCAACACTTTTTAATGGTATAAAGTTGTTTTTTATTTTCCTCATAAACTCCCTGATTTGGTTTTGTCCAATGTTTTCTCATAACTAAATTCAGGTTATACATTTTTGACAGGAATCCCTGGAGGTGGTGATATGTTCTCAGTGATGTCGCTTTGTTTCATTTCTGGTGATGTTAACTTTGGTCATTGGTTAAGTTAATATCTACCAAGTTTCTTCATTACAAATTTGTTGTTTTTCCTTTGTAATTAATAAGTCATTTGTGGGAGATATTTTGAAAACATATAAACGGCAGTTGTCATCAAACTTTCACCCATCACTTTAGCTTGTACTGATGCTCCTTACCTACATCAGGTGGCACTCCAAAGTAGGGAGGGGTGGCCTGCCAATTTCATCACTCCTTCTACATTTATTTATGAGTTGATTTTCTACCATAGTTGGTTTTTCTCTTCTCCACCATTTAATAATTTATTATCAGTAGGGACTCACAGATTCTTTTTTTTGTACCTGATAATCCATTACTATCATTACATATTTTGATACTCAAATTGTCATAGATGTGGCCAGTAGGCATCTGCTCAAGCTGGCTCTGTTTCCTTGACATGCCTCTATTCTTCTTCACACACTCTCTCACTAGCACAAGACATTCCAGGCTCATCTTGTATTTTCCATGTTCTAGTCATCCCATACAACATCCCCATTTCTCCAAAGATCCCTGGTTCCTTTTACTGGAGAATGGCATTCAGAAACCAAGGTCAGAGTACAGGTGCTCGTGTTACCAGTTCAAAATCCATGTGCTGATGCTTCAAATGGACAAAACTCAAAATGCCATAGTTTGGAGCAAGGAAAGGTTTATTGATCCAGAAAGCACCAACCTAGAAAATGGGAGCCCTAGTGGTACCTCAAATCCATCTTCCTAAAGTACAGATTTCAGGCTTCTATTATGTTAAGGGAAGGGGGAATGGGAGGGACAAGAGGTGACTGATGACCACAGATAGCCATCTGAGGAAGACTGTGAAAATTCTTTGTTCCCAGTCAGTTGACCCCAGTTTATTTGAATCTGGTCACCAGCCTCCTGCAAATCTTCGGTGAACAAGTATTATCTGTGCGTGTGTGTGTGTGTGTGTGTGTGTGTGTGTACTTTCCCCATCTCCTTGGGAGAGACACCTTCTGGCAAGGGGCTGTTTTGTAAAAACTCAAAGCAAAAGCAGACTTCCTCTAAGCAGGGGTGTCAAACTCATTTTCACCAGGAGCCACATCAGCCTCATGGTTGCCTTCGAAGGGCCGAATGTAATTTTAGGACTGTATAAATGTAACTACTCCTTAAAAGTCAAGGAGCTTGACACTGCCGCTGGGTAAAAATAAGGTGCCAGATCAGATACAACAAGATGGAGGGCCGGATTTGGCCCACAGGCCTGTGTTTGCCACCTGTGTTCTCCGATTAGCATGTTTTTTTGTTTGTTTGTTTGTTTTTATTTTTTAATATATTTTATTGATTATGCTATTACAGTTGTCCTATTATCCCCCCTTCATTCCCCTCCACCCTGAACACCCTCTCCCACCCACATTCCCCCCCTTTAGTTCATGTCCAT
>CM052541.1:79955658-80011744 GCA_028533065.1 Trachops cirrhosus
GGCGGCTCGGCGCGCTCTCCTTTGAGAGAGTGACCAGGCCACTCGGAGGCACCCTCCCCTTGAGAGGGTAGCCATGCCGTCCCTATTCCTCCACAGGACTCGGTAGTCCATGTGTATGTTTCTCTCGTCCCTCGAGAGCCATCTACAACGTCTGCGGTCACCGCAGGATGGTGGACTGCAACAAGGAATCATGTTGGCAGATAGTAAAGGCTGGCAAAAACAACATGAAAAATCATGCAAAGTATGCTATCCCTGACTGGATGTGCAGAATAGAGAGTGTTTTAAGTGAAATTTGGAAATGTGCCTTTTAGATCTCACCTAAACTCATGAGGATGCACTGGAATGTCCACATCTCTCAACTGGACAGGCCAGTCAGAGAGGAGTCATGTACATCTTTCAGACAGTTCAGCACCAGGGTTCAAAGTCACACTTCCACCAAACAAGTGTTCATTGCATGCTAAGTGCCAGGACCTGCACCAAGAATGCAAAGATGAGTCACAACAACCCTCTCCTCAAGAAATTCTTTGACTATTGGGGAAGGGACAAGCAAACAAGCAAGCCCCAAACACTGGGGTGAAGCAAAATGTAGGGAAGGTCTGGGAATCACAGTGGAATTGCAGAGAGGGTAACCAGAGGGAACAGTACCAATGAGAGTGAAATGTGAGGAATGGGCTGACTGGGGAAGAGAGTAGGGTGCATACACTTCAGTGTTTTTAGAGCCCAGAATTCAAGGCAGCAGAGAAGAGAGCTGAGGCTGAAAGGCAGGTGAGAGCCAGATTGTGGGCAACCTCTGATACCAAGTTATGTTCCCAAATGACACCTGAGCCAAAGCAGCAATCAGAATAGCCTGACTCACAAAGACCTCTGATGTTGATCGACTTCTAGTTGATTATTGTGTTCCTAGGAAAGAAGCAGGTAGACAGCCTACTGAATTCTGACTTGGTCTGTGGAGTGTAGAACTCTAGGTACCAAAAAAAAAAGTCTGAAGAATGACCAAAACAAAAAGTCCTTGCAACCAACCAATTCTCAGATAAACCAAGTCTTAAGCTAGAACCCATTGAATGAAGAGGAAACCAGTTCTCCTTAAGGACTGGTTTACCGCCAAAATATATTCTATTACCTTTTCTGTGGGAGGGGGGTCCACCCACAGGGCCCCCCTGGCCACCACGGATGAGAATAAGTCTACCAAGACATGATCTGCTTGGGGAGGAAAGGTGGTCGATCTCTCAAAGGAGAAGGGCCAAGAGCCTTTTCTTCAATTGGCTTTTATTGGGTTGGTTTGCACAGGAATACAGGTAAAGCTCATTAATCATTATCAGGCAGTAAAGATCAAACAATAGATAACATACAAAGAACTCTGAGGGCCTATTCTGAGTCAGGGTCTGTTAGCTAAAGGGCTACAAAACTTTGGGGAACAAACTCACTTCCTGCTTGAACCCTCATCATTTAATTGAGAGCATTCTAAACAAAGTAGGTTTCACAGGATTTTACATATTCCTTCTTAGGTCTGATTGCTGGGGAACCTGCTTTTTCACACAGGGCTGCACTGTCCTCTGTCATTGTTTCAGGATTAAGTCAGGCAGGGGAAGTAAGGCAGCTAAGAGATTAGAAGACTTCTCGAAGACAAAATGAGGACGCAGGTTACGTCAAAGCCAAGGGGCGAGGGTCCATCCCCCTTTTTCTTAGCCCCCCAAATCCTTCCCTGGGGCTTCCCCATGATCGTGCCTGTTTTAGTTCATCACCCCCTTGGGGAATCTTACCTGTCATTGGCTAACCAATCAAGCATTGGGGGCCAGGCAGGTGAAGAAAAAGGAGCAAAAGTGGTGCCCCTGCCAGGAGATAAGCTTTGTCTCCTTAGTGGCTTATGGTCTGAAGGTCATTCACTCAGCCTTAGGCGTGGGGGGTTATAGCTTCTGAAACCAGGCAAGGCAATTCCCAACACTTTTCCCCCTGCCTCCCTTTAAGAAATCTATGGCCATTTTCCAAGGTAACTATGAGCTGGGGAAAGTGAAATAATTAGACTTTGGGCGAATTACTGGATTCTGGCCGTGACCTGATACTAATTCCAGGAGGCCTAATGTCACTATGGCTCACCAGTCAGATTAGGTCAGGCGATTCATGGAGTTTTAGCTCAGGTCCATCTCACAGTGGGTCCCCAAATCCATCCTGTGGTTATTTCCCCAGTTCCAGAATGCATAACTGAAATAGGCTTACTCAGGAAGTGACAGAACCCCCACATTGGTGCTCTAATATTATTATGGTGGAAAAGGCCAAATGGAAGTCATTAGAAATGTTTTTACCTAATAAAATACTGCATTCCTAGGATTACAGAGGTTAGTGCTACCATTGATTTAAAGGATGCCAGGGTACTGATTCCCACCACATCCACTTTCAACTCTCCTGTGCAGCCTGTGCAGAAGACAGATTGGTCCTGGAGAACAGCAGTGGATTATTACAAGCTAATCAAGTAGTGACTCCAATTGTAGTCTCTGTACTAGATATAGTTTCATTTCTTGAGCAAATTAACACAACACCCAGTACCTGATGTGCAGCTATTGACCTGACAATGCCTTTTCTCCATCCCTGTTAATGGAGACCACCAGAAACAGTTTGCTTTCAGCTAGTAAGGCCAACAAGGCTCCTTCACTGTACTGTCTCAGGGGTATATCAACTCCCCAGCTCTATGCTATTTAGCCCACAGGGCCCTTGATTACCTTTGTCTCCCATGGGAAATCATACTGGCCCATTACATTGATGACAGGGTGCTGATTGGACCTAGTGATCAAGAAGTAGCAAGGACTCTTACACACATCGGTAAAACACTCATGTGTCATGGAATGAGAAACTCTGCAAAAATTCAGAGTCCTTCCATTTCTGTAAAAGTGGTAGAGATCCAGTGATAGAGAGTGTGGTGGTCAGCCCTTCTAATGTGAAGGCACACATTGCTGCTGCTGGTACGCCTACTACCAGAGAAGGGGTATCACACCTTGTGGAGCCTCCTTGAATTTTGGAGACAGCATACTCCAAAATCCATCCATCGTTTAAGTGTGTTAGTCTAGTTCATTTACTGAGTGAACCCAAAGCTGCTTGTTTTCAGTGGATCTCTGAACAAAGAATGTTCTATAACAGGTCTAGGTTGCTGTATAAGCTTCTTTGCCCCTTGGGGCACACCATTGAGCAGACCCAGTGGTACTTGGAGTGTCAATGGCAGAGAGGGATACTGTTTGGAGCCTTTGGCAGGATCCTATAGATGAATCACAGCACAGACCAAGATTTTGGAGCAAACCCCTACCTTTCTCTGTGGATAACTACTCTACTTTTGAGAAACTGTTTTTGGCCTATTGGATCTTAGTGGAGATTGAATGCTTACCCATGGGCCACCAAGCTACCATGCAGCCTTAGCCACACATCATAAACCAAATGTTGTCTGACCCACCAACCCATTAGATAGGGTATGAATAGCAGGATTCCATTATCAATTGGAAGTGTACAACTTTGGAATCTCAACGGCCTGACCCTGATCCAGTCCCGATCAATCTCAAGTCTCTCTCAGACTGAGTTTAAAAGTTAGTTTTTTAAAATGCTTCCTGATGTCAATGGCCAAAGCCACAGGCATATGAGTTCAACCTAACTGTAACATTCCTATACCAAAACAATCCCCCCTCCCTGAAACCATACCAGGATCTTGGACATGAAAGACTTGGCACCCATCTTGGAACTTTGGGAAGTAGAGAACTGGGCAGAAGCCAAAAGTACAGTGAGCTGGATTTATTCTCAGCAAAGCAGCCTTGCTCATGGTCATACATGTAAACACTGGGATGTCAGGGCCCCTTTAATGATAGATTAATATGGTGAAACTGAAATGCTTGAGCTTCTAGGAGTTTGCCCTGCTCTATGTCCACTCTCTGCAAAGTGGATTAATGCTATGGCTGGTGGCCCTCAGCATGATATATTAATTTATTGGCATTTAGATTTATGGGCTTCAAGACATGCTAACCTAATATAGTTAAAATTAGCCAACCTGACCATTCTTGTCCTCAAGCCTGTGAGACAGCTGGGAAAATTTATATTTCCCTGCAACCACAGGAGTGCTTTGGAATCAATCCAGTGTCAGGGCCACTGTTTTGCTTCAATCAGTTGGGGGTGGGAGTGGAGGGAAGAAGAACAGAAGAGCATATATTAACCACATTTTAAAGCCCTTATTCAAGTTCAGAGGCACATTCCTGGCTTACTCCATAGATTTGATAATGTAACAATCTTTTAAAGATTGCTGGGAAGGCAGTGACAAAAAAGAAGAAAGATTCATCTAAAGGCAGCTGAGTTTACAGTTGATTTGACTGATAGAAACTGCATCAGAGAATTGCCCTGCCCAGGATCTAACTTTGTAAGCAAAAACTAATGAAAGTATCAATTAAAGTCCCAGCTCCCCTCAAAAACATTTGCCAACAGCAACTAAAAGAGAAGTGGGGCATGACCTAGTGCACTGCATTTTCCACAGAGTAAACAGGCAAGTGCAGAAGATGTGAGTGCCCACCACACTGCATCCTGCCTGCTCCACCCCAGAGAACACAGCAGAGAGGCTGCAGAACCCTGAGGCTTCTCAGCAACACCCTCCAACCCAGCATGAAGCAGAAGGGTTGTTGGGCTGGGGGTGCTATCCTCCCCTTATTGGGGAAAAGTAGAAGTGGTTGCTGCTGCTGAGGAGAAATGGGTGAATGTGGGATGGATACTCCTGGTGGAAAACAAAGACATCTGCTGGGAGGAAGATGTGAAGCCCTCTAACAGGAATGGAAAATTCACTTCAGTGTTGAATACCTCAGCAATCTGAGGAGATCCCTGGCCCAGGTATTCTCAGAGAAACTGCATTCTCCTACAGAGAGACTGTAGACCCTCTGCCTACAGAAACCTAATGAAACTTGAAAACAGAGAAACTCTGAGGGAAAGAAAATGGACCTTCAATAATGAAGAAAAGTCAGCACATTGCTGAACAGAGCAGGCTGGGGCTCTGGACATGCTGCTTGCGAGGAGCCGAGGTGAAAAGACTATATTCCACAAGCAAACAGCAGACGTGTGCAGTCCTGACACACACACACACACACACACAAGTAACTATCGTAAGGGCACATCAGTCAAGGAACCCAGCCCAGAAGAAAATAACTCAAGAAATAACAACAAATGCCCCATGATTGCTTTAAATTAAAGAACAACCTAAAAGGGCCTAAAGTACCTAACAAGAGAAGTCAGAATGATAAAACAGAAAAAAATGGAAAGAAGATTAGAGACATACAGAAGCAAATTAATTACAAAACAACACTATTTTAGAACTAATAACACTTTGGAAACATCAAGACACAGAATAATAACCACTGAAAATAATTGCTTTCCTGCAGGAAAGGCTTGAGAAGGTATTTATTTAACAACACATATGGCACTTACTACATGCTAGCACTGTCCTAAGCACTTTATTAATACCAACTATTAATCATCATAATAATCTTAGGAGGTCAGAATCATTATTATGTCCATTTTACAAAGGAGGAAAATAAAGCACAGAGAGGTAAAGTATCTTACCCAAGCTCATACAGCTCCTATGTGGCAGTTTGGTTCTAGAATCTTTAAAATTAACCAATTTATTATAACTAACAATAACAACAATAAAAATCCATAAAAATAATTACTATCACCTGTATGCATATGGTTTACTCCAGGTTGAGTATTGTTTTAAGAGCTTTACTTATATTAACTCCATTAATCCTAGAAACTGTCCTCTGAGATAAGTATGTCATTCTGACTTTATGGTGAGGAATTGAGGTTCAATGAGGTTAAGTGGACAGTGAACACAGATGAAAAAGAAAAATATAGAAGAAGAAATGGGAGAAATGTGAGGGAAATGGACAAAACAATTAAAATGTGGAACAGATAATCACTGAAAAAAATCTCTGAAATCAGGACAGAAATAATCTATAGGTTTTAAAAAGCACATTTTACTTAAGAAAAATTTTATATAAAGCATATAATGTTGAAATATTTTATTTCTTAGTTAATTATTATAATTAAAAAATAAAGAAACAATTCTTCAGATATCCTGACAATCAATAACCAGGAAAGGTAAAAAAATATATATATATATCGGTCTGGCTTCAAATTTCTCCACAGCATCAGCAACATCAAAAGATGACAGCAGAGAGTTTTGGTCAAGACAGTAGTGTAGGCAAATGTGGTACTCAAATCCTTCCATAACTACAATAAAATTACAACTAAACTACAGAACAGCTGTCATTCAAAACTGTCTGAAATGTAGCTGAACAGAAGTTCTACAACTAAAGATATACCAAAGAAGCCATGTAGGCATTGATAGAAGGGGTGGACACTTGGAAGGGACTGGTTCTCCAACCATGTGTGATGGATAAAAATTGGGAGGGATGTCTAGGTTGTAAAGTTCCCTCCTGAGTACTGAGGGTTCCCAGACCTACACAAGCTCCCCCCGGCCCCCCTGCCCAGGGTCTCAGTGTCAGGAAGAGAAATCCCTATAACTCCTGTCTGTAAAAACCAGTGGAGACTGTGGCTGAGAGAGACAGAGGGCTGCTGGAATCCCAGGTGTTTCTTTTAAATGGCCTACCTGCTGATTTACTCAGACTCACTCCCTCTGAGTTCTAGCAGTGGGGCACCAGGGACATATGGGAAGAACTAAATAGTCTGGCATTAGGACAAAAATTGAGGGACATCTTTCTTCCAGAAAGAAGTGCTGGCAGAGGCCATTGTTTCTTTTCTGGGCCAGCAGGCAGGTACCATATCTGAGTCTCCAAGACCCTCACTAACCTGTTCATACCATCCTGGTGATTCCCTAAGACCCTGTCCCACCCAACTTGCAGGCCCAATCCAAGTCATTTCCAGTGGCTTCTTCATACAAATAGCATGTTCTGGCTCATGCTTTGGACTTTCCTAAAATCTCTCAAACTAGCAGCATCTGACCTCATGTACCATGTACCTCTCGATAAGCGACCTCAGGCATGGCACTAGGGGCAGCCAGCCTTCGTTCATATCTTGGCCTCGCCTGGACACCTCCAAGCCCAGCACAAGAAACAGCCATCTGCAAATTACTGTGTAGCTCATGCTGGGTGGTCCCAGGCAGGGCATAGGTGGCAGCTGACCTTACCCTGCACCTCCAGGGAGTCTCCAGAGCCAGTGCAGCCAGAGGAAAACTTCAGACGATCTCTAAGCATGACCCAATTACCTCCATAAGGGACATACTCAAGGGCATACACAGAAGGCAGCAGAGCCCCATGAAGTAAGTCCTGTTCAGTGGGGTCAGCCTCTGCACAGCTGATCCTCCATGGTGGTCACAACCAGTCCTGACAGCCAATTAACCTGGGGTTAAATCCAAACTATCAAGCTTTCAACTGCAATCAAGTCACCACTACAACTTCAGGGTGTACACAGCCCACATGGGGAGCACACCTGCAGTGCCCAGCTTGGGTTATCAGAGAGGCTATGCCACTGGACCCTGGAAAATATCTACTTCATGACACCATTCCACCAAGCCCAAGAGACATTGCAATTCTGCCTAATACATAGAAACAACGCAGGAAGGAAGCCAAAATGAGGAGACAGAAACATCCAAAAGGAAAGAACAGAATAAAACTCCAGAAAAAGAATTAAACAAAATGGACAAAACGATCTACCAGACACAGATTTTAAAATACTGCTTATAAGGATGCTCAATGAACTTAGGGGAAGAATAGATAAACTTAGTGAGAACATCCACAAAGAAATAGGAAACAAAAAAGTAGAGAGAGAAAACAAAAAATAATCTGTCAGAAATGAAGAATACATCACAGGGAATCAACACTGGAATAGATGAAGTAAAGGATCATATCAGAGATTTGTAATATAAGGAAGCAGAAAACTGCCAATCAGGACAAGAACATAAAATAATTTTTAAAAAAATGAGGATAACATAAGGAGCCTCTGGGACAACTTCAAGCATAACAACATATGCATCATGGTGGTACCAGAAAAAGAAAAGAGAGAGCAGGGAATTGAAAACTTATGTGAAAAAAAATGATGGAAAACTTTTCTAACTTGGTGAAGGAAGTAGACATACAAGTCCAGAAAGCACAGAAAGACCCAAACAAGATGATCCAAACGTGGCTCATGCCAAGACACATTATAATGAAAATGCCAAAGGTGAAAGACAAACAAAAAATCTTAAAAGTGGCCAGAGAAAAGCAGTTAGTTACCTACAAGGGAGCACCCATAAGACTATCAGCTAATTTCTCAACATAAACTTTGCAGGCCAGAAGGGATTGGCAAGAAATATTCAAAGTGATGATAAGCAATTACCTACAAACAAGACTACCCTGTAGAGCTATCATTTAGAATCAAAGGACATATAAAGAGTTTTCCAGACAAGGAAAGGCTAAAGGAGTTCATTACCACCAAACCAGTATTACAAGAAATGTTAAAGGGTCTTTTTTAAGAAAGAGAAAAAGATTAAGAATATGAATAATAAAATGGCATTAAACACATATCTATCAAAAATTATTTTAAATCCATATGGATTAAATGCTATCAAAAGACATGTGGGGACTGAATGGATAACAAAACCAGACTCATACCTACATGGTCAAAAAGAGACTTCAGATTGAAAGACACATACAGACTGAAAGTAAAGTGATGGAAAAAGCTATTTCATAAAAATGCAAATTAAAAAAAAAAAGCTGTGGTAGCAATAGCTATACCAGACAAAATAGACTTTAAACAAGAGACAAAGAAGGACCAGCAATTCCACCTTTGGGTGTTTATATGAAGAAATCAAAAAAACTAAATTAAAATATACATTCATCTCTATGTTCACTGCAGTATTTTTACAATAGCCAAGATATGGAAACAAACTAAGTGTCTATCAATAGATGAATAGATAAAGAAGTGGAACATATATACAATGGAATGTTCCTCAGCCATTAAAAAAAGTAATCAAAAACCTTGCCATCTGCAACAACATGGATGGAACTAAAGGATACTGTGTTGAGTGAAATAAGTCAGACAGGAAGACAAATGTTTTCACTTATGTGTGCAATCTAAAACACCAAAGAACATGCAGAACAGAAAGAGACTCATAGATATAGAAAATATTTTGACAGTTTTCAGATGGGAGAGGATTTGAGGGATGAGTGAAAAAGGTAAAGAGATTAAGAAGCACAAATTTGTAGTTACAGACTAGTCACAGGGATGTAAAGTACAGCACAGGGAATATAGTGAGTAATACAGTAGTAGCTGTATATGGTGTCAGACAGTTAATAGATTTATCGAGGTAATCAGTTAGTTATATAAATGTCTATCACTGGGTTATACACATGCAACTAATGTAATATTGTATGTCAACTGTAATTGAAAATTTTAAAAATATTTAAAGTAAAAACAAAAACAAAACAGGGAAACATCTATAAATCTCAAGAGAAAAAAAGTAACATACCCAGCTGAGATATCTTTTAAAATCCCTTAGGCTATAGGTAAACATGTCCAAGTGAAATAACTCAAAAGATTATCTAAGTTTCTCCTTCAAAAATTATTTTTAAAAATCTAGACGATTAAGACTCCCAGCCAAGATGGAGGTGTAGGTATATATACTTTGTCTCCTTACACAACCAAAAGAAGAACAACAACAAATTTAAAAACAAAAAATAACCAGAACTCCCAGAAAATTGAACTGTATGGAAGTCCAACAAACAAAGAGTTAAATAAGAAACATTCATCCAGACCAGTCAGAGGGGTGGAGATGGGCAGCCAGGGCAGACAGGACTCACAGCAAGATGGCAGCTAGAGGACAAGGGCAGGTGAGGAGGCAGCTGGTGGACTAGGCAAGGCAGGGCTGGTGGAGTGGGTAGTCCCATATTTGCATGTGGATAAACCAGGAGCAACAACTGCAGAGTGAGACAGACCTAGCAACCCAGGATTCCAGCTCTGGAAAATAAAGCACCCAAACCTCTGACTGAAAAGACCTGTGGGGGTTGCAGCAGCAGAAGAAACTCCCAGCCTCATAGAAGAGTTTGTAGGAGAGACCCAAAGTTTTCTCGAATATACACAAAACCACCCACTCAGGAATCATCGCCAGAAGGGCCCAATTTGCTTGTGGGTAGTGGAGGAAGTGACTGAAAGCCAGCAGAGAGCTGAGCAAGAGCCATTGTTCCCACTTGGACCCCTCCCCCACATACAGTGCCAAAACACAGCAATGAGAGTTGCCCCACCCTGGCAAATACCTAAGACTCCACCCCATGCTATGTAATAGGCTTGCCAAGACAAAAAATGTGGTGCAAATGAAAGAACACATCAAAGTTCCAGGAAAAATACAACTAAGTGATGAAGAGATAGCCAACCTATCAGATGCACAGTTCAAAACTCTGGTAATCAGAATGCTCACAGAAATGGTTGAGTATGGTCACAAAATAGAGGAAAAAGTGAAGGCTATGAAAAGTGAAATGAAGAAAAATGTACAGGGAACCAAAGTGAAGGGAAGGAAACCAGGACTGAGATCAACAGTTTAGAGCAGAAAGAAGAAACAAACATTCAACCAGAAAAGAATGAAGAAACAAGAATTCAAAACAATAAAGAGAAGCTTAGAATCCTCCAGGACAACTTTAAACATTCCAACATCTGAATCATAGGTGTGCCAGAAGGAGAAGAAGAAGAGCAAGACACCGAAAACTTCTTTGAAAACAATGAAAGAGAACTCCCCAATCTGGCAAAGGAAATAGACTTCCAGGAAGTCCAGGAAGCTCAGAAAGTCCCAAAGAACTTGGACCCAAGGAAGCTCACACCAAGGCACATCATAATTACATTAGCCAAATTAAAGATAAGGAGATAATCTTAAAAGCAACAAGAGAAAAGGATACAGTTACCTACATGGGAGTTCCCATAAGACTATCAGCTGATTTCTCAAAAGAAATCTTGAGTCAAGAAGGGGCTGGAAAAAAGTATTCGAAGCCATGAAAGGCAAAGACCTACATTCAAGACTACTCTATCCAGCAAAACTTTCATTTAGAATGGAAGGGCAGATAAAGTGCTTCCCAGATAAGGTCAGGTTAAAGGAGTTCATCATCACCCAGCCCTTATTATATGAAATGTTAAGGGGTCTTATTTAAGGAAAAGAAGGAGATCAAAAATATGAACAGTGAAATGACAGCAAACTCACAGCTATCAACAACCAAATCTAAAAAATAAAAAAAAAGAAAAGAAAACAAAACAAACAAACTAAGTAAACAACTAGAACAGGAAGAGATTCACAGAAATAGGGATCACATGGAGGGTTATCAGTGGGGAGAGAGTTAGGAGCAAATGAGGGTAAAGGTACAGGAATTAAGAAGTATAAATGGTATATATAAAATAGGCAGCGGGAGGTTAAGAATAGTATAAGAAATGTAGAAGCCAAAGAACTTATCTGTATGACCATGGACATGAACTAAGGTGGAGAAATGATGGTGAGAAGGGGATACAGGGCAGAGGTGAATAAAGGGGAGAAAAAAATAGGACAACTGTAATTGCATAATCAATAAAATAATTTTAAAAAATAAGACAAGAGAGGAATAAAAAAAGAATTTGGGGATACAGAAATGATTGAAAACTGGTGGTGAGCAACAAATTTGTAACTAATACTAAAAAACTACAGTAATTCTGCTTATAGACAGAATTAACAGAATATAGATGTTACCTGTCCAGACAACATATAAGGAAATAACAATGGGAGAGTGTTAAGAGGGTATACAGCAAAGATGTAAATAACAATGACATTGTCATCTTTCATGGCAGGGAGTTCATCAGTACTTTATAAAATGGAGAAACATGCTAAAATCTATTCAACCTCCTGATGGTTTTCATAATCTTTTTCCTTTCAAACTTGAAGAAACAGTGCTTATTTTGTTTTCAGTGTCAGCCATCATTTATTTCTGGGTAGCAAATAATAATAAAACCAGCCACTGGTTGTTGAGTGCTCATTCTGCTCCAAACACTGTGGCCAGCGCTATGTTTGCACAGCCAGCCTCTGAGCTGGATGAGAGGAAGAAGAGGAGACACCTGAGGCTTAGCATGGTGAAGCCCCTGGTACAGATGCAGACCTAGGATGCTTATATGTTCTGAGGCCACCCTATTTCTTCCTAAATGAACTGACTCAATGACAGTGGCAAACAGTGCCACCTGAGAGCCTGCCTCATGGAACAGGGGCAGCAGACATGACATTCAAGAAAGAGTCAGGCCTTCTGGGTCAACTTTGTTCATCAAACGGGGAAGAATGCAATGCATTTTAAGTACTTCCATATAAAAGAATCACAAAATATGAGAGTGCAAGTATATAAGACAAAGTAGAAATGTATTTCAAAAACTTCTAATGGCAAGTATGTTTGTATTTAAAGCAAAGTTTCAATATCTACTTAGGGTGCAAGCTGAACTCCAAACATTGCTCACTGAACTGCTAGGCTGTGGAACTTGGGTCAGGAGGGGAGAAAAGGGTTAAAGACAAATTTACTTTGACCTCCCGGGGTCATAGACTCCATGGATATCTGGGATGTAGCTCTAAAGGTGTGGAAAGTAGTTTTTTCTGGTCTGCAAATTTGAATATGCAAAAACGTGTTTTCTAGTCTTTTCTATAATTGAACATAATTTCTATCTCAAGCCCACATTCTACTGAGTTCAGAAAAATTAATCATATGCATGCATTTCATGTGTATGAGGTTTTTCCCCCCAGTCTATTCAGAAATTTCTTCTCTTTCTCACCATGTGGTATCATCTGAGCTCTGAAGGGTTGTAATGTCATCCAAACCTGAGTGGCTGGGATGTCCAGGCCAGGCCATGGCCCTCAGGTGTCCATGGACAGCTAATGGGATGCCCAGAGCTTGGTTATCTCTGCTGTGCACTCTGCAAAGACTGAGAAGGTACTCTGTCACCAGACTTCAGGCTCACCTTTTCAGCACTGACCTCTTTCTCACCAGTAAGTATACTCCCTCTCTGACCCTCACAACCTGTGATGCCATCGCACCCCATTCTGTTCCAACACTTCTGGGTTTTCTCAGTGCCTGTCTGCCTAGACCCAGGTCTATGTACTGTATGAGGCTGAAGGATCTCAGAAGGCAGGAAGCTTTAAAGGATTTGCTGCCTCCCTCTGACTCCCCTAGCCCAGACCTGGATGGAGGACCAAGGCCTTCTCCACCCTAAGATTCTACATCCTTCTGAAGTGACTGCTGTTCCTCCACACTTAGAAGCCCACAGCCAAACATTGTTTTTGTTGGTCTACTCCCCAGGGAGTGAGTCCAGCATCTTTTAGCTTCTAGTTATAACAACAGGATGAGGGTAGCATTCTAAATTTGAAAGCAGTGGAGTTAGTAGAAGAATTAACAAGAATGAAAACTACACTTGTTACTGTGTAAAATTTTTGCCAGCTCCTTTATAGAACATATAGGTAGACAAATGCTGGCAGCCACAGGCATGAACACACAGAGATAGAACCATCTCTGTGCTGAGATAGACACTTAGGCTTCTGGGCAATCACCTCATGCTGTCTTCCACGTTCCTCCTCACTGCAGGGTACACAGTTTCATTGTCCTCACTGACACGGACCATCCAACTCTCTGCAGGTGCAGATTCCTGATGCTCTGGGTTCTGTGGTGCATTCTTCAGAGAAAGTCTAAACACTGAGTTCCCAGCACCAAGTTAGGCATCAGGGATCTGTCTCTGTCCCCCAGGGGAGACAGCAGGTCAGGCTGCATTCAGTGAGGATCCCTAGGCAGCTGTGTAATAAGCAGGCCCTGGAAGCAGAATCTTCCAAACTGATGAAGTCAGCTGAACCTTGAAGACTGAAATTGTATTCGAGTCAAATGGCCAATGTAGGACATTTTGCATTAAGAGACAGTGGGTTTTGTAATTCCACAGCTGCCCTGGGATGTTTGTTTCAGGTGCATCATTTCTGTATGGTAAATGATTATTGTATGGAAAATTAAATGAGAACATTTTCCTTTCCAGCAGTTGTTACTCCTGCATTCCTCTCTTTATCCATTGGATCTCAGTAATCAGTGTCTTCCCCTTCTAAAACAGGATGCAACAGTCTTGTGACTGTGGGCTCCTGCCTAGAAGTGAAGCCCCATCCCCAGGGGCCAGTAGACCCAGAGATGCAGGAACAATGCTGCTCCTGGAGGCCCCAGCACCCTTTCTCCCTTGGATGGCAAACGATGGTAACACTAGGGGAAAAAGTGTATCAGCTTGGTGTCAGAGGGCCCTGATAGTAATTGGGCTCTATCTCCTTAGGGATCTGCGCTTGGTGAAGTCTCAGCCTGTACTAACCTTATCCTCCTCATAGGACCATTAGGCTCAAGTGGAGAACCAGCACAGTCCTCATCAGAGCAACAGGTGATAGACTTGGGCCCTCCCTGCCTCTTCCCTTCTCTGTCATCCAGACCTTTTGTTCTGGAGGAGGAGGACATAGAGTGCCTGACTGGTTCCTTTTGACACCCACCCCAAGACATGGGGTATAGTCACCCCGACCCTCTGGGTGTCTTGTCCCAGCCCCTCCTGCCCTCCAGGCCTTCTCAGGCAAGGAGATCCTACTCAGCTCCACCCTCTGCATCTTTATTCTACCACACCTCCAAACCCCCTGTGGGAGATTTGGAAAGCATTAGTCCTGGAACAAGTCTTATTCTATGTTGAGAACTCAGATAAATTCAGAAAATTAATTAGAGACATTTCCTTGAAAAAAGCCTCAACAGACAGTTCAGAGTTGGGGTCATTGGCTTATCACAAACAGGCATCTGTCGGGGGAAATGGTGTCTGGAGGTGGGGAGGGAGGTGCTCAGGGCTGAACAGCCCTGCAAGGTAGGTTTTCTTCCTTTCACTCAAGGGCAGTGAAGTTCCTAGGGTGGGATGCTTAGGTAGTGGCATGACTTGTTTTACTTCATTCAATCCCAGACAGATATTTAAGTTGTCGGCCCTGTTTTACAGATGGAGAACTAAGTCAGAGAGTGAAGGAATAGGCCCAAGGTCCCTGAAAGACTAAGTAGAAGAGGCAGGACCAAGAAATAGGGTAGCCTATCCCCAAAGTCCCTGAGCTTCATAGGTATCACCATCCTTTATAAGACCTTTCTTTTGCCTGAGACACATTCTCTTGAGATCAGGTCAGAGAAGTAGAAAGCACCAGGCATAGAGATGAGTGTTCCATTACCATCATCTTGAACTGCCCTCACAGCACCTGTCTGTAGTGAAAAGGCATACCCCAGTTCATATACGAGGAGACTGAGATACAGCTTAGTTAAGTGACAAAGTAGGAGTCACTTGGGTGCTTCCCGCCACCCCAGGACCTGGGAGAAGGTACAACATGAGAGAGAATTGGCTCTCTAGCAGTTGCCTTGATGTAGTTCAGCACGAAGTGCCCTGTCCCTGTCCCTACTGCTGAACAATTTCCCAAACCTGCACAGAAGAGGCCCTGCCTGTGCCCACATTTTGGCCCCCCGTGAACATTGTGTTCAGGTGGGCACCAACAAGGTTCACGCCTTCCCCATCTTTGACCTCCTCTCCCTCCTGCATTTCTGAGTCATGCTCCATGAAAAAGTGGCCAACCCTCAGGGGCTCCTCATCATGTTCTCATCTCCTGTTCACCTCTCAGACCACTACAGTCTACCTCTCACACACACCGTCTGCTCTTACAAGGTGTCCCACAACCTCTTAATGATCATATCCTACACATGCTTACACAGGCCTGAGATTTTCTCACTGTCCTAACCATGCCCTCAGTTGCTAGTACAATCATCCATTAGAGTGGTTTCAACAAGACAGAGGATTAGCTGTCCCAGAGGTGGGTAGTCCAAAACTGCATGGTGGATCCACAATCACTGGAAATACAGTCTCCTTCTATCTTTCTGCTCTGTTCTCTTTAGCTTGTGGCTCCTCCAGTAGCCAAATGGCCCAAGATGGTTGCAGGAGCTACAGACATCACATCCAAGTTACAGAGGGCAGCAGAAAGGAGGAACAAGGGAGAGGCAAAAGCTTTCTCAGAAACCTTATCTATGACATCTGTTTAGATATTATTGTCCACTCCATATGCTTGGAAGCTGGGAAATGTGGTTTATCATATGGGGTTATTAGGTGGTTAACTGCTGGATACTCTCATTCTTTCTCTTAGTTTTATGGGCATATGTGTATCTTGCCCTCATTGTACTCCTCTGGCCATCCACCTCTGTCTTCTTCAGTGCTGGGGGTTTGTGGGTCTACTTCTCTTTTCTCTGATTAGCCTTTCTTGGAAGGCTTTGCTATTAGTATCCTAGAAACCAGATAGAGGAGTTGATCAACTGAGGAAAAGGAGACAATGAGGGTACTTGGGTAGCAGATATACAAGTGAAAACGGTAATATGACATCTGACTCTGAAAGGCAATAAAACATGTGTAAAATCCTTGAGCCTGTCCCTGGAAACAAGACAACTTGTAAGAGCAAAAGGCAGCATAGGATTATGTGCTAAGAGCCTGATGATCAAGGCAGAACCAAGAGTATTGAATCCAGGACCACCATGTCCAAATTGCAATAAAAGGTCATAATCCCCATCCCTTGGTTGTCCCAAGACTGAAAGATATGCTGTAATGACCTGGCATGATGCCAGTGCATGGAATGGATGCAGTTTCCCTGACTTGGGAAGGGAGAGAGTGCTGGCTGCTACAGTGCCCAGGGAAGCTACTCGAAGGCAGCAGAATGTGAGGGGCCCTGGGCTTAATGAGGACAAATTACAGATGTCTAGTGAGGCAGCAGCCGAGCAGAATGCAGGTGGAGAAGAGACACCATTTGACAAGGGATAGGGAGCAGGTCTCAAAAAGAACATGAAGCCCAGAGAGAGGCAAGGTTGTGGAAGAGAGATGGTGAGCTGGCTCCAGCTCCCATCTGGATTCAAAAGCACCCCAGGTGCACCAGAACCTGACTCCAGAGCTACATCACCCAGCTGCCTCCCATCTCTGCTCTGCATTTCCAGGAGACAAGTACAGTGGTGTGCACCTTCTAATCCCAAATCCGGTCACCCTTATTTTCACTGGACTGTGGACAGATCCAGCAGGAATAGAAAGCAGCACAGCACGGCTGTCCTAGGCCCCAGCAGGGGAAGAGGGGAAGAAACCATGTATCGCCCTCCCCAGGCCTGCCCCCAACCTTTGCCAGCCCCTTAACCCACAAACCACAGAGCATCCCTTGCAAGCATCCACTCCTCTCATCTCAAACAGCTAAGGGACCACCAGAAGGGCAAGCCAAGGAGAGACTCAAACAGCTCTCACTACTCCAGGTCACCGAGCCCCTGAACCAAGTCCTGGCCCGGGGGGAGCAATGATCTGGAGAAGTGACCCTTCAGGACGCAGTGCCCATCTCCAACCACCCCCTCTTGAGTTCTGCCAAGTGGCCCAGGAGGTCGGGCCACTCTCTGCTTTCCTGCTGTGCAGCTTTGGATAAATCCCCAACTTCTCTGGTTCTCCGGCATGTTCACTGGAGAGGAAGCGTGGTGGCTCTGCGCTCGGCGCCCCATGGGTGGGAAGTACCGGGCAGAGACTGCGGGGGCCATCGCTGTACCCAGGTCACCCTGCGCTTCGCCAGCCCCAAGGTCTGCGTGGAGTGCGGGGCCCGGCCGAGAGACACTCTGATTCCTGACCTTTCCCAGAGGGTCCAACCACTGGAGCAGCCTCAGGGACACTTCGGGTCTAGCTGGCTCGTGCCTGGGGCTCTGGTGGTCCACACCCTGCAGAACTCCCAACCCCACGGTTCGAACGCGGTGTGCAGGCCCCCAGTTCCTCCCCTCCTGTCACCAAGTGACCCTGAACAATCCAGCCCATTCTCCGGACCTCAGCTACCCGCTCCGTGCAGGATTCAGGGAAAAAAACTTTAATCTGAAGACCCCGTTTTTCTCTGTAACCACCAGAGCTAGGACCACCACCACGTAGCCACGTGCCGCGAGCGCCCTCTAGTGTCCAATTCCGCCGCTGCACGATTCTCAGGGCGAAGCCCGGCCCCTTTCGTGTATTGGTTAATAAAAGAGGCTATAGAAAAGGGATGGGATAAATCAATCTCAGGATGCATCAATAATAGATGAATGGCAGTAAGGGAGTGAACAACTGAATGGATGGGCATTAAAATGAGTGCATGCACAAAGTGAATAAACTGGGCAGTGAAACCGAGTTCATTAATGGCCTTGTTTTTGACTTTTCAAACATGTTACATTTAGAATAAAGTATCAGACTGATCATTCTGTCCACAAGGCCTTGTGCATGGCATGAAATCCTGCCCACTCTCACCCTCATCTTATCTGTCATCACTCAAAGTCCTTCTCCTTCTCAAGACTTCTTTGCCTGCCTTTTCCTCTGTGGGAACTTCTTCTGGAGCTCTCCCATAGCTGCCACTCCTCATCCTTAGGGTCCAGCTGCTTCCATGCCTTTCTTGCTCACCCTAAAGGGGAGCTTCCCTCTCAGCAGGGTGACATCCAATATCTGCCTCTCTTTCCAGGCCTTATATACTGTGACACCAGATATACCTATGGACATGTCCCAAGGGCTGCTGAGTACCCCACACACAGTAGCTGCTCAGGACAAATGAAGGAAGAGGGCAGCTTGCTGGTGACCTGACTCCACACAGAAGCTCCCAGGAGTGAGCCCTGCTCCAGCGTTATCCACCTAGCCTGGAGCTGACAGGACCAGAAGGAAGCCAGGGACCTGAGTTCCAAGCCTGAGAGAGCCCAGCCTAGGGCTCATCTAAGCATCCAGCTTCACCCACCTCAATCCCAGAGGTTGGGGAAGGGCTCCGGGAGAGGCATTGTGTTATTAATACCAACTCATTCCTCCTGCTGGCCTCTCTCCTCCAGGCAGGTCCTTTCCTGAGACAGTGGTTCAAGGAGCCATGTTAATTAACATTGAAGATAATCATCAAGCAGTAGCATAGGATGGCTTCCGTCAGCCTCCAGTGATAACAGCACAACCTGCTGCCTCCCCAAATCCCCACAATTTACTTTCCTGCTCACTCCCTTGATTCCAGGGAGCCTGAAGTTTTCAGTGCAGCCCAATTAAAGGGGCTCCAGCAGATAAAAATCATGTCTGGTTCCAGAAGAGTTCCTTCCCTGTGAGCCCCATATCATCTCCACTGATCAAAGCAGGCGAGGGGTCCCTGGAGCTCATTTTCTTCTCTTTATCTGTTCATTCAGACCTGCATCAGCTCTACTGTCCAGCAAGTACCACTGGCCATCCTAATTTCCTGGTTAATTTGCTCTTTCTGAATTTGTGAGCAGAAAGGGAAGGGCACACTGACCTGCTTTCCTCCTTTAACGAAAGGAGATAGTGCCTTGGGGAGGCAGCTCCTCCAGCCTGCTCCTCCTCAGGATCATGGCCTGAGGTGAAGCAGGCAGGTGCTTAGAGTGGGACCCCACCAATGTCAGGGAGGTCCCATTGCGCACAGTGACCCTGTGAGTAGTGGATGGCTACTCTGTCTCCCCTCCCCACTCTCCTGCTCAGTATGCCCAGGTCCCTGCCGGGCTCCTCAGTATGAAGTTTACCCTCTTCTGCACCCACTTTCTCCCTTAATATTGATTTTTTTTTCCAAGCAGGCAGTCAGCTTGGCTGGGCACACCCTGAGAAAACCATCTCCCTATGATGAGTGACTGTATCTGTGTTTTGCTCCTTAAGCTTCAGCTGGACTCTGTGCCTGGTCTGGGGATCAGAGGCAAATATGAGTAGTTTACGAACCCTCTAAGCCTCTCTCCTCTTTGAGCTGTCTTCCTCAATTTCCTACAGCTGTGATCACCCCAAGTCTGTCTTCTTGTACTTCTATCCAGTATCACTCTTTTTCTGCCCCCATTTTCACATCCTGGTGCCTCAGGCTGCTGCCCACCTTCAGCTGGTGCAGGGAAAGCAGAAGCCGGGGTCCATGCCTGCTGTCTCCCAAAGCCCCACCGCAGTACCCTCCTGCTGTGGTCACTCTCCCATGCCTTCTACAGTTGCTTCAGTACTGTGTTTGGAGTTTAGTTACGGCCTGTGGTGATATTAATTTAACAGAGCTGTCCACCTTCACTGCGAAGAGGGCTGCACTCACCTTCCGTAGTCAGTTTTCTTCTTATAATCTGGCTTTGGGTCTGATCCCTCAACTCATTAGCACATGGGCTACACCAACTTTCTAGGTAATTGGTTCCAAGGAACAATGACAGGTGACATACCTGTTTTCTTCTACCCTCCCATCCCCAATGTGTTCTCTGCCCTGCCTGGTTTCAGGAGCCGTAACCCCCGTGGCTAAGGCTGAATGAGAAAACCTCCCAGAACCAGGAGGCCTAAGGAGACAAAACTTATTTCCCTGAACATGGGAAGTGCCTGCTCTGTTGTCCCCCTCAGCTTGATCGGATAGTCAATGACGGGCAACCATTCTCTGGAAAGAATGGACCTAAGACAGACACAATCACATGGGAATAAGCCATCAGAGAAGAGACTCAGGGGGCTGTGGAAGTGAGGGAGTGATCAACATCACCCCTGCCCCCTCGGCTTTGCAAATAGCCTGAGTCCTTGTTTTGATTGTGAGAAATCCAAGTCTCCTGGCTGCCTTTGTCTCCTCCTCCCGACTCAGGGCCTGTGGAAATAGTAGGGGTGGTGAGGCTCAGACTAGAGTCCTTGCACACCTGGGGTAAATTAGAGCTGGGGCATAAATTATGCAAAATCCTGTGAGACCTGCTTGCTAGGATGCTCTTGAATGTGTAGGCATGGGCAGGAAACGAAACTGGTCCTGTATCTGTTAGGTGATAACAGCCCCAAAACTCAGCGTGACCTCTTCGAACTATCTACCTGTTTTTGATCTTGCCTGTTAGACGATAAATCCACATTCTGTATCTGTTCACCTACCCAGTACTACCTAATAAAAAGCCTACTGAGGCGGCAGCTCAGGGTGCTCTCCTTTGAGAGAGTGGCCATGCCACTGGGAGGCACCCTCCCCTTGAGAGGGTAGCTGTGCTGTCCCTATTCCTCCACTATTCCTCCACCGGACTCAGTAGTCCATGCATATGTTTTCTTGTGTCTCATGAGCATCTGCAACATTTGTGATTACCGTGGGCTGGTGGTTGCAAGACCCCATGTCTAAAATAAGAATGAAGCACTTTCCTGATCATTATATAGGTAGAAAATTATATATACCAGAAACAGTGTCCCTATCTGGGAGGTCCTGAGTGGCCTCAGTCTACACAAACCTGTACACTCTTCTTTGACCTACAGAGAATGCCTGCTTTCCTGTCCAACCCCACCATCTAGCACCCTGGTGCAGGCCCTGAAGCTGGGAGGCAGTCAAGACTAATTTCCCATGAACTCCTGTCCCTCCTGTACTAGAAACCCCAAGTGAGGCAAAGCCACTGAGGTCCTATCATCCTGCCTTTGGGCAGCCCAAGGGCTTCAGGGCTTTTGTGCTCTTGCCAGTCTTCCTTTCACAAGCAGATGGTCTTCAGAAGCTTCTGGGGCCAGGAGTGGGGGTAAATAGGCAGAGGTGCTCTGCCCCCATTTTTAGCCAACAAAACTCACTTCTTACTGTGGCAGACACAGAGATACATGACTCATCCCCTCTTTGAGAGGAAGAGCTCAGCGCCAGGGATTAGGTTCACTGCTGCCATGACACTAATTCCTGCTCAACTCTCAGGACAATCTCTATAGTCCCTCTGCTGCCCCCGGCCAATAACAGCATGGTGGGTGTGTGAGGGCTGATCTCTTCACCAAAGCAGGATCCCAGGGCAAGCAGGGTCCCCAGACAGACAGTCCTTGTTCTGGAACCCCTCCCCACTCCCATGGGCTAGCAGAGATGTGGTCAGATCTCACCATGGTCTGGGGGCTCCCTGCCCAGTCCCACTCTGCTCTTTTCCTTCCAGGCTGCTACCCTCTGATAAATCTTCTGTTCTGCCGCTCCATTCTTCCAACATTCTGGTCCCAGCCCCCTTGGTGCCCCTCCTGCTCTGCACTAGTCCTCTGCCCTGGCCTTACAAGCTGCCAGCCTTCCCTCTGCCCTAGGAGCTTTGTGGAATTGCACAGCCCTTGTTGTTCTCCTCACAGCCAGTCTGCATGACACCTGTGAAAGGACCTGATCAAACTCTGTGGGGTCTTCATGGTGACTCCATCTCCAGGTCCCGGAATGCCTCCAGAGGCGTTCTTATGCTCTCCACAAATACCTGTTGAATATGATGAACACATGCACCAGAAGAGGCCCCCAGAAGAGAGAGCTGCCCTGCAGTGAACTCCGTGAGGACAGGGACTGGAGGACACACACCCGAGGCTCACACCAAGGCCTCTTCCAAGGGAGATGCCTTTAATCATGATGAGAGATGTCAGTCAATGCTGAGTAAGTGGTTTCCACCCCAATTTCCTGCTTCAGCTCCACTGCCAGGCTCCCTGCATTTAAATCAGCTTTGTCTTTCCACCCAAGGAGAAGCATAGAAACCCAAGAGACAGTGGATTATTTGGGTGCACGGCAAGTGCAGGACAAAAAGTAGTGGGTGACAGGTGAGGGGGTGGTTGGACGAGTGAGGAGTCAGAGTAACCCAGACAGACCAATGCCTTTCTTAGCAACAGGAACTGCCATGTATTACGGTGCTGGACCTCACTACACATAGGACTTTCCTTCACTACGCTGCTCTGTGGGGAAGGTCTGATTATGTCCATTTTTAAGGTGGGAAAACTGAGGCATGAGAAAGTTGAAAGCTTACATAAAGCTATGCAGCTACTGTGTGCTGTAAGCTAGATCCATACCAGGGCTGAATCCTGTTTGCTAAGGCCCTCATCCCCAACCCCCTTCACCCACTGAGAGCCTCCTACAATCCCCGCTTCAGTGCTGTGGCTATGAGCTCTGGGTGGATGGGGGCACTCACTCAATTAGGCAAACTTGTGTGAGCACCTACTCTATGCCAGATGATAGATTTAGGCAAGTATGTGACTGCTCCTGCCTCTGGACACCTGGTGGGGCACAATGGCTAGGTGGCCCAGCACACATCCTGTGCAGGCTTGTCCTGCAGAAGTGGGGAGGAGGAGTACTCTGAGGAGGTATGAAAGGGAAGGCAGAGCTCCTCACAGGGAATGCTCATAAGAGCTGGTTCTAACGATTCAGCAGAGTCTGGCCATGTACCATGAGGGTCAGGAAGGGTCAGGAGAGGTCAGGGAGGGCCCTCCCAGTAGAAGGAATGTATGTGCGGGCATTCAGAGCTGGCCATGAGTGAGTCCTGGGGAACAAGCTTACCTGGAAAGGAAGTGAACACAGAAGGTTCCAAAAAAGGAGCTCCAGGCAGGTGATGTGTCTCATGGAGTGAGCATGGCTTGTAGGACCAAAGCTGTTGGAATGAGGTTCTGGTGCTCAGCACTTAGGGGTGAATGATGGTGGCAGGTCCTTGCTGGTCTACAAAATGCTGAGCTGGAGAATAGGAAATTCCACCTTAGCAGTACCCTCTCACCACCTAAGAGCTCCATTAGTCCAGTCAAGCACATTTAGAAACCAAGAATGGGGCCCAGATTGTAAACCAGGTGTCAAAAGTTGTCTGCCTTGTGCATTGCACTCTTCCTAGCATGGGTGGGTTGTGGATGGGTGGATGAATTAATGAATGAAAAGGTGTCATATCTATTATACTGTAAAGGGAATTATTAACCTGCAAAATTCACTAATTGACATACAAGCACACATTTACCAGCACACACCGAGAGAATCACATGCTTCTGCACACAAATTCACACTCACATAAAGGATTGCTACACACACACACACACACACACACACACACACACACACACACACTGCTCTACTAGCTCTGGTAAGGTGACATAGTTACAGATGCCAATCCTAGACAATGTATAGGGGTGGAGCTGGTCTGCCAGTTTGTGCAAGTCACCCAGTAGGGGCCCTGAAATTGATTTAATGGGTAATGACTAGTGCTCTTTGTTAAAGAAAAAAGGAAAAATAGAAACAATAGAATAGAAGCTATCTAGAGGTGTGAGAATATGCTCCAGCTGGTGAGACTTTCAGTTTTATATGCACATTTGTCCTGCCTGGCTCACATGTGACACTAGTTTCTCACAGCGGAGTTGATATCAAAAGTTTTCTGAACAACGGATGAGTGGCACCACCTGTTCTCACTCTTGGGTGCCATTAGAAACAGAAAGGCAGTGACTAGAGGTACTGAAGCTAGGTTTCGGCAAGAACCCTCTGACCATGTATCTCTTGGCTCCGATGTGGCTTCTCAGGTGTGGAGAAGGCCATTTGCCTGTCCATGTATACTACACACTTCTTCAGCTCCAGAGAGGAATAGCTCTGTCTCCAAATGCTGACAGTCAAGTTTAAAAAACCCCAAAATGGTGGAAAATTGCAATTCAGTGTGACAAGAGCTACTGTAAATGTACAGCAGGGGTAGTCAGGGGTCCTAGGACAGTCTCAGTATGAATGTGGAGTGGACATAAGCCTTTAAAAATACTGGTACCTGACCATATGGAAAAGAGGAGGAAGCAAGGGAGTTGAGAGTAGTGGGGGTAGTGGGGAGGACACTCCAGGCAGAGGGAGAAACATGGACAAAGATGTGGAAGCTTAAGAGAACACAGTTCTTTCTAGGAGCACAGGGTTCTTTTGTCATGTAAGCACAAAGCCCATTGAGTACATTGCTGGAAATACCCGTTGACTGGGGCTTGGTGTACAGCACATGCTATGGGTCCTGGCTCAGCTCTGTCTGTCCTGCTCCAAGTGGTCCAGGGAAGGCAAAGGCATTCGAGGTGCCAGTCACATAGTTCTTGAGACAGTCTCTAATCTATCGTGCTCCACTCCCATTCTCTATATCCTGAATTGGAGGTCTCTACTTTATTTTACCACCTCCTCTTCCGCTAAGGAAACACTGGACTCTGTCAATTTCTGCAGACCCTAACTATACATCATTCCCCACTACCCACCTTGGAGGAACATGGAGGGGTCACCACAACCAGCCTGGGATTCAGACATGCTCAAATATTCATTTTTCAGGACTTTAATACCATGTTCCCATGGGGTGAGGTCACTACACCCAGAGAAATAATCCTGTGTTCTATTGTGCATCCCTTTATGCAGTGTGAACCAATGGTGGAAACCTTGATTCTCTTTGAGAAAATGGGATGCAGCCAGGCCACACAGGGCTTCCACCAACTGAGGACTGTTCTCTGAGACAGACATCACTTCACCACCAGGGTGCACATCCTCATACTCAGGGAGGTGAGCTGGCCCACCCCCACAGCTTTGGCCCTGCCCACCAGCCACCCAAAAGGCTTTTTTCTTAAAAAAGATAGTTTCCTCCTTGTGTTAGTCAGGGTATTCCTGCAAAACAAAAGCAACAGAGGATTAGATAGATGATAGATAGATAGATAGATAGATAGATAGATAGATAGATAGATAGTAGATAGAGGTGGAGGATTTGTTGTAGGAATTGACTCACAGAATTTTAGAGACTGAGACATCCCCCCTCCCCCATCAGATATAACCAGGAGAGTCCACAGTGGAATTTCCAGTCCTACTCTGAGTCTGAATGTCCTCGGGTGAGGACATGCAGAGGAGGGAATTCCCTCTGGCTCAGCCTTTTGTTTCAAGCTTTCAACCTTCCTACATTAGGGAGGGCAGTCTGATGCAGACACTAGCCCACAGTGTCTGAGTCATTATGGATGAAATGAGACATTCACATGGACTACCAAGTCCAAGTCTGGAGGAGGAAAAAGGACAGCATGGCTTTTCTCTCAAGTGGAGCAAAAGCCTCCACCCTTGCTCCAATGAGCTTTTATTGTCTTACTGGACACATTACAAGGAGGTTCTCATTAACTATGCACAGGCTCACTTTAGGTGGTTACCTTTTACAGAAAACAAAGGAGTCAATGCTGCTAATCACATCCCAGAAGAGGGATATTTGAAAATGAAAAGGCAAAAAGAGTTCAACTGGTTACACTCATCCTTGGAAGGTTTAGCATGGATTTTAGGAAGTTACTTTGCAATAAATGTCCTCAATTCAGGGTGAGGGAGTTTTAGCAAAAAGCAAGACTCATAGCGGCCTATGTACATTGCAGGCCTGATTCCCCACAGGAGAACCTATCTGTGGGTGTGGGTCCTTTGCATCTCCGAGTGGGAGCTGGGCCCACACCATGCAGAGTGGTCTCCTACAGCAGTCTACTTTACTCGGTCCATGGATTCAAATGTTAGTCTCATTCAGACACAGAGACACACTCAGAATAATGCTTAATACCTAAGCACCCCTGGCCCAAACAAGTGAACACATGAAATTAACCCTCAACTCCCTGAATGCATGCTCCCCCTGATGAACTTATAATGGGAAACCACACAGAAGGTAGAGCACTGTTTATTTGTTGACCTCTTTGTGGCCTGTTCCAGTCCATCAGAATCTGTCTTGTGACAGCAAGCACTGTCTCTGTGTCACTCATGCTGAACCATTAGGCCTTGAACAGGACCAGCACACAATAGATACTCAGAAAAGGTGTGTTGAGTAAGTCAATGAAGGGACCAAGGTGGTGAAACCCTGGGTAGTTTTAAAAGATATTCTTCTTAGTATTTTTCTGTACTTTTTAAAGTCGATTATATCTTACCTTACTTACAAAATAAAAAATGTTAATGAATGATACAATTTTAAGTTTGTACATGCCAATGTGTGAGAATCTTTGAGTCCCTTCCCTGCCAATGTTTTTCTAGCCTGGGACCAACAAAGGCATCTTTAAGAAAGGTGCCAACTTACCACCGTGGGGACTTCCCAGTCACCTTTCTGAATAGTTAAGACTCACTGTTCAGGGAAAAATGAAAAGTTTATTCCCTATGAACCAAACATGGCATCTTTGCTCTCTCTAATCCTCACAATGACACATGAGCAAGGCAGGCTGACTACCCTTCATAGAAAGAGAAACTGAAACTGGGAGTGTTTCTGGCCCTTGTTCAACGCAGTGAGCTGAGATTCCAGATCCTACCACAAGGAGTATGTCAGACCCAGAGGTGCCAGTGGTGGGGGTGGTGTAAAGGAAAGGTACATGTTGATGAATGTCTCTAGTTCTACTTTATGACAAAATCTGTTTTACAACTTTCTCCTTATCATGCCTGTGTGCCCGAAGAGTTTAAGTGAGCATGTCTGTGTGTGCTTTTCAGGCAGGCAGCATGCACACTTCACCTTGCCTGTGGATTCAGACATGTATACGTAGCAGTGTGGTTGTGTTCATGTGTGCATTGTACACATGCTTTGTGTGTGTTTATCTGGTAAGCAGCTCTTTGTGCTTTTGTAGTATGTGAGTGTGTGTGGGTTTTTTTTCTTCTGTGTAGGTGTATGCCTATGTTTCATGCCTGGGGAGGGCCCAGGAAAAAAAATACAGGGTACCTGCTCCCAAGAAATTTCTAGCATAATTAGGGAGAAAAGCGAAACATTCCAACGCATTCTGGTAAAGTGTGGTCTATCAGAGTTTAGTCATGACCCAGATGGGATCAGATGCTGCCTTGGATCAGACATGCTGTGGTGCTCATCAGCTTCATCACTTACATCTGGGGGTCACACCCAACAGACAAAGCCGAAGTGACCTCATCTCTGTTATGGGGCAAACTGTCGGCTGCAATGAGAATACACTGAAGGCAGGATTAGTTGATTAGCCTTGGATAGCTTTCTGGGAAAAAGAGATGGTTGTAAGTTGGAGAACTGGGGAAGGCCTGGGACAGGCCGGGATGAGCTGGGCCCTGGGGAATCCAGAGAAAGTAGGATATTCCCATGAGACGAAAGAAGCCAATGTGATTATTTCTCCATTAAACTAAGTCCCATGGTTTCAAATCCAGTGAGGACATACCCTTTCAGAATAACAGAGAGCACCCTTGCAGAGCCACCAGGAACTTCACACCACCCTGACACACAGCCCCATCTGCTACCAGCAAAAGCTCAGACTGCTCTGCCCACCATGTGGCTAGGCACCCCTGAGCAGACTACTTTATCCTTCTGGTGTTCGCACTTTGATCACAAAAATCCTGATCCTCCTCTCAGGCTGCAGGGGCAGGACTGAGGAAGGTGGAAACATGTACCTTGCCCAATGAAAGGAGAAAATAAATGTCATAGTAAAAAGAAGTCTTGTGCTCTCATTTGTCTGTGAAGTCTTGTGTACAGAGAGTTTTATCAGCCATGAAATTAGCCCTACGTGCACTTCTGTGCCAGCAGTCTGTGAAGGCTGGGACACTGCCTCACTGTCCACCATGAGCCTTGGGGACCCACTTTCCAGCCCAGCCTGCCCCCTGCCAGTGGATGATTTAACACACAGTCTGTTTCATGGCAGCCACTCCTGTGGGCCATGACACACACAGACATCAAGGTACATGGCAGAGCAGCAACACAAGAGTACTGTCTCTGTGCTTCACTGGCTCAGCCAGAGGACACAGAAATCAACTTCTGCAGAGTGTACCTCAGCAAAGACATGCTTTCTGTTATTGGATGGGGTCTGGGCCCAGAGCAGGTCTGCCTCAGGCTCACTGGTATAATGTGGATTCTTCACATTGTGTAGGAAAGATTTCAGAAGTCCAGGTGATTTTGAGAATATATTGAAGCTGGGGACAGTGAAACAAGGAAAGGGCTTAAGGTAGAAGAAGCAACAGGAGACAGAAAGATAAAAAGGGAGTCTTGGAGACAGGTTCAGTGGGTAAGCCTGGGATGAGCTGCCACTGCCTGCTGCTCCCTTGGTTGCATCCCATGGGGGTCCTTAGAGTTTAGGAGAAAGATGGCAGAAATACAAGGCATGGGCATGCTCTAGTGGGAACGATCTGTGGATCCTTTACTTAAGGCTTTTTATTTGTCTTTGGCCAGCTGGAATCCTAGGAAAGGTCTCAGGGGAGAGTCTTAAGAGAATATTCATTAACTTTTTAGGTGTGTCCTTCAATATGTTGATTCATCAAAATGTGCATATAGAGGGCTCAGGGTTATTTTTTTGGTTAGTTTTACTTTTCAAGAACATTATTGGAGAGGGACCAGGACTGAGGCCAGTCTGCCCTGGGACGGTCTGGATTGTGTGAACCACACACTCCTAAGTGCCCTTGGTTAGGGAAGATAAAATTTTGTGATTCATTAGCTGGCTGTAACTTGCTCAAATTGTCTGGCCTTGTTTAAATATTTTGTCTCAGTTTCCATTATTCCACTTGTCAAAGAATTTCCCTAGGTTCTTACTATCCTGCCTTAGTTCCACTTCTGCAGATTCCATTGTTACACAGATAAACTTTGAATCTTTGATGTTTTGAACTTTAGGATGACACTGTGAGGGGTAGAAAACACACAGAATTAACATGAAAATCTGGGTTCAAACCCTGGCTGCTCTATCAAATAAATATAACTCTGGATAAGTTCAATGACCTCACCTGAGTTTCTTCATCTCAAAAATGGAGATCACAATGCCAGCTCTGCTGGTGGAGGAGAGGGTCAGATGAGTCTGATGCAGGGGATGGGCAGTCTGTCAGAGCGTTGGGTGCCTGCAGCACCTGTTCAAGGAGCTGTCTGAGTCTTGGGGGTACAGGGAACAGGTCTGAGTCCTGGGCCATGGTGTTGCCAAAAGGACTCACAGGAACACACACATGCACAGACATGCAAGTACACACTTCAGAGCTCTGACCTATGATGTGCACATTTCCCCATGACTCCACTCATCTGAAATATTTCTTTGGTCCTGCCTCTCTCTGAGATAAATTCTGGCAGTATGCACAGAGTCAACTGTCTGACCCATGTGTTTCAGGATGAAGAAGCATCAGAAATATTTTCCTCCATTTCTGCCCTTGCCTGGCCCAAGTGATTGCCACTTTAAGGAAGAAAAAAATATTTATTTTTATTCTCCTGTTTTTTTTCTCTTATCTCCCCTTCTTCCTTCCCTCTTCTTAGAGTCTTCAGTCAGGGATAAAGATGGGGCAACCAGAGAGCCCCCACTCACAGGGACCTCTCTTCTGTGGCCTGAGAGACTACAATGCAGGAGCTGGTCTGCCTAAGTGTGGGAGCTGGGTTTTAACACTCCTTAGTGTACCAAAGCTTGGATCATCACGTTCCCCTGTGGATGGATCCATAGGACGTGCATCCATCCTAGCTGGCCCTGAGGTCCACCCTACTTTATTCTTTGGAACCAAAACTTATCTCCATTAAATGGCTGAAAACAAGGTTCAACTTCAGGCTCTGCAGGTATCCCAAGTCTCCCAGCCCATAGTACACTCTAGGCATGACGAAGGGGTCTCCGATCTCTCCTGATGCCTCTTAAGAAACAAGGAACATTTATTTGACCATCTGCCTCTGCTCAATCCCCTCCTTCACCTTGCTGGCTGTCCCTGAGATGATCCCAGTTCACCAGAGCCTTTCTCTATCCCAGGTTCTCTGGAGCTCCCAGGCCTAATCTCCACCTTCCATCAGCAAGTACCAGTGCCGTGGTGGGTAGTGTCTGCAACTTTTCCTTCCATGGGGGTGAGCACGTTTGTGAGGCTGCCTCAGGCCCTCTGCCCAGACCCCTCTCACCTCCTGCTAACCCCTATCCAAACCTATACCCAATGCCTGTGGTCAGGTGCATATGCCCAGGTCTAAGATACCACCAAAACAATCTGGTTTCTATCTACCCTAGTCTCCAGACTTTAGCCTGTCATCTCTAACCTTTGTACTTGGAAAAGACTTTTTATGCCATTCTGCTTTCTTCCTACCTTTGCACCTTCTACGCCTTTTATTGTCAGCATTGTGGAGGCTGTTACCTCTTGGAACTCTTTTTAGATGTCTAAACACAAGGAACTACACAAAAATCTTTTCTCCCTCAAAAAGCCAAGCAGTTGTACAATCAATTGCTTTGTCCAGAAAGAGAATTGTTTTTATAAAAGTAAAAATATTTGGTGGGGATAGGAGTCATAGATGGGAAACTATATTGCCAATTTTCAAATTCCAGCTTTCCATCTAACTTCTATGTGACCTCAGGCAAGTTGGCTAACCTTTCTGTGTCTCAATGTCCACATCTATAAAATGACAATAATAATAATGAGGTAATACAGTAAGGAGCTCAGAATTGTCAGCCACCAAAGAATTACTAAAAAAATATAGATAGCAGGATCCAAGATGGCAGCAGAATAGGTGGAACCTACACTAACCTCCTCTCAGGACCAAACTGGAATTACAAGTAACTTATAGAAAAATCATCCTGGAAAAACACTGAAGACTAGTTGGAGAGAAACCTTATAACCAACAACTTACAGAAGTAGCCATATCAAGACTGGTAGGAAGTGCTGAGGTATAAGTGGGCTAGCTGGACTCCCATGGGTGGCAGCTAATGTTCTTGTGGGAATATCTCAACTTCACAGTGGTTCCCCCTGAGAAGTCTACAGCCCAAGCCAAGCTCCCCAGCCTAGAACACCAGAAATGGGAAAGGAACCCACAAAACATTTGGTTGTGAAAAGCAGCAGTGTTTCTGTCTGTCAGGAAGAGATGACTAGAGACACAGGCACCCTCTTAAAGGGCTAATGCACAAAATTTTAACCTCAGTCACTCACCCTGGACCCAGATAGAGGGAGGGCAGAGTGCATTAGGGTTATGTGAAGAGATTCTAAAGTTGGTGGCTCTGGGGAGAGAGATGAAGTGTAAGCTGTCAGTATCCCTATGCTGAGTCATTCCCCATACTGCAGAGGCCATCTTTCTTAGGCAGAACAGTCGCCTCATGTGGCATCAGCCTGAAGGGAAGCAATTGAAACCACCCACTGGAATTCTTCTTGCCCTACCTCTTTCAGTGACTAAGCCTAACAGACAGCCTACAGACAAAGGCAGATCACTGAGTGCTTTGAGACTTTTATTTAATCACTCCCAGGTCCAGTGCTGGTAAAATCCACTTTTGGTGCACAGCTTTGTCATTTCTTCTTGCACCCAGACCCAGCAGAAGGAACCACAAGCTGTGGATTGCTGATAGCGCCACACAAGTTGCCCAGGGCCAGTCACAGGAAGTGTCTGACACAGGTCTGAATGAGAGATTCTTTCCAAAGAGGCCCAGAACAAAAACACCCAGTGTTCAGCTTCAAACAACAGAGCAAGATCCAATAAGCTTCACAAGCAGAATACACACAGGGAGATCTCTTCAGGAACCAAACCCTGCTGAGGCAAATTCCACTTTGTATGATCAGCACCTACAAGCAGCTTGCACACTGCATTCAGGGCTGGGCCTCACAGTCAGCCAACCAGAGGGTCAATCCCACAAACAAACAGGACAATAACAATCAAGACACAATTGCAACAAAAGGGCCCACATAATGTGCATAATGGACATTCCTAAAGCATCCGCATCAGGTAATCAGGGAGAATGAACCACAGGGTCTCCCAAGACACTGACTACATAAGGCCAACCTACCAAGGCCAGAAGTCATAGAAGATGTACCTAATGCATACAAATACATACAAAGAGGGAGTCATGATGAGGAAATAAACAAGCTCCAAAAGAAAAAAAACAAGAGACTTCTCCAGAAGAAGAGATAAATAAAATGGAGGCAAGCATTTATCATATATAGAGTTCAAAGTATTGACTATAAGGATATGAACAACAGCATAAACAACATAGAAACCATAAAAAGGATCAATCAGAAATGAACAATATAATATTTGAAGTAAAGAATGCACTAGAAGGAATAAATAGTAGGTTAGATGAATTAGAGGATCAAATCAGCAACTTGGAAGACAAAGTAAAAAAAAAATCACCCAATGAGACAGTAAAAGAGCATAAAGAATTTAAAAAATGAGGATAGTTTAAGAAATCTTTGGGAAAACACAAAGCATAACAATATCTGCATCATAGGGGACACAGAAGAAGAAGAAGAAAGAAAGAAAGGGATTGAGAATACATAAGAAGAAATAATTAATGAAAACATCCCTAACCTTCTGAAGGAAAAAGACACACAAGTCCAGGAAGCACAGAGAGTCCCAAAGAAGATGAATGCAAAGAGGCCCATACCAAGACACATCAATAAAATGGCCAAAGGTTAAAAACAGAGAGAGAATTTTAAAATCTACAAGAAAATGGCAGTTAGTTATCTACAAGAGGGTGCCCATAAGACTCTCAACTGATTTCTCAACAAAAACGTTTCAGGACAGAAGGAATTGGTTTGAAATATTCAAAGTGATGTAAAGCAAGGACCTACAGCCAAGACTACTCTATTCAGCAGGCTATCATTTAAAACTGAAAAAGAAATAGCTTCTTCAACAAGATAAAGCTAAGGAGTTTGTTATGATCAAACTAGTATTGCAAGAAATTTTAAAGGGCTTGCTTTAAGATGAAGAAGGAGAAGGAGGGAGAAAGTAGAGAGGAAGACAAAAGAGAAGAATAAAAAGAAAAACAAACAGAGGAACATAGTTCAAAAAACATATAAATAAATCCATACCTATCAATAATCACTTTAAATGTAAATGGCTTAAATGCTCCAATAAAAAGACATAAGGTAGCAGAATGGAAAAGGATACAAGACATATATATGTTTCTAAAAACAACCCACCACAGAACAAAAGACACACACAGACTAAAAGTAAAAGAATGGAAAAAGATATTTCATGCAAATGGAAAGGAAAGGAGAGCTGGGTAGGAATACTTACATCTGGCAAAACAGACTTTAAAACCAAGGCTAGAGTAAGAGACAAAGGATACTACATAATGATGAAGGAGCAGTACAAAAGAGGATACAACATTTGTAAACATATATACATCCAACATAGAAATACCTACATATGTAAATCCACTCTTGATGGACATAAAGGCAGAAACTGACAGTAATATAGTCAGGTAGGAGACTATAATACCCTATTGACATCAATTTATAGATCTTCCAGACAGAAAATCAAAAAGGAGATGATGGCCTGAAATGACATAATAGATCAACTGGATTTAATTGATATCTTCAGAGCATTGCATCCCAAAGCAGCAGAATATAAACATTCTTTTCAAGTGCACGTTGAACATTTTCTAAGATAGACTGCATGTTAGAAGCAAAGCAAATTTCAAAATTTAAGAAGATTAAACCATATCAAGCATCTTCTCTGACCATAATACTATGAAACTAGTAATCAATCACAAGAAGAAAAACACACAAAGATATGGGAGTTAAATAACATGTTCCTAAACAGTGAATGAGTTAACAATGAGATCAAGGAAGAAATCAAAAGATAACTTGAAACAAATGAAAATGAGAACAATCCAAAATCTGTGGGACACAGGAAAAGCAGTCCTAAGAGAAAAATGTATATCATTACACACCTATCTCAAAAGAAAGAAAAAGCTCAAATAAACACTCTAAATTTAAAAGTAATGGATCTTGAACAAAAACAACAAAGCCTAAAGTGAGTAAAAGGAAAAGAATAATAAAAATCAGAGTAGAAATAAATGAAATAAACAAAATTAAGGATAAAAACCACATGATCATATCAATAGATGCAGAAAAAGCATTTGGTAAAACTCATCACCCATTTACAATAAAAACTCTCAACAAAGTGTCAATAGAGGGAACATACATAAACATAATAAAAGCCATATATGACAAACCCACTGCCAGCATCATACTCCACAGGCAAAAGCTACAAGCATTCCCATTAAGTTCAGGAACAAGATGGGGATGTTTTCATCTCTCTTATTCAACAAAGTATTGGAAGTCTTAGCCACAGCCATCACACAAGAAGAAATAAAAGGCACTCAAATTGGAAAAGAAGTAAAACTGTCATTATTTGCAGATGACATGATACTATACACAGAGAACCCTAACTATTGCACCAAATACTTCTAGAACTGAATGAATTCAATAAAGTAGCAGGATACAAAATTAATATCTAGAAATCAGTTACATTTTTAAATTACAATAATGAACTATCAGAAAGGAAAACTAGGGAAACAATCCTATTCACTATTGTCTCAAAAAGAATAAAATACCTAGGAATAAATTTAACCAAGAATATAAAAGACCTGTACTCAAAAAGTTATAAGACACTGAAGAAAAAATTGAAGAACATATAAATAAGTGGAAGCATATACCATGTCCATGAATAGACAGAATTAACTTCAATAAAATGTCCAGACTACCCAAAGCAATCTACAGATTCAATGCATTTTGTATCAAGATACCAATTGTGTATTTCACAAAACTAGAACAAATATTCCAAAAATTTATATAGAACCACAAATCAATGGAACAGAATATAGAGCCCAGTAATAAGCCCACACCCTAATAGTCAATTAATATTTGACAAAGAATGCAAAAATGTACAATGGGTTAAAGATAGTCTATTCAATAAATGACATCAGGAAAATTGGACAGATACATGCAAAAACTGAAACTAGACCACCTTCTTACACTCTACACAAGAATAAACTCAAATGGATAAAGTCTTAAATGTTAGACTAGAAACCATAAAAATCCTGGGGGAAAATATAGGCAGTAAAATCTCTGACATTTCTTGTAACAATGTTTTTTTTTTTCTGATATATCTCCTCAGACAAGGGAAACAAAAGAAAATATAAGCAAAAGGAAATACATCAAACTAAAGAGTTTTTGCATAGCAAAGGAAACCATTCACAAAATAAAAAGACAACCCATTGAATGGGAGGCCACATTTGCCAATACATCTGATAAAAGGTTAATATCCAAATTTAAAAGAACTTTATAAAACTCAACACACACACACACACGCACACACACAATTCCAATTTAAAAATGGGCAAAGGACCTGAATAGACATTTCTCCAAATATGACATATAGATGCCCAATAGACATATGAAAAAATTGCCTAATATCACTAATTTTCAGAGAAATGCAAATTAAGGCCACAATGAGATATCAGCTCACACCTGTCAGAAAGGCCATCATCAATAAATCTACAAACAATGACTACTGGCGAGGATGTGGAGAACAGGGAATTCTTATGCACTTTTGGTGGGAATGCAGATTGCTGCAGACACTATGGAAAACAATATAGAGTTTCCTCAAAAATTAAAAATGGAACTGACTTATGACCCAGAGATTCCACTTCTGGGAATATATCTAAAGAAATACACTAATACACTAATTTGAAAAAATATGTGCATCCCTATGTTTATTGCAATGTTATTTACAACAAAAGCCAAGATTTGGAAGCAACCCAAGTATCCATCTATATATGAGTTGATAAAACAACTATGGTATATTTGCACACTGGAATAGTACTCAGCCATAAAAAAAGAAGGAAATTTTACCCTTTGTGACAGCATGGATGGACCTAGAGAACATTATGCTAAGTGAAATAAGCCACTCAGAGAAAGATAGGTACCATATAATCTCACACATATATGGAAATTTATGAACACACTAAACTAACAAACAAAATAAAAACAGACTCATAGATAGAAAACAGGCTGACAGCTCTGGGGCGAGGCAGGGAGAGTGGCTGAGCAAAAAAAAAAAAAAGAAAGAAGAAGAGAAAGAACTCATGGACACAGACCACAATGTGATGATTATGCGTGGGAGGGGGTGGGTGGAGTTGGAAGAGAATATCGGGGGATAAATGGTAATGGAAAAAAATAAGTAAAAAATATATATAGCTATTGATATTTAGAAATGCAATTTATCTATCTATCTAGATACATCATCTCATTAGTATCTTTTATATTTACTATAAGCTAAAGTAATATTTTTGATATATGACTTCAACAAAATATATTATTACAGTGATTTCACATGTTCTTTTTACATTTTGTAAAATAGTGATGGGAGATGTTTTATTACATTTGTGGTTTGTCTTCTATTTCCATTGGGTACACTGAAATCCTTGATGTAGGCAACAGAGAATAACCCTGGATAATCCCACAGCTGTATCCCTCCACCAATGAGGGCACCTTCTGCAGGTCCAGGATCTAACCTCAGTTTCTCTCTCCTCTGTGCAGACCACTGGCTGCTAGCTAAGGAAGGCAACAGAGCACAGTGCCTTAGGATCCCAGTGGGGCTCCCAGAAATCACAGATTCATCTGGCAGGCTTTTAGCTCCATCTTTTGCCTCTCTTGTTCAGGAGGGAAGAACTAAAAGTAAACAGTACGTTACTCACTTCAGGGTAGATACATAAGGGAAGCCTTAGAGGATAGAGTGAAAGAAATAAGAGTTAGGAGACTATTTCTCTAGAGAAAAACTATTTGAAGTGCTATTACATTTTTTTCTACCTTCATCTTAAGCTAAGTGAAAGGGGCTCCATGAGAACCCCTTGGAGGTCATGGTATGTATCCCTGCAGGAGACACAGGGAAAAGACCTGACCCTGATCCGACACAAACATCTAAACACCAAAGACATTCACAGCAGGCCAATTGAGGTCTTTCACTGGGAAGCCCAGTCAAAGCAGGGCCAACAGGAAGCTTTCCGCTCAGAAGACCCAGAGAACAGCTGAAGAAAAGGATTTTGTGCTCAGTGGATACAGGAAGTGAGTCAAGGGACATCAGTATAAAACTGCAGTAAGAGGTCCCAAGTCCTGCTTCTTGATACACAAGGGGCAGGCTACCTTAATGGGACTCCTAAACCAGACCTGTCCACTTATATGATCAAGCTGGACAGGGGCCATGTGGTTGTGCCACATACTCTCCTTCAACCTGTGTGAAGAGTGACTTTCAGCTGCACATGGTCACCCTCCTCACTTCACTTGCAGCAAAAAAGAGCCTGTCTCAGAGTTCTGCAGGTGAACAGAATAGTGTTAGGGACTTCCAGGAAATCTCCTTAAAAGGGGCTAATGCAGGTGACATGTCTGAATCTACTTTCTTTGGTGGTTCTTGGCAGTCTGCTATACTTTCACCTTGGGTGTGAGTCACATTGCCAACAACAAAAATATCCAAGTGACTGCAAATATTTCAGAGGCTACACCCAAAGCTGATTTAGGGACAAATTGAGAGGCTGGAAGAAAAGTGAGAGATAGGTCACAGAGAGCCTGGCATGGCATCCAGAGAATGTTATTTTCTCTCAGGGGCAGTATGTGCTGTGCTGCTGAAGAGTTCAGGCAGTATACTGACACATACGTGTCATTCTAGAAAGTCCATTCCAGGAATTAGATTCAAAATGAAGTAGCAGATCAGGACACAATGGCATTGTGTTCACAGGTCCTGGCAGTGAAGATGAAGAAAACTATACATAGGTAACAAGTATTAAGAAATTCTAGAAGAGAGATTGGTTATTGATCAGCCCTTGGAGCTAGAGGAGAAGGAGGGGCCAATGGCCAGATCCAGGCTTGTGGTTTTGGCAGCCTTCTGTTCAATGGATCCATTGACAGAGAGAATGGTGTAGTAGGACATGTGTGGGGAAGATGATGAACTTAGTGTTGAAAGGTTAAGACCAGAATCCAAGTATGTCCAGTAGATATTTGCTTGGTCAAGTATGGAGTCTAGTTAGGGAGCAGTCAATAATCATAACAAACAGCGCTTAATGAGTGCTTACAAGATGCCAAACAGTATTGCAAGAACTTTCATGTATACTTTTATTGGTACTATCCCCTTTCTACATATGCGAGAAACTGAGGCACTGAGAGGTTATTACCCCAAGCTCTTCACCACTGTGCTATACTACCCTAAGAAGATCAAAGGATAAGGTATCATAGGTGGAGGAATGAGAATAACCTGTTCAACAATTACGAAGCCATTAAGCCCTTAGGACATCAGAGCCTGGTCAGCATCAAACAAAGTCTTAGGTCAGCATAAAACTCTGACCACCAAAATAGAGTTTTAGTCAAGCTAATGATAACATCTTGACTTAAAGTGGGACTACTCTACAGACTACACCTTCATGAGACCAGACAGAACAACGTCATGGCTGACATCAGGACGTGATACAATGATCAACTACTCCCTACTCTGGTCCAAACCAATCAGAAGAGCTTATGACCCTAATTCCTTTAGCCACCATTTTTATAATTAATATTTTTCCCCTTTATAACCCATCTTCAAGAGCCATTGGACAGCCAGGTCTTTGAATATTGGCTTACCTGTGACTCTGGTCTTAGTGCCATTTCCTTGGCTGATAAACCCTTACTTTCTTGGCTGCAAACTCCTATTTTCATTTGATTGGGTTTTGATGCAAGCAGGCAAATGGACCCCTTTTTTTCAGTAATGAAGGAAAGTTTACTAGCCAGAGACTGGCTCTACTCCTCTTAGGTGGAAGAATTGGGGCTTGTGGGTGTAGGTGTGTTACCAAAGCTAATAAAGTCTTTTTTTTTTCCTGTTCTTTGCAAGGCAAGGTCCTGTAGGGGAGAACAGCTGTGGTTCAAGGCAGGTTAGGAAGCCAAGTGCTGAGATGCCTCTTGACCTGGGCCCAAGAGTTAAGTTTTTTTCATTGATGAAAACTAATAATTATATTATGTAACAAAATCACAATTAATTGTAATATGGCAAGAAATAAGACAGTACATCATCCCCCACCCCTGCCTGACTACTGCCTCTATCTCTTGAGGAAGAAAAAGTCTGGAAGAGTAAGAAGAAAAAGTAAGAACCTGCAAACTGTCATCTTGGGGGACCTATCAGAGAGCCACCGCCTCAGTTCTATGTCCACCTCTGCAAGGTGGGTTCCTGCACAGCCCTGCCCATCACAGGAGCTAGCATTCAGAGAAATCTCTACAGTGTTAATTACCAGGCAGAACAGTGATATTCCGTAATTAAATTAATTCAATATAGTCCATGAAATAGAGCTAGCATGACCATTCATCAAGCTCCCACATGAGGCGGTGATCACCTCATTTCATATTTATTCATTCCAAGTCCCCGGCACTTGCCAGCAATAGGAACTGTTAGTTCTTAATTTAGGTATTTTTTCCTCCTTACTAGAAAAATGAATTACCTAAACAAATTGGATAGAATAAAGAGCTCGAATTGCATATTATAAAGTTGTCTAGTAAAACAGTACAGGTGGTTGTTATTCACAATATGTAACTTTAAGATAAGTTAATAAAGAAATATAGATGAGATTCCATTTTTGGTCATCATTAGCATACACAGTACAAAGAGCTACAGGATATTCAATTAATTCTAAACCATATTTATGGACCAGAAGTCTTACATATAAATCAACATTCTTTTCTTTTCTTTCTCTCTCTCTCTCTTTTTTTTTGGCCTTCATGTAATAGGAAATGCAATTTCTAACCAGAGTTCAAAAGAAGAGAAAATGGCTGCTGCCCAGTCCCAGGGCTCAGAGGTTCTATGAACTCATGTAGGAGTTTCACATGAAACTCTGGAGGTATTTCATAAACTCACATCCAGAAAATTATAATTACCAAATGATTGTCTCTTCTACCATTCCCATTTTTCTCAGCTGCCATCTGTCAAGAGGTGCGGGCCACCTAAACCTCCTGTGACTCCTTCAGTCACTAATTAATCCCCAAGGAGTGCACAAGCTGAGTGAAAATGCATTATTTTAAAAAGATGGAAAAAGAAACCAGACACCATAAGGAGGGCAACTTCCTGTGTCACCGTGGAAAACCAAAATGTTGGAGGACATGATTTGCAAAACGCAAGCTTGTTTGTTAACATGAAGTGCTGGAATTTGCAGTTCAGAGTGGAGGGTTTTTAACTGTGGCCTATGGACTACTGGATTCTGGGAATTTCTGAGTTTCAGGGAGTGTTTTTTCAACAGATTTACTTCTAGATGTTTTTAGACAATCTGGGTTTTCGGTTTCTCAACAGTTTCTTCCCCTTCTTTCTTCAATTCATAGGTTCCTCTTCTCTCTGAGTGAATTGCTAGATAAGGACACCTCTAGTAATCAAGCTTCTCTGTTGACCTTTAAATGTTTCTCAGGTCTTGAACATATGGGGATGTCCCCAAGTCACTTGTTCCCTTTTCTCTGAGGACAGGACTGTGGTTATGAGTTTTCAGTCTTAGAATTTGGGGTCCATCTGCCATTTTGTTTTGCTGACAACATTTCCTCTCCTGGCCTCTGAGCACTGCTCCTTCTCCACTGCCGTCTCTGCCTGCACAGCACCCATGTGATCCAGGCCAAATCAGAGTGACCACCCCTGGGGTAGGGTGGCTGATATGTGGCCAATAAGAATATTCTGAAAGGATCTCTATGGATGATTGGGTGGAAAAGTCACAGGTGCTGAGAACCTATTAGAGTGGGGCTGTGGGCCCACCTGAGACACTTGTCTGAGAAAAGCACACAGAGCAAGCTGAAACCACCAAGTGTGGCACTCTCTGAGAGCCCCCTGGTGACATTTTCTGAGCCTCTGGACTTGGCCATGCCTAAGCCCCCCTGGCTCCAAACTTCCAGTTTTAGGATCTAATGCATTTCTTGCTGTTGTAAGGATAATTTGAGTGTGTTTCTGTCAATTTTAAATTAAAAAGTGCTGCCTGAACAGACAGTTCTGGACCCCCCACTGCCCTCTCTCTATCCAGGGAACAGCTGGAGCCTGGCAGGAAAGTGATCCTTTAATGAAAACCCTGGCTCTTCTCCCCAGCTGGCCCTGTGCTCCTGGGAGAACTATGGGTGAGCAGTGCCATGAGCTGGGGACAGAGAGGCTACTGAGAGACTGGTTCTGACTCTACACACCCAACCACAGCCAATAGAGAGGGTCTTCTAAGGCTACTTTAAGTCTGGAAAATACAGTTACTGAATAGACATTGTTGAACATGCTGGGCACAGGGCACATGTCCAAAAACAAGACAGACATGATCCCTGTCCACCAGTTCTGGTTCCTGCCCAGTACTGGAGACTGCACTCTTGCCAATCCCTCCTGTTCCCACCCAAAACATACACATGTGTACACACACACACACACACATACCTATGGAAAGTCACCCACATCCATGTACACAGTTGTACACACAGATGTACCCACACTCAGCAGCTCCATGTTCAGGTACTACTGTATTCCTGTCAAATGGCTCTTCCTCATCTCTGTTCTTCCTACTTTACCACTGCCTGGCAAATCTTTCTGAAATATTTGTGACTCAAGCTCAGCTGTCACCTCCCCAAGAAGTCTGTGTTAGGAGCCCCTCCTTAGGCTCCCACAGTTCTGTGTTCTCCACCTCATAGTTTAGCTTGTGGAGAGCCCCCTCTTCCCTTTGAGGCTGTGGACAATTGGCTCACAGCACAGCACCTTGCCCAAATAAACTTCTAGAGCAGCCCTTTCCAGCCAATTTCTAGTAAGTTTTCAGGTATTGAGGGGCATGTCTACAATCCATGAGAACAATGCCATTCACTTATCAGTGAACATTCACCTATCAGTGAACATTTACCAAGTCTGCCAGGGGCCAGGGTCTATGCCAGGTTCTGAGAAAGGGGTGAAGGAGCCAAGACCACCTCCTTCAGGGCATTCCAGAGGAGATAGTCCTGATGTCCTCTGCCATTTTATGGTCCTTATTGGAGCTTAGAAACCTAGGCTGGAGGCTATGGGATGTGGTCTGGGGACACTAACCCCTTGTAGGATAAGTGGAGGCATCCTGGCTTCCTCACCCAGGTGTCTGGGTAACTAAGGGGAGCGATGTTCCCATAGCCTTGGAGGGTCCTGATAAGTAGTGATCCATAGCCTTGAGACTGGGTCTGATAAACTGTTTCCATACCAGGAAGTGGGCTCACATGCATTGAATTGTTATGCTATGTAATGTTCTGGCAGTTTTCCAAATTTATTTCCTTCTAGCACCTTAGAGATACTCCTTGCTGCAGGCAATGATGGGAGACACATGCAAGGAGACAGGTGCCATGATGGGTGTCATGCTGGGGAGCAAGGGCCATGACATGAGACATGCAGGGAGACATGCAACTTGCAGCATGCGTGGCTCGCCCACCTGTGAATATAGGCATGCCCAACATCCCAACAGCTCTATGACTATTATTCCCTCTGCGTGAATACCATGGACCTGCCCAGCCTTGAATGGTCACAACACACCCCTGAATCACAAAGTGTCAGAGTTCCAGAGGCTCCCAGGACTTTTGTAACACCCCTAGGTACAGATGTAAATGGCCTAGGTTTACAGGGCATTGATGACAAGTGGGGCTCAAGGCACACTTCCCCCAGAACAGGGCTTTTAATGCCTCCCACATTTCTCTTTCTTTGGGCATTTACTGAGTGTCTTCTCTGTGTCCAACACTTTATGTACAATCCTCCCACAACCTTGTAATTTACAGACAGGGAATGTGAGGGTGAGAGGGCCATTCTCAGCTGGATGAGGGCAACTTAGAACCATGAGCCCAGGCTGGCCTGAATGCATGGCTCAATGGGGCACAGACTGATCCAGGGGTTTCCTGAAAATAAGGACTTTCTAGAGTCAAGCCCACAGAACATGTGAGGAGCTTTCTGACACCCATGGGATAAGTGCCCATAGGGTGAAACAGGTGGGGTAGCATGCAGGGGAGATGAGACAAGTCCAGGGAGGAAAGAGGCTGTGGCTCCAGGGCCCTGGGCAGCCCTGTCATGACTCTCCATCCATGAGCTTCCAATAGGATCTGGCCACCAGATTACTCACAAGAAAAATCATTGTTGGGACCCTCCCTGAGGGTCTCCCAGGACTTTTCCAAACACTTTGTACCTGACTGGAAGGCCCATGGCTTTGGATGATTCACCTAGACTTCTTTCCTTGCCTGGGTTTTTATTCAGGCTGATAGTTTAGACTCAGACAATGCTTTTTGCAAAGATTTTTTACTATGCTACTAATTCCAGGACTAAATAAAAATGTTGCGTGGTGATCCAAACCATCCAGGCTGTGGTCAGCTATACTGAGAGATGACTCTGTAACCTGGGTGTGGTGGTCACCATGTTCATCACTGGATTTAACCCAGAAAAGACAGTGCTTCTACCACATCAAAATAGTGTTCACATAACTTCTTTTCTTTTTTAAACAGATGAATGACTTTTTTTGTTTTATTATATTTTACTTCAGACCCTATCAAATATCTTCCAAAAGAACATGTTTTATCATCTTTAAATGCAAAGTTATTCATTACATAATGAGGAGAGTCTATATTTAGGAATTTTTGTCTCTGCTGATAAGTGTTCCCAAATCTCCCTTGGCATGAATTAACCTTAAGCATGTTCATACACTTACTACAGCGTTCAGAGAATGAAAAGTAGGGTGACAGGGTTTAGTAGACTCTTTTAAATGTATTTTCCTCATAAACTTAAGCAACTTACTGATTTCAAGTAATGTCATAGAGTGAATTGGCATTTCTTCATTCCCAATGGGTTTCGCTCTTTTCTAAAAATTTAATTTAATTGTTTAATTACTTTATTGTTGTTTAAGTACAGTTGTCTGCATTTACCCTGTGCTACTCCCCCTCACCCCCCAGCCATCCCCACCTCCCTCCCCTGCTTCCTTGGTTTTGTCCATGTGTCCTTTATAGTTGTCCTGTAAACACTTCCCCGCTTGCCCCCATTATCCCCTCCCACCTCCCCTCTGGTCACTGCCAGATTGTTCTTAATTTCAATGTCTCATTATATTTTGTTTCCTTGCTTGTTTTGTTGATTAGGTTCCACTTAAAGGTGAGATCATATGGTAATTGTCCCTCATGGCCTGGCTTATGTCACTTATGATAAGTGAAATTATCCAATATGTTTCTCTATGTGAAACAATACATAGCTGAATACAGTGAACAGAAGGCTTCTTTTACAAAAATATCAATGCCATTTTCATATATCAATATCAATAATTTTATCATGCCATTTTGAGTTAGAAAGTTGTAACAGGTTGTTTCTTATAGCTCTGTACAGAAATTTTCATATCTTACTTGTTTGCCTTCAAAACAGAGTTTACCTAGGTTTACAGCACCATACTTAATAATTTCAAGCTAAACCTACCTTACTTCAAAAAAACCATTAATTTCTATGCTTCTCACTACTCTACAACTAACTTTAACACACAAGTCCAGAAAACCATTAAAGCAAACTTGAGCAATTATCAATGTACAACTTGTTTTTTCTACCATGATATTCTTAACTTCAGAGTCAACTGAACCACATGCTAATGTATAACTGCAGTTCTTTTTCTTTCTTTTTTAAAAAGTATATTTTACTGATTATACTATTACAGTTGTCACATTTTTTTCCAGTACTCTTCATTCCCCTTCATCCTCATCCCATTAGTTCATGTCCATGGGTCATGCATATAAGCTCTTTGGCTTTTCCACTTCCTATACTAGTCTTACCCCCCTGCCTATATTGTACCTATCATTTATGCTTCTTATTCCCTGTACTCCCCCACCCGTTCTCTCCCCTCCCTGTTGATAACCCTCCATGTGATCTCCATTTCTATGATTCTGTTCCTGTTTTAGTTGTTTGCTTTATTTGTTTTTGTTTTTGTTTTAGGTTCAGTTGTTGATAGTTGTGTGTTTGTTGTCATTTTGCTGTTCATATCTTTGATCTTCTTTTTCTTAGATAATACCCTTTAACTTTTCATATAATAAGGGCTTGGTGATGATGAACTCCTTTAAACTGACCTTATCTGGGAAGCAGTTTATCTGTCCTTCCATTCTAAATAATAGCTTTGCTGGATAGAGTAATCTTGGATGTAGGTCCTTGCCTTTCAAGACTTCAAATACATTTTGCCAGTCCCTTCTTGCCTGCAAGGTTTCTTTTGAGAAATCAGCTGATAGTATTATGGGAACTCCCATGTAGGTAACTGTCTCCTTTTCTCTTGCTGCTTTTAAGATTATCTCCTTATCTTTAATCTTAGGTAATGTAATTATGATGTGCCTTGGTGTGTTCCTCCTTGGGTCCAACTTCTTTGGGACTCTCTGAGCTTCCTGGACTTCCTGGAAGTCTATTTCCTTTGCCAGATTGGGGAAGTTTTCTTTCATTGTTTTCAAAGAAGTTTTTGGTGTCGTGCTCTTCTTCTCCTTCTGGCACACCTATGATTTAGATGTTGGAATGTTTAAAGTTGTCCTGAAGGATTCTAAGCTTCTCCCCATTGTTTTGAATTGTTGTCTCTTCATTCTGTTATTGTTCAATGTTTATTTCTTCCTTCTGCTCCAAACCATTGATGTGAGTCCCAGTTTCCTTTCCTTCATTGTTGGTTCCCTTTATTTCACTTTTCATAGACTTCACTTTTTCCTCTGTTTTCCCAGGCATACTCTACACCTCTTCACACAACCAAAAGAAGGACAACAACAAATTAAAAAAAAAAAACAACCAGAACTGACAGAAAATCAATCTATATGGAAGTCTGGTACCCAAGGAGTTAAAGAAGAAACATTCATCCAGACCGATATGAGGGGTAGAGACAGGCAGCACCATGGAGAGGACTGGAGACAAGGCAACAGCTAGAGGACCAGGGTGAGAAAGGTAGCTTCTATTGGATGGTCTGAGGCAGCAGCTGGCAGAGCAGATGGTCCCACATTTGCATGCAGACAGAACAGGAGGAAGAACTGGGGAGCAAGATGGACCACCCAAACCATGGTTCTAGCAGGGAGAAATAGAGACCCAAAACATTTGACTGAATAGACCTGTGTGTGAGGTGTGAGGTGGTGAGGGAGACTCTCAGACTCACAGGAGAGTTTGTTAGACCCATGGGGTCCTAGAATGTACACAAAACCACCCACCTGGGAATCATCCCCAGAAGGGCCTAATTTGATTTTGCATAGTAGCAGAGGGGACTGGAAGTCAATACAGAGCTCAGCAGGCCACCTTGTTTCCTCTCACACCCTTTCCCCACATACAGCACCACAGTGCACTGACATGGTTGCTCTGTCCTGGGGAATACCTAAGGCTCTGCCCCTTACTATGTAACAGGCATGCTGAGACACACACAAAAAATGGCCTTCTTCTCCTGGAATTGAAAGAACAGATCAAAACTTCAGAAAAAATACAACTAAACAATGAAGAAATAGCCATCCTATCAGACACACAGTTCAAAACACTGGTAATCAGGATGCTCACAGAATTGGTTGTCTATGGTCACAAAATATGTGCCTGTTCTTATACCAGTAACACACTATTCTGATTACAGTTGCCTTGTAATATAGCTTTGAAGCAGGTATTGTGATGCCTTCCACTTTGTTCTTTTTTCTCAAAATTGCCGAGGCTATTCAGTCATTTATGGTTCCAAAATTTTTTTGAAATGTTTTTCCTGTATCTATAAAATAAGTCATTGGTATTTTAATAGGGATTGCATTGAATTTTAAATTTCCTTGGGTAGTATGGACATTTTGATGATGCTAATTCTTACAATCCATAAGCACAGCATATACTTTTATTTCTGTCTTCTTTAATTTCCTTCTTCAGTGTTGTGTAGTTTGCTGAGTACAGGTCTTTCACCTCTTTGGATAGGTTTATTCCTAGGTACTTTATATTTCTTGTTGCAGTAGCAAATGGGATTTTTTCATGATTTCTGTTTCTGATATTTCCTTGCTGGTATACAGAATTGTCTTTGATTTCTGAATATTGACATTGTGTCCCACTATTTTGCCAAAGTCACTTATTAGGTCGAGTAGTTTTTTTTGGTGGAGGCTATAGGATTTTCTATGTACACTACCATGTCATCTGCAAACAAGGACAGTTTTATTCCTCTTTTCCAATTTCGATGTCTTCTATTTCTTTTTCTTGTCTAATCACTGTGGCTAGAACTTCCAATACTATGCTGAATAGAAGGGGTGAAAGCGGACAACCTTGTTTTGTTCCTGATCTGATTGGAAAAGCTTTATTTTTTGCCCAGTAAGTATGATAATGGCCTTAGGTCTCTCATATATGGCCTTTATTAGGTTGAGGAATGTTCCCTCTATTCCTACTTTGCTGAGTGTTTTTATCATAAGTGGTTGCTGTACCTTATCAAATGGCTTTTGTGTATCTATTGCTATGATCATGTGATTTTTGTCTTTTCTTTTCTTTAAGTGATGTATAACATTTATTAATTTGCAAATATTGTACCATCCTTGATTCCCTGGGATGAATCCTACTTGATCATGGTGTATAATCTTTTTAATATATTCCTGAATGCAGTTTGTCAATATTTTGCTGAGGATTTTAGTGTCTAGGTTCATCAGCGACATTGGCCTGAAGTTTTCTTTCTTTGTTGTGTCTTTATCTGGTTTTGGAATTAGGATGATGCTGGTTTCATAAAAAGAGTTTGGGAGTCTTCCATCTTTTTGGATTTTTTGGATTAGTCTGTGAAGGATAGGGGTTAGCTCTTCCTTAAATGTTTTATAGACTTCTCTTGTGAAACCATGCAGTCCAGGGATTTTGTGTGTCGGGAGTTTTTGATTACTGCTTCGATTTTGTCTGATGTTATTGATCTGCTCAGGCTTTCTGTTTCTTCTTCACTGAGTTTTGGAAGATTATATTTTTCTAGGAACTTGTCCATTTCACCTAGGTTTTCAAATTTCTTGGCATACAGTTCTTCATAGTAATTTCATACAATCCTTTGTATTTCTGTGGTAGCAGTTGTAATCTCTCCCCTTTCATTTCTGATTGTATTTATTTGGATCCTCTCTCTTTTTTTGTTGATGAACCTGCTTAAAGGCTTGCTGATTTTGTTTATCTTTTCAAAGTACCAGTTCCTGGATTCATTGATATTTAGAATTTTGTTTTTAGTCTCCATGTCATTTAATTCTGCCCTAATCTTGGTTATTTCCTTCCTTCTACTTGTTCTGGGTTGTCTTTGTTGTTGTTCCTCAAGTTCTTGTAGGCATAGGGTTAGGCTGTTTGTTTGAAATGTGTCTATCTATTTTAGGTAGGTCTGTATCGCTATGAACTTCCCTGTCAGGACTGCCTTTGTTGTGTCCAATAAGTTTTGGGTTGTTGTGAGTTCATTTTCATTTGTTTCCAGAAACTTTTTGATTTCTTCCCTAATTTCATTCTTGACCCACTCATTGTTTAATAGCATGCTATTTAATTTCCATGATCTTGAGTGTTTTTTTTTTTTCCCTTGGGGTTGGTTTCTAGTTTCAGACCCTTGTGAACCGAGAATATGCTTGGTATGATTTAAATTTTCTTGAATTTGTTGAGGCTTGTTTTGTGTCCTATCATGTGGTCTATCTTTGAAAATGTTCCAGGTGCATTTGAAAAGAATGTGTATTTAGCTCCTTTGGGATAAAAGGTTCAATATATACCAGTTAAGTCCATCTAGGGTATTGTTCAATGCCACAATGTCTTTGTTGATATTTTGTTTGGAAGATCTGTCCATTTTTGATAGTAGGCTGTTAAAATCCTCTAGTCCAAATGTGTTGCTGTCAATATCTTTCTTGAAGTCCTCCAAGATTTTCTATATGTATTTGGGTGCTCCTATGTTGGGTGCATATATATTTACTATGTTTATGTCTTCTTGGTGGATTCTTCCCTTGAGTATTATGAAGTGAACTTTTGGGTCTCTCTTTATGGCCCTTTTCTGGAAGTCCATTTCATCTTATATGAGTATTGCTACCCTGGCTTTTTTTCCTGTCCATTTGCTTTGAAAATTGGTTTCCAGCCCCTCACTTCCAGTCTGTGGAAGTTATTTGTTCTGAGGTGGGTCTCTTGTAGGCAGCATATGTGTGGGTCATGCTTTCTTATCCATTCAGCTATTCTTTGTCTTTTGATTGGGGCATTTAATCCATTTACATTTAAGTTTATTATTGATAGGTACTTATTCATTGCCAATTTCATACCTTTGTTCCTCTTTCCCTCCCCCCCTCTCTCTGTTTTCCTTCTTTTCCTTAAAGCAGCACCTTTAACATATCTTGCAGTGCTGGTTTGGTGGAGGTGTATTCTTTTAGACTTCTTTTGTCTGGGAACCTTCTTATTTGACCTTCTATCTTGATTGAGAGCCTTGCTGGGTAAAGTAGACTTGGGTGCAGGCCTCTGGTTCTCATTGCTTGGAATATTTCTTGCCATTCTCTTCTGGCTTGGAGCATTTCTGTTGAGAAGTCAGCTGCTAGCCTAATTGGGGCTCCCTTGTATGTTACTTCCTGTTTCTCCCTTGTTGCCTTTAAGATTCTCTCTTTGTCTTGAAATTTTGCCATTTTTATTATGTGTCTTGAAGTGGGCCTCTTTCGGTTCCTCTTGATCGGGACTCTCTGTGTTTCCTGGATTTGTGTGACTTTTTCTCTCATCAAATTAGGGAACTTTTCCAACATTACTTTTTCAAACTGGTTTTCTATCCCTTGCTCTTGTTCTTCTCCTTCTGGTAACCCTATTATGTGGATATTATTATGTTTCATGTTGTCCTGTATTTCCCTTAATCCCTGTTCATCCTTTCTGAGCGTCTTTTCCTGTTCTTGCTCTTTCTGGGTGCTTTTTTTCTTACCTGTCCTCCAACTCACTTATCTGATCTTCTGCTTCATCGATCCTGCTTTTGATTCCTTCTACTGTGTTCTTCAGTTTAGAAATTGTACTCTTCATTTCTTTTTGGCCCTTGTTGATAGTTTCTATTTCCTTTTTCATGTTGATATAGTTTGCAGTGAGTTCAGTGTAGTTCCCCTGTAGTTTCTGGCAATTCTCTGTCAGCTCATTGTAGTTCCTGATGACCATTGTTTTGAAATCCATATCTGATAGTTGAGTTGCCTGTATTTCATTTAGCATTCTTTCTGAGGCTTCATCCTTTCCTTTCACCTGGGGATTGTTTCCTTTTCTTCCCATTGTTTGTGCGACTCTTCTTGTTACCCTCAGCTTCTTAAATTCATCTGTTCTGTCTGCCTGAGTTTATGGTATGAACTTGTATGGTAGAATATCTGTGAGATTCAGTGGTGCCATCTTTTATCTCCTGAGCTCGCTGGTCTTAGGCTGTCATTTATGTTGGCTCTGTGTTTGTCTTTGGGTTTTTATTGTTGTTGGGTTCTTAATTGTTGGATCCTTCCCACAAGTCAGTTAACTGAGGGTCACTCTGCCCACCACCTCTTATATTTTGTTGTGCTGGTGTGGGCAGGTTGTGTTGAAGCTGGTTCTTCTGTGTATACAATGTTTTGAGATTCTCTCTTGCTCTTGTTCAATTGTTTGTTCTGGGTAATTTTTCCACTATTTAGTTGTGTTTCCACATAGGTCCTGGATTGAGGTTAATGTGGCTTCCACTCCATTCTTCACCTTCTTCTGTTGTTATCTGTTGGTGGTTCCTTTGTTAGTGGGTTTCCTCTTCCAGCAGGTATCCTTGTGTTCACAGCTTCCACCTACTCTTTTTTGTGATCAGTTGGAGGGGGAAGGCAAAATAGTTTAAGACAGCAAGAGAGTATTCTATGGTATTTACAGTAGCAGCCTATAGAGAAGAGGTAGGCGATCCTTTGGCTATGTATAGTGTTAACTGTGATATTCCACCCAACCAGCCACTTTTTAGGAAGGGTGGAAGGAAGACAAGACTCTTGTTGGGGAGTGAGGGATTGTGAGTTGGATTGAGAAAGCAGTTAGGTTGTGGGAGGTCAGATTCTGTGGTAATATGAGAGTAAAGGATAGAAAATAGGTGTAGTGTGTGAAAGAATAGAGTTAACCACAACAGTAATAGAGTTCAGGAAACTGTGAAGTGGGCTAAGATCTGGGTTGGGTTCTGTGTAGTATTTACAATTGTATGGAACAGCTGTTATTTACATTAATAATGGAGCAACAGTCATATGACAGAATCTAAGTCATCTGGATAACAAAAATAAGAAGTATAGGACCTTGAGTATTGTGCTAATGGAACACAAGTGAAGTGAAAGACAGTACATTAACAATACAACATGAGAGAGAGAACAAGGAAAACCAGTCAAACAGTACAATTTAACCAGTCAAGCAAAGAAGACTGAACAGAAAAAAGAGGAATACAAAAATTCTATTAAAATGAAAGTTGTAAGAATAATAAAAAATAACAATACAAATATGCAATAACTAGCAGGTTCTTTCTAGTAGCAAAGTGAAATTTGTCTCACTGTCTCAGCTGTTGGGATGCCCCATCTTTGTGTCCAACTCTGGTCTTTTCACAGTTCCAGGGTATTTTGTCTCACTTGTGGGAATTTTTTTTTTAAAGGAAGGAAGGAAGAAGAGATAAAATGGGAAAGAAAGGAAGAAGGAATAAAACAAGAAGGATGGAAAGAGAGGAAAAAGGAGATGAAAGATAAAATAATAATAATAAAAATTAAAAGAATAAATAATTACTTTAAAACAAAAGGCCTCTTGCTGGCTTCAAACTGGTCAAACCAGTTTTGCTGGGTTTCCTGCTTGCAGCAGGCTGAGGGATGATTGGTTTTGCTTTACTCTCTTCCTGATCTGCACTCAGTCCGCCTCCAGCTCAGTTTCCCAGCAGCCTCTGGTCCCTCAGGTTCCACAGGTTTGAGTGTGCACTCTCCCCTGGGCTATGGGAATGTGCACATGGCCTTCAGTGCCACCTTGGGGGCACCACGCGGCTGGATGGGGAGGAGGCCATAGTGGCTGCTGCAGGAGAATTCCCCAAACATCCGCCAAGTGTCTGTTTTTTCACTTTTTCTTCTTGAGAAATCACTCCTGCTCAAGCCTGCCTCTCCATACAGAGGCCTGGCCTCTCACACAGCCCAGTTCTCCAACCAGACCTGGTACTATCCAGGTTAGGGCCTATCACGGCCCAACTCTCAACTCTCCCCAGCCAGCGTCCACACACTCCATGGGTGCTCACAGCCCCTGTGTGTTTGCCACTTAGTCCTTATTCCCCTCTCTGTGACTTCAAGCAACCAGGTCTCTCCTGGTTCTGCTCAATCCTGGTTTGGCAGGGGAGGGAGCCGTTAACCAGGCTCTCTCCCAAGAACCCTGTGGCAGATCCAGCGGACACCAGGCCTAGGTCTGCAGGAACCTAGCCTAGTTCTGCAGCCATCCTGGTCCCTGGGCTGATCCCAGGGACCTTATTGTCCTGAAGCACTCTTCTTACCATCTGGTTTTTCAATGTCTTCTACAATATTTGGCCTCCTAACTTCATATATGCTGGGGTACAGTTGGCTTTTTGCTCTGTTCCTCTGTAGATCATCTAAGTTTTTCTCCCATGTTTAGGGGGAAGTGGAATCTGCTCCATCCTACCTCGCCACCATCTTCCAAATCCTTATGAGAATGTATTCTCTTTCTTCAGGGCTAAGCATGTCATTCTAATTCCTTTCTGTAGAAGGTTGGAATATCAATCATAATTTTAAGTCTTAGTTACAAACCATTTTGGTCCAGAGTTTTGATTTCTTTGGCAGTAGATCTCTCTCAAAAACCTAAAAACAGTTTCTTACTGATTTAATTCTAATCAATTCCATGTTCCATTGTCACACTATACCACACCAGAGACACTGAAATGTAGGGATGTTTCTCTCTGTCTCTCTCTCTCTCTCTCTCTCACTCTCTCTCTTCTTAGGTATCTAGACACTTGGTCTCTTTTCCATGGTCTATTTTATCCAACAAAAAGAACTTGATCATCATCTTGATTTATTCAAATGTATGTGATGAGCAAAACCTAATTTTTGTACTTGCTATGAGACTGAGTTTTAACTGCTTTTTTTCTCAAGTATAAATGTCTCAACTTTAATTTTTACTATTTACAATTGGGAAGCAGTTGTCTCATCCAGCTGTACAAATCCCCATATTTCTTGACTCTATTCTCTTATTTTCAGCCAACAAAAACCAACATACACTATTAATATTCTACTTTACAAATTCTTCCCTTTAAACTAGGAGTGTTTAATTACTTCGGTAATTATCAGAGTTTATGCTATTACCAATATTTTACCAGCATATGGCATGGAACACCACCCTTCCATTCTCCAAAATAGACTGTGATATCCTCCCTTTCAGTGGTGAAAATCACAAAGGAGCAGACTGAATAGTGAAGACAACAAAGCAAAAGTCCTGTTTCATCCAAAACAATTTCTCAAATAATTTTCTTTTTTTATAGTTATGGTTGATATGCAATATTATATTAGTTTCAGCATACAATCCAGTGAATAGACTTATATATAACTTATGATGTTTTCACCCCAATAAATCTAGTACCTACGTGACACCATAGTTATTACAATATTTTGACTATATTCCTTGTTGTACTATTATAGTCATCCCTATAATTCTTCTTTAACTACCAATTTGTACTCCTTAATTCTTTCACCATTTTCATCTTTCCCCACAGACCCCCCCCACATGGCCACCTTCAAAATGTTTTCTCAACTTCCGGACAAGTTGGAGGTGTAGGTAGACACACTGTGCCTCCTCGCACAACCAGAAGAAGGACAACAATTTAGAAACAAAATAACAACTAGGACTGACAGAAAATTGAACGATATAGAAGTCCAAGAACCAACGAGTTAAAATAGACACATTCATTCAGACCAGTAGGAAGGGTAGAGTTGGCGGCTGGGCAGAGAGGGGTTGCAGCAAAAAAGGTGGTGACTTGTGGACCCAGGGCACACAAGGCAGCAGCTGACAGGGCCCGGGCATGGGGTGGCAGTGGGCAGACCCAGCAAGGTAGCAATTGTGGAGCAGGGCACAGCAGGAAAGGTGGCTGGCAGACCAGGCGGTCCCACATTCACATGCAGATAAACCAGGCGAAACTGGGAAGCGAGACAGACTGCACAACCCAGGCTCCCAGCTGGGGGAAATAAAGCCTCAAAACACCAATTGGAAACATCTGTGGGGTTTGAGGTGCTGGAAGAGACTCTCAGCCTCAAAGGAGAGTTCCCTGGAGAGGCCCACAGGGCTCTAGAACATACACAAGCCCACCCACATAGGAATCAGCACCAGAAGGGCCCAGTTTGCTTGTGGGAAGTGGTGAAAGGGACTGAAATCCGACAGAGAGCAGAGCAAGCCCCATTGTTCCCTCTAGGACCCAGTCCCCACATACAGCATCACAACTCAGCAGCTGGGTTGCCCCACCCTGGTGAACACCAAAGGCTCCACCCCTCATACATAACAGGTGCATCAGGACCAAAAAAATGGCCCAAACAGAAGAACAGATCAAGGCTGCAGAACAAATACAACTAAGTAACAAAGAGATAGCCAACTTATCAGATGCACAGTTCAAAGCACTGGTGATCAGGATGCTCACAGAATTGGCTGAGTTTGGTTGCAAATTAGGTGAAAAAATGAAGGCTATGCTAAGTGAAATTAAGGGAAATGCAAAGGAAACCAATAGTGATGGGAAGAAAACTGGGACTCAAATCAAAGGAGTGGACCACAAGGAAGAAAGAAATCACCACACGGAAAAGAGTGAAGAAATAAGAATTAAAAAAAGTAAGGAGAGGCTTAGGAACCTCCAGGACATCTTTAAACGTTCCAACATCGGAATTATAGGAGTACCAGAAGAAGAAGAGGAAGAGCAATAAGTGGAAAAGTTCTTTGACCAAGTAATAAAGGAGAACTTCCCTAATCTGGCAAAGGAAATAGACTTCCAGGAAGTCCAGGAAGCTCAGAGAGTCCAAAAAAACTTGGACCCAAAGGGGAACACACCAAGGCACATCATAATTACATTAGCAAAGATTAAAATTAAGGAGAGAATCCTTGAAGGAGCAAGAGATCAGGAGACAGTTACATGCAAAGGAGTTCCCATCAGACTGTCAGCTGATTTCTCAAAAGAAACCTTGAAGGCAATAAGGGGCTGGAAAGAAGTATTCCAAGTCATGAAAGGCAAGAACCTAAATCCAAGATTGCTCTATCCAGGAAAGCTTTCATTTAGAATGGAAGGGCAGATAAAGTTCTTCCCAGATAAGGTCAAGTTAAAGGAGTTCATCATCACCAAGCCCTTATTATATGAAATGTTAAAGGGACTTATCTAAGAAAAAGAAGATAAAAGACATGTATAGTAATATGACAGCAAACTCACAATTATTAAGAACCATACCTAAAACAAAACAAAACAAAAAAACTAAGCAAACAACTAGAACAGGAAGAGAACAACAGAAATGGAGATCACATGGAGGGTTAGCAGCAGGGGAGTGGGAGGTGGAGAGAGGGGGGAAAAGGTATGGAGAATAAGTAGCATAGATGGTAGGTAGAAAATAGACAGGGGAAGGGCAAGAATAATACAGGAAATGTAGAAACTAAAGAACTTATGACACATGAACATGAACTAAAAGGGGTATTATGGGTAGGAGAGGGTGTGCAGGGTGGAGGGGAATGAAGGGAGAAAATGGGACAACTGTAATAGCATAATCAATAAAATATATTTAAAAAACAAAAGGTTTTCTATCCCTTGCTCTTCTTCTTCTTCTTCTGGTATCCCTATTATACAGATATTATTACGTTTCATA
>CM052541.1:80012244-80030081 GCA_028533065.1 Trachops cirrhosus
ATCATATGACAGAATCTATGAGATCTAGATAATAAGAATAGGGAGTTATTGAGCCTTGAGTAGTGTACTAATGGAACACAAATGAAGGACAGTAAATTAGCAATACAGTATGAGTGAGATAACAGGGGAAACCTATCAAATGATACAATATAACCTGCCAAGCAAAGAAGACTATACAGAAAGAAGGGGAATACCAAAATACTATTAAAATAAAAGGTGTAAGAATAATGAAAATACAATTATGCAATTACTTGCAAGTTCCAAAAAAAAAAAGGAAGAAAGCAGAAGATGGAAGGAAGAAGAAGAGATAAATTTGGAAAGCAAGGGATAAGGGTCAACACTAGAATGACAGGAAGAGAAACATAAAGAAATGATAGATCTAAAAATAATAAGAATTAAAAGATAAAAGGTTACTTAAAAATAATTAAAAGAAACAAAACAAACAAACAAACAAACAAAAAAACACCTATTGTTGATTTCAGACTGGCCAAACTGGTTTTTCTAGCTGGCTTCAGCAGACTGAGGGGTGACTGGAGACAGTGTTTCTCTGTTCTGTTCAGAACTCAGTCAGCCTCTGGTGTACTGTTCTTAGGGTAGCTGTGCATTCTCCTCCAAGCCTGTCTGGTGCCTCTCTGAAGGGTCCTATGTGTGGGGTCTAGGTGCTCCTATGCGCGGTCTCGGGAGTTCACCACTATGGGTTGCGCTGTGGGTCCCATAGAATGCCCATGCCTTTTCTGGGTTCACGGGTGTGCACTTTGTGGATCCTGAGGGTCACCCACTTTCCCCAAATTCACAGCCTGGGAAGCATAGGTCCCGGGGAGCGCCCGCACCTTTTCCCTTTTCACAGCAGTGGTTTCTGAGACTTCCACAAAACCACGCTCTTTCTGGGTTGGGGGCAGGGGCATACAGGCAGGCTCCCTTGGTTGCACAGCCGGGTGTGCTTGGTCACACAGCCGGGAGCCCTTGCCTGCACCAGGTGGGGTGCACCCTCTCACCTGGTCTATGTGTGGGTGCTCACAGCCCCTGTGTGGGTGCCTCTCCATCCTCACTCTCTTCTCTGTGCCCTCTAGTAAACCTGCCTCCCCCACTGCTCAGTTCTTGTTTGGCCAGGGTGGGAGCGGTTGACCCAGCTCTCTCCCGGGAGCCCATAGCAGACCCCAGAGCACCAGGCCTGGAGCTGCAACCTCCCTGGTCCCTGTGCTGATCCCTGGGCCCTTATTATCCTTATGTAGTCTACTTACCGTCAGGTTTTTCAATGTCCACTACAATTTGTGATCTCCTATTTTCATATATGTTGTGATAATGTTGGCTGTTTGCTCTGTTCCTCCATAGATCAGCTAGGATTTTCTCCCATGTGTAGGGGGAAGTAGAATCTGCTTCCTCTTACCATGCCGCCATCTTCAGATCTCCTATGGAATATCTTTTACCATCACTTTACCTTCAATATGTGCATTCCTTTCCATCTAAAGTGAGTCTTTTGTAGGTGCCTCATTAGCACATAGGTAGTGCATCAGTCTCATAAAGTGAAGCTCTTGTAGGCAGCGTATGTGAGGGTATTGTTTTGTTATCCATTCAGCTTCCATATGTCTTTTGATAGGAGCATTTAATCCATTCTCATTTACTATAATTATTGATAGATATGTATTTATTCCTATTTTACTATTCATATTTTTTATCTTTTTTTCTTCTTAAAGAAGGCCCTTTAACATTTCATGTAATACTGGCTTGGTGGTATTGAACTCCTTCAGCTTTTTCTTGTCTGGGAAGCTGTTTATTTGTCCTTTGATTCTAAATGATAACTTTGCAAGGTAGAGTAATCTTGGTTGTAGATCCTTGCTTTTCACCACTTTGAATCTTTTTTTGCTAATCCCTTCTGGGCTGCAAAGTATCTGTTGAGAAATCAGTAGACAGTCTACTGGGCACTCCCTCATAGGTAACTAACTGCTTTTCTCTTGTCATGCTTAAGAGTGTCTCTTTGTGTTTCACCTTCAGCATGTTAATTATAATGGGTCTTGGATGTAAGCTTCTTTAGGCTCATCTTGTTCAGGACTCTGTGCTTTCTGGACTTATTTTTTTTTTTTTTTTCTTTAACAGGTTAGGAAAATTTTCCATCATTATTTTTTCAAAATGCTTTTCAATTTCTTACTGTCTCTCTTCTCCTTCTAGCACCCCCATGATGTGAATATTGGTACTCTTGAAGTTTTCCCAGAGGCTCCTTAAACTATCTTTATTTTTTGGATTATTTTTTCTTTTTGTTGTTCTGATTGGGTGCTTTCCACTTCCTTATCTTTCAAATCTCCCATTTGATCCTCTGCTTTGTCTACTCTAGTGCTGATTCCCTCTAACTTTTTTTTTTATTTCAATTATCGTATTCTTAATTTCTGACTGGTTCTTTTTTCATGTGTTCTATCTCCTTGTTGAAGTTCTCACTAAGTTCATCTACTCTTCTGATGCAGACACTGGCCCTCTGGAGTCTGTGTGTTGTGGGTGCAGTACACAAATTCACATGGACTACCAAGTCTTGTGGAGAAAAAGGGATGTTATGGACACTCTCTCAAGGCAAGAGCGCCTCTGAGTGCCTCGGCCACTCTCTCAAGAGGAGAATGCCCCTACACTTGCCTGGATAAGCTTTTATTGCTTTTCAGTAACATTATATCAAAGAAGGTTCTAATTATTTCTAGATTTAGTTAAGTAATTACTTCTTACAGATAACAAAACAAGAAAAAAGTTGTAAACACAAGGGAATGATAAAATGATTGATTTGGTTATATTTCATCCTTGGGACATCTTAGCACAGACTTTAGGGAGTTCTTTCAGAGATATACATTAAACATCTGCAGTCTTAACTCAGCGTGAGGGAGTTTTAGCAAAAGCAAGTCTCATAGTAGCCTAGGTACAATTCTGGACTGATTCCCCATGGGAAAGCCGATCTGCACACCTGGCTCCTGTGTGCCGCTTCACATTGATCAGTTTCCAGATCAATACTGGGCTACATTTGCCATTGCCATGCTGATCAAGTTCCCTATACTCTTCCACTAAATTTATTGAGCATTCCTATAACCAGTGTTTTACACTCTCTGTTTCCATTTTATTTAGTCTGCTTGTCTCCATTTTATTTTTTTATTTTTCTGGACTTCTATTCTTTCATTCTGGACATTTTTTATCTCCTTATTTTGGCTGCCTGCCTGTGTTTGTTTCTATGTATTAAGTAGACTTGTTGCATCTCCCAGTTTTGGTAAAGTGGCTTTATGTAGTAGGTGGTCTGTAGAGCACAGTGGCATAGCCTCCCTGTCACCCAAGCTGGGTGCTTCAGGTTTGTCCCCTGTGTGTAGGCTGTATACACCCTCTTGTTGTAGTTGAGTTTGATTGTTGTTGGCGTGTCAATGGGAGGGGTTTATTTCCAGACTAATAAACTCTGAGGACTGGCTACAACCACAATGGAGGAGCTGCTGTGCAGGGACTGACACCACAGAGCAGGATTTGCTTCATCATGATCTAGTGCTCAATGAACCCACTCCTTGAGTGTGTCACTTGTGGAGCTGGTTGGGTGGCTCTCCAGCATGTTCTGAAGCTGTCCACAAGACATTCTGAGACCAGAGGTTGCTTGTTTGCAGTTATTTAATCTTTGAGAGATTTTAGGAAAGTCTGAAGCATGAAACAAGACAAGACATTTGTATGGAGAAGCCACTGGAAATATCTTGGATGGGTCTGAAAGTTGGGTGCAAAGAGGTCTCATGGAATCACCAGGTTGAACAGTGATAACCAAGTTTATGGAGACTCAGATACGGCACTCACTTCTGCCACAGAAGGCACTCACCTTCTGTGGGGGAAGGGTTTATCAAAGGAACAATGACCTCTGTAAACACTTCTTTCTGGGTGAAAGCTGTCCTCCTGGTTCTTCTCTGATGCCAGACAATTCAGTTTCTCCCTTATATGTCCCTTGTGCCTTTCAAACTGCTACCCCAGTGCTGGAGCTCAGAGAGAGTGAGTTTAAGTACAGTAAGTCTGTGCATGGGCCCTTTAGGAGGAATACTGGGTCTCCAGAAGCTCTTTGTCTCACTCGATCATAATCTGAGCTGCTTTTCACAGCCAGAAGTTATGGTGAGTATTCTTTTCAGCCTTGGAACCCTGAGATGGGGGTCCTGGTGTAGGACCCTTCACTCCTCTTGGACTATCCCTCCCAATTTTTAACAACCACATATGGGTATGGAATCAGTTCATTTCATGTCTCCACCCCTCCTACCATTCTCCACGTGGCTTATTCTCTGTATCCTTAGTTATAGGACTTCTGTTCAGCCAAAATTCAGGAGGTTCTGAATGATGATTGTTCTGTACTTTAGTTGTAATGTTGATGTGATCATGGGAGTTTGCAAGTATCACATTTACCTACTTCATCATCTTGACCAAAGCTCCAGCCAAAATAATTTTGAGATGCTGGTTAGACATCCAATACATGTTTGGAATTCAAGGAAAGGCTTAATGATGAAAGTATCAAGGAGGGAGTCATGGCCTCTTGTTTCTATACCGAGAAACATGCATAAATAAATAAAATAAATTATGAATTTGTTCTGACTAAATTGTTTTAAATTCAGGTTCTCTTAAACAAGGAATTTCTCTGACTTGACACAACATTGAGGATTCTGTCACTCTTATGCAACCTGTCTTCCATATCTTACTCCCAACTTTCAACCACAAGAATCACTGCCTTCAAGAGAAGTGCCATCAAGAGAAACTGCGGTGGCCCTCAAGCATCCTGGAGGGGACAAAACTTGTAAATTTCCAGTCCCCCAAGATGATCTAAGTCCTTTTCAGGTCTAACAATCTCTGACTGTGTAACTATCAATTAAATTTACTATGCTTCTTTCATTATAGACACTCAGAAATATTAAAGAAGTCAATAATTAAGGCTAATTTTGAACTAGTTGCAACTGCAGCAGTAATGAGTTGAGTCATTTGGTTGCTTCTGAGACTTCCACATCATGCAACAACTTCCTCTTACAAGTTCTCCTGTCACCCTCAGCAGGTGGACTCTGTGAAAAGACATCTTTAGCTATGTTGTTTTAATGCATCTAAAAGGATACTTCCAGAAGCTCACAGGAGTTTTGCTCAATTGTCTTCCATCTTCTAGGCTCAGGTAAGCAATCAATTTAAAGTGGTTTGGGCATTTTCAATTTCTTTATAGATGTGAATAAGTATGTCATCCACACACACCAGCAGCTTAGCAAGATGGCATTTAAATATTTCACTGCTCAAGTAAGTACATTTGACACATGAGTTCCAGCTTGAGTTATTTTTTGTGCATTTTTCTGAAGCCCATTTGAAATCTGGGCATTCCAAATATGTTCAAAGAATGAACCAGATCCCCAGCCAGGCAGAGCTGGAATTCAGTCTTACACCATGATTGATCAAAGGTGACCTACAAGCATCGTAAACTTGAAAAAAAATGAGGTGGCCATTTTGGTTACCTGTATACTAACAGAGATCTACTTCATGGGACACTGAGGATTAGAAGGGACACTATTGCCCAGAACAAGCTTCTGATCTAAAAATCCAATCCATGGTTAAAGGATGGTTATTTGAAAAACTCACAGAAATATTGGGAAAACATACATTTATCTTGACAGATGCCTGCTGTGAAATTGCAGGTTTTGATGACATGCTTTGCTGATACACATTCTGAGATGGAAGTTTGACTTTTGTCCAGTGAGAAAATGGATTATGTGATCTCTAAGCAAATATTATGGGTACCTAGGACCACTCATGAGATTCAGAGGATGTCCAGAGAAGAAATATGCTCTTTGCATAAGTAATAACACAAGTGTAATCCAAGCACATTTTAGTTCTTTGTTTAATTTGATTTTTCTTAAAATTCTTTTTTCTTCACTTTCTTGGCATCTTTTCCATGGTAGATGTGGGTTAGGTGTGGTATTCCTCTTGCCTCCTCAACCTGTTCTTCTCAACTGGTAATGAAGAAGAGAATATGGGTCAGATTTCCCCCAGGAGTTTAGGAGCTTCCACAGAGCAAAGACCCACACTCCATTTGGCTGCAGCATTTCAATAGAATCAAGACACTAAGAAATGCCACCTTTAGTCCTGAAGGACAGAGTATTGACTGTGAGGCCCACAATGGGCATTTCCTAGCCTGGGTGGTGAAACCAAGATCAGTGCTACCTGTGAATGTGGCTGAAAAGACCAGATTCTCTGGACCCAGAGAGACTGATGATCACAGGAATCTCATACAGGAGCAGGGAACTCCATTCATGACTGAGAGCACACATCTCACATAGCCTGATTCAGTTCAAGTTAGAAAAATAATATAAAAAGATGTTTTTTCCTACTCGAGAAGGTAGAACAAATTCCTCTGTGCCACATGCATGGGACTGGACAGTATGTGACGTGTTTTTAGACTTTCTCTGAGGGAATCAGTCTTTGAATGCAAGAGAAAAATAGACATTACCTGAGGTCTCAAAGTCACCTTGGAAAGTAGTCAGTCCCATGGCTTTTTAAATGTACTCTACAGAACTTCCTTAAGCCCACTGCAGAAGCTGAGAGGAACAGAAAGTCAGGCCCCCATCTATACACCAAGTTCCATTTAACTTGACCAGAGCAATTCTGCCTTTATGTTTTATTTAATACAGTTTCCTGTCAGTCTATTTAGCACAAGACTGTGTGACTTTAACATGTAGGGGAAACACTAGCCTTGGTCTCCCATCTTACTGAAGCCCAGGAAAAGGGAAAAGTTATTCCTTGCCCCAGGAAAATGCAGCAGAGGCTGGACTAGAACTCAGAACTCCTGACTCAATCCAGGACTCTTTTCATCTTTGTTATTTTCCCCCACAAGAAATAGAAGATATAGGAGCTTGTGTCCATGCAATGGAATCACCTTTGCTGTTTCTAAAATTCTGTCATTCTAACATCTCATATCTCTCCAGGCTCAGTAGCAAGCAAGAAACGTCTCTGTTGAAGAGAAATGCATTTTGGAAGATTTTCACAAACACAGTATTTACTTTCAAAGAAAAGTGAAGCTGTATATTTCTGATGGAGTGATCAGAGACACACCCACCCCTTTATAAATACCCAAGCCCAGGTCCCATTGGTCTCATGCAGACAAGCAAAAGCATCCTCCTCCAGTGGTACATGAGAAAGCCAATGCTGGACCCATTGACTAGCCCTCAACATTTATTCCTGCCCCTCCTAGTACACCAGGGCTGTGGTATGAAAAACAATGCCTCCTACCCAGACCCCCTAGCAGCTAGGGTTCCAGACAGTGCTTAAGTCCCCCCAGTCACATGTGCTACCTTAAGACTGTGTTCTGAACATGGAGCCTGTGAGTAGAGAGGCAAAGCATGAGTCATTCATTTGACTGAGGTACTGGAGCCAGCAGCTATATTGGCAGTTTTTTCCTTCATAAATGGTTTCCTAATTCAGCAATTTCTGCAGTGATAGTGGTGGGTTTACATGTTATTCTGCAGCAGTAGCCACAGCCTCTCCATCTTGGCAGAGTGATTCTGGAGCTGAGAATTTTTCCTGGGAAACTGACTTAGATTCTTCTCCTACTGATCTCTGAACTATTCTGTAAGCATCCAATTCCCTGCACGAAAACCATTTCAGCTTAAACCAGTTAGGTAGATTCTGTTGTCTGCAACTTAAACCCTTTGATATCTTCACCATCCTGATAAGTGAAAACAATAGTGTCCATTAGAGCATTGATTTAATCTTCTCTTAAGTGAAGTTGAAATTCTTTTTTGTGTGTTTAAGAGTCATTTGTATTTCTTTTCCTGAAAACAATGTTTTTTAAGAGGTACAACCTTGTTTGTCATACTTGTTTTTCTATTATCTCTTCCATTAGCTTTATAGTTTTACTTTTCACATGTAGGTCTTTAATGAAACTGGATTCCACTATTGCATATGGATAGGTTTGTAGCCAGTTTTCCCAGTGCTATCTACTTGATTTACATGCATCTTTCATCAACTGTTATGCATGTGTGATTTTGTCACTGAGTCATCTTTAGTCTATCCCATTGGTCTATTTGCTTGTTTTTACACCAGTCTCTCACTTTTTATTATTGCAACACCTCTTCATAAATAATAGGGTAAATTCTCTTTGCTCTTGTTTCCCAAAATTATCTTAATTATTTATGAGCATTTATTCTCTATAAATTTATGAATAATTCTGCTAGGGTCCTCAGAATAGTAGGCTAGAATTATTTTCTCTTAATTTTTTACTGTTGTTCAAGTATAATTTTTAAGATTATATTGACTTGATAGATATAAATGGATAGAATATTAACAACTTTATCAAGTTAATTCAATCAAGAGTATTTATTCAAATTTTTATGTCCCCTAAACTTTACACTTTTGTTATTTTATATAATCTCTTCAATTTGTAGGCAATTTACAGTCTTTATAATTATTTTGATAATCTTATTTTATGTTGTATTTTCAATGGTTATGATGCTCTAGGTAAATGCTATTGATTTTTGTAAATTGACTTTGTATCTAGCAAACCCTATGTCTGTATTATATTTAATTACTTTCTATCGATTCTATTGTATCCTATGTACAAAATTATCTATAAATATATTTTACCTCCTCCTTCCAATTCTTATAACTTTTTCTTTTTCATATCTGATAGCATTTTCCAGGACCTTCAATACCATGTAAAATCTGGCAGCAAGAGAGGTCATTCTGAACTTTTTCATGATTTTAAACAAAATGCATTTAAAATTTCTGCAGTTAGTATGTCTACTGCAGATTTTGGGGCAATTTTATGTCCTTTTCTACTACTTGGAATAACAGAAATAAGCTGAGAAACATATCTTCATCAGTAGTTTAATAGAATTTGTAGATTTTCTGGATTTAGGTTTTTATTGGAGGAAGGGATGTTAAACTATTCTTTCTACTTATTTAGTATCTTGAAATGTTGAAGTTTTAAATTTTTTTCCCCTCAATTATAGCATTTGATAAATTTCAGCAATGTGTCCATTTTCTCAGGGTGTTCAAGTATATTAGCATAGTTTCTTCCTGTAATTTTTTTGGAAGCTATTATCCATCTGGAATTTATTGTGAGTCAAAGTTAGATTGTTGTTTTAGCTTTTTTTTTTTTCTCACCTGGCTATACAGTCGTCCCCACATAACTTAGTCAATAATACATCTTTTCCTCAGGGAAGCTGACTGATGTCAGAGGGGGAACTGAGTGACAGCTTCATTGTTCACTAATAACATCAATGCATTATGAGGCTCTGAGATAGTGAAAATGTGAGCCCACTTGCCACTTCTTCTACTGTGAAGATAGAACAAAAGAACAAATACCCATACCCAGACAGAACCCTGCCGGCCTGTCTCTGATGAAAGAGACTCACTGGGGAACTAGTCAGGTGGACTCAATAACACAGCAGAGGACTCAGTTGAGGCATATATTGTGGTACTTAGGATATGAGATTGTTAGAACTACATCCCTCTGTTTTCTCCCTTTGTGTTTTATTCTGCAATGTCATAACGAATGGGCAGTCAATTCCTCAAAGCCAGAAAGTGCCTGTGACTTATTTTGTAATGATGTTGGAATGAACCCTCAAGACTCCAGGTAGGAGGGGACTAGTTTTCCACAGCAGCAGAGAAATAACAGGTTCTATCTCAGGAGGATGCCTGATCCAAGCCTCAGTTATGTTTCCCATGGCTTGGAAAGAATAGAACATACAGTAAAACCTACATGATACAAATCCAAAACATGAATGGCCTTGACTGTTTTTAGAATATTCATAGTGAGGTGTGGCAACCTAGAAGAGAAAAGACTATTTACTATTCAAAAGACTATTCCCACTCCACCCATCCCACTTTGCCTCCCTTAGGAAACACTTAGCTAGGAAATATACTCCCACTACCATTCAACAGAAGGAAAAGAGACAGAAAATAAACTCATCACAGTGGAATGACTATTCTTCTCTTTAGTCTTATTGGGTCATTTAGGTTATAGTGACTAATCCTGCTGAACCAGAAATGGTCCTCAAGGAATTCAATGCACTGATTTGCTTAAACCTGGACTTCTAAGCCAATCATAGGCAAGGAGGATAGACCATTGTAAATGGACTACCCTAATTCTGGTCTAGTCCTTGGTGCTGGTTACATGGATAGACCAAGAAGGGTTATATTCCTAAACCAAACTGGGCATGTATTGGGAAGAAGGAATGATGGGGAAACAACTGCCAATGTTTGTGACAGAATTTTGTTTTTTAAATCATGGTAAAAAATATACAGACATATCATAAAATTTGTCATTTTAACCATTTTAAGTGCACAATTCAGTGCTGTTAATACATTCACAATAAAAATGCTGTGCAATCATCCCAAACAGAAAGTTTGTATGAGGCAAAATGTTATTCCACAATCTTCCCCACTTTCTGTCCCAGCCCCTGGTAAACTCTAATCTGTTTCTGGCTCCATTAATTTGTATACGTAAGAAATTTTATGTGAGTGGAATCATACAATATTTGTCCTTTAGTGTCTGACTGATTTTGCTCAGCACAGTGTTTTCAAGATTCATCTATGTTATAGTGTACATTAGAACATCATTCCATTTTATGACTAAAAAGTATTACATTGTATGTATATACAACATTTAACTTATCCAATCATTTGTTGATGAATGCTTCCACATTTTGGATATGAATTATGCTACAAATGAACATTGGCATACATATATCTGTAAGAGTCCCTGTTTTCCATTCTTTGGGGTTATATACCTGGGAGTAAATTGTTGAATCATAGAGAACCCATAATTCTATGTTTAGCCTTTTGAGGAACTGCCAAGCTATTTTTCACAAAGGCTACATTTACATTCCCACCAGCATTATACAAGAGTTCCAATTTCTCCACATTTTCACCAACACTTGTTATTTTCCTTTTTTAAAAAGATTTTATTTATTTATATTTAGAGAGAGGGGAAGGGAGGAAGACAGAGAGGGAGAGAAACATAAATGTGTGGTTGGTTCTCATGCAACCTCAATAGGGACCCAGCCCACAACCCAGGCTTGTGCCCTGACTGGGAATTGAACCACCAACCCTTTGGTTCACAGGCTGGCACTCAACCCACTGAGTCACACCAGCCAGTGCTATTTTCCTTTTTCTTTTTTTTTTAATTATAGTCATCTTAGTGGATGTAATGTGTGATTGCAAGGTTTTTGATTCTCATTCCCCTAATGACTAATGATGTTCAGCAGCTTTTCATGTACTTATATATATCTTATTTGAATAAATGTTTATTCAAGTCCTTCGCTCAATTGTTTTTCCAAACAACTAGGATTGTTTTTCTTCTTGGTGAATAGTTGAAGTTCCTTATAAATTCTGAATAGTAAACTTTTAGCAGATATAAGATTTGCAAATATTTTTCCCATTCTTTAGTTTGTCATTTCATTTTTTAAAAATATCCTTTGACACACAAAAGTTTTATCTATATTTTATGTTATTCATAATTGTGGTATCATACCTAAGACTCTCTTGACAATTACAAGATTATGAAGATTTACCCCTATACTTTCTTTTTTAAAAAGATTTTATTTATCTACTTTTTAGAGAGGGGAAGGGAGGAAGAAAGAAGGACAGAAACATCAATGTGTGGTTGCCTCTTGTGCATCCCCATCTGGGGACCTGGCCTGCAACCCAAGCATGTGCCCTGCCTGGGAATCAAACTGGGGATCATTTGGTTTGCAGGCTGGCACTCATTCACTGAGCCACACCAGCCAGGGGCTATGCTTTATTTTAAGGACTTTAGTTCTTAAATTTGGTCATTGCTTTATTTTTATTTTATTTTTATAAAAAAGTATGAGGCAGGAATCCAATTTTATTTATTTATTTCATTTGAAATCTTTTTTTATAGATCTGTTCAGATTTCCTATTTATTCTTGAGTCAGTTTTGGCAATTTGTATATTTCCAGGAGATTATCCATTTCAAGTAGAACACCTAATTTGTTTGCACATATGATGGGGAACCCAAAATGGAATTTATTAAAAATTGTGTATGTATTCTTATGTTTGAACTTCAGTCACCTTCAAAGTACTCTCTATTTGATGTAATTCACCTGTCAAGACTTTTTTCCATTGCTCAAAACAGTTTTGAACGCGTCAGTTTTTGAACTCATCAGTTTCGATGCCTGTTAGTGCTTCTGCTGTTTTTTGTTTCACTTCTCCCACATTGGCAAAACATTTCCCTTTAAGGACTTTTATCATCCAGTGAAACAAACAAACAAAACAGGCACTTGGGGCACCACAAACAAAAAAAGGCACTTGGGACGAGATCAGGTAAATAGTGAGGTTGGGGCACAGAGATCATGACATTTTGCTCAAAAACTGCTGAACACTCAGCACGGTGTGGGCAGGTATGCTGGTAAATCACCCATTATGAATATTTACCTAACACTCACCAAATGGGGGAAGCCTGTACTGCAAAGGGGCCCACCCCCTAGAAGATAATTCCGGTGTTTTGTTACTCCCCTCATAGTTGTACATAGTACTATTTTACAATTTTTTTCTTGTAAAGATAGTAGTAATTATCCACTTTCATTTTTAATTTTGGTTATTTCTGTTCTCTCTATCAGTACAACTAAAGTTTTGTTAATTTTATTGATCTTTTAAAAGAGCCAGTTAGGGTTTATTCATACTGGCTGTTGATTTTCCTCTTCTCCATTTCATTTATCTCTGTTTGAACCCTTACTATTTCTTTCTTTTTGCTAGCTTTGCATTTAATTTTTTTTTTCTTTTTCTAGCTCTTTAAGATGTAAAGTTAGGCTATTGATTTGAGATGTTCCTTTTTTTTAAAACATTTTTTATTATTTATTTATCTTTAGAGAGGAAGTGAAGGAGAGAGAGAGAAATATCAATGTATGGTTGCCTCTCATGCCCCTGCTGGGAACTGGCCTGCAACCTAGGTATGTGCCCTGACTGGGAATCGAACCTCGATCTTTTGGTTTGCAGGCCCACACTCAGTCCACTGAGCTACACCAGCCAGGGAAGAGAGATGTTCCTTTTTTAACATAGGCATTTACAGCTATAAATTTCCTTCTGAGAACTGCCTTTACTGAATCCCAAAAGTTTGTGTATATTTTGTCTTCTTTGCATTCATCTCCAAGTATTTTATAATTTCCCATGTGATTTACTCCTTGAACCATTTAAGAGTTGTTTAATTTTCACATATCTGCAATTTTTTTTAAGTTTTCTTTCTCTTATTGATTTCTAACTTTATGTTGTTGTGATATCAAAAGATACTATGTATGATTTTAATTTTTTTAAAGATATTGAGACTTGTGTTGTGGCCTTACAAGAATGTTCCGTGTGCACTTGAGAAGAGTATATTCTGCTATTTGGGGTTGAAGTGTTCAGTATATATGTGTAGATCTAATGGTTTATTATGCCTAGTATTGTTACAAAACAGACCCAAAGAAGGGTACAACATACTATTACCAAAAGGACCACCCCTAGGTTTGCTCTGCCCACCACCACAGGAAAGACATTTCTCAATGCCAGAGATATGTGAAAAGGAAAGGAAATGTTTATTTAAAGCTATACAGACTTAAAGTAGTGACCCAATGTTTTCATTAAAATATTAAAGTCTTTCAGGATACCCACAGATTCACACAGTCCTTCCTTCTCCCTCTGCCCTAATCTGGGGTACTGTATCTCAGGAACAGAAGCAAAAGTCCATGATTTCAGGCCCCCGGCACCATCAGATGTGTTGCCACCATGATCTCCAGTTAATCCAAAGCCATGTGACACCTTCTCGTGGCCCAATAACAAGAGTCCTTTCACCCCTTTTCTTCCAGGCACAGTCTCTCCTACTTCCTAAGCCACATGGCAAAAGAGAGCACCCCAAAACCACGGAGTCCCCACTCTGCCACCTAGTTCTCTCCTGGCATGGCTGCCGTGCCTGGGTTTAAATCTCCTAACCAACCTTCCTCTGCAGCCCCATTTCGAACTCCTCCTACAATCACTTACACCTGCCAGCATTCCCATATCCTTCCAGCTTTACTGGGTTGCCATAGTGAGTCTGGGCAGGCATGGCCCCAAGGCATGGAGCCAATCATCTCCAAGTTCTCACAAAGGCACCATAACCAGGGGGAGTTGCCTCCCATTTACACCTTGGGTACAAGTCACATCCATCCCCCTGGCTCAAGGCATGGCCACAGCTATTTAACATATCTATGAAACCAGTTAAAGGTTATAGATATGGTAAATGACCATGCCAAAGCTGCTGTTGTACAAAACAGCCCTGGAAGTTCCATGTGTCCCTTCCCCCAACTCACACCTGTGGGGGAAGGGGTGATGACATCCTATGTATTTTTCTAATATATCCTGGACACCTTGAGTTATGAACCCCATTCCAAATCCCTATTTTGGGCCCCCCTCTTGGCTGCACCCTGTTACAGTATATCATGCTGGTATTTCCTCAGTAATCTTCCTTCTAAATGTTCTATTTTTTTTTAATTGATGAATTGAAGTCTAGCTATGATACTAAAACTATCTATTTTTTTTTATTTGATTCTGTCATTCTTTGCTTTATATATCTGGTGTATTATTGTTTGATTTATATGTGTGTATAATATTTCTAAATTTAACATTTTAACTTCTTGAATTTAACTTCCTGATAAATTTAACTTTTTATTAAGATAATGTTCTTTTTCTCTTCTGTTTCTGACTTAAAATTCATTTTGTCTGTCAATATAGCAACATAAGCTGCGTTTTGGTTACTGTATGGGAAAATCAATCTTTTTGTGTCTTTAGAACTAAAATGAATCTCTTTTAGAGAGCATAAAGTTGTTTTCCTTTTTTACTACATTCTGCTATTTTTTGCCTTTTGACTGAAGAGTTTAATACATTTACACTTTGTTATTACATGTAAGGAAAAACTTCCATCATTTTGTATTTCTTACCTCTATGTCATTTATTTTTAAAAAATTTTTTGCTTTAGTTTATTCAGTAGAGTTTCTATCCTTTATTCCCATTCCAGCACACCCACCCATTCCTCCCCTCCTTCCTCCCCTTTCCAACACCCCTAGTTTAGTCCATGTGTCCTCCATATTTGTTCTTGTAAACCCTTCCCTGCTACCCTGGAATTCCCTCCCCTCTCCCCTCTGGTCACTGACTACCTGTCCTCTATTTCAGTGTTTTTTGTTATATTTTACTTGTTTCTTTGTTTTGTTGTTTAGGTTCCTGTTAAAGGCGAGATCATATGGTATTTATCTTTCACTGCCTGGCTTATTTCGCTTAGCATAATGCTTTCCAGCTCCATCCATGCTGTTGCAAAGGGTATGAGCTCCTTCTTTCCTTTGGCTGCATAGAATTCCATTGTGTAAATGTACCATAGTTTTTTGATCCATTCATTTACTGATGGGCACGTGGGTTGTTTCCAGCACTTAGCTATTGTGAAATGTGCTGCTATGAACATTGGGGTGCATAAGTTCTTTTGGAATGGAGTTACAGTGTTCTTAGGATATAGTCCCAGCAGTGGAATTGCTGAGTCGAAAGGCAGATCCATTTTTAGTTTTCTGAGGAAGTTCCATACAGTTTTCCATAGTGGTCTTACAAGTCTGCAATCCCACCAACTGTGCACTAGGGTCCCTTTTTCTCCACACCCTCTCCAGCACTTGTTGTCTGTTGTTTTGTTTATGATGGCCATTCTGACTGGTGTGAAGTGGTATTTCACTGTGGTTTTAATTTGCATCTCTCTGATAGCTATTGATACTGAGCATCTTTTAATGTGTCTCTGGATCCTCTGTATGTCCTCCTTGGCTAAGTATCTACTCAAGTCCTTTGCCCATTTTTTGATTGGGTTGCTTGTCTTCTTAGAGCGGAGATGTATAAGTTCTTTATATATTTTGGAGATTAAACCCTTGTCTGAGTTATCATTGGCAAATATGTTTTCCCATACAGTGGGTTCTCTTTTGATTTTAATACTGTCTTCTTTAGCCATGCAGAAGCTTTTTATTTTGATGAGATCCCATTTGTTTATTCTTTCCTTTATGTCCCTTGCTCTAGGGGACGTGTCGGTAAAAAAGTTTCGGCGTGAAATATCTGAGATTTTCCTGCCTATGTTCCCCTCTAGGACTTTAATTGTGTCATACTTCATATTTAAGTATTTTATCTACCTTGAATTTATTTTTCTGTATGGTGTAAGTTGGTGCTCCAGGTTCATTTTTTTTTGCATGTAGCTGTCCAGTTCTCCCAACACCATTTGTTGAAGAGGCTATTGTGACTCCATTTTCTGTTGCTGCCCCCTTTGTCAAATATTAATTGGCCGTAGAGATTTGGGGATATTTCTGGGCTCTCTGTTCTGTTCCATTGGTCTATGTGCCTATTTTTACGCCAATACCAGGCTGTTTTGATTACAGTGGCCTTGTAATATACTTTAGTATAAGGTATTGCGATCCCTCCTACTTTACTCTTCTTTCTCAAATTTGCGGCAGCTATTCGGGGTCATTTATGGTTCCATATAAATTTTTGAAGTGTTTCTTCTATGCCTGTGAAATATGCCACTGGTACTGTAATAGGGATTGCATTGAATGTGTAGATTGCTTTGGGTAATATGGACATTTTGATGATGTTAAGTCTTCTGATCCATGAACACAGCATATGTTTCCATTTGTTTGTGTCTTCCTTGATTCCTTTCTTCAGTGTTGTGTAGTTTTCTGAATACAGGTCTTTTACCTCTTTGGTTAGGTTTATTCCTAAGTATTTTATTTTTCTTTTTGCGATATCAAATGTGATGTTTTTCTTGGTTTCTGCTTCTGCTGTTTCATTGTTTGTGTACAAAAATGCCTTTCAATTCTGGATATTGACTTTGTATCCCACTGTTAGCCAAATTCATGTATTAGGTCAAGCAGTTTTTTGGTCGAGTCTATAGGATTTTCTATGTACACTATCATGTCATCTGCAAACAGTGACAGTTTTGTTTTCTCCTTTCCAATTTGGATGCCTTTTATTTCCTTTTCTTGTCTGATCACTGTGGCTAAAACTTCCAGTACTATATTGAATAGAAGTGGTGAAAGTGGACAGCCTTGTCTTGTTCCTGATCTTAGTGGAAAAGATTTTAGTTTTTGCCCATTGAGTATGATGTTGGCTGTAGGTCTCTCATATATGACCTTTATTATGTTGAGGAATGCTCCCTCTATTCCCACTTTGCTAAGTGTTTTTATCATAAATGGGTGCTGTACCTATCAAATGCTTTTTCCGAATCTATTGATATGATCATGTGATTTTTGTCTCTGCTTTTCTTTATGTGATGAATTACATTTACTGATTTACGAATATTGAACAATCCTTGCATGCCTGGGATGAATCCCACTTGGTCATGGTGTATGACCTTTCTAATGAATTGTTGAATGTGGTTTGCCAATACTTTGCTGAGGATTTTACCGTCTATGTTCATCAGTGATATTGGCCTAAAGTTTCTTTCTTTGCTGTGTCTTTATCTGGTTTTCATACTAGTATGATGTTGGCCTCATAAAAAGAGTTAGGGAGTCTTCCATCTTTTTGGATTTTTTGGAATAGTCTGTGAAGGATAGGGGTTAGCTCTTCCTTAAATGTTTTGTAGAAATCTCCTGGGAAACCATCTGGACCTGGACTTTTATGTGCCAGGAATTTTTTGATTACTGCTTCAATTTCATTTGCTGTTTTTGGTCTGTTCAGGCTTTCTGTTTCTTCTTTACTGAGTTTTGGAAGATTATATTTTTCTAGGAATTTGTCCATTTCACCTAGGTTTTCAAATTTCTTGGCATACAGTTCTTCATAGTAATTTCTTACAATCCTTTGTATTTCTGTAGTATCAGTTGTAATCTCTCCTCTTTCATTTC
>CM052541.1:80030581-80053501 GCA_028533065.1 Trachops cirrhosus
TGGCACTTGTTGATAGTTTCTATTTCCTTTTTCATGTTGATATAGTTTGCAGTGAATTCATTGTAGCTTCCCTGTAGTTTCTCGAAACTCATTGAGAGTTTGTGGAACTTCCTGATAATCATTGCTTTGAACTCAGAGTCTGATAGTTGAGTTGCCTCTATTTCATTTAGCATTCTTTCTGAGGCTTCCTCCTTTCCCTTCATTTGGGGATTGTTTCTTTGTCTTCTCATTGTTCCTGAGACTCTTCTTGCTAGCCTCAGCTTCTTAAATTGATCTGTTCTGGCTCCCTGGGTTTATGGTGTGAACTTCTGTGGTAGAGTACCTGTGAGATTCAGTGGTGTAGTCTCCTTCTGGTATCCAGGTGTTCACAGCTTCTACCTACTCTTTTTGTGATCAGTTGGAGCGGTAAGGCAAAATGGCTTAAGACAGCAAGATAGTAGGCTATGACCTTTACAGTAGCAGCAAGTAGAGTAGAGATAGGAGATCCTTTGGCTGTGTATAATGTTAACTGTGTTTTTCCACCCCACTCGCCACTTATTAGAAAGGATGGGAAGAAGATAGGACTCTTGCTGGGAAGGAAAGGATTGTGGGTTGAATCTAGAAAACAGTGAGGTTACGAGAGGTCAGTTTCTGAGGTAGGGTGAGAGTAAAGAGTAGTAAATAGGTGTAGTGTGTGAGAGAATAAAGTTAACCACTATAGTAATAGAATTCAGGAAACTGAGAAGTGGGCTAAGGTCTGGGAAGGATGTTGTGTAGTAGTTACAATTGTATGTAATAGCTATTATTTACAGTAATATTAGAGCAACAATCATATGACAGTATCTACTAGATCTAGATAATAAGAATAGGGAGTATGGAGCCTTGAGAAGTGTACTAATGTAACACTAATGAAGGACAGTTAATTAGGTATACACTATGAGTGAGATAACAGGGGAAACCTATTAAATGATACATTATAACTAGCCAAGCAAAGTAGACTATACCGAAAGAAGAAGAATACTAAAATACTATTTCAATAAAAAGTGTAAGGAAAATGAAATAACAATACAGATATGCTATTACTTGCAGCTTCAAAAAAAATTTAAAAAATGAAGGCAATAAGCAGGAGATGGAATGAAAAGATAAATTTGGAAAGAAAGGTAGAAGGATCAACACTAGAAAGAAATAGAAACATAAGGAATTGAATGAAATCACAATAATAAGAATTAAAAAATGAAAAGTTACTTAATAAAAAAAAACAAGCAATAAAACGAAAAAAACAAAACATAAAACAAAAACAAAAACAAAAAAAACCCTTGGTTGGTTTCAAACTGGCCAAACCAGTTTTCCTGGTTTTGCTGCCCGCAGCAGACTTAGGGGCGAATGCCGTGGCTTCTTTCCCCTTCCTGTTCAGAGCTAGGTCAGCCTCTGGCACACTGTCCCCAGGTCCAGCCTCACAGGCCCAACGCCCCAGGCACCAATCTGTGAACTCCCAAGCACTCCCTCCGGAGCCCCCTGCGGAGTGCATGCATGCGCACCCCTTCCAGGTTCACAGGTGTGTACTCTGTGGATTTTGGGGGGCTCGAACCTCCCCCTAATTCCTGGCCTGGGCACCGGGGATCCCACAGAATGCCTGAGCTTTTTCTGTGGTCAGGGCTGTAGGCACCAAGCCATTTTCCCAAGAAATAACTCTCTGGGTTGGGGCGTCCATGCAAGGCCCGGCTGTCTTTGGCTCCACTGGGCCGACATCTTCCCCAAAGTCTGCTCCGCGTCCCCCGGATCAGCGCTGCTCAGTCCTTGTCTGGCCAGGGAGGGAGTGGTCGACCCAGCTCCCCCACCCCAAGAGCCCTGCGGCAGCTCCGGAGCTCTGGGGCTGGGGCTGCAACCTCCCTGCTCCCCAAGCTGATCCCTGGGCCGTTATTATCCTGCAGTAGTCTCCTTACCGTCTGGTCTTTCAATGTCCGCTACAATTTTGATTTCCTATTTTCATGTATGCTGCGATGATCCTCCGTAGGATTTGCTCTAGTCCTCTGTAGTATGGCTAGGTTTTCCTGCCATTTGAAGAGGGAGGTGGCATGTGCTCCCTCTTATCATGCCGCCATTTTCCCTCCACCCTCTATGTCATTTATTTTCTTTGTTTCTTATTTCTTCCATTACTGCCCTTATTTGTGTGTGTTTAGTTAATTTTTTGTGAACTGTTTTGATTCCCTTTTTATTTCCTATTGTGTATTTGTTAAAGATATATTTTGTGGCTTTCATGGGGATTATATTGAACAATCTAAATTTATAATAATCAAATTTAATTCATATCAACTTGATTTCAATAACATACAAATACTCACTTCTGTTTAGTTCTACACTGCCTTTATGTTGTTGTCATTCTAGATTGCATCTTTATGCGTTGTTTATTAATAACATTTTGACAAAAATGTTCTATGGAAAGGAACCTCATAGTGTTATCTGATCATAAATTCCTAAATGCACACATTATGGGGGTAGTTACCTATGACCCCAAGCATGGAACTTTTTTAGCAAAAGATTTATCTTTGCCTTAAGCAAGTCCTGTTCATTGTTTTTGTGCATCTAGATTGACACAACTTTGAAATAAGTATTAGCCACCTCAGGAGAGCACATAATTCTATTAGCTAAATTGCAATAAAATCTGTATCTTATTTCTACCACCTTCATGTAAACTTCTTCCTTAATTTTAGGTTCCCCTCAGTACAAATGGATTAAAAAATGAAAAAATATTATTCTCTGGAGAATTTTTGATCTTGCTTTCTGGTAATTGTCATCAATTTTGGCTCAAATAAACTCATCAAAAATTCTTTGCAGGTTTGGATATTTCTTACATCAACAAACATATGTTTATAATTAATTTTTATGCATTTGTTTTTTAAATCACATAGGAAATAAAAATGAATCTACAAACCAAAATTACAGAAATGCTGGCTTTTATATTTGCCTGTTTATTTAACTTTACTGGATATATCTATTTTTTCATACACCTTCCAGTGATTATCTAGTGTCCTTTTATTTCAATTTCAATTCAAATGCCCTTTGGCATTTATTTTAAGGCAGATCTAGCAGTAACCAACTCTCTCAGTTTGTTAATCTGAAGATATCTTAATTTCCTTCTCATTCAAGAATGGTTTGCTGAATGTAGAGTTCTCAACTGACAGGTTTATTTTACTTTCAACACTTTAAGTGTCATCCTGCTTTCTTTGGCTCTCATATTTTCTCTTTTTAATTAGAAATCAGTTGTTAATTTTATAGAAAATCCTTTGTATGTAACAATATACATATTACCTTCCTGGAGTGTAAGCCTGGTGGAAAAGGGTAAAAAAAATGCATATAAGGAGCAGAAAGATGTCCAGAATACCATGTGAAAATGTATCATTGGAATGAACACCTGAAAAGAATGCTTTCTGGAACCTGTGTCCTCCCAGGGGCTGAAGAAGGGAGCAAAGGAGAAAGGAGGAGTTGGAGGCCACAGTGGTCAATGAACATGATAACCACACAATCATTTGTAGAATCCCTTGTCCAAGGAGAGAAAAAAATGAAACTAAGAAATTGATCAAAATTTTGGGAAATGAATAGTGGATCACACCAGAAAAATAAGGTTGGTAACATTGGCAGGTGAGAAAATAAAGCAATGAGTCAGCTATGGAAATAGCAAGCAGATGACTCCAAAAAATACTAGGCTCCCTATTGGGTTAAACTTCTTTGAAAAGGTGACAAATATATTCAGATCTTTCAGTTTGCCACAATAGCTACACTTATGTGAAGATTCAGAGAACTGCCTCATGGGTATCCTCAGGGACTTCTCAAAATCCCAGCTGTTACTAGATGGGGCTGCACCCAAAGTGGGCCTGCCTTGGGCTGGCCAGTCGTGTGAGAGTTTTTTGACTTTGTGCAAGAAAGATTTCACAATATAAGATCAGGTGATTTCAAGGATATGCTTATTAAAGCTGGGGAGAGTGTAACAAAGGAAGTGCTTAAGAAAAAGCAACAGGAGGAAGCATAACCAGGGCTGCTTTGCCTCAACAGAAACATTATGGGAAAGATGTGGGCCATGCTGGGTTGCATGAACTCACTGAGGAATAAACATCAGAGTGACAGAAGTGAGCCAAAGTGGGGCTGCTGTAAACTCACTGGAAAGTCAGAGAAAAAGTGGGTCTTGGAGACAGGTTCAAGGGGTAAGCCTGGCATGAGCGGCCACAGCCCACTACTCATTGATTGCAAATCTCTTGGGAACCCTTAGAGTTTAGGAGAAAGCAGATACAAGGCATGAGCATGCTCTAGTCTCACGAGAGCACACTGTGGGTCATTTGTCTTGAGCTTTTTATTTTTCTTTGGCTGGCTGGGATCCTAGAAGAGGTCTCAGAAAAGGGTCTGAAAAGAATATTTATTAGCTTTCCAAGTGTGTCCTTTGATATGTTAATATGTCAAAATGTGCTTATAGAGGGGTCAGGGTTATGTTCTGCTTAGTTTCATTTTTTAAGAATATCAACAAAGAGGAACCAGGACCCAGTCCAGTCTGCCCTGGGATGGTCTGGAATGTCTAAACCATTTGCTTTTAAGTGGTCTTGGTTAGGGAAGATAAAATCCTGTGATTCATTAGCTGGCAGTAAATTGCTCAAATTGTTTGTCCTTGTTTAATTATTTTGTTCAGTTTCCTTTATCCCATTTGTCAAGGAATTTCTCTAGCTTTTTACTATCCTTTCTCATATCTATGTGCAGATTGGATCCAAGTCAGAGAGCTGCTGAGAGAGATATTAAGTTGATTTGTGTTGCAGTTGACTAGTAGACATGATATTATGCAATTTAGTTAAATGTTTGCTTATTTTTAATTTACAATTTTATTTTTGAAGCTAATTGTTTTTTGTGTCTTAAATATTTTCTTAGGCCTTTATAAAGTTCAGAAAAGAATAATGAAAAAGTCCTTGAGAACCTCTGTGTAGATGGCCTGTGGCAACCTGTCCAGATGAAAGTTAGAGGGTAGAGGGCTCTAAGAGGGGAGATAACAAAAACTAAGAAAATACTTAATCATCAGGCCAGATTGAGAGAGACTTTAAGGTAGTTCACAGATATGGGAATAATCAGCCACAGGTAGATAGAAAACTAATGAATTTTTGAAAGTCAATAATTAACTCCTAGAAGAGTTAAATATTGCACAGAAATAAAATATAATCATAGGGCACAAGCAGAGTCAATTACAAATAATATCTACATAAAATTGTAATGGAAACATTGAATATTGAATTTAAGCAAAAAATTATTATTTAACTTTATTGAGATGGCTTGAATAGTAAAGATCATCTTCTCATAGTGGAAAATAAATAGATACTAGGTAACATTAAATGAAAAAATGCTGGATTAAGCATATTATTTAAAAATATGGAGACTAACATTAGAAGAAACTCAGTAGCTCAATCTGCCAAGAGCACAATAACATCTGACTTGTGGGAAAAAAGAGGTCTCCATTTCAAAGTCTGCTTCCAGGGTACCTTCTAGACACCAGAAAGGGGAAAAGACATGGAGGAACACTGAGGAAGGTCTGGGATGCTCAGTCTTAGAGATGACACACATCATTGCCATTGCTTAGAAACCAATCACATGGCATCATCTACAGAGGTGGGAAAATGTATCTACCATTGTCTCCTGCAATTTGGTAATCGTTTATATACCTCTGACATTCCACCTCCCTCTCCTCATCCCCACACACATTTACACAGGTATACCAGGGGTATACATCTGTAGCACCTAAAAACTTAAAATCTGATGTAACTCAGGCCCATGTCTAAATGGAAGAAGAGATGTATTTTGTCAGTGCCAAGATCCTTGGACTCTCTTATTAAGAACCACTTCTATTATGGAGACTTGGATCAGTATGTTTAATTAAATCACCAATGTTTTCTCTGCCTTCAGAAGAAATTTGCCTTTCAGAAGGAAAAAAAGCAAACTCTGAAGACTATAGAAAAGGATTGATAGAGAGTTGCCTCTAGGCCATTAATTTCAATGTTTCATAGAGCCAAAGAGTGCAGTGTGGCCTGATCATGTCTGTCCAAAGCTGGCAGAGTCTCTCCCTAAACATGTAACAGAAGGAAGTCTTTGCCAATAGCTTCTGATCCCTCAATGTGCAGTGTTGGCCCAGGAAGAGGAAGCAAGCCAGGTAGGGGGGTTGGTCACCAGCTACAGAAAAGAGGAACAGGGAAAACAGACAATAAGGCAAGTCAATCTTCACAGAATTGGGAATCCAGCAAGTTTTATTGAATCATAAAGGAATTGTTTATTTTGTTTTATAACTAAAAGCATTTTCCAAAACATAATAGAGTTGAAAATCTTTTATGCAAAGGCTCCAAGTCCTGGGGAATGGCTACATTCTGGGTGAAGATGGGTCCAAGGCTAATTCCCCTCCAAGTGGCAGTGCAAGTGTCTCACTTTGCCCTCATTAACAGTCCCATACCCCCCTACATAGCCCAAGGCTTTCATGCTGACTTTTCCCTCCATCTTATCCTCTCCAGTCCTCACCTTCTTTCCTTCTGCCCAACCCTTCTTAGTCACTCTCTAGCTATCATGGGCCTCCTGGGCGTGCTCATAGTGCCTTTCCTCAGTCACTTGATGGGAATGGGGAAAGCTCATCTTTTTAATAGCCTGCCACTGATAATATAACTTTTCCTTCTTTCTGCCAATGTCCTCTGATGTGGACTCTGGCTTGTGGGGTCCACCACATTGTGGATGAGACGCGACAAATTCACATGGACTACCAAGTCCTGTGGAGGAAAAAGGTTGGAGCAGCTTCTCTCTCAAGAGGAGGAGAAAAAGCCTTGGAGCACCTCGGCCACTCTCTCAAAGGGAGAACACCCCGACCCTTGCCTTGACATGCTTTTATTGCTTTTCTGGGCACATTACATGATGGTCCTAATTTACTATGCACAGGCTTTAGGTGGTTATCTTTTACAGAAAACAAAGGAGAGGATGCCACTAATCACATCACAGAAGAAGAATATTTGCAAATGCAAAGGGAAAAGTGGTTGAACTTGTCACACTCATCCTTGGAAGGCTTAGCATAAATTTTAGGAAGTTACGGTAAGTGCTTGATGGCTCAATTCAGGGTGAGAATTTTAGCAAAAGCAAGTCTCATAGCAGTCTAGGTACAATGTAGGCCTGATTCCCCATGAAAGAACCTATTTGTGGACATGGGTCCTGTGCATCTCCAAGTGGGAACTGGGCCCATGCCATGGAGAAAGTCTCCTATAGTCCTCTGAAGTTTTTCTCTATATTCTTACATTTCTTCGCCTCTCTTCACTCTCCCTGGCAGTTTTCTTTCTCTTTTTTGTCATATCAACACATTCTGTATGCTTGTTTCTATTTTTTCCTCTGTCACCCACACTCAAAGAAGGGAGATGGGCATGAATCATTTTCTGGGAGTAAAACACTCAAAAGAAGAGGCATTCCCTTCTACCTTTCACCACCCCTCCCCACGAACACCAAATAAAACTCACATGTGGATACTTGCTGCACTTTTTCAACTATAGTAAACCTTTGTTATGTCTATGTTCTAAGCATTTGAGGGACTTCTTGAACTTGGGAGGAAGCACTAAGTCTGGCCTTGGAATAGGAAGCCCAACTCATTTGTTATCTCCTGTGTCACCTCAAAAGCCACTGGAAATGAGCTGTGGCTCCAGCAGGTGGGTTCTGAGAGAAGAATGATTCTACCCACACCCCAGAGCTGCCATGTTTTCCTAACTAATTGAACTCTTCTTATCCTGTACTCACCCTGACCCACTGAATAAGGAGGAAATGCATTTGTGTTTTGTTTTGTTTTGTTTATGATATGGTTTCTAATCAATTCCATCCAAATTTCTATATCCAGTGAAAAATCTTCCCTATCACTAAAGAGGGAATTATCATCCATGACCAGCTTGCACTCAAATCTTGGGTGTTGGAGAGAGAGGACACCTGGCATCTTTCAGGTGCATACCTATCCATTTATCATTAGATCCTACAACAGTACTGCTAGGTGGGTGTGGGAAGCTGAGCTGCCTCAGTTTCTTGAGTGAGGCCACATGCAGATGGTATGTCGAAAAGTGTTGGCCACCTTCCTTAGGGCCCATGTTCTGTTCAACGTGGAAGTCATCCACTAGCCCTGGAAGAGAAACCAGTCACTGGAGAAGCTGGGCTTTTACTTGGCAGGTGAAGTGCTCACAAGTCTGAAAATCCTGTCACCAAGTGTGACTGAGGCTTTACCATGGCCTGGAGCCACATGTCACTTTGGCCCTTTTCTTTCAGGTTTCTTTACTTCTAACTAATCCCAAAGTGCTCTAATGGAGAGAAGATGTATTTATATCCAAGGAAATAGATAATACATAAGGAAAAAAAATCCAGTGAGGCTGTCTTTTGGGAAGAAAAAACTGACCTCTACTCAACTCTAGAAAACCTATGCCTCAGCAGTAAGTGAAAATGAACTCCACTTTACATAATAGGAAACTAAGTCTAGAAGTGGTGAAGTGTCTTGCCCAAGGGCACATAGCAGTTAATAAGCACAGAGTCAAGTTTCATGCAGCTCAGCTCATTTCTCCTCGGTACTCCCTTCAGCTGCCTCTGTACCAACTGCAACAAATAATAATATTATCACAAAAGACAAAGTGTGCAAGTAAATATCAAGATTAAAGTTTGTGTCTTAGAGGAGGAGTGATTAGGAATAATGATTTTCTTCCCTAATAATATTTAGTCTAGGTTTTTCTTTTTTGAGAGGATTTTTTTGGATAAATCTGAAAGGGGTGGCATCATACTCTAGGGATGATGATACTTAAAAAATGATACTTAAATTTATGGAGCACCTACTATGTTCTAGTTACTAGAACATTCATTCACTTATATTATCTTTGTAATCACAAAAACTATGAAGTTAGCATATACATTTACTATATGAAAAACATGTTTTGAGCATTTAATGCACTTTCCTAAGCTCCAATTACTCAAACCAATGTCTTGCTCATGGCACAGTGACACTCAGTCCACTACAGCACACAGGGCACACAGCAGCCACAGTGCAAGGGCTGTCCCACAGCTGCAGGTGGGTCTTGGCTTCCCTGCAGAGTTTCCCAGTGAAAACCAGCCTAGCATATTCCCTCACTTACCTTCCCAGTTTGAATGAGCAGTTCCCACCTCATACTCCTGCACCCACCAGTCTCTCTCCATGCTCCAGATCCAGAAAGTCTTCTACTGGATTGGAAGCCCCATGAGGCAAGCACTATGCATGCTTCAGTTACCAAGGCAGCCCACAAGTGGTCTAGGGCCTGCCCCATAGGAGGCACTCAGTATGTATTTGATGAGTGGAAGGGAGAGCAGAGTGTGGGCAGAACACTACTCATCCCTTCTGTCTAGACTTTGAGACATCATGTTTCTTGAAAAAGGTAGACAAGTTCAACAAATTTTAGTTCCATAAGTTCTCTCTTGGAATTTATGAGAGAAGACACCTAGAAACTTGATTTTAAAAGCATTGTTTACCCATCAAAAGTGACTTCATAGGAACTTCTTACTTAGGAAGTGTGGCCGGCTGACCTGTCAACAAACCTGGGAAAGGTCATAACCATCTGGTGAAGGGTGAAATAAAAAATGGTTGTTAATGGGAGCCAAAGAGTGTCAGGTTGATGACCTGGTTCTTTCAGAAATGTGTTGTATAATCTTGGTCAAGGCATCTATAGTGACTGGGAAGTTTTGAGTTACAAATAATAAAAAACTCAAATTGGCCTACTTAAGGAAATTTATGGTTCATGTTTCTGAAGAAGTCATTTGGGCAGGTTGATCAGAAATATAGCTACTCTTCTCTGTGATTATCTGGCTACTCTTGGTCAACTTTACCCCCAAGGTCCTTTTGCTTATTGGAACAAAGTGGTTGTGGCAATTCTTGACCTCACCTCTGCCTGCAACACAGTCCATAGGAAGACATAGGTTGCACATCCAAGAATTCATGGTGACAGATTAGGAAATTCACTCTAATTAAACCCATGGGTCACATATTCATGCCTAAACCAATCAGAGTGGCCACTAGGATAGAATGTGCTGATCAACTTTGCCTAGGCCATGAGTTCCCCTGGAGTTTGGGAAGAGTCCTGTTTCCGTAAAAACACATGGATCTCCCATGGAAATCTGGAGCTCTTGGGAAGGAAAAAAGGGAAAGATGCCAGAGAAGCTACCCACAGGAGTCCAAAATCCACAACAGTCCCAGGTCTCTGAGACTGTAATAACTGCCTAACACATCACATGGGGCACATGTGGGTTCACAGAGATAATGAGTAAATACACTTTGTAAAGAATAAATTTCTATATCAGTGGCTCTTTTTCTTTTTCATGATAGACTCTTTTATGATTTTGATAAATCATAAACACTCATTCCAGATAAAAGGAAAAGAACAAATGAACAAACTTTTAAATGTAATTTCAGAAGCCTATTTGTGGGCCCTGCCCCTGGGCCCTAAGTTAGGCCTTTCCCACAGAGCTACCATTTTCTGGGTGCTTACTGTGTCCCAGGCACTGCCAGAGTGCTTTAAAATGCAATATCATTTAATCCTGATGACAACCTTGTGAAGATGGTATAATTATGCTCATTGTACAAATCAAGAAAGGTTCAGAGAGGTTAAGTGACTTCAACAAGGTCACATAGCTAACAAATTATGGAGCCAAAACTAGAATCAGTTCTGATTCCAAGTCATATAAATTTTTATGTCATTCACCTGGAATGCCTTTATCCCTTCCTCCCTACAAATCCTACCTGCCCATGGAGGCACAGCTTGGAATACTTTTTTCTAAGAATCCCTGATTATATATTATTTTACATAAATTACCTTCACATGGCTGTGCTTTCTTCACCAGAGAGCCAGGAAGGCCTTTAAAGGCAGTCTTGGCTGATTGAATCTTCTGCCCAAGGCCTCCTTAGAGACAGGTCTGCTTAATTATTGAATGATCGGCTTCAGGACCTGAGTGACCTTCTGCCTGCCTAGGAAAGGCCAAGCAAAGATTCCTCTTCCTTTTGGTTTCACCATCGTCAGAAATACACAGGATCTGCAGTTCCTGGAAAAATGTGGAAGTGCAGCACCCACATCACTAAACACCCAAAGTTGGAGAACAGAACCTGTAGCACAGGTCTAAGAACTCACCTTAGCATTAGTACCAATCTTTATCCTCTTCCCCTGTAGTTTCACAGGAACTTGAGCTTCATACATAGACTCGCAGTGAATTACTATGGTCATGGTGACCATGGTTATCCCACCACAAGACAGTTATCTTGAAAGGAATTGGCAATGACTCTCATAGTCACTCAACTATATTCAGGAAACCTCTATTAAGTCACCACTCTCATTTATCAGCTGCCCTGAGCCAGGCTCAAGTATGCTTTTGTTGCATTCTCAAAAGAGCCTGGAAAGAGAAGATGACAGATTCTATCTGGTGGTGAGGACATGAAGAGCTGCCATGGTCATGGTCAGGCTCCAGAGCCTGTGCTGGCCATTATACTTCCCTGCTCCTTTACTGTCCCCATTTACTGTTCTATGAGCATCTAACCACCCTCTCCTATCCATGGCTTCTACCTTCATGTGTCTCTGCTGGCATCATTGCTGATTGTTCTGGGCAGAGATCAGGAACACGTGTGCACACCAGGGGCCCAGAAGTGCTTCCCAGCCATCCCAGCACATGCACGCACAACAGCCTAACAAGCCTCTTGTTACTAGTGACTGTAAGAATGGTGCTGCCTCCTCTTTGACATCTTACTGCAAATACTGCACAAGCTTTTAATGCACAACTTAGCCCCAGGCCCCTGACAGGATATCTGGTTTTGTCCTTTATGAGCCACTCATTGATGGCCTGGTAGTGCTAATTAGTTTTTTTCCAGGCAAACAATTTATGGACAAGGACTGTGCCATTCACACTTCATCCCACAGCACCTATCTTTGATTATACAGAATAATTACAAGTTGTTATTGTGAAGATCAAAGGAGAAAGTGACTTCACAACTTCAACACAAGGCATGCCCCTAGGCAGGCACCTCCTCTGTGTTCAGCATTTTCTTCCTCTGGCCTGTCACCTGCATGGGAGGCAGATGGTGCTCACTGGGCAGGCAAGCTCAGGTATGGCAGTTCCCTGATGCCCTTTCTGCATGTTGGATGCTAGGGAACTGCTGAAGCTCTTCCCAAGGGAGCAGAGGGACTTTGGCCCTGCAACCCTTTCTAATTATCCCAGAAGGCCTGAGGCTGATGAACCTATGGCACACAGAAGTGGGCCTAGTCAATAATCATAGGCAGAGCCATAGCCAGCTCTGCACAACCTGGCTCCACACAGCCCACAGCCCAGGGAGGAGGCCAGCCTGAATTTGTTATTAAGGACATAATCTCCAACCCAGCAGGAGCCGAGCTAGCAGAGATCAAAACTCAGGGCATATTGTACAAAATGTCTGTTTCCCTGGAAATTACATTAGCATCTTAATTTTTCTTTACTACTGTATGGTCTTTACCTCCCTCTCCTCATCTCTCATTTTCCACAAAAACCTACAAGCACACTTTCTGATTCACAGCTGGCTTCTAGGTGTTATCCTGAAAATATGTTTTCTTCTTTTTTTTATTGTTGGTGCTCAAGTACGGTTGTCTTCATTTCCCCCCCATCATTCCCCTCAACCCCAACCATCACCAACTCCCTCCCCTGATCCTACCCCACCTTGGTTTTGTCCATGTGTCCTTTATAGTTGCTCCTGAAAACCCTTCCCCTTTCTCCCTCATTATCCCCTCCGACCTCCCCTCTGGTTACTGTCAGTTTGTTCTTAATTTCAATGCCTCTGGTTATATTTTGCTTGCTTGTTTGTTTTAAGTTTAAATATGCCCATGAAAAAGGAAACAGAAACTAACTTGAAGGGGTTCCCACTAGCCAAAGAAAGGGTAATTAAAGCGTCAAAAAGGAGAAATTCTGTAATGAATTAAAACACATTAAATAAGTAAAATCCAAGAGTTTAAAACATCCATAACTGAATGTGGGGTTATGGGAAATCTCTGTCCTATCTTTACAAATTTTCTGTAAATCTAATATTATAAAATTAAAAGTTTATTTAGTATATCAAGTATAAAAGGCTATATACTGTATAGTTCTGTTTATATGACATGTTCAAAATAAGCAAGTCACAGAAAGGAGACAGTAGTTGCCTGGGAGTGGCAGAAAGGGGGAGTGGGGTTTCTTTTTAGAATAATAAAAAAAGTTCTGGAACTAAATAATTGTAATGGTTTCACAATATTGTGAATGTACTAAATGTCACTGAATTACACACTTTAAAATAGTTGAAGTTCTAAATTTTATCTTATGCATGTGTACCATAATAAAAAAAAGAAAAATGTTGGAGTGCATACATATATAGCAAAATATAAAGCTATGCATGAGAATCATTGTAGTTATTTAACTTCAATATGGTAGTATTCCTGGGAAAGAATACAGAAAAATGAGATAAAACCATCATATCTCTGATGTATGTACTCATTCATTCATTCACTCACTCACATAGTCACACGTGCAGGAAACATTTACTAAATGTCTGTTAGCATTCCAAGATGGCTGCAGAGTAGGTGAAATCTACATTCACCTGGTCCTAGCCCCAAACCAGATTTACAGCTAAATTATAGAGCAATCAACTTGAATAGCCAACTGAAGTCTAGCCAAATTGAAATGTAATAACCAAGGATTTACAGAAGCCATATAGAAACTGGTAAGAAGGGCAGAGACATGGAAAGGGCTGGCCCTCACAGTCAGGCACAGCAGTGGCTGAGAAGCCAGAGGGACATTGTAGCTGCAAAACTCCCTCCCCCCAGGATCGTGAGGTCTCAACCCTATGCAGCAATCCTCAACCTAGTGCAGCAGATGGAAAGAGGAGCTTGCATACCTCTGATAGAAAAAAATCAGTAGAGATTCAGTCTGCCTGGGAGATCCAGATATCACCTTCCCAGGAGTAGACACTCCTACTGTTCATCACCATTCTGGGGAGTGCACTGCCTGGTCTCTCACAGCTAGCAAGGCCACTCTGCCATAATTGGGTCCTGTGGAGGGTTCTGCTGGCTGCACCCAGAAGTGATTTTCAGAGCCCTCTTTTTCTGGGGAGATTTTTGGCAGAGCCTCAGAAAGTAATTAAACTCTGTGGCTTGGGAAAGAGGGCCAATTTCCCTTACCTTAAGCACACAGCCAGTGCCCCTCCACCCACCTGTTAAATCACTTGGCTGCCCCATCCTATTGAGTTCAGCAGCAAAAGAGGACCAGAATGCCAAAGATAGTTACTTTTGGACTGTGTCTCCTGGGGAAGCTTTTGTCTGGGAATCAGACAAAGAGAGAGAGAGAGAGAGAGAGAGAGATGTATAAATGTATAGATATATATCTATATTATATATAGAGAACATAGGTATAAAAATGGCAATAAATAAGTACCTATTAATAATCTTAAGTATAAACAGGTTAAATGATCCAATAAAAAGACATAAGGTAACTCAATGAATGATAAAACATTACACATATACATATATGCAACCTATAAGAAACCTGTAGTAGACTGTTCTGTGTGGTGTGGGCTCAGCTCCCACTCAGAGATGCACAGGACCCACACCCACAGTTAGGTTCTTCTGTGGGGAATCAGGCCTGCAATGTACATAGGCCGCTATGAGTCTTGCTTTTTGCTTAAACTCCCTCACCCTGAATTGAGGACATTTACTGCAAAGCAACTTCCTGAAATCCATGCTAAAACTTCCAAGGATGAGTGTAACTGGTTCAACTACTTTTGCCTTTTCATTTGGAAATATCCCTCTTCTGGGATGTGATTAGCAGCATTGGCTCCTTTGTTTTCTGTAAAAGGTAACCACCTAAAGAGAGCCTGTGCATAGTTAATGAGAGCCTTCTTGTAATGTGTCCAGTAAGACAATAAAAGCTCATTGGAGCAAGGGTGGAGGCTTTTGCTCCACTTGAGAGAAAAGCCATGCTGTCCCTTTTCCTCCACCGAACTTGGACTCGGTAGTCCATATGAATGTCTCATTTCATGCATAATGAGGCAGTCACTGCGGGCTAGTGTCTGCATCAGGGACCCACTTCAGAACAAAAGATAAACACAGATTTAAAATGAAGAGGTGAAAAAAATCCATGTAAATAGAAACAAAAAAACCTGAGGTAGCAATACTTATTACTGACAAAATAGACTTCAAAACAAAGACCATAGCAAGAGACAAACCAAGTCACCACATAATACTAAATGGATTTATCCAAAAATTGGATAAACTCTCGTAAACATGTATACCCCCAACATAGGAGCACCTAAATATATAAAGAAAATATTGGTGGGGTGGGGGATGCCAAAAAGATGGCAGTGAGGTAGATGGGAGCAGAGCCCAATTCTCTCTGTGACCAGCTAGAACACCTGGCTGATCTGAGGAACAGAGTGAACAGCCAACAGAATCCCAGCTTATATGAAATTTGGAGGCCAAAAATTGTAGAGGATATTGAAAAACAGACAGTGAGGAGATTGTGTGGAGATGGTAAGGTCCCTTGGATCTGCGCAGGGACCTAGTCTGCTGTGGCCCCTGGCCCAGCTCCTCTCATAATATACAGGGAAGAGTGTCAGATCACCAGCTCCCTGCCTACCTTAACAGGGAGGGCAGTCCAGCACCAGGAGGGGCCTGGATGCTGGAAGTCACTGTGTTGGGTCAGGGGAGATGAAGTGGGAGACACATAGGGGAAGTGTTCATCTGTTGAAACTGTGGATGCTTGCTGGGTCATTACCAGAGAAATCATGGAGCCAGGTGATGCCTGAAGAAGGGAGAAGAGTTGGGCCATGACAGACCCTGACACAGATAGTCTCAGGTCTGGTTGGAAAGATTGGCTGTGTGAGAGGCCAGGCACTTTTTAGGAGCAGCAGGCTTGAATAGGAAGATTTTGTTCAAAAAAAGGCTCTCATTGGCTGTTTAGGGAACTCTATCGCAGTGTCTGCATCTGACCCCCTGGCCACACCTCAGTCCCTGCCACCATGCCCACCCACCACCCCCACCCACCACTGCTCCACTGGTAAGGCCATGCTCCTGCCCCTGCTGACACCCCCACCTCTGCACAACTAGGCTGGCCCAGCTGGCTCATTAGGAGAAAGGAGGGGGTGCCCCGACAGAGGAAAGCAGCAGGGCTCAGGGAATCAGCAATCCCTAGAAAGACTTAACTCAGTTGGGGAGCTGAACTACCCTAAAGAGACTTTATGAGTGCCTAGCACCTAGGACAGCAAAGAGTGAGAAGGTGGTATGTGAGTTGCCCCTAATTAGTGCATCTCAAGGACAGCACAACTGGTGGCTAGAAGGCACCAGCATGGTACAGACTGCAGTGGGGGCCTGACAGTAAACGGAGGAACTGGGCTGGAGGCTGGGCAACAATGATGATTGAGGTCCAGACCTGGCCCTCATCCTCAAAAACCATAGGAAGGGAGACAAACTAAGCCCAACCCCCCTCAGCCTGCTGCAGCCAGGAAGACCAGCAAACTCATGTGGCTGGTTTAAAATCAGCAGGAAGCTTTTATTGTTTTTTCTTTTTTCTTTTTTTGGTTTCCACCAAGTGAGACAATAAGACCTGGAGCTCTGAAAGAGCCCAAGTCAGACCCAAAGAGGGATCACAAGGCTAATCCCAACAATTGGGAAACTGAGACAAATTTCACTTTGCTATTCCAGAGAATTTGCATGTCATTGTTTATTTGTATTATTATTGTTTTTTCACTATTCACAACTCTTTTATTTTATTAGTATTTTTTTATTTCTCTTCTTTCTGTTTAGTTTTCTTCCTTTTGTTTGTTTAACTGCATTGTTTGACTGGTTTCTCTTGTTCTCTCTTTCATAGTGTATTTTTAATTTTTTCCTTCTTTCACTTCACTTGTGTTTCAATAGCACAGTACTGTAGGTCATGTACTCCCTATTCTTGTTATTCAGATCATATAGTTTCTGTCATATGATTGTTATACCAGTATTATTATAAACAATTGTTGTTCCATACAATTGTAAATACTACACAGCACCCACCCAGATGTTAGCCCATTTCACTGTATTCCAGAACTTTATTACTGTCGTGGTTAACTCTATTTTCTCAAACACTGTGCTTATTTTCTACCTTTACTCTCACTATATCTCATAATCTGACCTTCCACAAACTCTCTGTTTTCTGTATTCAATTCACAATCCCTCCTCCCTTTAACAAGAGTCTTATCTCTTTTCCACCCTTTCTAAAAAGTGATTAGTTGGGTGAAATATCACAGTTAATGACATACTTATCCAAAGGATCTCAGATCTCTTCTCTAGAGGTTGGTACTGTAAATCCCATAGAATACACTCCCGCTGTCTTAATCCACTTTGCCTTCCCCCTCCAACTGATCAAATGAAAGAATAAGTGGGGGCTGTGAAAACAAATATACCTGCTGGAGTAGAGAACCCACCAACAACAGAATCACCAACAGGTTATAAAGGTAGGTGGCAGAGGAGTGAGTGAAAAGCCACACTAACCTCCACCCAGGGCAAATCTGGAATTACAACTAAACAATGGAGAAATTATCCAGAACAAACAACTGAACAATAGGGAAAAAGAAGCCTCATAACCTCTGACAGACACAAGAACCAGTATCAACACAACCTATCCGCACATGCACAACAGCATAGAAGATATGGTGGGTGGAGTGACCCTCAGTTAAACAGCTGGAGGGAAGGACCCACCAAAGAATGACCCAAAAACAATCAAAACCCAAATGCATCCAGAGAGCCAAGATAAATGACAATCTGAGACCAGCAAATTCAGGAGATCAAGAAGACTGCACTACTGAATCTCACATATCTCCTACCATAGAAGTTCACATCGTAAACTCAGGGGGTCAGAGCAGATCAATTTAAGAAGCAGAAGCTAACAAGAAGAGTCTCACAAAGAAACGAACCCCAAGTGAAAGGAAAGGAGGAAGCCTCAGAAAGAATGCTAAATGAAATAGAGGCAAGTCAACTATCAGATACTGAGTTCAAGCAATGGTTATAAGAAGCTCAATGAGCTCACTGAGAATTAAAAAAAACTACAGTGAAACTATGATGAACTCACTGCAAACTATATCGACATAAAAAATAAATAGAAATTATCAACAAAGGACAAGAAGAAATGAAGAATACAATTTCTGAACTGAAGAACACAGTAGAGGGAATCAAAAGCAGGCTAGATGAAGCAAAGGATTGAATCAGCTAGTTGTAGGACAAAGTAGAAATACACACCCAGAAAAAGCAAGAAAAGGAAAACAGACTCAAAAAAAATGAGGAGGTGTTAACAAAATCTTCCAAACAAAAATTTAGCAAAGATATTGTGGCAAGGAACAATGTTCTAGATCAAATGGACTCAACTGACATATATTGAGCCTTTCATCCCAAAGAAGCAAAATACACATTTTTTTCAAGTGCACATGGGACATTTTCAAAGATGCCACATGATAGACACAAAACAAGACTCAACAAATTCAAGAAAATTGAAATCACATCAAGCATTTTCTCCAACCATGAGAGCCTGAAGCTAGAAACCAACCTCAAGGGAAAAACTCAAAAATACTCAGACTCATGGAGCTTGAATAGCAAGCTATTAAACAATGAATGGGTTAAGAATGGGATCAAGGAAAAATTCAAAATATTTCTAGAGCCAAATGAAACTCACAACAATACAAAGCTTATGAACACAGCAAACGTAGTCCTAAAAGGGAAGTTCATAGTGATACTGACCTACCTAAGAAAGATAGAAACATTTCAAACAAACAACCTAACCCTACATCTATAAGAACATGAGAAATAACAACAAAGACAACCCAGAGCAAGTAGAATGAAGGAAATAACCAAGATTAGAGCAAAATTAAACAATATAGAGACTAAAGAAACAATTCTAAGGATCAAAAAATCCAGGAGCTGGTTCTTTGTAAAGATAAACAAAATCGACAAGCCTTTAAGCAGACTCATCAAGAAAAAAAGAGAGAGGACCCAAATAAACACAATCAGAAATGAAAGAGGAGAGATTACAAGTGATACCACAGAAATTCAAGGACTGTAAGAAATTACTATGAAGAATTATACCAAGAAATTTGAAACCTAGGTGAAATGGACAAATTTCTGTAACAATATAATCTTCCAAAACTCAATGAAGAAGAATGAGAAAGCTTGAACAGACCAATAACAGCTGACGAAATTGAAACAGACATCAAAAAACTCCAAACATACAAATGCTCTGGATTGGATGATTTCACAGAATTCTACAAAGCATTTAAGGAGGAGATAACCCCTATCCTTCACAGACTATTCCAAAAAATTCAAGAAGACTGAAGACTCCCAAACTCTTTTTATGAAGCCAGCATCATCCTAATCCCAAAACCAAATAAAGACACAACAAAGAAAGAAAACTTCAGGCCAATATCACTGATGAACATAGATGCTAAAATGCTCCACAAACTGTTGGCAAGCTGCACCCAGCAATGCATTAAAAAGTTCATACACTATGATTAAATGAAATTCATCTGAGGGATGAAGGATGGTACAACAAAATTTTAAAAAAAGAAAAGAATATCTTTAAGGACTTGAAGGGAGAGATGGACAGCAATACAGTCATAGTAAAGGATTTTAACACCACCTGTCATCAATGGGTATATTACAGAGAAAAAAATGAACATGGTAACAATAACTTTAAATGACACAATAGATTGGACAAATTTAATTGATATTTACAGAACATTTCATCGCAAAAGAGCAAAAAATACATTCTTCTGTAATGTACATGGAACATTCTCAAAACAGACCACAAGTTAGGACAAAAATACAAATTAACAAATTCAAGAGGTTTGAAATTGTACCAAGCATCTTCTCAATCACAATATATGAAACTGGAAATCAACTAAAATCTTAAAAACTCTAAAACAAGAATAATAAAATTAAAAAACTCTAAAACGTTCACATACTTAAAGACAAATAGCATGTTATTAAACAATGATAGGATTAACAAGGAAATCAAGGAAGAAATAAAATATTACTTGGAAACAAATGAAAATAAACATATAACAACCCAAAATCTATGGGACACAGCCAATCAGTCCTGAGAGGGAAGTTCACACCATTTCAGGCCTACCTCAAGAGTCAAGAAAAATCTCAAATATTTAAATAAACCCTACACTTAAAAAAACTAGAAAAAGAACAACAGGTAAAGCCCAGAGCACATAGAAAAGAAAATAATACAGATGAGAGTGGAAACAAATAGCACAGAGACTAAAAAGTATATAAAGACCAATGACACCAAGAACTGGGTTTTTGAAAAGATAAACAATACTAACATATTTAACCAGAGTCATCAAGAAAAAAAGAGAGAGGAGTAAAATAAAATCATAAATTAAAGAGGTTAACCAACAACTGACATACAGAAATACAAAGGATTGTATGAAAATATTATGCACAACTATTTTCAACATATTGGACAGCTTTGGAGAAATGGACAAATTTCTAGAAATAAACAATCTTCCAAAACTGAATCAGGGAGAATCATATAACCTGAATAAATGTATTCCACTAATGAAATTAAAACAATAATCAATAAAGTTCCCGAAAAAAAAATCCCTAGACCAGATGATTTCACAGGTAAATTTCAACAAACTTTCAAAGAAGAATTAACATCTCTCCTTTTCAAACAATTACAAAAATTCAAGAATTGGGAAGACTTTCAAGCTTTACTTATGAGGCCAGCATTATCTTAATTACAAAACCAGATAAAGACACTACAAAGAAAGGAAATTATAGGCCAATATCCCTAGTAAACTTAGAAAGTAGAATTCTCAACAAAATATTACCAAACCATGTCTAACAATACATTAAAGAGATCATACACCATGATCAAGTGGGATTTATTCTGCAGATGCAAGTCTGGTACAATATTTGCAAATCAATAAATGTGATACACCACATAAACAAAATAAAAGATAAAAACTACATGATCATATCAAAGATGCAGAAAAAACATTTGATAAAATTCAGCACTCATTTACGATAAAAACTCTCAGCAAAATGGGAACAAAGGGATCACACCTCAACATAATAAAGGCCACATATGACAAACCTACAGCCAACATCATATTCAATGGGCAAAAACGAAGACCAGGAATAAGGCAGGAATGTCTACTTGCATCATTTTTATTCAACATATTACTGGAAGTTCTAGTCACAGTCATCAGACCAGAAGAAGAAAAAAAGTCCTCCAAATTGAAAAGAAGGAAGTACAACTATCATTATCTGTAGATGAGTGATATTGTACATAGAACACCTTAAAGATTCCACCTAAAATCTACTAAATCTAATAAGTAAATTTGGCAAAGTAGCAGTATACAACATTAATATTTAGAAATAGTTGGCTGTATTATACACCAAGAATGAATTATCAAAATAAGAAATTAAGAAATCAATCCCATTAACTATTGCAACAACAACAAAAAAATAAGGTACCTAGAAATAAATTTAAATAAAGAGGTAAAAGACTTGTATTCAGAAAACTAGAGTACATTGAAGAAAGACATTGGAAGTGTATACTGTGTCTGTGGATTGGAAGAATTTACATGATTAAAATATCCATACTATCCAAAGAAATCTGTAGATCAATGCAATTCCTATTAAAATACCAATGACATATTTCATAGATTTAGAAAAAATATTTCAAAAATTTATATGGAACCACAAAGAACCGAAATAGCCTCAGCAACTTTTAGAAAGAAGAACAAAGTTGGAGCTATCACAATATCTGATATCAAACTGTACCACAAGACCATTTTAATCAAAACAGCCTGATACTGGCATAAGAATGGGTTTATAGATTAATGAAACATAACTGAGAGCCCAGAAATAAACCCACAACTTTATGGTCAATTAATATTTGACAAAGGTGGCAAGAGCATACAATTGAGTAGAGACAGTCTCTTTAATAAATGGTGTGGGGAGAACTGGACTGATACATGTCCCCAAAAATGAAATTACCACCAAGTTACACCACACACAAGAATAAATTCAAATGGATAAAAGACAAGTGTAAACTGCAAAACCATAAAAATCCTAAAAGAGAACATTAGCAGTAAAATTTCAAACATCTCTTGTAATAATATGAGTGTATTTTTGCTGATATATCTCCTAGGGCAAGAGAAACAAAGAAAAAATAAGCAAATGGAACTACATCAAATTAAAAAGCTTTTGCATACCAAAAGAAGCCATCAACAAAATGAAAAAGGAACCCACTGTATGGGAGAACAAACTTGCCAATGATGCATATAATAAGGGGTTAATTTCCAAAATATGTAAGAACATATAAACTCAACACCAGGAAGACAAACAATCCAATTAAAAAATGGGCAAAGTGGCAGAACAGATACTTCTCCAAAGAGGTCATACAGAAAGCCAATTGACATATTAAAAAATGCTCAATGTCACCAATCATCAAACAGATGCAAATTAAAACCACAATGAGGCAATGATAGGGGAGCTCAATTGGTTAGGACATCATCCCATACTCTAAAAGATTCCATCCCCAGTCAGGGTTCATATGTAGGTTGTGGGTTCAATCCCAGGTCGAGACACATGCAGGAGTCAACCGATCTATATTTCTCTCTCTCATTCATCTCTCTCTCTCATCAATAAACATATCCACAAGTGAAGATTTAAAAATAAAAAAAAATAAAACCATAATAAGATAACCTGCCAGAATGGTTATCATCAATAAATCAGCAAACATTCTGATTGGTGTGAAGTGGTACCTCATGTGGTTTTAATTTGCATCTCTCTGATAGCTAGTGATATTGAGCATCTTTCCATGTGTTTCTGGATCCTCTGCGTGTCCTCCTTGGAGAAATGCCTATTCAAGTCCTTTGCC
>CM052541.1:80054001-80071967 GCA_028533065.1 Trachops cirrhosus
AACTAAAAATGGACCTGCCCTTTGATCCAGCAATTCCACTGCTGGGACTATATCCTAAGAATCCTGAAACACCAATCCAAAAGAACCTATGTACCCCAATGTTCATAGCAGCACAATTTACAATAGCTAAGTGCTGGAAACAACCCACGTGCCCATCAATAAATGAATGGATCAAAAAACTATGGTACATTTACACAATGGAATTCTATGCAGCTGAAAGAAAGAAGGAACTCATACCCTTTGCAACAGCGTGGATGGAGTTGGAAAGCATTATGCTAAGCGAAATAAGCCAGGCAGTGAAAGACAAATACCATATGATCTCGCCTTTAACAGGAACCTAAACCACAAAACAAAGAAACAAGTAAAATATAACAAAAGACACTGAAATGGAGGACAGGTTGTCAGTGACCAGAGGGAAGAGGGGAGGGAATTCCAGGGGAAAAGGGAATGGTTTACAGGAACAAATATAGAGGATACATGGACTAAACTAGGGGTGTTGGAAAGGGGAGGAAGGAGGGGAGGAATGTGTGGGTGGGCTGGAAAGGGAATAAAGGATAGAAACTGTACTGAATAAACTAAAATAAAAATAAATAAATAAATAAATCAGCAAACAAGTGTTAGAGAGGATGTAAATAAAAGGGAACCTTTGTGTGCTATTGATGGGAACACAGACTGGTGAAGCCACTGTGGAAAACAGTATGCACTTTCCTCAAAAAATTAGAAATAAAACTGCCTTTTGACCCAGTGATCTCACTTCTGAAAATATATCTTAAGAATCCAGAAACACTAATTCAAAAGAATATATGCACTCCTATGCTTATCGCAGCATTATTTATAATAGCCAAGATCTGAAAACAGGCCAAGTGCCCATCAGTAGATAAGTGGATAAAAAAGCTGTGGTACATTTATGCAATGGAATACTACTACATGGCTGTAAAAATGAAGGAAATCTTACTTTCTGCAACAGCCTTGATGGACCTGAAGATTATTATGTTGAGTGAAATAAACCAGTCAGAGAAAGAAAAATACCATAGAATCTCGCTTACATGTGTATTCCAATGAACAAAATAGAAACACAGGCATGGATATATGGAATAGACTGATAGCTGTCAGAGCAGATTAGGGAGGGGAGTGACTGGATGAAAGAAGGTGAAGGGATTAGCCAAAAACATATATACATAATACATAGACACAAACAACAGTGTGGTGCTAGCCAAAGAAAAAGAGAGGCAGAGGTAGATGGAGGTGGGAAAAAAGGGGAAAACGAGGACATCTGTAATAGTGTCAGCAATAAAAATAAAGTTTAAAAAAATAAAGTAATTGTCTGCTATGTGCCTGTCACTTTTCTAGAAATAGGATACATCTGTGAAAACAGCTCGAATCTACTGTTTTATCAATAAAATTATGGCAAAAATGTTGCATATATTCTTCCATTTTCAATATTACAATAATTACACAAAAATTCACAAATTTTGATGTTTTTTTAAATGTATGCTGATATGATAGCTGTCACAACACAACCTAACAAAATTGTTTTGAATGAAATTAAAGACAACTATGCTACTAGAGCCATCTTACGGAAAAAAACAAATGATGGACCTGAAAAACATTAGCAGTTGGACCTTTGACCAACTCAACATTACCAGTTGTGCCTCTTAATGGCCAGTAACTGTATTTTATGCTCCCATTGAAGGCACTATAATAAGTCACCTTACAAGATTGCCTTATTTAATTATCATCCTTCTCCACAGATATGTCATGAAGGCTCTCAGGGTCTTGCAATTTAGCCAAAGTCATCCAGCTAATAAGTGTTGAAGCTTTAATTTGAACTTAGTGAATCTAACATATAACTTCAATGGATATTGTGGGCAGGACATTGTTGATAGCAGCTCCCTAACTTGTTCTCCTGAGGAACATGAAAGGCACATTTGACTTTCTCTAGATTTCCTGTACATACGTTGATAGAATTTCCCAGCAAAATATAAGGAAGTCCTTATATAAGTCTTCAGGGCAGGATATATTTTATCTATCTAGGTTGCTTATTACAAATAAATCTGTGGTTATGGATTTATGGGATAAAGCTGGCTGAAGAGTAAGATATAGTTATACAGGCTCTCAACTTAAGTAAATAATCAAGTATAAAAACTGAGAAACCCAAAACCTAAGTGGCTTTCTTTGTACTAATTTGAACTGCATGCATTATCATGTCTCATCTGTTACTCTGAAACATATATCAGTCCAGAATAAGAGACCTTTTCTGAAGCTGCATTTGATAGGCCAGATCCCTGGAAGAGACAGATGCTGTAAAGTGGTGTTTGTGCCTACTGGTTCCTTTTATCCTCCACCCAATAATCAGTACATCTTGGTATCATTAAATCTGAGTTTATAATAACATTTATAAAATAAAAACAAACATCACTTCATTGATCCTTGTAGTTGGTTGCTAAGGAATCAACACATTTTTCTAAAAAATGATAAAGGGTAAGAATCAGGCATTTTTGTGTCCTCCCTGCATAAATTGTAGTTTAGAGTAACTAATGGCCCATAAGGGAAATCTCTCTTTATGAAAGAACTCCATCTGTTATACTCAAAATGATTTCAAAAATATAAAAAGCACCATTTTGCAACTCCTAATGAAATAATGGATCTAGGTAATGACTATGGATGAGTTCTGAAATATTAAGTAAAGAGTTAATAAGATGGTTCAGACTGATAACACAGATTAATCCATCAGGAAAGGCAGAATCATAGGACACAATGTGCTACCTGATATGCAATGTAGAAAGTCACCAGCATGCATCACCAACCTGCAAAGACAGCAAACCCGAGCCCAGTCAACTTCTAAATCTGTCTGTGAGTTTATAAGAAATATGGTAAAGGGAAGAGCATCTCAGAGAACACCAGGATGAAGCAATGAGCCCAGTGCTTAGTATGAAAATCCTATAAAACATATTATCATATTTTTTTTAAAGTGAGGGAATAAAAAAGAGCAGAGGAGATTAGAAGATACATAAGAGATAAATCAAACAAATGCAAACTAATAGATTCTGATTCAAACTTATCAGAAATAAAAAATAATGTTTGAGTCAGGGAAATGTAAACACTCTGATATTAAAGAAGAAATATTTATTTGATAGGTTCCTTTTGATATTGTGGCTTGCTTAAAATATAGGCTATAAATACATATGGAAGCAGTAATTACTGAAATAATATGACATGTAGAATTTGTATTATAATACTCAAGGAGAGAAGGGATAAAATGAGATTTGTCACATGTTATGAGTACATAAGGATAACTATTCTCTCTATTTGTGGTATGTTTCAGATTTTCCACAATAAAAAATTAAAGTCATTTTTAAAATGCAGAAATAGTGAGTAAAAAGATAACAAAATATGCAATCACTCATAAGCCTGAGCCCCCATAATTGACTCCAGCCTTTACAGGGCCTCATATTCAGGTGGTTTGGTCACCCAAGGGATGGCTCTCACTTGACAGGACATGGTGGGATTCCCTTGTATTTCTCATGGTGATCACTACCATGAAGATCCTCAGCAGGTATACTTGAAATGATTAACTGGATCCAATAAACAACATGAGAGTTTGGGTTGTTTTTAATGAATCAAAGAATGGACTAATGTGGAATGGATGGATGCGATTAGAGTTTGAGGTGGATGATGTGGAATGGATGGAATGGAATGCTTTGATCTGGGATGAATGGGAAAAAAGCACAGGTGGAATGAGATGATTTGAATGCAATGAAATGACAATTTAGATTTTGCTTACGAATGTGGAAAAAAAGATGTAATGGCAATAAGAGAAATCTGAGAAGACTCAAATACATACAGGAGTGATTGACTCTAAAGAGATTAAGAAGTAACTGGAAATATCAGAGTACCAAAAACTAGCTAAATATTTATTGTATGGATCTGATTCAAATCAAATCATCCTTATTTTTTTGTGATTGACTCCAAAATAACAATTACAACTTCTTAATAACCACAATGGAAGCTTTGTACATTCTTTCCACTCCCCACTAACTAAAAACAGATTTCTGAGCTGTGGATTCACATGAGAAAGCAGGTTTGATTATCTTATTCCTCACTCTTAATAAAGAAAACTCTCTCTTTCAGGTGCATGGACAAGAGTAGTTTCTGTCATGAGCCAAGGGCACATAGGAGAAGCAAGACCCTGAGAGGAATGCATTAAATAGGAATGCATCAAGTTTTTAAGTTGTGATGGAGATCCAAAGGTGAGCACAGATTCTTTTACATTCTTTCTGTGGGGAAATACAGTGTTTGTCCCCTTGAATTGGATGGGTTCTGTGTCTATTTCCATCAATAGAATGTGTCCAGAATGATGTGGTGCCAGTTCCAGACCCAGGATTTGAGACTGGCAATCTCAACATCTAGTGTCTAAGAACACTCACTTTCAGAGCCCTGGTTTGCCATATAAGAAGTCCTGCTATCTGGATAGAAGAGCCACCTGGACAAGTGCCAAAACTCTACAGCAGGAGGAGAGGAGGAAAGAGCCCAGCTGAGATCAACCTGTCCCCTACCCTATACCCTATACCTCATACCCCACTAGTGCACCAGGCATGTGAGTGAAGCCTTCTTATATAACCTCCAATTGCTAGTTGAATACCACCAGTCATTGCCACATGGAGAAGAATCTCCTGCAAAGCCCTACCAAGATTTCTGACCCTCAGATCATGAGCAAAATAGAGTACAGATTTAAGCCACTAAATTGGGGCAGTTTATATGGCAACAATAGATCATTGGAACAAATAATGTTCCCTAAGCACATGACTTAGAGATGGTATTCCCCTACTCCCATGAATGGTTCATGGGCAGTCAGGCTGTGCACACAAAGCCAGCCTTGTTTCTTGCCTGACTTCACTTTATGACCAGGTGACTGGACCAGGGAGGAGGAATCAGGTTCAGAAAATAGGACAAGAGCAATGAGTCTACCTGGCTACTGAATCACAGTCCTGACTCTCATGTGAGAAACCAGCGGGTCTCTGTCATTTGCTTGTTTGCCAAAAGACTGAAAGACAAAGGAAAACTTCAAAGAATGAAAAACAGAGAGAGGAAAGGGCACTAGGCTTGTAGATTGAGCCTGCTGATTGGCCTTGAGCAAATGTGCTATTCTCTGAGCTGCCATTGCTGAGCTCCCCCTGCATAGGAAGCCAAATAGGCACAACAGCCAATAAACTTTACTTCCCCAGAGATACAGGACTTCTTACTTTCAGGGCTCTGGGAACTTTGGAGCAGCACAGCAAGGGGAATGAAACACACAGGCACTGGATTTGAACGCTTGCTCTAGTACACCTTTCAGAACCTTGCTTTGCTCATTGGTAAGACAGATTCAAAAATACTGACTGAATCTTTAGGCCCAACATAAGTATGACATGTCACAATGCACATTAAAATGCCAACTACAGTGTGAGCTGTCAATATCTGTTAGTCCACTTTCATAAACTCTGAGACAAAATTCCCTAACACTTCCAGGTTAGGTTTTGTAATTTAGAAAGAAGCAAATGTTCTATGTGGTGTTTTAATTTTGTTTTTGATCCATGAAATCCTAGGGGGGGCCACTAAAACTCAGATTGCTTTAAACAATCCTGATCGCATTAACTTGGCCTAGTTGATGGTGCAGAGCGCAGGCTTGTAGCCCATGGGAGTGAAAAGCCAGCAGAGCTCTGATTCACATATAGCTGTTTTGGATGCCTGGCTCTATCACTTTTTAACTCAGAGACTAAAACAACTCCCTGCACCTCTCTGGGCCTCAGTTTTCCCACCTGTAAAGTGATGATTACTAAGGTCTTTCTTGTGAAGCTGTTGTGAAAATTATTGACAATAAATGAAATAAAGTGCTAGGATGCAGCAGGAGATAGTTAAATAGTGGGCGGCGTCATTATCAGCATCATCATCATCTTTTGCAATGAGGGCACACAAGACTTTGGAGATACAAGGAGAGATGTCTGGGATCCCTATGTAGGCAAAGTAAACAAGAGATGGCAACCCCTTTTGCCCCTTGGCTCCAGAAACAACCACCCTGCAGGATTGATTCATCAGGGAGGAAATGAGGGGATGAATGTAGTTCTGTGCTTGCTGGAGATGACCTGCTTTGGCAAACAGGCTCTTGGAAGGAGCAGTGGTAGCCCCTCTCATGTGTGTCTTAATGGATGAACTGACAAAGGGCCACAGCAGCAAAACTGAACACCCAAGAGGGGTGCTGGTAGAGAGGGTGCTGGGGCCAACCCATCACCCCATGCCCTTGTAACTAATGGCCTCTATCCTGGGTTATACCTAAGCTGACTCCCAACTCTCTCCCTAAGGACAAAATTCCTGATTGTAAAAAAGCCTTATGAGCCACCACCACCTGATGGAGATGGTCCTAGGAAAGCTGGCTCAGTGAGGCCTGAGGGGTGGTGGCAGCACCTGGGGAAAAGGAATTGAAACAAGCCCAGGGCTTGGCAGAATACTTGCCCACTAAGACAGAGGTCTCAGTTCAACTCCCACTCTAGGTATAATCAATAAGAGAGAATATCTTCTGTTATTTATAACCCTAGCTTTATTCTGTACAGAGGGGGTGCTCCATCGGTAGACTGTGATACAGGGTGGATGGAGGAAGCCAAGGAGTTGGTGACTTTGTGTGATAGAGGGAAGACCTGTAAGCTGGATGGATGGAGAAGAGCAGGAGTGAGGAGAGTAAGGCCATACTCTGCAGGGAAAAAATGCCAGTGGGAAATGCACTCATGATGAGATGCACAGGGATAGTCAGAAGAGTGTTGAGAAAGAAATGACCAGTACAGATGTTCAGATAATTCACTGAGGGCTATGATGAAAGCTTTGTCCTGTCTCCTTTATGCCAACCTTTCATAAATTCTGCTTTGCTTCAAAATGCTGTGGTGGCAGGGTATCCTTCTGTCTGACTCAGAAAGGGACAGCTTTTCTTAGCTGGCCATGGCATTGCCATGCAGAGGTGGCATATAAAAACAGAGACCCAGTCAGAAGGACTAGGTGAAAGAACCAGGTTAATCACAGAAGTCCTGGGGAGTTATGCCAGGTCATGGGATGAGGGACTGGGGCAATCCTATTTGATCTCAAGTTGGAGAGACCCTAGCTGACATCTGGGTTGGACAAACCAATACACCATTTTCTATAGGGGAACATGGAAGGTGGGAAAATTAGACCTTAGTCTCCAATAGACATCACATCCTGAGATGGTGTCTTATGGGAGTGAGAGCAGCCAAGGTCACACTAGAATATGACTGCCAAACACTTGGTCAAATGGCCAAGGGCCTCCTGTAATGATGATGTCACCTCTCATCTGGAAGCCACTGCCACTGCCCAGACTCCCACACTCAGTAAGAAGGAAAAAGAGCCATGGGACTTTGGGGAAGATGTGGGTGGACACACACACTTTCCTCATCCTTGTGACATGTGAAGTATTATTATCACCACTTTACAGTGAAGAAAGAGAAGGTTCAGAGACACTAATTAATCCACTGAAACAGTATCAAAACACAGGCCTATGTAACTCCAGAGCTCCTATTCTTTTTACTATATTCTCTTATTTCAGAAGCCCAATAACCTATCACTACAACAACCACCACTGTCATAGTCATTACCATCAACAATAGCAACAGTAATTTCACTACTATCATTACCACCAGCACTCTCATGATCACCACCAACAAAACTATGATCACCACTACCATCATCATAACCATCACCATTACCACAACCACCACCATCATCAATATCATTACTATCACTACCACCAACATCAATATCATGACCATGATTACCACTGTAACCACCATCATCATACCCACCTTCACACCACCACTAGTACCAAAAGGAATATAACCACCAATAATATCAACATTATCACCATTTTATCACCATTTTAATAACCATCTCACAATCACAACCACCAACAGCAATATCACCACCATCATTACCACCAATACCACAATACCATCATGATCTATACTAATGAAAATATCATCACTATTACCTCCACCATCACCAGCAGCACTAAATCAACACCCACACAACCATCCCTAAAACCATCACCATCTGCACCAACGTCAATACTAGAAACATCGCTACCCTTTTTATCACCACTACCAACAATAACACAAAAATCAGCATTATTACTGTTATTAACATCAAAAAGACCAAGATTTGCCTCAAACAGCAGCACCATTTTTAAAAAAGGGTAAAGGAGCCTAGGAAAACAGTGGGTAATCAAGACAGAAAGAAGAGTCAGAAGTGTCCAAAGTTAGTCCAAGCCCAAGCAGAGGTCAGGCTGAGGAGTGCAATTCCCTCTGACCAGCACAGGCTCATGTAGTCCCAGAGCAGCATGCAGGGAGTCCTGAGCTTAGTTTCTATTACACCCACTTCCACCTTCTTCTTGCTCTTCCTAATCTGCCTGCCTGGGCCTGAACCCACCCACACTAGACCTGGCTGAGCCCAACCAGTTTAAAACCAATTTAGACTGGTTGAGCCCCACACCTCTCTTGTGTCACACAGAGTCCCAGACAGGAACTCAGAGAGCCAGGTTCTAGCCACATGGCTCTGCCATGAACCTAGGGAGACTCAGTCTTGATTCAACACTGTACTAAATCATAGTCACAAGTGAGACAGGTGAAGTGCAGCTCCACACCTGAGGATAGACTAGGAAGTGAGTTCCAAGGAACAGCAAGTACCTCTTGTACCTGCAAAAGCTAACCTACTGAACAAATGATTGTGTGCCAGGGGAGACTGATCAAGAAATCAAAGATGGCCTTGGAGAAGAATGGAACCAGTTTCCTATTCCTTCACTGGTTCTCCCAGGCACTAACTATGTGAACTCAGGCAAGCCACTGAAACCCAATAAGCTTCACTCAGCTTCTTCATCTGTAATATGGAGGAAACTCCCACATGAGAGGGTATGAAATTATGAATGTCTAAAACTCACCTTGAACATTGTAGATTCAGTGCCAATAAATGTGGTGTGATGAATGAATGAGTAAATAAATGCATGATTTGGGACAGGCTCTCCTCCCACTGCAGTGGTCTGCTGCCTTAAACATTTGATCTTGGAAACTCCTGAGATGCCACACCACTCACAGCTGTCACAGCCAGTGGTTCTTGTATCCCTGAAGCTTGCCTGCAGAATCAATGGGACAGTCTGGAGGCCAGACTTATGTGTCCAGACACCTAGAGGATTCTTCTATAGATGGAAGCTTCTATTCTCTTCAGCCAGACAAGGCCTTAAATTTAGACTGCCAGACTTCATTAGGGTTGAGGTTTGCCAGAATCATTAAAAGTGGGAAGAAAGGAGAGGATACATTAGAAATGGAATGTGAAATAAGATAAAAAAATAATAAGTTCAATGGAGCTAGAATTAAGTCAGCAAAGTACCTTATTAGTAGTTCTTTTATTCCTTGTCATGTTGCTATTATATGTCTCCCGACTCGGATGCTTCCATGTTCCTGCTTGCAGTCCATTGGGTCCTACCCTGCATTAGGGAACTTGTTGGTAGATTGATGCTAATCCTGGGCCTTCTCATGGAACTTCTCCTCTGATCTGATGGCTCTGGTTTACAAAGAAAAGAGAGAATTGTGAGCCCCTAAACAGGTCATCACCACAATGGGTGATACAGGACCCCCACTGAACATGCAGGATCCTCTGTGGGAAAGAGAGAAACTCAAAAAGCAAAACTTACCATACAAACTGCCAACCCTGGAGGTGTGGTTAAGGATGGTAGATTGAACTGTCAGTCAGGTGTTAATAGAGGCACCAGGATCCTGATGGAATCTGTGAAATAGGGAGTGCAAGAAGGAGATGCCTGGTTTCCTTCCAGGAGGGCCCTGGAGTGCCACACGTGTTTTCATTAGCTTACCAGATCCATCCCAGTGTGTGTGTGTGTGTGTGTGTGTGTGTGTGTGTGTGTGTGTGTCAGGGCTTATTGTGGAGGTAGGCGAGTTGGCAAGTAGGCACAGGATCATGCCCCCCACAGCCAGATGTACTGCTATGAAACCACACCACCACATCCCCACATCTAGCAAATGCTTATTGAACCTCGATGTTTCAGTCCCCACTAGATTCAGACCCTCCCTTGCCCAGATGATGTTCACAGAGATCTATCCCAACCCTCCAGCCCATGCCCCTGTTTATGATGCCCACATGAGAACTCTGTTCTACAGTGGGAAGTTGGCAACCCAGTTAATGTCTATAAACTGGGAAGTTTGGTGAGTGGGGGTCAGCCTCCTCCAGTGTGGCCATTCTCACTAAATAAAGCTACACAGAGTCCTGCAGAGTGAGTCTCAGATGGAGTGTTGCTCACTGTCTGCTCTATCTGCAGAGACAACCAGCTGAGGTGACAGCCATCCTACTGGCTCTGGGCTACTCAAAGAGATGTCATGAGTCACTTGAGTTTTCAAAAAGTAGATGACAAGTACCATGAGATACCACAAGGAAAGAACATGAGAGTTGGAGAGGAGGTATCCTAGAGGGGGTGACAGATGGGCAGGAAAATTCAAAGAACCCTGGGGTGGATGGGCAGCACAGAACTACAGAGACCCCTTGCCACCAGTGCTCCCAGTGGCCCAGCTCAGCCATTGAGCTACCTGAGTCAGTCATTGCTTCCCTGCCTTTCCCTGTGTGGAGTTTGCCTGCACTTGCTCAGGAAGGGGCAGTGGGAGCACCTAGAACTTGGAGTGTGTTGGTGAGACCCAGTCTAGCCTTGAGGGAGCAGAGCAGCTGCTAACCTGTGGACCATCCCTGGCCTACCACTTATCATCCAGTCACCTTGGGCACTGAGGACTTCGTAACTTTCTTAGGCCCACCACTGGCATGCAGATAAAGAGGTATCAGACTCTATTGCAAAATGGTGGTCCTGAAAGACTCCCTAAAGATCTCAGTGCCAGGAATGCTGTTTTAACAACCTCTCCCCGTAAAATTAATATTACTGAGCATCTACATATTGCTTCCCACATCAGATGTGTTTTACATAGGTTACCCCATGAAGGAGGTTGTATTGCTGAGTTCACATTACAGATGGGAAAACTGAGCACAGACACATAAAGTAACTTACCCAGTATTGAACAGCTATGAAATGGCAAAACTGGGATTTGAACTCAGGTGAAATGGCTGAGTCCACTGTCAAGTCTGGGCCATACCGTTCTTCACACTTTGGCTAAAAACTGGCTCCCTGTATCTCAGAACTGACAGGGGAGCAGAGTTGAGATGGGTCAGCTATGGAGGGTGGGGTTAGGAACATCCAAGACAAATATCTTTGAGGACCCTGCCCGCTTGGTGGCTGTGGCTGGCCCCTCCTAGCTCAAGACTTCATGTGGGGAACTCTGTTGGGGGCATGATGGCTATTGCTGAGCTGCAGCATCCTTGCCTACTCAGCCCACAGCCTGCTGGTGAGCTACCAGGTGCTAAAGAACTCCCCAGGTCAGACACACATTCCTTCCAAACTTAGAAAAGACTTAAAATTGCTGCCAGCAGACCTATGTTTTTATCCTACTTTGACTCCTTGTTAGCTATGTCATGTCACAAAACAGCAACTGTCACGTATCGAACACCTGCAGCGTGAGGGGCTGTCCTGAGGGCTTTACACCCAACCATTCACCCTTACATCTGCACAGAAACCTGTGACTCAGCCTACCTCACACCAGGTCTGGAAACATAAATGACAAACCTATGCTCATGCACCTAGTGTAGGAGAAGTTAGGTCTGGAAATGAGGCCAGCATGACTCCAAAGCCTGTGCCCTCTCAGCTCTACAGAGCAGTGTTCATGCTATGTCATAGTCACTATTACATTTTGCTTAACAATTTTAACCTCCCAGAATGATGTCACATACATATCCCACTTGGTTCTGCCACTTGCCCTGAGTTACTTGCCCTCTCAAATAACAATTCTCTCAGGAGTAAGGCAATGAGATCCGATACCAACATTCTTTGATCTATACTTTTCTTTTCTTTAAATATTTTATATATATTTTTAGTAAGAGGGGAGGGGATGTAGAAAGAGAGGAAGAGAAACATCAATGTATGATTGCCTCTCAAGTGCCCCGTACTGGGGACCTGGCTTGCAACCCCAAGCATGTGGCCTGATTGGGAATTGAACTGGTGACTCTGGTTCACAAGCTGGTGCTCAATCCACTGAGCCACACCAGGAAGGGTTGATCTATAATTTTCTAATCATTGTAACAACCAGATAAGGGGGCAAGCCAGCAATTGATTCCCTTTTTTATAAATGAAGAAGCTAAACTGTGGAGAGTTAATTCTTTCAATCACCAACATGTTGTGGTGACCTACAAGAAATAGACAATGACAGTAAAAATAATAACAACACCACTAATAACAGCAACAGTTTGAATTTTTGAAGCATTACCATGTGCCAAGCACTACATTATATATTATCTCATTTAATCCTCACAGCAGTTCTGTAAGATAGCATTAAAACTATCCTCAATTTATAGATAAGGAAACTGAAGGCAGGACTTAAACCAAATACCTAGCCACTATATGAAGGTGTTTACTTCAGTTACTTTTGCTCCATCTCATGTTCTTTCATTTATTTGTTCATCCCATACCTCTTTGAGAGCCTGCTGTATGCCAGGCATGGCACTCAGACCTGGGAAAACTGGAAACAAGAGAGACAAAGACCTACCCCAAAGCAGCTTATGGACTAGGTATCATGTACTAAGTGTGGTCCCTAAACTCCTGCAATCCCCAGGTCAGGCACTAGCCTGAGAATGGGTGCAGATGCAAGTACACTAACACCTGTTTTTTCCCAGGTCTCCAGCAGGATGTGTTGTTTAATAAGGCTCACTAAAAGATGAGCCTGACTTCATAACATGAACTTCTTGTTTCCTTACTGTCTGGGTTTGTGTTTTTTTTTTGTTGTTGTTGTTGTTTTGTCTTTTCATTTCACAAGCAGACTTATTTTCATGTATACCCAAAGACAGAGGAAAAATGGCATGCTTTTAATGAAGAATAAAATGATGAGGACCAAAACATACAAAGTAGCTTACTAAATTTCAGGCTGGCATACAAACCCACTCATGTGATTCAAGCTCATTTACTTCTCTTGAAGTTGGGTGACAAGCACATATATTTCATTGGAAATCTGGCACACTACAGCCATTACAAGTAAAGGGCCTGAAAAATCACACTCATCTATGTGATGATTTATGAGAGTCCTCATTTTCTCCAGTTGACTGAATCCAAGATTTAGATAGGGCTGGCCATTTTGACATTCCAAACTCTAACTGTATGGTGTAAGTTTGAAAATTTGCATATCTGAAATTTAACCCCATGAATCTATCTATCCTCAGGGCTTCCTAAACTGGTTGGGCTTCTTCATCTCATTCAACATCATCTTTTATTCCTACTGGACCTGCATTCTTGGTACTAACAACAACTGAGGACCCATGCAGAGACCCAGGACTCATTTGAGACATCGTGTACTTACTCACCCTTATCCTCACCTATCAGTCATCTCATCTTTAAATTATACTTGCTCAGGTTTCCTCAAATGCATTCTTTCCCTCCAGCCCAGGACCAGAGTCCCTCTAGCATCCTCTTTCACTAATCTCCCTGTTTCTATCTGTCCCTCACCAATTCTTTCTAACGTGTCCACAGTGATTTTTTAAGTCCAAATCTGATTATAAAAGTCAAGTTTCAGCCCTGGCTGGTGTAACTCAGTGGATTGAGTGTGGCCTTATAAACCAAAGGGCTGCTGGTTCAATTCCCAGTCAGGGCACATGCCTGAATTGTGGATCAGGTCTTCAATTGAGGGTGTATGAGAGGCAACCACACATTGATGTTTCTCTCCCTCTCTTTCTCTTTTCCTTCCCACCTCTCTAAAAATAAATAAATAAAATCTTTTTAAAAAGTCAAGTTTCTCAGCCTACTTCTGCAGACTCAAATATCCCCACATCCTCCTTCACATTTGTGCATGACCCCAGAACTCTTTTCTCCTTTTGCTTCTGCATAATGCATGTACTACTTTATCTTTGCAGAACATAATTTACTCAACCTTTTTTACCTAATAATACCTTGCTATGGATTGAATATTTGCATCTAGTTCAATATCATCTCTTCCCTCAAAATTCATATATTGAAACACTAACTCCCAGTGGCATGGTATTAGTTTTAGATGAGGTCTTGAGGGTGCAGCCCCCATACTGACATTTATGCCCTTTTAAGAATAGTAAAAGAACAGACCTCACCATCTCTGGTATGTGAGGGCAGAGCAAAACAGAGCCCTCACCAGACACTGAATATGTTGGATTCCTGATCTCAGACTTCTCAGCCTCCAGAACTGTGAGACATACATTCCTGTTGTTTAAGCCAGTCAGTCTATCTTGTCTATTTATGGCAACCCAAAATGACTAAGACACACCTATTCAACTTTCAAGACTTAGTGTAGGTATCACCTCTTCCTAGGAGTCTTCCAGGACTCCCATTCAGGATTGATTAGGTATTTCTGAATTGCTGCTACAATGCAAATACTATAGAATTCATCACATTGGAATGCTAATAACTGTCCACATAGCTCTCTGAATCTGAACTGTGAATTTCCCGAGAGGAGTGATTTTTTTTGTACGTTTAAACTCTAACACTGTGATTGATCAATGATAGAACTCAGTAAAAGCTTATCAAATAGATCACTAGATGGATAAATAAGGAAATGCATAGGTTTCTTACGCCCATCCCCTCCACACTCCTCCCATCTGTCCCACAGATTACCCTTAGATTATAATATGAATAGACCTTAGTCCCCTATTATCTTGGTTTGCTCCTGGTTCCATGATCTGGAAAAACCCCTAGTTCTACAACATGATGTAGTGTTTGTCAGACTTTTAGCAATCACCCTAAGAAATACTTTTTTAAGTCATAGTCCAAAACACACACTCACACACATAACAAGACAAAAGGTTCATAATATTTATCTTTTTTGTCCTTTTTTAATAAAGATTTTATTTATTTATTTTTAGACAGAGGGGAAGGGAGGGAGAAAGAGAGGGAAAGAAACATCAATTTGTGGTTGCCTCTCACATACCCCCCACAAGGGATCTGGCCTGCAACCCAGACATGTGCCCTGACTGGGAATTGAACTGGTGACCCTTTGGTTCACAGGCTGGCACTCAATCCACTGAGCCACACTAGCCATGGCACAATATTTATCTTTATAGCATGCAATACATCTAGTATATTCTGTTGTTTTCTCCTGTATCTTATTCTATATCACCTTTTTAAATGCTGGTCACAGTTCACTAAATTAATTTTACTACCCACTGTTTATGAACCACAGTTTGTAAAACATTGCTGAAGAGTCAAGTTCTAAAGATGTTGACCTCAAACTTTGTTGAAGTAAAGGTTAAAATCATCCATTCAAACTTTAATAACATTTCAAATAAACTTATAAAATGTGTGAATTTGAGCAGCACCACCTAATGAATTTCAAGGAACAAATTATTTTCAGAATGTACCATAAATAATTAAATATTTTTTCACTCAATAAAGTAATTTGATACAAGCTAATTACAATGCAGAGGGAACCTACCAAAAATGATTATTGTGAGTATCAATCCCTTATCCAGTTACTTCATGAAGATTTTATTTTGTATTACTTGCATAATATCTCTTCTCATACTCTAGGTCTTAGGTTAAATATCAGTGCATAAAAAACTTTGCTTGACCATATTATGTGTACTCCTAATTCCCTATGCCTAAATTCCTCTAGAATAATGCCATGGACACTAGTAATCAAAATCATTGTGCACTCTTTCACTAGGAAAGAAAACATAATGCAGATACCTTATAGTGTGTCATCACAATGTCCAATATACAATCAACAGTACTAAACATGTGAGAAAGCAGAAAAAAGCTAAGCCATAATCCAGAAAAATAAGTCAATAGAAAACAATCCTAGATGACCTAAATGATAGATTTATCAGGCAGACTTTAAAACAGCTGGTATAATACAGTGATACCTCAGTACTTCTCATCAGCTTTAGAACTCATCAAACCCTGTACTCACTGCATTTTAATGAGAAAAAAAATGTTTTAGCACTTAGCACTTGGTTGGAACTCTTCACACTTCCTAGAACTTGTATGAGTCATGACACTGCCCTGCAAGAGAAAATGCTTCATTGTTTGGTATTCATCAGTTTTGGCACTCAACACAAGTTCCAGAACAAATTCACAAGGAGTACTGAGGTACTGCTGTATACTTAAGAACACAAAAGATATGCTCAAAATGATCCCTGATTGCTGAGAATCAAATCATCAGGTACCTTGCAGGTTTTCAAAAGCCAAATTCTCTACCCTTAAGATAATGTCAGATGGAAATAAAGAACAAACTGACAGTAACCAGAGGGGAGGGGCAGGATAACAAAAGAAAGAAGGGGAGAGCTGGAAGATGGCGGTGTGGTAGGAGGGAGCAGATTTTGCATCTCCCACACCCAGGGAGGGGAAAAATAATCGCCAATCAGAGATCAAAAATTGCAGCGGACATTGAAATACCCAAGGGTAAGGAGACTACGTGGATCAGCGACGGGACCAGGGGGGTTGCAGCTCCAGACCCGGCTGCGCACCTGGGTCGGTCAGGGGGGCTCCCGGGAGAGAGCTGGGTCATCCGCTCCCTCCCTGGCCAAACAAAGACTGAGCAGCACCCGGGGAGGCCAGTTTACCAGATGGCACAGAGAGAGGAGTGAGAACAAAGAGGCACCCACACAGGGTCTGTAAGCACCTACGCAAAGCCCTGGTGAAGGTGTGTACCTCACCCCCTGCATCCAAAGGCATCGCCTCTACACCTGCGCCCGCAAGCAGGAGAGAGAGCGTGGTTTGGTGAAAATCTCAGAAACCACAGCATTGAAAAATAAAAAGGCACAGGTGCTTCCCAGGACCTACGATACCCAAGCTGTGAAGTGGGGGCAAGTGGGTGCCCTTTGGGATCCCAGAAAGCATGAACCCGGAAGAGGGGCGGGCACTCCTTGGGACATCGGAGCACACTGCGGTTAACTCCCAAGCTCGCACATAGTTGTACCCAGCCCCCACACACGGGTCCCTTCCGGGAGACATCAGACCAGCTGGGGGGGAAGGCGCACCTGCACTAAGAACAGTACATCAGAGGCTGACTGAGTCCTGAAAGGGGAACGGAGAAAACCTGTCTCCAGTAACCCCTCAGTGGGTGGAAGCCAGCTGGAAAAACAGTGTTGAACCTTCTCCCTTGCTTTCCAAATTTATCTCTTCTTCCTTCCATCTTCTGCTTGGTTCATTCCTCTTTTTTTTTAACCTGCAAGTAATTGCATAATGGTATAATCATTATTTCATTATTCCTACACCATTTACTTATATAGTACTTTGGTATTCTTCTTCTTGTTGTATAGACTTCTTTGCATAGCTGATTATATTTTATCATTTGATAGGTTTCCCCTATTGTCTCATTTCTAGTGTATTGCTAATATACTGTCCTTCAATTGTGTTCCATTAGTACAATACTCTCTATTCCTGAGTACAAGGCTCAATACTCTCTATTCTTGTTATCTAGATTTCACAGATTCTGTCATAGGATTGTTGCTATAATATTACTGTAAATAATAGCTATTACATAGAATTGTTAATAATTCACGTCACCTATTCCAGTTCTTAGCCCACTTCACAGTGTTCTGAGCTCTATTCCTGTAGTGGTTAACTCTATTCTCTCACACACTTCACATATTTACTACTCTTTACTCTCAACCTACCTCAGATTCTGAGTTCCCACATCCTCACTGCTTTCGAGAGTCAACTCACAATCCTTCCCTTCCCAACAAGAATATTATCATCTTTACATCCTTTCTAAAAAGTGGCTAGTGGGGTGGAAGATCACAATGAACACTATACACAGCCAAAGGATCTCCTATCTCCTCTCTACTGACTGCTACCGTAAATATCATAGAATAAT
>CM052541.1:80072467-80105426 GCA_028533065.1 Trachops cirrhosus
AACTAACTATATGGGAAAACATATTTGCCAATGATACCTCAGACAAGGGTTTAATCTCCAAGATATATAAAGAACTTACATGACTCCACTCAAAGAAGACAAGAAACCCAATTAAAAAATGGGCAAAGGACGTGAATAGGCATTTCTCTAAGGAGGACACGCAGAGGATCCAGAAACACATGAAAAGATGCTCAATATCACTAGCTGTCAGAGAGATGCAAATTAAAACCACAATGAGATACCACTTCACACCAGTCAGAATGGCCATCATAAATAAAACAACAGACAACAAGTGTTGGAGAGGGTGTGGAGAAAAAGGGACACTAGTGCACTGTTGGTGGGATTGCAGACTGGTACGACCACTGTGGAAAACAGTATGGAACTTCCTCAGAAAACTAAAAATGGACCTGCCCTTTGATCCAGCGATTCCACTGCTGGGACTATGTCCTAAGAATCCTGAAACACAAATCCAAAAGAACCTATTCACCCCAATGTTCATAACAGCACATTTCACAATAGCTAAGTGCTGGAAACAACCCACGTGCCCATCAATAAATGAAGGGATCAAAAAACTATGGTACATTTACATAATGGAATTCTATGCAGCTGAAAGAAAGAAGGAGCTCATACCCTTTGCAACAGCATGGATGGAGCTGGAAAGCATTATGCTAAGCGAAATAAACCAGGCAGTGAAAGACAAATACCATATGATCTCACCTTTAACAGGAACCTAAACAACAAAACAAAGAAACAAGTAAAATATAACAAAGGACACTGAAATGGAGGACAGGATGTCAGTGACCAGAGGGGAGAGGGGAGGGAATTTCAGGGGAGAAAGGAAGGGTTTACAGGAACAAAGATAGAGGGCATATGGACAAAACTACAGGGCTTGGAAATGGAAGGGAGGTGGGAAGGGATGGGTGGGTGGGTTGGAATTGGAATAAAAGATAGAAACTGTACTGAATAATCTAAAATAAAAAAGTTAAAAAAAAGAAAGAAGGGGAAGGATAACATCATGGAACATGTATAAAGGACCAATGGACAAGGACAATGGGTGGGGGTAGGAATGAAAGTTGGAGGTGGTGGATGGGGAGGGGAGGGGAGAGTAATGGAGGGAAAAATGGGAACATCTGTAATTGAGCAACAATAAAAAAGAAAGAAAAACAAAGATATTGTCAGAAAATTCAATGGCAAGAAACAGAAAATTGCTGGTGATGATGCTGGCTGAGCCCCAGGAGAAGCCTGAGATCTGGAATAAGGCTGACTTCCGAGTGTTGGGGCCCACTTGCAGCCTCCCAACAGACAATAGAACTAAGTCTAAGTCCAGGTTAAAAGATCATGGCCACAAGATTCTCTGTATTGGTTACCAGTCCCCAAGTTCTCAGAATTGTAAGACTGGTATCCCAATGAAAGTCATATGAAAAAGTCCTGTTTCTAAAGAACATTCCCCAAAATAGGTGCCTGTGATTTCTCAAGACTTAGAGCAAACTGAAGGTTGACAGACAATTCAGTGAGAAAGAGGGCCTAAGGCAGTGCAGCACTCCACAGAGACGTCCTCCCCAAGTCTTCTGCCCGTGGGTTAAATGGTGATACCCCAAAAGATATGCCCATGTCAATTCCCAGAATCTGTGAGCATTACTGTATTTGGAAAAAAAATTCCTTTGCAGGTAGTTTAGTTAAAGATCTTGAGATAAAGAGATTTTCCTGGATTATATGGGTGGGCCCTGAATCCAATGACAAGTATTCACATAAGAGATAGACAAGAAAGACCAAAGGAGTAATGGACACAGAGAAGAAAGTTAGGTGAAGCTTGAAACAGAGACTGGAGTGATGTGGCCACAAGCCAAGGAAACCACCAGGAGCTGGAATAGGAAGGAAGGCTTCTCTCCATGGCTTCCAGAGGGAGTGAGGCCCTCTCTGAACTTTCCTTGATATTGAACTTCTAGGCTCCAAAACTGACAGGATAGAATTCTGTTGTTTGAAGCCACACAATTCATGGTGACTGTTGCAGAAGCCCTTAGAATACTAGTACATTCTCCTACAGCTATGGACAAGGAAGGCTCTGCTGAAGAGCGGGGTGAAGCAGAGGACTGGCCAACCAAGGCACTGACTCCATGGCCAGGGTCAGAAGGTCTACTGAAGCTGTCCTGTTGCCCTCTCAGTGTTCCCCTGAAGTGCCAAAAGTGTCCAAGGATATCAGAGTGTGTGCTCCCTTCACAGCTCAGGCTCATCTTTCCCTGTGCAAGAGACTTACACACCACTGGTTCAGTCCAGCCCTTTCCCTTACCATCACTTTGCAGAGCTTTTAAATCAGAGCCACAGGCACTGGAGGTCTGTGATTATATATGCCTCTAGAATCTGGTCCTTGACCCAGCATCTATTATAACATTTTATTTATTTATTTTTAGAGAGGGGTAGGGAAGGAGAGAGGGAGAGAAACATCAATGTGTGGTTGCCTCTCACACACCCCCTACTGGGGCCCTGGCCTGCAAACCAGGCATGTGCCCTTACTGGGAATCCAACCAGCAACCTTTTGGTTTGCAGGCCAGCATTCAATCCACTGAGCCACACCAGCCAGGGCCAACATTTATAGTTTTAATCCTCACCCAAGGATATGTTTATTGATTTTAGGGAGAGAGAGACATTGATTGGTTGCTTCCCGTACACTCTCTGACCAGGAGTCAAACACATAGCCTAGTTATGTGCCTTGACCAGGTATCAAAGCTGGCCAGAACTACTCACAGATTCTTAAGTAAATCATTTATTAAAATAATTTTTAAGTGCAGAGAATATTCCAGAAACATATGGGCTCTGCCTTGATTTCATTGTGAATACACTTACTATGGCATCTGAGTTAAACTCTTCAACTGTAGAAAGAGCTCTGAGAGAGAGCTAGGAGAGCAAGGATTTAGTGCTCACCCTGCTACTTCTCACTGTGCAACTGCTGACAGTGCCCTTGCCCTTTCTGGGCATCAGTCTGGCTAGGTGGCCTTCATGTGCTTCCAGGGCTGCACTCTGCAGTGATGTCTGTGGATGAGATCTTCACATCTATAAGCTCCAAATCTGCATCTTCAAAGGTGGGAATGACAACATGAGCTCTAAAGGAATGAGGGAGAATCTAATGACACATGAAAATAAAAGAGCTTGGACAAGCAGAGGGGTTCCAGTCAGAAGCCATAGCTTTGCTAAGGGAATGACACAGGAGGCGATGGTTTGGGGGTTTTCTCCCCTCGATGGCTGAAAGTGGTGGAAGTATAGAAGGAAACATTGTAATGGTGGGAAGTTGTAACCCACCCCACCATTCTTTTGACATTATTTATGTAAATGCTTACTCTAACTAATATGTAGTTTGTAAATGAACAGCATGTTTGTATAAGAATCCTAGGAACTAACTTCAAAAGATACAGACCCCGGCCTTCAGGAATCTCAGCTCTGGGAGATTTGTTGACCTTCAACTGTGGGACCAGGATGACATGAAGACAGGATGACATGAATCCATGATGGCTAAACCAGGATGACACACACTGGACCATCACTTGACTTATTGAAATGGACTGTGCTCATCTGCATGTACAGAACTTTGCAACCCCCTCTCTTGATCTCTTTGTTCTATTTCCCTCTGCTTCTTTATAAAAACTTCTGCCTCCACTGAGAGATGGAGACGGGCTGGGTGACCTGAGTCCCCCATCTTCCAGGTTGCCAGCATTTGCAAATAAACCACCTTTCCTTACATCAGCACCTGCCTTTTAAGCATTGGTTTTGTAGTGGCAGGCAGCTGGATTGGTGTTCAGTTACAGAAGAAGACAAGTAAGAAACAATCTTTGTTTTGGCTGGTTAACATGGAATTGCTAGAGACCTGTGGGCAGGTACACTTAATAAGGAACCAAATCTGCATGTGCCTATGTTGTGGACACCAGCTCAGACAGGCTCCTGGCATGCATCAGAATCACTTGAAGGGCTTTTAAAACTGCAGATTGCTGAGTCTCACCCTTAGAGTTTCTGATCCAGTAGGTTTGGAATGAATTTTTAACAGGTTCCCAGGGCATGACAAGGCTGTTGTCCACACTTCAAAAATAACTGGTTTAGTGTGTCCGAGTCATTCAACCAGCAACCGTTAGGCACCTGTTAAGTAACAGTTCTGTGAAAGCAGAATCAGAGTCAGAGCACCTATTCTGAGACTCAAGTCTGCCATTAATTCATTTTGTGGCTCCTGGACTCCAGTTTCCTCACTGTAAAATGGGTACATTTGAGGCTTTTATGAGAAAAATCTCTGAAGAGATGAAGTATCAGGCAAGGGCCATATCTGCTTTTGTATGACCCTTTTATTGTTTTTCCTCCAGTGGAACCTCTGGAACTGACATTAAGAAAATGTGTGAGGAAGACTGAGAGAATGAACATCTTTCTTCCTTGTACCAGGGATTTCACATCTAGGTCCCACCACACCAGGCACTTTATTTCATCCCACTACCTCTTCTCAAAATTCTGTGAGACCTGGCTGTGATGCCATCCAACAAACAAGCTGTGGCTTGGAGAGTTTACTCTTCTTGCTTCTCAGCTAGGAAGTGACAAGATTAGGGTTCCACTAGGTCTGTTGGGTTCCACTATGCCTCTCAGGCTCCAAACACCAACTTCTTTCAGCTTCTCCATGCTCCATTTAATCTGTAAAATGTGGAGAGTATTATCATCAAGGTTAAATAAAATTGAATGTAAATCCCTGGGGCTTTGAGGGGTGTCCTGCTAGTGTTCCTGGCCAGAAACCTGGCCTGGAGAGAGTCTGCCTCCAGTTGGCCTATATTGTGTGAGTTTTTGACTTCATGCAGGAAATATGTCAGAACCCGAGTCCAGGTGATTTTGAGAGGATGTTTATGAAGGCTGGGAACAGTGAAACAAGGAAGGGCTTAGCTCACTCATAAGTCAGAGAAAGGGAACCTTAGAGACAGGTTCTGGGGGATAGCCCAGGAGGAACTGCCACTATCCATTGCTTCTCTGGTTGCAAGTCCCCTTAAAATTTAGGATATGAATACTTGAGGGACAAGAAAGATGTGGGCATGTTACCAGGAGGGAGAGCACTAGCTGGGTCCTTCATCTTGAGGGTTTTCAAGGCTAGAAATTTAGGGAAGGTCTTAGGGAAGATTGCAACACAATATTTATCAGCTTTATGCTGATATGCCAAAATGCAATTTATTCTCTTAACTTCACCTGTCTTTCAGTTTGGTTGACACAGATGATACTAATTGGATTTTTGATATCTATCTCCCTGAGTAAGGTGATTTAAGTTATCTACCCTCTGGTTGGAAAGAAGTACAAACCATTTACTCTTAAGTGTAGTTGGTTAGGGTAGATAAAGTTGTGATTTACTAGATGGATATAAACTGCTTGATCTTTTAACTGTCTGTTTTGGTTTCCTTATTCCACTTGTCCTGGCTTACTGGCCTGTCTCACTAAGACTTCTGACCCTACCTCCCTACCTCCCTCTCTTCAATACTCTCTGGGCACCACAGATGATCCATACAGACATTAATATCACTGTATGGATCCAGAGCACAGCCTGATAGCAGGTCCTACTGCTCAACAGTGACTCTGGAGCCTTGGAGCCCAAACTTAGGGAGTATTACAGTGTGATGAAATGTCCAGTGGACAGACAGACCAGGATGATAGGCTTCAGGCCTTCATAATGGACTAATTCCTGGAGGAGTGTCTGGAGCTGTACCCTCTCAGAGAAGTGGTAATTAAACAGTATAAGAGAAGAGATTGGGATGGTTCATGCAGGGAACTGGGGAAAGCAAAAGACAGACAGGAGCCAGTGAATGCTGATGGCAGAAGCCATAAACTTTCTCAATAGGAAGAGCCTTGGATGGACCAGTGACAGGATGTGAAAATTCATACCTTGAGTACCAAGGCAATTGCTGCTCAGATCACAAATCTCAAGCTTAAGCTTCATAACTAGTTTCCTGGTTTCTTTTGGTGCTTTTTGTGTTTTATTACCAGGATGAGAGGTAGCATAGCACAAACCTCTCTGTCATAGAAAGCCCTTGGTGTCATATGGAGAGCAACCCCACCTATAGCAACCCACCTAGAGGCTGAGACAGTGTGACTGGTGATAAGGCATCAGGGTCCTCCATCTATTCCACACTGGACTTATAAAGATTCTCTAAAAGTGATAAAACTGGTATAGTATAAATGGGTTTCAAGATACAGAAGTGGGGAGAAAACAAAGATGGTGGCCAAAGGTGGAGGTTAGGTGCAAGCTGAGTCTACTTGCTCTAGCCCCCAACTCAGATTCTCAGCAGATCTTCCGACAAGAAACCCTGAACAACAAATGGAATCCTAGCTGATATGAAGTTTTGAGCCAAGGATTACAGCTGATGCTTTACAACAAGTGATAAGATTTTATAAGTTGAAGGGGAAATTCCCCATGTGTGGTGCCTGTAGATGTGGAGTGATTGATCAAAAATCACAGCTTTGTGGCTCCTGCCCCTCCCAGGGCAGGGGGCCCCAGTCCCAAGTGTGGATCCCACAGACCCAGGCCAGGAGGGACTGGGGAGGTTGTGTGAGGTCACACACAGTGAAGAGCTTATCATCCATAGCTGTAACACCAAATGCCAACTGGGAGAGTACGAAGTAGGGCAGTGAGGGGGAGCTCTATCTGCAACTGGGTTGAGCAGAGGCAGGCTGTGGGCAGCCATTCCCTTGAGAGATTTCTGGCTTTTTACAGAGGTGGTGTGAGTGGAAACCGGACATTACTTGGTGCTGCAGTGGGTATGACACAGAAATATTTTTTAAAGGGGAAGTTGAAACATGCTAGGCAGGGACCCTTTGTGCAGCTGCCTGCCAACAAAGGGACAAGATTAAAAGCATGGTTTGCTCCCACTAAATACACCTGTGCAGGGAGATGGAAAATAACACAGCAAATGGGTTTCTGGCCCCAGCCCAGCATGGCTAGAAAGGTGGAGGCTACACAAAATGGAGAGTTCAGGTCTCTGTCTACTATGAGGGCAGTGACTGGGAAATAGACAGGCAAGAGTTGAGTGTCTGAGGTTATTTATAGCCAGGCAGAACCCCTTTCCCTGGAAGAAATCAAACTTCTGAGTAGAGAAAGACATACCCAGACCCACCTCCTATAGGACTGGTAGAATAGACAGGCCAGGCTCAAGAAGCCCTGTAGAGTACATATCTGCATGAGAAAGGCAGGAAGAGAATCTCCAAAAGGACCCATTTTGAACTTCTCTCAGGGAGACAAAATACACTGGTCCCTAGAGTCCTATTCCACTGAGGCCAGCAAGGCAGAGGGATTGGAAATCAATGAAACAAGGGGTAATCAGGACTTCACCCAACCTCAGCTCTCACACAGAGCCTCCAATAGCACCATGCAGGAAAGAGCTGACCTTCATAAATCGATTGGCCCCTCCCTTGAAACAGGCAGCTAGTTCACCAGAAACTATACATTATTGGATATAAGCTGGGACAGACCAAGATGGGTGGTGCAGGGGCAGGGGAACACACCCACAATTTTACCAGAACACTGAACAATGCCTCCCAGGGGAAACCCAGGGGTCCTACCCTCCTGATAGCAATAGAATCCCCCTCTAGATTCAGGTGAAGGTGGTACATGCAGTGCTGCCAGAAGTTGGATGACCCACCCCTGGACCTTGAATTGATACAAAGTCAGAGCCAGATCCAGGAGGAGAAGACAGAAGGCAAACACCAAACTCTGCTGAGATGTATTGCACCTCATTCTTCAGAATTTGCATTATTTTTTTCTCTTGCATAGCGCTAACATTTCTTTCTTTTCTTAAACTGTAATCCAACTAATTCACTATTTTTGTCTTTATTTTTCATTCTTTTTATTTAGATTCTTATATAAATATTCTTTTATTTTTATTTCAAATTTCACATAGTACTCGTCCCCTGTCTTACTGTATTTTGTGTTCTTCCTGTCCTTATTTTCACTGTAAATTTTATTTCCGCCCCCTGCTATGCCTTGTTCCTATTCCTTACTCTTACTATTTCTCCTCCTTATTTCCTCTCCAAATCATTCTTCCTGCCGTTAGTTGGCTCACAGCCTGTTTCCCTTTCTTACAATATTCTTATTTTCTTTGTACTTTTATTAATTGTAGGTTATTGGACATGGATATTGTGGTTATTATTGTTTTTTCAATTGTTTGCCTAATTGTTCACTATATTTTTATTTCAAATTTCATGGGTTTCTCTTCCCCTGAGTTACTCCATTCTACCTTCCTCCTGCCCTTGCTTATTTGAGTTTGGAATTTTACTTTTTCCCTCACTTAGCCTGGTTTCTATTCCTTACTCTTATTATTTCCCCCCCTCTATCCTTTCAAAATAATTTTTCTTTACTGTAGACTTCTCATATTCTCTTTTCTTTCTTATAATATTCTTATTCTCTTTCCAGCTTTATTAAACTTTGTCCATCTGTCATTGCTATTGACTTTCTTGTGGTTTTTCTCAATTTTGTTCCAATTGGTTCACTATTTTTCTTTATTTTTCATTTCAAATCTCATATAATACTCTTCCTTTTCCTTACTCCATTTTGCCACCACCTTCCCTTTTTTACTTGTGTTTTAACTTTTATTTTCTCCCTTTCTTTGCCTTGTTTTTATTCTCTACTCTTACTATTTCTCCTTATTCTTCCCTCTCAAAGTCATTTCTCTCTTCTTTAGTCATCTTATGTTCTTTTTTCTTATCATAATATTTCTAATCTCTTTCCTCCTTTATTAATCTTTTCTCATTTGCTGTTGATATTGCTGATGTGGTAGGGGATATTTTTGTTGGCATGTGTTTGGTTTTCTAGGTAGTATTGCTTTGTTAACCAGCACCTGTACAACAGCATAGGTATGGTGGAAGTTGTGACTCAAAATCAGCCCACAGGAAGGTAAAACCCACCAACAAATGAGGATCTATAATCAATTTCCAAGTACAACAAGAAAGCTCACATAAACTGAATAAAGGTCAAGCCTAGAACAGCCAGATAAGGAGATCAAAGAAATTGCATCACTGAGTCTCACAGGAGACCAACCACAGAAGACCAACTCACGAAGACAGGCAGGCAAGGCAGAGCAATCTAAGATGCAGAAACAAACAAAAAGAGTCACCTACATGGGAATACAAGGAAACACCCCTCCAATCCAAAGGAAAGGAAAAATCCCTAGAGAAAGAGCTAAATAAAATTGAGGCAAGCAATCTATTATATATAGAATTCAAAATAATACTTATAAAGATGCTCAAAGAACTCAGTGAGCACTATAAAGAACTTTATGGCAACTACAAGGAACTTAGTGGGAACTGCAGCAGCCTGAAAAGGGACATAGAAACTATGAATTACAATGAGGAGGAAATGAGGAATACAATATCTGAAATGAAGTGTACACTAGAAGGAGTCAAAAACAGGCTAGATGAAGCAGAGGACTGAATCAGAGAGCTAGAAGACAAGATAGAAAAAAATAGAGTGACAAAACAAAAAAAGACTCAAAAATGAATGGGGATAGTTTAAAGGAGCTTCAGGATAACATGAAATGTAACAACATTCACATCATAAAAATATCAGAAGGAAAAGAAAAGGAGCAAGGGATAGAAAACCCATATGAAAAAATAATGTCTGTAATCTTCCCTTATTAGTCATGCAAGTTCAGGAAGCACAGCGGGTCCCAATAAAGATGAACCAAAAGAGATCTACTCCAAGACACACCATAATTAAAATAGCAAAATTTAAAGACGAAGAGAGGATCTTAAACACAGCAAGGGAAAAACAGCTAATAACACACAAGGGAGCTTCAATAAGGCTAACAGCTGATTTCTCAACAGAAACACTAAGCTAGAAGGATTGGCATGAAATAATCCAAGTAATCAAAAGCAAGGAACTACAACCAAGACTACTCTAACCATCAAGGCTGTCGTTTAAAATGGAAGCTGAAATAAAGAGTCTCCCAGTCAAAAGAAGGCTAAAACAATATATCTCCACTGCAAGTCAACACTGCAAGGACTGCTATAAGAAGAAGAAATGAAAGAGAGAGAGAGAGAGAGGGAGAGGGAATGAGACAGAGAGAGAGAGACACAGAATAAAATACGGGTACAGAATAAATGGCAATGAATAAGTACCCATCAATAATAACGATATACATAAATGGATTAAATGCTCCAATCCGATGGTTTAGGGTAGCTGAATGTATAAGAAAACATGATCCACATATATGCTATCTACAAGATATCTACCTCATAAAAAATATCTACACAGGCTGAAAGCGAAGGGATATAAAACATATTCCAAGCAAACACATATGAAAAAAGGCAGGGGTGAATGATGAAGGCAGCAAGGTAGGAGGGCTCATATTCCGCTTCCCCCTACACGTGGGAGAAAAACCTAGCCGATCTACAGAGGAACAGAGCAAACAGCCAACAGGACCCCAGCATATATGAAGATAGGAGACCAAAAATTGTAGAGAACATTGAAAAACCAGACGGTAAGAAGAGTGCTTCAGGATAATAAGGTGCCTTGGACCAGAGAGGGACCAGGGCAGCTGCAGAAGCAGGCCTGGTGCCCACCGGGTCTGCCATAGGGTTCTTGGGAGAGCCTGGTCAATGGCTACCTCCCCTGTCAAACAAAGATTGAGCAACACCTGGAGAGACCTGGTTGCTTGAAGCCGCAGAGAGGGGAATAAGGAATAAGTGGCAAACACATACAGGCTGTGAGCACCCATGGGGTCTGTGGATGCCAGCTGGGAATAGTTGAGAGTTGGGCCATGATGGGCCCTGACCTGGATAGTTTCCGGTCTGGTTAAAGAATTGGACTGTGTGAGAGGCCAGGCCTCTGTATGGAGAGGCAGGCTTGAGCAGGAAGAATTTCTCAAAACTAAAAAGTGAAAAAACAGACACTCGGTGGCTGTTTGGGAAATTCTGCTGCAGCAGCCACTCTGGCCTCCTCCTCATCCAGCCACGTGGTGCCCCCAAGGTGGCACTGAAGGCCCTGTGCACACCCCTGTATCCCTGGGAAGACTGCATGCCTGAATCTGAGGGACCATAGGCTGCCTGCAACCTGGGGAGAATGCTCTTTGCAGAAGGCACAGAGCCACCCCACAAACCCCAGGGAGAGGCACCCAGCACTCACACTCATACCCCAGGGGAGAGTGCGCACCTGAACCTGTGGAACCTGAGGGACCAGAGGCTACTGGCAAACTGGGCTGGAGGCTGACTGAGTGCTGATCAAGAAGGAGGAAAAGCAAAGCCAATCACTCCTCAGCCTGCTGCAGGCAGGAAGACCAGCAAAATTGGTTTGGCCAGCAAGAGGCTTTTTTGTTTTAAGTAATTCTTTATTTTTATTTTTATTTTTTTAATCTTTCAATTCCTTTTCCCACTCTTCCTTCTTTCTTGTTTTATTCTTTCTTCTTTTCTTTCCCATTTTATCTCTTCTTCCTTCCTTTTTTTTTAATTCCTACATGTGAAACAAAAAAACCTGGAACTGTGAAAAGACCAAAGTTAGACACAAAGAGGGGGCATCCCAACAGTTGAGACAGTGAGACAAATTTCACTTTGCTACTACAAAAAACCTGCAAGTTATTACATATTTGTATTGTTATTTTTTCATTATTCTTACATCTTTTATTTTATTACTATTTTTGTATTCCTCTTCTTTCCATTCAGTCTTCTTTGCTTGAATGGTTAAATTGTACTGTTTGACTGGTTTTCTTTGTTCTCTCTTTCATGGTGTATTGTTAATTTACTGTCTTTCACTTCACTTGTGTTCCATTAGCACAATTCTCAATGTCTTATACTTCTTATTCTTGTTATCCAGATGACTTAGATTCTGTCATATGATTGTTGCTCCATTATTATTATAAATAATAGCTGTTCCATACAATTGTAAATACTAGACAGCACCCCTCCCAGATCTTAGCCCACTTCACGGTTTCCTGAACTCTATTACTGTTGTGGTTAACTTTATTCTCTCACACACTACATCTATTTTCTATCCTTTACACTCACCTTACTTAAGAATCTGACCTCCCACAACCTCATTGCTTTCTAAATCCAACTCACAATCCTTCCCTCCCCAGCAAGAGTCTTATCTTCCTTCCACTCTTTCTAAAAAGTGGCTGGTTGGGTGGAATATCACAGTTAACACTACAAATAGCCAAAGGATCTTTTATCTCCTCTTTATGGGCTACTACTCCAAATACATTCTTGCAGTCTTAAACTATCCAAAGGCTCTCCTATCTCCTCTCAGTGGGCTACTACTCTAAATATTATAGAATACACTTTTGCTGTCATAAACTATTTTGCCTTCCCCCTCCAACTGATCACAAAAAAGAGTAGGTGGAAGCTGTGAACACAAGGATACCTGCTGGAAGAGGAAATCCACAAAGGAAACAACAACAGATAACAACAGAAGAAGAGGCAGGAGGGAGTGGAAGCCACACTAACCTCAATCCAAGACCTATCTGGAAACACAACTAAATGGTGGAGAAAGTAACCACAACAAACAACTGAACAAGAGCAAGAGAGAATCCTCAAAACCTTGTACACATGGAAAAACCAGCTTCAACACAACCTGCCCACACCAGCACAACAAAATACAAGAGGTGGTGGACAGAGTGTACCTCAGTTAACCAGCTGGGGGAAGGACCCACCAAAGAAAGACCCAACAACAATCAAAACACAAACACAAACACAGAGCCAACATAAATGACAGCCCAAGGCCAGTGAGCTCAGGAGATCAAGGAGACAGTACCACTGAATTCACAGGTATTCTACCATAGAAGTTCACACCATAAACCCAGGAAGTCAGAATAGATCAATTTAAGAAGCTGAGGCTAACAAGAAGAGTCCCACAAACAATGGGAAGAAAAAGAAACAATCCCCAAATGAAAGGAAAAGAGGAAGTCTCAGAAAGAATTCTAAATGAATAGAGGCAAGTAAACTATCAGATATGGAGTTCAAACCAATGGTTATCAGGAAGCTCAGTGAGCCCACAGAGAATTACCAGAAACTACAGGTAAACTACACTGAAGTCACTGCAAACTATATCAATATGAAAAAGGAAGTAGAAACTATCAACAAGGGCCAAAAGAAAAGAAGAATACAATTTCTGAACTAAGGAACAAAGTAGAAGGAATCAAAAGCAGAAGATCGGATCAGTTAGCTGGAGGATAAGGTAGAAAAAAAAACATGCAGAAAGAGCAAGAAAAGGAAAAGAGGCTCAGAAAGAATGAAGAGGGATTAATGGAAATGCAGGACAATATGAAATGTAATAATATCTGTATAATAGGGATACCAGAAGAAGAAGAAGAACAGCAAGGGACAGAAAAGTTATTTGAAAAAGTAATGATGGAAAACTTCCCTAATTTGATGAGAGAAAAAATCACACAAATCCAGGAAACACAGAGAGTCCCAATCAAGAGGAACCCAAAGAGGCCCCCTTCAAGACACATTATAATTATAAAGGAAAAATTCCAAGACAAAGAGAGAATCATAAAGGCAACAAGGGAGAAACAGGAAGTAACATACCAGGGAGCCCCAATAAGTTCAGCTGCTCACTTCTCAATGGAAATTCTCTAAGTCAGAAGAGAATGGCAAGAAATAGTCCAAGTAATGAGAACCAGAGGCCTGCAACCAAGGCTACTTTACCTAGCAAGGCTCTCAGTCAAGATAAAAGGCCAAATAAGGAGTTTCCCAGACAAAAGAAGGCTCAAAGAGTACACCTCTGCAAGAGCTGCTAAAGGGACTGATTTAAGGAAAGGAAGGAAAAGAGAGAAAGAGAGAGGAACAAAGGTATGAAATTGGCAATGAATAAGTACCTATCAATAATAACCTTAAATATAAATGGATTAGATGCCCCAATCAAAAGACAAAGAATAGCTGAATGGATAAGAAAGCATGACCCACACATATGCTGCCTACAAGAGACCCACCTCAGGACAAAAAACTTCCACAGACTGGAAGTGAGGGGCTGGAAACCAATTTTCAAAGCAAATGGACAGGAAAAAAAAGCCAGGGTAGCAATACTCATATAAGATGAAATGGACTTCAAAAAAAGGGCCATAAAGAGAGACCCAAAAGTTCACTTCATAATACTCAAGGGAAGAATCCACCAAGAAGACATAAACATTGTAAATATATATGCACCCAACGTAGGAGCACCCAAATACATATAGAAATTCTTGGAGGACTTCAAGAAAGATATTTACAGCAACACAATTAGACTAGGGGATTTTAACAGCCTACTGTCAAAAATGGACACATCTTCCAAACAAAGTATCAACAAAGACACTGTGGCATTGAGCAATGCCCTAGATGAAATGGGCTTAAATGGTATATACAGAACCTTTTATCCCAAAGAAGCTAAATACACATTCTTTTCAAATGCACCTGGAACATTTTCAAAGATAGACCACATGCAGGACAGAAAACAAACCTCAACAAATTCAAGAAAACTGAAATCATATCAAGCATTTTCTCCCACCACAAAGGACTGAAACTAGAAACCAACCTGAAGGGAAAAAACCCAAAACACTCAAAATCATGGAGATTGAATAGCATACTGTTAAAGAAAGATTGGGCCAATAAAGAAATTGGGGAATAAATCAAAAAGTTTCTGGAAACAAATGAAAATGAACTCACAACAACCTAAAACTTATGGGACACAGTGAAGGCAGTCCTGAGAGGGAAGTTCATAGCTATGCTGGCCTACCTAAAATTATAAAAAACATTTCAAACGAACAACCTAACCTTATGCCTACAAGAACTTGAGGAACACCAATAGAGACAACCCAGAACAAGAAGAAGGAAGGGAATAACCAAGATCAGAGCAGAACTAAATGACATAGAGAATGAAAACACAATTCTAAGGATCAATGAATCCAGGAGCTGTTACTTTGAAAAGATAAGCAAAATCAGCAAGCCTTTAAGTAGGCTCATCAAGAAAAAATGAGAGAAGACCCAAATAAACATAATCGAAAATGAAAGAGGAGAGATTACAACTGCTACCACAGAAATACAAAGGATTGTAAGAAATTACTACCAAGAACACTATCCGAAGAATTTTGAAATGATAGGTGAAACAGATAAATTTCTAGTAAAATATAATCTTCTAAAACTCAATGAAGAAGGAGAAAGCCTGAGCAGACCAATAACATCAGATGAAATTGAAGCAGTAATAATAAAACTCCCAACACACAAAAGCCCTGGACTGCATGGTTTCACAGAAGAATTCCACAAAACATTTAAGGAAGAGCTAACCCTTGTCCTTCACAGACTATTTCAAAAAACCCAAAATGATGAAAGCCTCCCAAACTCTTTTTATGAAGCCAGCATCATCCTAATACCAAAACCAGATACAGATACAACAAAGAAGGAAAACTTCAGGCCAATATTGCTGATAAGCATAGATGCTAAAATCCTCAACAAAATATTGCCAAACCGCATCCAATAATACATTACCAAAATCATACACCATGACCAAGTGGGATTCATCCAAGGGATGCAAGGATGGTACAATTTTTGGAAATCAATAAATGTAATACATCATGTAAACAAAAGGAAAGACAAAAATCACATGATCATATCAATAGATGCAGAAAAAGCATTTGATAAGGTGAAGTACCCATTTATGATAAAAACACTCAGCAAAATGGGAATAGAAGGAGCACTCCTCAACATGATAAGGGCCATGTATGAGAAACCTACATCCAAAATCATTCTCAATGGGCAAAAACTAAAAATCTTTCCCACTAAGATCAGGAACAAGACAAGGTTGTCCACTTTCACCACTTTTATTCAACACAGTATTGGAAGTTTTAGCCACAGCAGTCAGACAAGAAAATGAAATAAAGGGCATCCAAATCAGAAAGGAGGAAACAAAACTGTCATTCTTTGCAGATGACATGGTAATGTACGTAGAAAACCCAATAGAGTCCGCTAAGAAACTGCTAAACCAGGAAAAAAAATCCCATTTAATATAGCAACAAGAAAAATAATATACCTAGGAATAAGTCCAACCCAGGTGGTAAAAGATGCTTACTCAGAAAACTACACAACACTGAAGAAAGAAATCAAGGAAGACACAAACAAATTGAAACATATACTTGGTTCATGTATCAGAAGAATTAATGTCATCTAAATGTCCATTCTACCCAAAGCAATATGCAGATTCAATGCAATACCTATTAAAGTAGCAATGCATAAAGTAGTGATGCATTCACAGACATAGAACAAACACTTCAAAAATTTATATGGAACCATAAACAACCCTGAATAGCTGCTGCAATTTTGAGAAAGAAGAGCAAAGGAGGAGAGATCACAATACCTGATACCAAACTGTACTACAAGGCCACTGTAATCAAAACAGCCTGGTGCTGGCATAAAAACAAGCACATAGACCAATTGAACAGAATAGAGAAACCAGAAATAAACCCAAGACTCTACAGTCAATTAATATTTGATAAAGGGGTAAGAAACATAAAATGGAATAAAAATATCCTCTTCAACAAATTGTGTTGGGAGAGTTGGACAGCTACATGCAAAAAAATTGAAACTCGAGCACCAATTTACACCATACACAAAAATAAATTCATGGTGAATAAAAGATTTAAATGTAACTCATGACACCATGAAAGTCCTAGAGGAGAACACAGGCAGGGAAATCTCAGATATTTCACACAGCAATATTTTCACTAATATGTCCCCTAGAGCAAGGGACATAAAGGAGAGAATAAACAAATGGGATCTCATCAAAATAAAAAGCTTCTGCATGTCTAAAGAAAACAGTATTAAAATAAAAAGAGAACCAACCACATGGGAAAACATATTTGCCAATGATACCTCAGACAAGGATTTAAACCCCAAAATATATAAAGAACTTACACAACTCCACTCTAAAAAGACAGGCAACCCAATTAAAAAATGGGCAAAGGACTTGAACACTTCTCCAAGGAGGACATACAAAAGCCAGATACACATGAAAAGATGGTCAGTATTGCTAGCTATCAGAGAGATGCCAATTAATAACACAATGAGATACCACTTCACACCAGTCAGATTGGCCATCATAAATGAAGCAACAAACAACAAGTGTTAGAGAGGTTATGGACAAAATGAAACCCTAGTGCACTCTTGGTGGGATTGCAGACTGGTACAACCACAATGGAAAACTTAAAATAGATCTGCCTCTTCACCCAGCAATTCCATTGCTAGGATTGTATCCTAAGAACCCTGAAACACCAATCCAAAAGAACTGATGCAGCCCAAAGTTCATAGTAGCACAATTTATAATAGCCAAGTGCTGGAAGCAACCTAATTGCCCATCAGTAAATGAATGGATCAAAAAACTATGGTACATTTACACAATGGAATTCTATGCAGCAGAAAGAAAGAAGGAGCTCCTACACTTTGGGACACTGTGGATGGAACTGGAAAACATTATGCTAAGAGAATTAAGTCAGGCAGTGAAAGACAAATACCATATGATCTCACCTTTAACAGGAACCTAAACAACAAAAAAAGCAAACAAGCAAAATATAACCAAAGACACTGAAATTGAGAACAGGCTGACAGTGACCAGAGGGGAGAGGGGAGGGAATTTCAGAGGAATAGGGGAAGGGTTGGCAGGAAGAAGTATAAAGGGCACATGGACAATTACATGGTGGGATTGAAATGGGAGGGAGGTGGGAAGGGCTAGGGGGTGTGCTGGGATGGGGGTAAAAGGCAGAAAACTGTACTTGAACAACAATTAAAATAAAAGTAAAATATAATTCAAGGAAGAAAAAAAGCAGGGGTAGCAATATGTATATCAAACAAAATAGACTTTAAAACAAATGTCAGACCAAGAGACAAAGAACATCACTACTTATACTTAAGGGAGTAGTCCATCAAAAGAATATAACCCTTGTAAACATATATGCACCTAACACAGGAGCACATTAACATGTAAGGAAAATCTCTGAGGACTTTAAGAAAGATGTCAACAGCAACACACACATAGTAGGAGATCTTAAAACTTCACTGTCAAGAATGGATACATCTTCTAAACAAAGAATCCACAAGGATATTGTGGTATTGAACATCACTCTAAATCAAGTGGACTTAATTGATATAAACAGAATTTTTCACTGCAAGAAGGCAAAATGTATGTTCTTTTCAAATGCACATGGAACAATTTCAAAGATTGACCACATGGTAGGACAATCCTCAACAAATACAAGATAATTAAAATCATATCAAGCATGTGCTCAAATCACAATGGCATGAAACTAGAAACCAACCTCAAGGAAAACACTCAAAAACATTCAAATTCATGGAGACTGAATAACATGTTATTAAATAATGAATGGGTTGACAATGAGATCAAGGAAGAAAAAGTACCTGGAAACAAATGAAAATTAACACACATCAATGCAAAACTTATGGGACACAGTGAAGGCAGTCCTGAGAGAGAAGTTCAGAAAAAAACAGGCTGACCTAAAGAAGATAGAAAAACTCAAGTAAACAAACTAACCCTACATCTTTAAGAACTAGAGGAAAATAACAAACAGAGCCCAGAGCAAGTAGAAGGAAGGAAATAGTCAAGATCATAGTAGAATTAAATGACATAGAGACTAAAAGAACAATTCAAAGGATCAATAAATCCAGGAGCTAGTCCTTGGAAAAGATAAACAGAACTGACAAACCTTTAACCAGACTCATCAAGAAAAAAATAGAGAGAACCCAAATAAATAAAATCAGAAACAAAACAGGAGACGTTACAACTAATAACATGGAAATACAAAGACTGTAAGAAATTACTGTAAACAACTATATGCCAAGATATTGTACAACCTGGGAAAAATGGAAAATTGCTAGAAACTTACAATCTTCCAAAACTAAATCAAGAAACAGAAAGCCTGAATATATCAATAACAGTTAGTAAAATTTACGCAGCAATAAAAAAACTCTCAGCATACAAAAGCCCTGGACCAGATGGCTTCACAGTTTAATTTTAGCACATATTTAAAGAAGAATGAACTTCTATCCTTCTCAAACTATTCCCAAAAATTCAAGAAGAGGGACGACTCCCAAGCTCTTTTTTATGAGGACAGTATCATCTTAATTCCAATACATGGTAAAAATATGATGAAAAAAGAAAACTACAGGTCAATATTGCTGATGAACATAGATGCTAAAATCCTCAACAATGTATAGGCAATCTGGATTAATAAATACATTAAAAAGATCATACATTATGATCAAATGGGATTCATGCCAGGGATGGAGAGTTGGTACAATATTCACTAATCAAAAAATGTAAAACACCACATAAACCAAATGAAGGACAAAAATCACATGATCATATCATAGATTCTGAAAAGCCATTTTATAAAATCCAGCACCTATTTCTGATAGAAACAATCAGAAACACAGGAGTAGAGTGAGCATACCTCAACATAATAAAGGCCATATACAAGAAATCTACAGCCACATTATACTCAACAGGCAAAAACTAAAACATTTCCCCTTAAGATCAGGAACAAGACAAGGGATTCCACTTTCACCACTCTTATTCAACATAGTCCTGGAAATTCTAGCCATAGCAATCAGACATGAAAAAGAAATAAAAGGCACCCAGAATGGAAAGAAGAGAGTAAAACTGTCATTATTTTCAGATAACATGAGAGGGTATATAGAAAACCCTATAGACCTCACCAAAAAACTACTTGACCTAATAAGTGAATTTGTCAAAATAGCAGGATACAAAGCTCATATTCAGAAATCAATGGCACTTTTGTACAACAATGAAATATCAGAAAGAGAAATCAGGGGGAAAAATCCCACTTACTATAGAAACAAGAAAAATAAATACCTAGGAAAAAACTTAACCAAGGAGGTAAAAGACCTGTACTCAGAAAACTATAGAACACTGAAGAAATAAATTAAGGAAGATACAAATAAATGGAAGCATATACTGTGGTCATAGATTGGAAGAATTAACATCATTAAAATGTTCATACTACCCAAAGCAAACTATTGATTCATTGCAATTCCTATTAAAATACCAATGCATATTTTACATATCTAGAACACATACTTCAAAAATTTATATAGAACCAGAGAAGACTCTGAATAGCCTCATCAATTTTGAGAAAGAAGAACAAAGTAGGAGGGATCACAATACCTGATATCAAACTAGACTACAAGGCTGCTGTAACCAAAACAGTCTGGTACTGGCATAAGAACAGTCACATAGATCAATGGAACAGAATAGAGAGTCCAGATATAAATCCATGTATCTCTAGTCAATTACAACTTGACAAAGGGGGCATGAGCATACAATGGAGTAAAAATAGCCTCTTCAATAAATGGTGTTGGGAGAACTGGATGGGTACATGTAAAAAAAAAAACTGAAAGTAGACCACCACCTTATTCCATACACCACAATAACCTCAAAATGGACAATAGACTTAAGTACATCATGATACCACAAAAGTCCTAGAGGAAACATAGGCAGTAAAATTTCAGATATCCAACATAGCAATATTTTTGCCAATACATCTCCTGGGGCAAGGGAAATAAAGAAAAAAATAAACAAATGAGTCTGCTTCAAATTAAAAAGCTTTTTCACAGCTAAAGAAACCATCATCAAAATGAAAAGGAAACCAGCTGTATGTGAAAACATATTTGCCAATAATACATCGAACAAGGGTTTGATCTCTAAAATATATAAGGAACTCATACAACTCAACACCAGTAAGACAAACAATACAAGTAAAAAAATGGGCAAAGGAGTTGAATAGACACTTCTCCAAGCAGAACATTTAGATAGCCCATTGACATATGAAAAGACGCTCAACATCACTAGCCATCAGAGAGATGCAAATAAAACTACAATGAGATGTCACCTCACCTTGTCAGAATCACCATCATTAATAAATCTACAAACAACAAGTTCTGGTGAGGTTGAGAGAAAAGAGAACCCTACTGTGCTGTTGATGGGAGTGCATACTGGTACAGCCACTGTGGAAAACAGGATGGAATTTTCTTAAAAAACTAAAAATGAAACTGCCTTTTGACCCAGCAATTTAACTGTTGGGAATATACCCTAAGAATCCCAAATTGCCAATTCCAAAGAACTTTCCCTTATGTACCCCTATGTTCATAGCAACTTTATTTACAATAGCCAAGTGGTGGAAAGAGCCTAGTGTCCATCAGTGAACGATTGGGTCAAAAAACTGCTACATTTACACAATGGTTATTACACAGCAGAGAAATGAGGAGCTCCTATCATTTGTGAGAATGTGGATGAAACTTCAGAATATGATGCTAAGTGAAATAAGCCAGTCAGTGGAAAACAAATACCATATGATCTCACCTATAAGAGGACTGTAAAGAACAAAATAAAACCACAGGCATGGAAACATGGAACAGACTTACAGTGACCAGGAGGGTGGGGGGATCATAATGGTCAGAAGAAGGGGAAGGGATTAGTTCAAGAGCATGTATGAATGACCCGTGGACATGGACAACAGTGTGGAATTGACTGTGGGAATGGGGAAGGGATGGGTGGGAGAGAGCAAAGGGAAAAAAATTTGGATAAATGTAATAGAATAACAATTTAAAAATCTTAAAAAATAAACAATAATTTTAAAAAAAGATACAGAAGCAAAGTAAGACAGCAGGACCTAGGTAGGTGCCTTACTGAGATGACCCAGCTGCCCTCTGATTCTGTTGCTCTCTGGTGGGTCCTTGAAACCTCAGCTGGGAAAAGAGATGATGAGACTCATTCAACTCTGGGGTCCTCAAGCACCCCTAAGTGCAGGCTGTACTTCCTATCCTACTTCAGAGGACAAAGAAATAGAGGAAAGGAGAACGTGGAGCAGGAAGAGGTATCCTCTGGCAGAAGCAATAAAACTATGAAACCATCTTTCCAATTCTTGGCTTCAGGGCATGTGTCAGTCAGCTCAGGCTGCTATAAGAAAAATACCACAGTGTGGTTTACATAACCGTTCTAGAAGATGAAAGTCTAAGGTCAAAGCTCCAACAGATTCAGTGTCTGGTGAGAGCCCTCTTCCTGGTTTAATGATGGCTGCCTTCTCACTGTGTCCTCACCTGGTGGTGAGAGTTAGCTCTAAGCTCTTCTTACATAATCCTATTATGATCTCATGTAAATTCAATTACCTTCCGAAGACCTTTCCACCAAGTAACCATCACATTGGGGGTCAGGGTTCCACATACAAGTGGGGTGGAGGAAACACATTTTGGTCCATAATACCATCTCCAACAGACTCTTCCAAAAAGCACATGAGCCTGACTACTGGAACCATCCAGAGCCCTTAGAAGCTGCCAAATGAGCCATGCAAGAACTTCTAGCTCAAACAAACTGTCTTATTTAATGCTGGTGCTCTGGGACATGGGGACAGACAAGTCAGGAGTTGAAAAGACAAGAAGTTGGAGGGGTTATAGAGCCTGTCCTAGATGCTACCAGTCTTTGCAAACCACTCTTAAAAATCCTTGACTGCCCCCAGGGTAAACAAGATGAAATGAAGTCCCTGCCCTCAAAGCAACCAGCAGTCTAGTTGGAAAGATAAAAGCCCAGCTCTCCCAATACTAGGGGAAACAGACAGGATAGCAACTCTTGGGGACTCAGAGGTCCAGGTGGTACCTTTCAAGAACTGGAGCTCCAAAACCACAAGGAACTGAAGGGAAATTTAAATTAATCACTTCCCTTGAGGAGTATCAGACTCCCAAGTTAACATATGTCACCCTCCAGCTCTTATACTAAATCTCCTTCTTCTCCCTGCTTCAACTTCCACATCTCCTCCCTGATTTGGCAATTTGTTTCTGCATTAATTAGATCTGCCCTTGTTCTTCATTCCATAGTTTAGCCATCTCCCTATTTTCATGATTCTGTATCACTAAAGTGAGAATATTTTACTGCGGAAAGGAGACACCTCCACACAGAAGAAGGAGTGGCTGAGCAGGTGATGCCAAAGATTACATTAATTTGTGGGAAAGAGCTTTGAGCCCTGAAATGCTTGCCACTTTCAAGTTAACCAATCTTGCCCCAGCACAGTTGGAGCTGTGGTTGTGAGGCATGATTTCAAAGGCTCCAGACTTGAGCAGGCCTAACATGGCCTTGGAAGACAAGAAGGATGGCTTGCACAGAGAGAGAGATGGAAATTATCCCTGAATGGGTGTGGTAAATGCAGCACACAACTGTACCTAAGACGAATGAAATGTGATGGCCCATTTACACATTCAGTGACAGGTAGACTCCAGGAAAGGACTGTGTTTTGTGCAATGATTGGTGCTTTGCTGAGGCAGCAGAGATCACACCTGGCTCCCCAGTGCTACTGCTGGGGTCTCCCAGGGTATGGAGTTGACAGGACTACTGGGTAGAGCAGGGACAGTCTTAGTCCCTCCTGGGAGAATCAGCTGGTGGCTCAGAGCCATCAGGAGGCCTCCTGCACTGGGGCTTCTCCTTGGACAGGAGAGAGTGGGTGATTACTCAGCATGAGCCCTCTGCTCAGCCTTTGATCCTTCAGATGGAGTCCTTGCTGTGTGTCTGAGCCCAGGTCTTAAAGCTCTTCCTGTGTAAGGGGACAAGGCCCCACAAAGACTAAGGTGCAGGTCCCTTTCTGCACCTGGGCTGCAGAAGAAGGACCCAGTTGAGTCTCCAGGCACTTTCTCTTGCATTTGTCATAGGTACTGATGACAATATCACCTATACCAGACAGTACTCCACACACACCTGGAACCTCAGCCCTCTCCTTTGGAGACAAACTCTCAGGCCTTCATTTACAGGTCACTGAGGTTTTGCTGGAAAAGTACCATGAGACCTTTCAAATATATGTCACAGTACCTTGTTCTAACTTCTTCTTTGCAATTTGCCAGCCTATGACCACAGGCCTACAACTATTATGTGTTAAAGAAGGGGGTTGTTGTCCCTGGGGCTAGGTGGTGAGAATGACCTCCTCTTTCCTGCAATACAGTTCTCAAGCATCAGTCCTGATTGTAAGTGGGTCTTTCCCCCACCGTTCTGCAGCTAGCTCTCAGAGCCCTCTGAGAGCACACTGTGTACTCTGCATACTGTGTCCATCCTCTAAGAGAGAATCCCTTAGCTGGAAGCTTATTGTTTCACTGTAGGATCCTTTCACCCTCTCCAGACACTTAATTCTTTTCTAATTTGCAATATTTTGTAATTTTGAAATTTGCTTAACCCATCAGATCTCTGGGTCTTAAATCAACCAGGCTTGAGCCCTTAAACTAGCAGATGAGCCCCCATGCTATGAAGCAGTACCCAGGAGAAAGGGACAGCTGCCCACTTTCATTCAGCCCCAATCCTGACAGTCCCAGAACATGTTTTTGGCCTTCATGTTTGCTTTCTTTCCAAAGGTGTTATTCTCTCAAGCTCTAGTCTTTGGATTCAACTCCAGGCCATGACCTGACTCTTGAGGTTTATCACCTGATCCTGCCTGTTCAACATGGACATTACTCAGCTCGTTGTCAATGTTTATTCCTCTGGATGCATCTGCCTGTGGCCACCCCAGGTGCCCAGTCCAGACTTCTTCTCCACAGAGCTGGCATCTCCATCACATCAGATCCCAGACACCATGCCTTTGCTTACAACAGCCCCCATCATGCACTCACCACCTCTCCTTCATTTTGGAACCCCCTTCTCAAGCTTCCATAAGCCTTTCCCTTCCTCACTTAACAGCCCAGGAATGACTTGAAAAACAGATGGCAGGAGGCAGATGAATGCCAAGGCAGCATCCCCCCATTAACTGCCTCCAACACACTAAACCAATTCACTTTGGTGAGGAGAACTGAATTAGGCAAACCCAGCCACACAGTACCAAAAAATTCAAGTTTGGCTGCCTACTGCAACAAAAGCCAAACTTGTGAGTCAGGTGCTGATGCAAAAGAAAAGAGGTTTTACTCAGGTGCCACACAACCTGGGAGAATGATGGACTTTGTCTCAAGCCTAAGGTTCCTACAAGGATAGGGACAGGAGGGTTTTTCCCTATCCAATTATCTTGCTAGTTTTGGCATGCTTGGGCCCTATCCACTCATCTTTCTAGTTTTCCCATGCTTGGATCTTATCCATTCATCTTTCTCCCTTTTCAGAGCACTGAAGTGCAAGAATATCCTCTACTCCATCTTGGTCAGTGGGGGTGACTTCCCAATGTTCTGACTGACTGCCTAAGGTAACAATGTTTGGGGTGAGTGTTCAAAGCACAAAGTATCCCCATAATCTGGGATAGTAACAGTGGGTAGCATTTACTGAGCATGAATCCTATGCCAGAATAGTGCAATATGCTTCATACACAACACTTCATTCCATACTTACCACCATCCTATGCAGTTAATTTTCTGTGAACCTCACAGAAAGTGGGGAAGTTTACAGCAAAAGAGTGGCCTTCTGGTATCACAGAGCCAGAGCTCATTTCCAGCCCAGCTCTGTCCAAGCTAAGGCCTGGGATCTCAATCATAATGTAGGGACACAGTTGATATTCATAATATCCCCCTTAAGGGTAAATTTATTGTCTCTGTTCTTCAAGAAATACTTGGTTAGTACCTTCTGTCTGCAGGTTGCTGTGCTTGACACTAGACATTAGAGATGGAACAAGTGAATCCTCCCACCTCCCATGCTTCGAAGTGCTCAGTTAAGAGAAACTCAAAGGTCTACGGAAAAATCATAAACAATTTGATAAATAGATGATACAACTTCCAGAGTCATGAGGACTATGAAGAAAATAAAGTTAATGGAGATAAAATTAATAAAGGAAAGAGATAGGAGTAAACTCTTTAAGAGAGGCAGTAAGTAAAGTCAATGCAAAGATTATTTCAGCCAGATATACAAATATTTCTGGGAGAAGATATTTCAGTCATAGGAACCTCTACAGCCAAACCTCCATATTGGGGAGGCTTAGCACATTGGAGAAGCAGAAAGGAAGCCAGCAGGTTGATAATGTGGGAATAAAGGTGAAGTCAGACAAAATGATGGCAGGGAAGTTGGCAGTGGAGTGATCAGAACACTGATACAAAGTGCTTTATATTTTAAAACACCTGTCTGATAATTTTGTAATGCATAAATGAGGCTGAACATGGAGATAAGTAAGAGGGACCCTGGAAAAGCACTTGCAGAAGACCTGGGATCTGATTTGCAGGAAGAACACACAGAGCTGTTGTTGGGTTAGATGTGGGAGGTGAAGACAGAAAAATGGAGGAAACAAAAGGCAACCCCCTGATTGAAAAGTCATATGCATGGTGATAGAGTTAATGAGATGGGGAAAAATAGAAAGCACTAAGTAGGGGGAGGGTGTTAAAATAAAAACCACATTTTGAATATGTTAACTTTGGAGAACTATCCAAAAATAAATGGAGAGAAATTATAAATCCACACAGCATAATTTTAGAATCCGCAAAGCTCAAAAAACCAAAAAGTACTTCATAAATCATTTTCCAGTGAATTCTGACATAATATTAAATGAGATAATTTACAGCTTTTATCTCATTTAGAATGAATATTCACATGTATCACTGTACAAATATGAACGTTTGACTGAGGGTTGCTACAGTCAATCCTGGTGGACATATTACCTGTCTACAATTTAAAATTCTGGATTCCAAAACACTCTTGTTACCAAGTTTAAGGTAAGGAATTACAAACCCAAATGTAAGTAGAAATATAAGTCTAGAGCCCAAAGGAGAAAGGGAGGTCTGAGCTGAAGATACAAATTCAAGGACTACCAGCACGCAGGTAGTATTTAGAGCTCTGAGACCAGATTTTACCTTAAGGGAGATAGTAGAAGAGAAAGGCAGAAGATGAGTGCTGGCATACACCCACATTTATAGGTTGTGAAGAAAAGGCACAGACTTTTATCCTAACTCAACAGAAGTGAACACAGAGGCTCACAGAGGAAATGTTGTTTGCAGGAGGCTGTATAGGTGGGAAGCAACCTGTCGCGGTCACTGGTCAGCAGTAACCACGGGTGCAGCAGATGCTCAAGATACGAGAGAAATACACATGGACTACTGAGTCCTGTGGAGGAATAGGAACAGAACAGCCATTCCCTCAAGGGGTGAGGGCCCTGAGCTGCCATCTGAGTAGGCTTTTTATTAGGTAGTATTGGGTAGGGGTACGGATACAGTTTGTTGATTATAGTCTGGCAGGGAAGATCAAACAAAAAGACCTAAAAGGGATCACGCTGAGTTGGGGTCTTATCACCTAAAAACTACAGGACCTAAAAGGCTAGTTTTGTTTCCTACCCATGTCTTCATATTCTAATTAAGAGCATCCTCCAGCAAAGTAAGCTTCACAAGATCTTGCATATTCTATGCTTCAAGCCAAATTACCCCAGGAAGTCTGCTGACCCTGGTCTGGACTGCACTGCCCTTTGATATTGCTGCAGGCCTGAGTTGGGCAGAAGAGACAAAGGCAGCTGAGAGATTTGGATTTCTCTCAGGCAGAATAAGGACTCAGGCTTGTCAAAGCTGAGGGGGAGGGGGTCGATCACACCCTCTTTTCCACAGCCCCCTGAGTCTCTCCCTGAGGGCCTTCCCATGTGATCGTGCCTGTCTTAGGTCCATCCTCCTCTGAGGATTGTTACCCATCATTGACTAACCCATCAAGCAATGGGAGCCAGACATAGAGCAGGCAGTGCTCATACCAGGGAGACAGGCTGTCTGCTTAATGTCTCCTGGTTTGGAGGTCTCTCGCTTAGCCTTAGCTATGGGGGGTTGCAGCTCCTGAAAACAGGCAGGGCGGATCCCAACAGCAACCCACTCATGAACTCCAAGTTTTGGGCCCAGGCCCTGGCCCTGGCTGTTAAAGGGTTAGCATCAGGATACAGACCATACACTGAAAACCAGCAGAGTTAACTATCCCCTCTGGGCTGATCCCACTGTATCTGAGCACATCAGCTCCAAGTTGTAAATTCTGAAATGATCCAGTGCCTGCCCAATCCTGGATATCATGGCTCCTCTTGCCTAAACAGGGCTCATTTCGTGCCTCCTTTTGGATGGTCTGATTCACAGGGAGTTGTAACTAGCTATTAATCACTCATTACTACCACCGATTGTGGTTGTGAGATGCTTGAGTGCTGACACTGTATCTTAATCATTTCTTCATTTCTTCATGCCAGGCACATAGTAGGAACTCAGTAAATATGTATTGAAGTGCTCTGAAATCCAGCAGGCATTAAAATAAATGTAAAGTTTCCCTAGACCATATCAGAGAAGTCTGAAACATAAACAGTGACAGGCAAACATAATGCTGACCCTGCTGAGCCTTTCCTCCCTAAATGTTGTACAAATGAGCCTCAGATGGCTTCCCTATCTAGGCCCCCATGTTGTTTACATCTTCACAGCTAGCTGAGACTTATTTACCCAAAACTCACCAGTTCCAGCCTCAAAGTTTGATATATCCAACTGTCTTAAACATAATCAAAGGAAGCATATTTTAGCCACTTAGAGTCTGCCTGCTTTGCACACACCACAAACTGCACTTAACTGCTATCCACAGATAAGAAAAACCCCAAAAATATAAGACCCCAAGCCACTGCTGCCCCTTGGAGCTCTCTGATCTACCACACTAGAGAGCGACATCACCTAGACCCCTAGCCCTCTCTCCATCTCCCACCTCCAGGAGTTCCCTAGCCCTTTTCCTCTCCTGGAAGAAGGTCACCTCACCAGGGCCTCTGGATGATCTCCTGCTTTGAGGCTTCCTGGAATGCAAACCCATCAAAGCTTAGCCCCAATCAAGCTTGTGTGTGCTACTGCCACCTCATAGTCATTCTTTTTCCTTGATCATCTCTGAAATACCTCAAACCACCTACACTAAGGCTGCCAGATCCCTCCACTCCCCTTACCTTCAGAGAAGTTGTTGACCAGGACCTCTGCAGAGACTGTTAGGGTGGCCAGTGTCATGGGCTGCAAAAGAATTCACAAAGAAGAAAAGGCAGAGAGTAAAGGGAAAGAGGCTGGTGTGAAGAGGTATACCAGCAATGAAAACTTGGGGCTATGAGTTTTTATTGGATGATAAAGAGGGAGGGAGATGTATCTGGGTAGTCATGACAATTAGTTGTAAATTAGGAGATTTCTGGCTGATTATGCAGGCTTCAGTTTGTTCTGCTGTTATTTTTTGGTTCAGTGTCCAGGTGCTCCTTTCTGGCATGCCTCATTTGTGTAAATTTTAAAATACCTGCTTGGGGGATGCTTTAAGTAATTTCTCCAGTCCTAAGAATAGAGGCTCAGAGAAACAAGTTAATTATGACTCACAAACTCAAGGAAAGAGAGAGAGCTAACTCCAGTTAAGAGGGCGTGAAAGGGGCTTTTTTTGTCCTTTCAGGGACCGAGACTAACTTTTCAACAAAGAGAAGCTTTCCCATGTGAAGGAAAGTGCATATTTCCCAAGAGCTTCTCATGATTTTCCAACACCCTAGAAGTGATTATATTCACTCTGTAGATGAGCATTATGTGCTTCTGGTCAACTGGCATGTTTTGACTATCTACTACATACCAAGGTCTTACCTAAGGATTGAGAAGCCTAGGCCTAAATGTTTGACTGACATTTAAACAAATTCTTTCAGTGTGTGATTCTCATGTCATAGTGGGTGAAATATTCAGAGACTAGGATGTCTAAGCAGAGTTTGGGAGTAGAAATAAGCATGTAACAGGCAGATGTGGGAGGAAAGAGAAATGCAATGAGTGCCCAGGGATAGCCTGGAAGTTTTGGGAATCTCTGGACACAGCATGGGAGAATGTGGAGGTGAGAATACCATATACCCAAGTTATGGTGAGCATCACTGGCCAGGTCAGGAACAAAAGCTTCTGAAGTTTTCCACAAAGAAAATGAGGATTTGATGTCTGGGGATTTGATGTCTGGTGCAATTGGTTAGTGCTTCAGAAGGCTTGCTCTGGGACTCTATTTGTATAGTGAGGTCATGCCCACATCTCTCCAAGACTTGGAGCCTCTGTGGAAAGAGTCAGGTCAGGTAGCCACAGCTCTAGGATGTTCTGGATTTCCCATTCCTGACTCCTGCTCAGCACATGACCAACTTTAGTTCCAGAGTAACTAAAATTAGTCTAGCCTTGGACACTCTCATTGTTCCTGAGAGAAGGTGGCAGGCCAGAGTAGATGAGCTTAGGAATGCCCAGGACCCAGCTGTGCAAGCATGACCCAATTTTCAAGGCAGGTAATTTTCATAAAAGGTGGCTTCCTGGTATTCAGGGACCAGTGCTTGACTTACTGCTCCCCAACCCCTCCCACAAAATGGGGGTGTTTAAATAAGGAGAGCTTCTATTCTTCCATGATTTTATTTTGTATTTGTTGTTGTTCAGTTACAGTTGTCCCACCTTTTTCCCCATTGTTCACCTCTGCCCCATCCCTCCCACTCCCACAGTCAATAACTCCCCATTGTCCATGCCCGTGAGTCCTCTATTCATGTTCCTTTGCTTGTCCATTCCCCTTCTTTCCTCCATTATCCCCTTCCCCCTTCCCCTCTAGTCACTGTCAGTCCATTCTTTATTTCCCATGATTTTATTAAAACAATTGGTTGCATACTACCCACTGGTCTGTCTCCTCAGGTCCCTGGACTTTGGGTCACTCCTGGTTAAATAAAAAGCTAGGTCACTCAACCAGTCATAGGACACTTTTGCAGACTTGCCCTTCTATAGCTAACTCCATATTCCACCCATTTGTGTAAAGAGGTGACTGGAAGGAAAGAAGAAGAAGCAGAGTATCACTGTAGTAATCAATATAAACAGATGACAGGGAAGAGTCATTGAACTCACAGCTACTGCCCACCTCCCCAGCTAAGCTCCAAGGGAACTAGACTAAGGACACTCTTATAGAGGGAGCCTGGCACCACCTGCCTGGCCAGAGGCTTGATGAGATAGAAGCTTCAGGGCCTCTCTAAAGTTAGCACTGAAAAAACAGGGTCATAGGGAGCCAATTCTGGGAAAGCTTGATGAGTGCCCCACAGTTTGGGGGCTGAATGTGGGCAAAAAAACAAGTGCTGACTTCTCACTTGAAGATTTCTGAAGACAAAATACTTAATGAAGCTTATAATTATAGTGGGACTAGAGGGATCTGAAAAGGACATGTTGAGAGCACAGACCACTTCAGCTCTCTGTGCTCCTTGGCAGGCAAAGAGGATCCCAGCAGCTCCCAAGTCATCATGCAGGAGAATCTTAGGAGTTAAGGAAGGAGGAAGCAATTGCTATGGGGAATCCTAGGTGACTTCTTGCCCAGGCAGATGAAACCCCACTCAGAAAGGAGTTTAGGATATGAATCTTGGCAGAAGGGAAGCATGGCTTTCCTCTCCTAAGGAGTCTGAAATGGAGAGGACTAGGGCAAAGTAGATACCTTTCCTAGGAAAGCCCACACACCATTGACACAAATACACTACCCCATGGCTCTGGAGTTCATAAGCAGATGAAACCAGAGGCAGACTGGAAGTGGTCCCCATCAACAGGTGGTCTCATCCTGGTAGACAACTCTGGCCATCTCTCTTATTGCAACACATGGATCGCTTATGTTTCAGCATGGCTGAAAAGTGATATACTCTCTTGCCCTTTGTTCTGGACTATCACATCAAGGATGTTTAGATAAGGGCATGACCTAGAAAGATAAAGATAGTAAATCCCCAAAGCAAAAGGCAGGCATACTTACCGTCCAGTAAAATAAAGCGAACAATGTACTCTGGAGGAAAAGTCAGGCATACTCACTGTCCATTACATTTGGGTTCCCCCTATATCTTAAGGTTTTCCTCCTATAATGCAACTGACTGTATACACAGGTATCATCTGGTCCTCTTCATGTTGTTTTGTGAGGACTTAGGCTCAGGAAACAGACACAAAAATTGGGTTCAGGGAAAAGGCACAAAATTGCTCATTCTCTGGTTATTACAACTGTTGTGAGTAATAAACTGTCCTTTATCTCTGACCCAGGAGTCTCATGTCTTCTACTGGCATTCACAAAACTAGCAAACTAACATGTTAGCTTGTGATTAGGACAAAATCTCAAACAATCTCACAATCCTTGACACTGTTAGGCTGGAGTCACTCAAGAAACCAGACAGATGCAGCAAGGTAAGGAGCAGGGTTTATTATCCAGGAATAAGAGGAAAAGTGGAGCCAACCTAGGGAGCCTAAGACTCATTTGGTTGTTCTTAAGTCAGGGTTTTTAAGCACAAAAACATAAGAAGTGTAACTGGTTGGGGTGTCAGAGTATGATTGGGTAGAGCTGGTTGCTGGGTGCTATTTCTGCTGACCATTTTTCTTGATACAAATTGTCAGGCTCAAGTTAAAGCTGCACCTTGTTATGCCAGATAGGCCAATCCCAGACCCCAATCTTAGCTGGGCATCTGTTTGTCCTGGGTAGGGTTGACAGGCAGTTTCCCAGGCAAGTATTTTCCCAGGCTACAGTTTCCCACAGTACAGTTGTCCCACCTGGTGATTTTCCATTCCTTCTAGGCCTACCTAGGTCTGTCAGACACTATCCCCCTCCCAGCAGGAAAGGTGCTAAAGAGGGTAGGAGCTACTCTCTTATCAGAAATCCCCTGTGCAGAGGTAGAGGAAGAAGAGAAGCAAATGTGCAGAGCGCCTCTCACTCATGCCCCAATCCCTGGCACTCAGGCCTGGTGACACTGGGAGAATGGAGAGGGAAGACCAAAATCAGACTCAGACTGTAGCTTTAAACTGCTCTCACTGATTGTAAATCATTGAAATGACCAGAGAAGGGCTAGAAAAGTCAGGGGTAATCTGAAGGTGCAAGGCTGAAAGCAGTGATAGAAAGGCAACATATCTTATCATATCATCACTCTGTTGAAAATGTTAATCTCCAAAATATATAAAGAACTTACATGACTCCACTCAAAGAAGACAAGAAACCCAATTAAAAAAAATGGGCAAAGGACTTGAACAGGCATTTCTCTAAGGAGGACACACAGAGGATCCAGAAACACATGAAAAGATGCTC